>JAMPIV010004578.1:272500-950000 GCA_024509875.1 Oreohelix idahoensis | reverse complement strand
CTCTGCCCTTGAGTTAGGGAAGGTTAAAAACAGCGAGAAAGTAAACTGATCACCCCACCTCATAAAGCTGGACATAGTATAGTGAACTCCCCTTGTACAATATCTAATATAGGACTACCTTTGCCTTTTATGACAGAAATCTTAATATCAGGGACGATTTATGGAATGAAAATCAGAGTCGATTTGCCAGGCATCCGGTGATAAGGCCGTCTGCATCAGTGCTGAACATAAACAGGAGGACACAATAACAGGTCACAAGCAAGGTACTGGTTATAAAAATCAATATATTATTCTGTGTGGTATTGAGCTCCATCTAGCTTAGCCGATATCAGTTAGAATTTAGCCTTCATTTAATGTTCATGTTGTATTTCCAAGAAAGTTTTTAATTGAAGTTATTTTTGTAACCAAAGAAAACACGGAGAAGAGAACTGGAAACAGATTTGAAGGTGAAGATGATGACATGATGTCTAAAGTGGTCCTTTTATTTTTGTCGTCTTTTGACTTTTTTATCATCGTTCTTATTTTACTTCTCACTCGGATTTTGCTCTTTTATCATTTTTAACGTAGTCTTTGCTAGTCACAGCTTTGATCTTATTGTAACTTTCAGACTTCTCATATTAGCGAACACCTGGCTTTGTTAGATCCTATTCTCCCCGTTGGCTATTGCAAAACATGGGCAAAGGGAAGAATACGTTTGATAGCTTGATCTCCTGTTTGAACAGCCGGTGTCATTTATGTGTGCAATGTGTTTCACCATTATTCTTTATCACTTTCTACTAACCCTATAAATATATATAACTAATAGACTGTATAGCAGCGTTGATCGTTATTTAATTATTTAATGTATCACTCGTGCAGTCCGTGTTAAATATTTACATATAGGTAACATCCTTCATTTAGGAGGCTGTGAACTTTTTCTGTATCGAGAGTTCAGGGAAAGAAGTTATGGTCGTAGGGAAATAAAAAAACTTTCCATGATTCATTAGAATATGCTAACTAAGGTAGAGCATTCGCCTTCACTTCTTCTTATCCTTACCTCGAATACGTCTCTTTCTTTCAAAAATCTGAAGACCTTTTTAACAACATTTCACAGGCCATCCCCATCATACTGTTGCGCCGCCACCATTGGTGCCCCGCCCATTATACCGTATACGACACATGGAAAGACCTTGAGCACGAGCAAGAAGACTTGACATATGTTTCTTGAAGGACTACGCTTCTAGTGAGGCTGAAGTGTGATTATGGTTATTTCAAAGGAACCTGGAGAGCAATTACCCAACAAAAATAATAATAATAATCAGTAGTAGTTAGTAGCCTCTTCTTGTCATAACAGCCAATGGCGATGATGCGCCCTTGTGGTGATTGCTCTCAGCTAAAATACCAACCTTAATAGCCATTTTATGTTTTCATGGCGCAATCTCTGGCAATAGGCCACGCTAGGTCTTAAGTGTAGTATCCATTTTTGATTTACTTTCTCATGTTTCCTACTTAGCCCTTGCTTTCTTTTCTTACTCTGACGAAGACCTTGTGGTCGCAACGTTGGCTATTTTCTTTGTGTTTTCTTCTAGTAAGACGAATCACCTTTTCTATTATTTTTTTTTTCATATTCCGCCAACCGTAATAGTCAGACATATGCTTAACTGGAACCCACAAAGGAAGAGAAAAGTGGGGAGGCCAAAGATAACCTGGATAAGAACAGTAGCATGTAAAACTAAAGCAACCCAGCTGTCCCCCTGTCTTTCAGGTCGTCTAAACCTTGTTCTATAAACCAGCCAGATGGAGGTGGTAGTAAGACTAATGACTTTGTTGGTTTTATATTTATTTTTCGCTTCTATATGTAGCCTACTTCATAGCTCTGGAACTTCTGTTTAAATCTGTTTTCTTGTTTGTTTGTTTTTGCTTATTTTATTGATGGTTTCTGTTGTTATCCAAGTTTTTGTGGCGGCTTTATCTTTTTCAAGATATCAAATATGAGTACAAAAGACAAGCGGAACTTTCCTCTCATTGTCAAATACAAAGAGGTAACAAGAAATCAAGTTTAACTCACACAAATTGTAATTTAGCTCTTGTCAGCTAGAAAGAGTTGTGTGTTGCTGGCTGTGTCCCGAAAACAGCCATATTCTTGTTTGGATATTTGAAAGAGGCGGTGTAAATAAAGCGCAGCAAGGCTCTTATTGAATGGAATATTTTTGTATTTATTTAATAACAAATTAATCTAAATTTGAGAAACCTTTGGAATTTCCGTTTCATAAAAATCGAGGTTTTTTGTTTTTAGTATCTTCATAAATACTTCGAACTTTGTTATTGATTCAATGTGAACAGATCAACAGGCGCTCAGCTGCCTACAGGCTTGAAACTGATATTGTAACCACACTCGTTGAAAGGCCAAAAAACATGGAACAAGAAAGAGACCAACCTAAATTAGGTTGGTCTCTTTCTTGTTCCATGTTTTTTGTTGCCACTCAAGTTCTAGAGATAAACCCAGATGCTCTTCTAAAAAAAAAAAACCAGAAATACCCAGAATATTTTATGCCTCAAATACACGGGATAGACGATGCTTACATAATCTTTTATGTGCATCTTTAGCACAAATAATCTGTGTGCTACCAATTTTTATGTATTTCTTCTTTTTTTTTTAATTACCAAAAATTCACAATTAAATAAAAATGATAACTAAGTTAACCTTCGAAAACACTCTTTCGACGTATGTTGAGGAGTGAGGTAGTGCCATAAGCGTGTACATGAGGTCAGCCAAAACATCAAATTTCTTCTGGTTATTAGCATCTGTTACTTGTTGCAGTCCCAGCCAGAATGCGGGCGGATCCTCATCCACTAGATGTCCAAGATCTTTTCGGTACAATGCCAGTTCTCGCCATTGATCAGACAGACGATCAAGGCTCTCTTCTGAAACAACTGTTGGGAACTGCGCTGCTAATGGAATGACAGAATGTTTGTTGATATCGAGAGCTTGCTTTGGATCCAACAGCTGCATTTGCACCAGAACACTGTTTTGTTCAAGTGGGAACCTGCGTCGTATTTGAGTACAAAGTTCAATCAGGTATGCCAATGCATCCTTGCGAAACTGGACTTCTTTATCTCGTAGCGGTTGTCGCATTAACTGCGCTTCACATCGTCCACCCAGCTCAATGTAATTCTTCTTGTGCACCTGTACATTCGAAGGATCAATGTTGGCAAGGGTGCGATGCTCATGCTGCAATACTTCCTGCCTAATAAACATACTGAGAAGAAAACGATACTCTCTTGTTACACTCGTGTACACTTTGTGAAGACGGAAGTTCTCGGACTGGAATTCCATGTTCATGACGTTAACTTTACCCAGTAAGTAGCCGACAAATAGAAGCATGTGCTTCGTGCCAGCAGTGTTCATCGTCTGCAGGATTTGCCCCGCACCGTCGAAGTTGTCCACTGGAGCTTCGGATTGGAAATACAAGTGCAGAGCATCCCATTGCTCAAGGTTCCTCTCAATGACTGCTTCACGGGACAGCCAGCCTGTTTCACACAGCTTCAACACTTTATGTTTCTGGGCCTGAACTACATCTTGTATTAACTGGAACTGGAGATTTCTTTTACTACTACGCGAAAAATGGAAGCAGACATTCTTTATGAAAATTTCAAGCCAAGACGGTAGGTGATTGCTGGCAGCATTTGCACAAAGTGCAAATGAATGACAAACACAGCCGAGAACAAAGACATGTGGAATCTCTTTCTTCAGATGTGCCTGTAAACCACTTGCAGTCCCCATCACAGTGGCACAGTTATCTGCAGCAAAACCAATGACGTTACTAAGCGGGATTTCATGCGTGCTCAACAATTTCTTAACAGCTGTAAACATGCCAAGACCAGTCCCATCCTCCACCTCAATGAGGTCTAACAGTGAATCAACTACTTTTTTTGTTTTTGTGTCACAGAATCGCACAACGACTGCCAACATCTGGTTCGTAGAAATATCAGTACTCTCATCAACGAGTATAAAAAATTTCTGATTTCTGCAAATGTTTATAACTTCAAGCCGCTCAAAATGAGCAATGCCGTACTGCATCACATAGGCAGCCTTGGTGCGCTTCAGTGACATATTTTGAGCAATTGTGCTGTCTGGAAATATCTGCTTGCAACATTCAATCAAATGATCAGCTTGCGAAAACGGAGTATTATGTTCTCCCATGAAAGCCGACAACACTATCTACGCTTTAGCAATTTTGTCTTGGAGACAGGGCTCTTTTGATGAAAAACTTGTTAATGTTCAGAGTTTTGCTTTTGGCTTCGAAGTTTTTCATGTGCTTCTGTGTGCTTTTATGTGTCAATAAAGCTGTTTTGTTGGCATTAGTTAATGTACAGGAACAGACAGTACAAATCGCAGCATAGCGGTTACCAGAGTCCGGCTTTATCCAATCCTTCAGTTCGCTGTCTGTTAGCCATTCCGCACAAAAAGCCAACTGATACCATGGCTTCACTTTTTACGCGGTGGCGTGTGTGTCGTCATGCTGCAACAACTACCAAGCGTACCTTCATCATCGCTCATTTTATAATCTTATAATAACAAAAAAAACCAACATGCTGTTTATCTGCTTAAGTCTAATAATTTTAAAAAAAGACTTTATAACACATCGCAAAAATGACCGAGTATTGCAGATGACAGCCATTAACAGAATAACAGGAAATAGATAGCTGATGTAAACGAGTCAAAAAACAATGTCATTGATGTGGTTGAAAACAAGAATTAAATTTAAGTGGAATAAAAAATATATAGCACATACTGTTTTACATTTAATTATAATATACATATAATGTATAATGCTCAGTGCACAGAATATACATACATTGTAAATGCCAATTGTCAAATATACCCAGATTAATGCACATTTGGAAAAAAATTACCCAGATACCCAGACGGAAGCCCAAAAACCCAGATCTTGTAAGAAATACCCAGCTGTGGCATCACTGAACCTAATGATAGTGACTGTTCAAGGGACAGCAATCCCGCAGACGATCGCTTTACAGAACAGACCTCGAAGGACACAAGGTTCAGTTTCCCTACTACGCTCGCGATTATCTCCTCTGCACGTTATTTCTCACTGTTATGTCCTCTGCATCATTTACGAGACCACTGTAATACAGAACAATATGTTTCAAACATTCTTAGGGACAATAAAGCATAACTTTGCCCTGGGCGCCAGCAGCCCTAGAACCATCCTGATTATGATATTAAATATCCTTTTATCTTTTTACGATAGTGAATTATGATAATAACTAGCAATAACCCGTCAAACTTGACGGGTTTTTAATTATAGTGTGCTGTTTCCGTTCCCAGATGAGCAGATAGCAGTACATTCTTAGAGTGTTTTTGGTTTCTTTCCTGTTAGTAGCTGCAGATTGGGCAGACATCTTATCATCTTCATCATTATGTGTCAAACCGTTCAAATACTATTCACTTTGGTATGTTACTGGCTCATACACACCAATTTTTACGCACTTTTTCTTTGTCGAGCGCTACTAATTTCGTGAAAGAAGAAAAAAAAAGCCAAAACATTTGTTTTATATAACACCCACGCCGCGCAAGTTGCACACCGCGCGTTGCGTATTTTTTTTCTGGCGCGAGCTACTATTTTGAGTGAGACCGACCGACGTAACATACATCGGTAATTAAGTCAGTTGGGATGGGATATCCTACATCTCTATTATTAGTGGCCCCAAACCTCGCGTTCGTTCTTACATTTGCGATGATTTATTTATACCGTTATGCTGGGTGTAGCCATTCTAACAGTGTAATTAATGTCAACTTACAGGTGAGAGTTTATACTCTCTGTTGCTGTTAGCCATCTGTCAAGGTGTTGATAATGTGAAAACATTTTAAAGACCGTTTTCACGACGTTTTCGCATAACAGTTGTGCGCAGTGACATTGTAAGATGATTTGACTGACTATCAATATGCGGCCAACTTGTCTAAACCAGGGCCTGGGACACACTTTAGCACGTGAACATCTACTTCTACTTGTCCAATGAGGCTGTGGTCTGTGTGACCAGATGGATAATAGATGGTGATGAGTTGATAGTAGATCCAGTAAAAGAATGCTGGGCTATCAAAGATACCACACTCACAGAAATGAGCACTGGCGTAAGAATGGCACAAGATGTAGTCAGACTGTTAAGAACTCTTGTCCAGATGGTAAAGAGCAGACCAAGAGACTGTGGTAAAGTACAGTGATACAGCGATAAAATCATAAATTATATGTAATAAAGTCATAATTAGTAAAGTTGTAACGCGTCTTCTTCCCGCGCCAGAAAACGCATTGATTTAAGCAGGACAGAACATAGTGAGAAATCTTATCGCAGCGTTGGTAGTATTGGCCTTTAAAACGCGCCCGTCAAGGGTTAACGATAAAAATTTGAAAAATCTACTAGCGTAGTGGTTCCAGGAAAGATAGAAAGAATAAAACACACGAACGCATCAGATTGAGAGAGCGGACACCTGCTGCCGGCTTGTCAAGTGTTAGAGGTTTGAATTAGCTACTCAGGCCAACAGTGCGAGACGATGCCGTTAGCTTGTGTCGAAAACGATGTCGCAAGTTTGAAAATTTAAAAATACCCCGCTAGTCCAATACATTTCTAACCACAGACACTGTGGAAAAATATATATATACACACACGCATAATTACTTCCTATCGGGAAAAAGGAAGATCTGAGGCGATTTTTATAACATTCAAGTAGTTGAAACTTAGAAAAACAACGAACACCAAAATGGAAAATATATTGAATTCTTTATTACTAGGTTTATGATCATAAAAGTTAGCTAGTCTAAGAGCTGGTCTTGTCCTGATGGGTAATATGCTTTCGAACAAAAAATCCGACAGATAGAAACAAAGTTATGGACAAAAGACTGTATTTGTTCGTACAGACAGACCAACACATAATCGGTTTTACTTTCACTAACGTTGACATTTTGACGCGTCCTTGAAAAAGGCAGGAAAAGGTTACATGTAGTCTGTTGTAGAAAGGGGCAGAAAAGGGGGAGAAAAATTATGGGATAGCTTAACACCAAATATATTTAGCAGTAGAAATCTAAGAATGAGAGAGGAAAAAAAACTTGGTAGTGTCCAAAAATCAAGTCTGTTTTTGCTTTTAATTTCAAATTTCAAAATTGTCGTTCGTTCATTGGCCAAAGCCTTTCATATTATTGAGAAAATTCAAAGGCTTGACGCCATTTGTAGAAGATAGTCCCGAGAGCAGGACGTTGTGTATTTCTAAAGAAAAGTGATTAGCCTTATTAAAGCAAATATATATGAAAGTATAGGCATCACAGTTCAGCCAACAGTATATCTGGAATCTGCTATTCAACGTACCTGTGTTTTTTTCATTGAATTTCTGGTAAGACCGACATTATTCATATATCTTTGGTTTAAAAACGTGAGTGAGAGATGCTGCCATCACGACTGTACGTAATCAGGTCCCAAGCTGATTTGTGCAGGGCCTGAAGGAGAATTAAGATAAAACACATTGCCAGTTTTGTAAATGCACATGTTTTGTGAAATAAAATGTTTTCTTAGGTGACCAGAGGGACACAGCTCACCTACCCATTGTATGGTAGAAAAGAAAGATTAATAATATTATTGCAGATGCAGTGCCGCCTTTGTAGGAGAGACATGTGAACAACACTGGTACACTGTGGAATGGATGTGCTGGATTGGTCCATTGGATATGACCCAGCTCTTTATTTCTTATGTATGCTCTTTTGTATATAAAACACAGTCTAAATAAGATATCAACCAGGAGACATTGTTTCATTATTACAGGGTTTTATCTGGCACTAGTCCGGTGCCAGATTTCTATGGGAAAGCCGTTGAGAAGTTTTGGAGTCCAGTAGTGATAGTGGTCGCCAGTATCCCCCTATTACTTTTGGAGCAGTGGTCATTTGGCAGAAAGAATTCAGACAGTTCCAGTGGGCCAGATAAGTGAAATATCTGGTACCCTAACACTACATCAGCTATAAGAGCAGCATACCCCTGTATTCAAGAAATAAAATATTTCCCTAGTGAAATTAACAGTGACAGTGTATTTTAAAGAGACTGGGAGTGATTAAAAGAATCCCAAACAGCCATCCGGTGTTAGCAACCAGTAATAGACAGATTTTAGTAACACTATTAGTATAATTTACCAGTATTTGTTTGGACACTTGTCCCTGTGGGTCTAAAATTTACATTTTGTATATATCTTGAATTCTTTTCATTTTTAAAGTCCTGACCAGAAGAATCCTAGGTTCAGGACCAATAAATCATACAGAAAATTATTAATTGTACAAATTTATCCGAGGTGTTATTTCCTTAATCATAGACCTTAATACTTGTTTGTGTAGAGGTGTATTATTGTTAAAGTACCATCACACCACACTTGCATATCCCTAGACATTAGACGTAGCTATCATTCATACTAGTCAAGAATAAGTCTGCTTGAGGCCATAAGGTGGTAGCAGAAAGGTACCCTAATAAATCAACCCTAAATTTGTTAGAATCAGGGACCTTCACAGCTGGCCTCATTCAGTACATTAAGGAAAAATATCAACATCATTTCATAACAACAAAACCCACCACGATAGAGACTACCTCACTTCTCGTACGACTACCCTATGCTCTATTATAAAGTAATTCCACTTAAACAAGTTCACCAAATAAACACAATAGAATGAACTTCACAAAGTCAAAAAGTACAATAAAATTAAACAATTTATTTATACTTAGTTTCTTCTCTTATGTCTTCTTAGTAAAATTATATATATATATATATATATATATATATATATACCCTTTAGCTCCCCAAGGAGGATAGGCCTTCAAGAAACACATGCCAAGTCTTCCTGTCCTGTGCCATCTGCTCAAGTTCTTTCCATGTTTTCCTCATCATTTTCACCTCTGTATCCAGTTCTCTTCTCCATTTGTTTTTTGGTCTACTTCTGCCTCTCTTTCCCTGTGGATTCCAGAACAAGGACTGCCTTGTAATGCTATCAACAGGTTTCCTCAATGTGTGTCCTATCCATCGCCAGCGTCTTCTTCTCAATTCTTGTTCCACTGGCACTTGTCTGGTTCTTGTCATCAATTCCACATTTGTGACAATGCAATATGGAGGCCATAAAAAGGAGTGGTCCAGAATGTAGTGTTCATTGTCCCGATGCAGGATAACACTGCTGGAACTCACTTCCAACTTTTGACTTCTACAGTATAAAACCTGAAACAACACAGACCATGTGGATAGCCTCTTCCTATAGGTTTCCACTAGCCTAGTGTAGGTGGGTGTTGTTATCATCAGATATACATGTGTATGTGATGGCCACATGTTTTTGTTACATTTGTCAGTGTTACAGGTGTCTATATAGCTATATGCTGATACATTACTAAAGTTACAATAATATCATATATACTGAGGCACATTAAAAACGCACCACTATTATATATACTGATGCCGAGAAGCTGGAAAAAAGTGTGGGAATGGATTTTCCCCGTGTTTGTCATGAGGTAGAGAGCGAATAGCTGCTGGAATGGAAAGTGCACGATTCAACCCACGGGTTTGTGTACAGACTACATGAAAACAATGAAAGTTACACGTGCAACACGATTCCCAACAGCTATGACCCTGAAAATGTGTACGCGTTGTGGCAGTATACTCGGTATAAAAAGGCCGTTGAGACAAAACACCCAGTACATGTGCTTGAAATGCCACAACTATCTGAAAACGACCGCCAACGAGCCACTGGTATGTTGGAGACCGGAATGAGCTCGCGGGCCATTGCCAGAAGGATGAATTGCCACCACAGCACTATTGTACGTCTCAATGAACGTTACGGAACCACTGGCAGTGCCCGGGATAGACTTCGGAGTGGCCAACCACGAGTTACTACCCCTGCGCAAGATCGTCTTGCTTGGGCACAACCGAGGATTCAGTTTTCACCATTGCTTGCTTCTTCACGTCTTCCGTGGAAATGTTAATGCTGTGACATATCGAGATGAGGTTCTGGATGCATTGGTTGCTCCTGCGTTCACAAATTATCCAGACTTGCAGCTTCTCCAGCAGGATAACGCACGTGCGCACACCGCATGCATTATGCAGCAATATATACAGCAGCAGAACATTGTGACGATTGATTGGCCTGCCCTATCACCAGACATGTCCCCTATAGAACATTTGTGGGACGAGCTTGGACGCAGAGTCTACAAGCAAGGTTCTCCAGCTAATCTGCAACAGCTCGAAGCTGCTCTTACACGTGAATGGGACTTGATTCCCCGGAATTTCCTTCAGACACTTGTGCGTTCCATGCGGAGCCGCTGCCAAGCGTGTTTGCAAGCACACGGTGGACATACCAGATACTGAGGATAGTGTGAATGAATTTTTTTATTGGTTGCATTTTTGGTTTTCACCCTCGCCTGCACAGAATGCAATGAATTTCATAACAATCAAATGTACAAATTAATGACCAGCATGGATTCATAGGAATGTGACAGGGGCTAGGTGTGGTGGCGGAGGCGAACTTATGTCGATGTGGCTACCTCACACCCAAGACCCATGCACTAAGAAAATTTATTAAGGATCGTTTGACAGGGGTTGCAATTATTGGTTGCTTGCAACCCTCTCAGAAGGAGACTTACCAATTCAAACAACACAAAGCCTTAAACAGATCAACATTTAATACTACCGAACACCCAGGCAGTATTCATAGACTTTCTGAAAGAAACAATATATAAAACAATGTCTAAGTGAAAATCAATAGCATAGATAATAACTCTTACCATACAGAAGACATGCGCCCACCTGATACCCTCAACTATCTCACACACTCATGCATATCGCCCAATGAGACTAGTATAGTGTTGTGCATGAGGCTGGCAATCTCACCATGTAACACAGATTGCTACCGAAACCACTACTGCAAGAGCACACACACTCAGCTATCACACACACTCATGCATGTCGTCCAATGAGACTAGTATGGTGTTGTGCATGAGGCTGGCAATCTCACCGTGTAACATCGGTTGCTACCGAAACCATTACTGCAAGAGCATATGAATACTTCATGCGGAGGCAAACCACACTGGTGGCCCAATGCTCCCTCAGGAGCGGAGAAGAGAAATATATATCTCCAAGTGAGCCCACGTGCTCTCACAAACCATCCTTCACATAACAATCATTAAATAATAATCAACTGGACATAAAATAATATTCTTCAACTACATGTACAACAAATACTCTCAATAATGAGAATAAACCACCACCTCGCAACTGATCCGTCTCAATATTCGTCACTGCACTCTGAACATGTCGTAAGTGATGACTGGTGCGCCTGGCCGCAAGCGTGTGGTATATGACCCCTGATGAGATTGGGAACTCATCTCATGAAACACATTGTTACAGAAACAACCACTGTAATAGCATAAAAATGCTTCTTGTGGACTTGTGATGGACACCAGCCACATTGGTGTTTCCATGCTCCACCAGGAGCAAACAGAGAAACACCTGTCTCAACGTGCCTTACGCACCCTGGCGTGGCTCTAATCTCACCAGAAATCTAAATGACTATTCTCACTTCAAAGTAACCACTAAAGATAAACAGTACGATTATGATAAGTAGGCTATCGTGAAATACACTTAAATGCTCTTACATAAAAGAATAAAATATAATTATTCTTAACTTTAACAAAACTGGAACTAAATACATCACCTAAAGAAAATTTAACACGAAAACTCTGATCTATTACTGGGGAAAATTATATTAACCTACTTCCACCTACGTGTCAATTCACCCAGTATAGAATAGCGTAACATTATAGATTTACCACGCGAAGCGTGTTATTCAGACTTGCTGGCGCCGCTTTTATACAGTCATCACCACGTGGCTGCCATCTTACCCATAGTTTATTACTATTTAAATTCAAATCCCTGATAACACCTCTGTCCAGTTCCATGTATGAAATAGTTTCATACTATATTTTCCTTTCTGATGAATGAAATAATCGCTCTTAAACTTTCACATATTGGATTTGGGCTTAGCGTGCATAATAAAACCTATCCAGACATTATTTTCACTCATCTATCATTTCAAGACTAAATCATAATGTCTTGGAAGAAATCTCCTTTAGAATTACATCTATCTATTTATTTCACTAAACATTAAAACAGCCACGCTCAATATAATTCTAAAGCTACAGGGAAATAATGGTAATTTCACTAGGAAATAAGCTAATCTGCTTCTAAATCAAACTCACGTGCTCAAGGCATTTACAGCTTGGCTCTGGTGTCTAACTTCGTTTGTTCTCACTGGGCAGCTTCAGCAAAATAGGCCCGTTCGCCGCCCGCTATCTCTTTATATAGGCTCTAGGCTAATCACTCAACTTACTGCGCGGCGCGTAGTAATTGCGCCACGCAAATAACACACGCGATTATCGCTCTAGAAATAGCGAAAAACACAAATATAACACAACTAATTTGTAGGCTTTATTATGGCCTAATAATATATCTTCTTCTTGAAGATAATGTGGTGAAAAGGCACTAAACCACAGAGACAATATGGCTGACAAGATGGTGATGCGTGATGCCATATGATGATGGATGGTATCCGCATGTCTGGTTTTGTGTAGTGTGCAGATGTGTTCAGTCAAACAATGTTCATACAAAATAACAGGGCAATCCACATAGGACGTCAGTAAACTCACGACGTATAAAGTCAATGATGCTTGTAACAGCTAGACGTTTTTCTGTATCATTTATTGTGGACGCCACAGTGACAAAATGTATACGCGAATATGTAGGTACATCAGACAGTCATTATCACAGCAACAATGTCAGTATAGCAATGGACGGTAGACAGAACTGCATTCAATACCAACGCGAGAAGACAAATGCTTACCGAGAAAAGTGACTATAAATTTCAAGCAGTTGTTGCCCTTGCGTTATAAAATAGATATTGTAATAAAACGATGTTGCGAGAATTTCTCACGCAACATATCACCACCTCCTCCCGATAAAAAAAATGTGGAACATATTTTTTTTTTTAAATATCAAAGAGCATGCGATAAGCGGCTCAAAACGCACGAATTATGCGCTGATAATTAATTAAATTGCCTAACATGAGGCTAAATATAGAGTGTCTGGTGAGGATATACCTCAACAGAAAAATAAATATGTCTCAAAAAATATTCAGATCGGGGAGGTGTCACCAACACACATCACGTTAGCATGTAAACACAATATACGTATGCAAGTTACCATAATCATCATTAAACAGCATACTCTAATATTGTCTTTAAAAATGGATGTACAAATCTGATAGGAAAATTTAATTAGCACATTATTTGGCATGTAATGACATAAGTACATAGTAAAGTTAAACTACATGACGATCCAGGACATATGCTCTGGCATTCCGAGGGTAAGTACACAATCTAGAACTCGTCATGCTTGATACTAGTAAGGTAAGTCCTCAGCTCATCAATGACATTCTGAGAAAGTACAAGCATTATAATGCTAATTAATAACTAATATGCTTCATAAGGTACAATACATTATTAATAATTGTGGCTGTTTAGTAAACTAACGGCCCTTATATTAACTACTCAGTCCTCCTCTATCATCTTAAAAAACGAACAGAAGAAGATGATAACAAAGCACGATAGTGTGTACATATAAAGTGAGTACAGATGTGCTAATCTATTGTAGTAATATAGGTGTGTTATGACTCTGTAATATATAGGAATATAGGACAGAAGTATTAGTTGGAGTCATGTGGGCATCTAGACAAAATGTCAGCCATCACATTATCCGCACCACGGATAGCTCGTACCGTGAAGTGAAAAGGTTGAAGAGCTATAGCATATCGAGTGGATCTCGAACTCTTCAAATTCTTAGTCTGAATAGCTGTAAGAGCTTTCTGATCAGTCTCTAGAATGAAATGTGCGCCCAGGAGGAATCTTTGTAGTTTTAGAATTGACCAAACCATCGCTAACAACTCACGGTCTAAAACCGAGTAGTTCCTCTCTGCCGCATTTAGTTTTCTAGAAATGTACATAACAGGATGCAGAGTATTTGCATATTCTTGCATCAGTGCTGCTCCAATCCCAGTGGATGAAGCATCACTCCGAAGAACAAAAGTCCTATCAAGAGTAGGTAATCTTAAGATGGGAGGAGAAGAAAATATATTCTTGATTTGGTCTAGTGAAGATTGGCATTCTTCAGACCAACGGACCAGATTAGGCGAACCTTTCTTCAACAAAGTTGAGAGAGGTGCCATGATCGAAGATAAATTTGGAATAAATCTCCCATAAAATTGAATTAAACCTAAGAGACTCCTAACTTGTTTCTTCGTTTTAGGAACAGAGATGTTCAGTATTTTGGAAGTATTGTGGTCTTCTGTCTTCAAGAGACCATGACCAACACGATGACCCAGGAAAGAGATTTCACCAAAACCAACAAAAACTTTAGAAGGTTTTGCTGTCAAATTATTCTCACGTAGAGTGGACAGTAAGTCATATAACCCTAAATAGTGATCTTCCCAGGTATCACTGAAGAGACAGATGTCATCTAAGTATGCGATGACATCCGAACGATGTGACAGAATTCGACGCATCATGCGAACGAAAGTGGCAGGGGCGTTCATGAGACCAAAAGGCATAACATTCCATTGAAATAGACCCCTAGGTGTAGAAAAAGCAGTAAGAGGTTTGGCATGCTCTGCTAAAGGCACTTGCCAATAACCTTTAGACAAGTCAAGTTTAGTGAAGAATCTAGAATTAGAAAGTCTAATCAGTAGATCTTCTAACAAAGGCATCGGTTCAGCATCGAACTTTGTGACCTGATTCAATTTGCGATAATCAACGCAAATTCGTATGTTCTTATCCTTCTTCCGGACAATAACCATGGAAGAAGAATATGGTGAAGTCGATGGTTCAATTATATTTAATTGAATCATTTCATCCAATTCCTTTTCCACCTGCGACTGAAAGTGTATAGGAATAGGATACGGCCTAACCCTAATTGGATTATTGTCGGTAAGAATTATGTCATGTTCTATGACATCTGTGTGTCCAGGAATGTCAGTGAGAACATCCTGAAATGTTTGTAACATCGACGAGACTTGTCGATGTTCGTCACCAGAAAGATTAGGAGAAACAGAAACGTTTTTCCAAGATTCCGTGGAATGTAATGGAACCACTGGAAGGGGAAGGTTGACATCAGAGAAGGTAGCTTCCTCATCCTGTATGACAGACAGGGATGAATAATGACCGTGAGGTGCAGGAGCATCATCCGTTGCCTGGAAAATAGGCAGCAAATAGTCCGGACGTTCGTGAAATTCCGAAAGCATGTTTATGTGGAAAGTTTTTATGCTTTCCATCAATATCGACCACATAGTCAACATCGGAAACCCGAGAGACTATTGCATACGGACCTTTCCATGCAATAAGAAGTCTATTTTCCCTACTGGGGAGTAGGACGAATGCTTTGTCACCTGGACAAAGTTGTCGTAGACATCTATTCTTGTTAGCAAACTGCCTTGCCTTCTCTTTAGCAATTTCTGATGAAGCAGTTGCTAGCTTACATGCCTCAATGATCTTTTGTCTAAGAGCAATGACATACTCATATGAGGATTGAGTTTCATCGCTAATATCATCGGCAGTGATGAGATCGTGTAATAAAGACATAGGGCCGCGTGGACGCGCGCCAAAGACAAGTTCGAAGGGAGAAAATCCTGTGTGTTCATTAGGGACTTCTCTATAGGCAAAGAGAGCCGCGGGTAAAACCCTGTCCCAATCTTGAGGATGATCTTCAGTTATCTTACCAAGCAAAGTCTTGAGCGTTCTATTCAGACGCTCAACTAACCCATTAGACATAGGATGGTAGATACTACTGAGAGATCGTTCAATATGTAAGGTAGACATTACCTGTGACATAGTGTCAGATATGAGTTGAGTGCCATGGTCTGACAATATTTCTCTGGGGAACCCCAAGCGAGAAAATATCAACCAAAGAGCATCTGCGATATCTGTAGTAGATATGCTCTTAAGAGGAATAGCCTCTGGCCAACGTGTGCACATATCGACACATGTAAGGATAAACTGATGTCCTCTGGCCGACTTGACCTTAAAAGGGCCAATAATATCTATGGCCATTTTCTGGAACGGCCGAATAGGAATGTCAGCAGCCTGGATAGGCGCAGCATGTCGTGGTCCTCTAGATTTGACCTCCTGACATACCTTGCATGATCGGCAGTAAATACGAATGTCCTTATTGACAAAAGGCCAAAAGAAAGCCGCAAGGACTCTCGACTTCGTACGGGCAAAACCCATATGTCCAGCACATTGCGAGTCATGAGCATGTTGCAATATTTGCACTCTCATGCTCTTGGGAACAAGAATTTGCGAATGTGCCGACGTAGTCGAATCTTGTACCATACGTACAAGTACGCCGTTTCTCATTGCAATCCAAGATTTTCTATTTGTATCCTGATTCGGATCACCTTTCTTCGCAAGAATGAAGAATTTTTTTAAAGAAGGATCTTCTTCTTGCAATTTTATGAAAGAGTCACGAGTAATCACTAAGTGACTATCTTGGCTATCAACTCCATTATCACTATTCAGTGAAGTTTCGGGTGTTTGTAGAGCTTGTGCTCTTGTAACCACTGCATTTGTAGCTTGCATGTTATTATCTTCCCAAGCAGCAATCTGCTGTGGGGTACACTCCCTAACTCCGTGAATACGACCAATAATAAGGTCCGCAATAGGATTAGGTAAGAGACAAGCATGCACATCTCCAGTAAAGAAAGGAGTGGCAATGCGAATTACAGCAGTAGGATATTTTTCTAGAGTGCCGCCAAATGTGACACATTTAATAACCCTTCCTGTAGCACAAGATGGATCTACAAGCGATTGTCTAACACCAATAGTGGTGCATCCGGAATCGAAAAGTAGTGAGACCGGAGTATCATTAACAAGACCCTTATGTAGGATTAAAGAACCCCTCCCGTCATGCGCAACAGCAGCAGGAAGAGCGGGAAGTGGGTGACCACAACTCAAAGTAGTTATGGTACCCGGTTCGAATAAAGTACTGCATTGGGGGCATTTGTTTGCTCTCTCAAAGTCAAAAGCAGAACTAGTGACAGCGTCAAAGTTTTTATTATCAACAACATGATTACAGGCTCCCTCAGTTTCCTGTTGTACAGAATTAGCCTGCTGATATCTCTTTTTTTTTGTGTTGAGATCTACCCCGACTATTATTACCTCTGAAGTTATCAGAGTTATTATTATCTCTGCAGTTATTATTGTCTCTATTGTAATTGTTATCATGATTCGAATTCCAGTTTCCACGATTACTATCATGTTCACATTGATGCGAACATCTATTTGTTTGGTTTTGAGGTCTTCGGCAGGAATAACCTCTATTACCATATCCTCTTTTGAAATGCCTATAATTATTAGGGTGATAGTAACGACCACTATCAGGTTGTCTCCAATTCTTCGAAGAAGAATCACCATGAAATTGGTTTCCATGATTTTGACAGAAATTACCACGGAGACAATATGGCTGACAAGATGGCGCTGTCACATATTCCCCACCTGATTTTGTTGTCGTCCCGACAACTGCACAAAATCAGGCGCTTCAGTCGTATCTACCAGATCTGGAGAATCATCTTTTCCTTCACTTCGTCTCAGTTCGTTGCCAGTGACTCTAATGCTCGGATTCGCTCTATCTGTTCGTTGGATGATATATGGACCCCCTGTCATTGTGGGAGCACGAACAACAATGTACTCTTCTTCTGACCACATATCACGAATTTTGGATCTCTCAGCGTTGTGCATTTTCTTCTTTACCAATTCTCCCACCTGTAGTGGAATAGCTCATGACACCTTGTCACATCTCTCTTTCCGGACTGCTGCAAAATTCTGCAACGGTGCCTCTGCTCTTACGTGCGCTCCTCGCAGCCTGGAAATGTGTCCTTCAACGAGTTTTAGATGAGTCCCCTCCTCTAAATGTCGACCACTTTTCTTGGCGCCCTTAGGGTGACAGTTGCCACGGCCATCTCTTGGCTTGCACTGTGACGGCAATCTAGAGGTGTTGGTACGCCTAGAGAGAGCGCTCTTTGATGGACAAACCGATATCAAATGGCTTGGGGACTCACAATGAAAACATCGCTTAGGAAGCGGGCCCTAGGGACACTTAGCTGCCATGTGATTTGAAAAGTCTCCACAATTGAAGCATCTTATTTTCCTAGGCTTCCTCTGTGCACTGGGTCGCCTCCTGCTACCCTTACATTCCTGGCCGCCTTTGACTTTCTTTCCTGCAATAAATACCCCACACTCTGGTCGACCACCAACCATCTTTATCTTTGAGTCATTCTGCTCCCCTTCTGTAACCTGACTCCCAGCCGCAGAGGGCTCTAGTTTAATGCCTGTGGACATCGATTCTGTACGTGGCCTAGTTCTCTGCATCTAAAACAACGAACTGTCCTGGTACGTCTCCCCTGCTCCTGAGTCATCGCATCAATTTTAGCCTCTAATTGAGCCACCTGTGCTCTCAGCCGCTCCACTTCTGCGTTTAATACATGTGCATCTGGTACCGTCACCGTATTTGCTGCTTCAACACTGGCAACACCAGCCCCAGAAGCTGCTTCGACACTGGCAACACCAGCCCCAGAAGTGGGTTCAGTCTCTAAAAACCGTAGGGCATAGTTCCTCACCGACGTGATCGATGATGTAGGCTCTTTGATTATCGTTTCCTTTGCAAGCTTTCTTAGTAGGTCATCTCTAAGACAAGCAGCAAACTGGTCCTGAAGGAAGGATGGCTCCAAAGGAGTGACATTATTCTGCTTTTGTGCTCTTACCACACTTTCAAACACCTCGTGGATGCGATGGGAGAATTCCCAAAGAGACTCCCTTGCACCTTGCCGGGTAGAGTAAAAAGTGGCCATTAGCTCTGGGATGCTTCGACGCTCCCCATACACCCTAAGAATGGAATGTAGCATTGCTTCTGGGTCATCGTCATTAGCCTGAATCCTCAGCTCCCTGCGAACACTTGGGGTCACACTGTCAAGAATAACATCTGCCTGGTCCTCTTTACTCATCATCCCTACTCTCCAGCAGCTCTAACCTCTCTGACATATTCCTCGGCCGTAGGGCCCGTGCGCTTCCCAAAGCACCGCACTCTCTTGTGAGTAGGTACCACGATGTACTGTACTCGTTCTGGTTGACGATCCAGCCCTACTACAGGGTCATCCACCTCAGCCACATCTTCGTTATCCAATCTACTAGCAGCACTGTGTTGCGTGCCGCCATCTTGTTGCTAGTAGAGTTGGATGATCCCGTCCCTCGCCTTGCACTGAACTGGGTGTTCTACTGTTTCGGCTGTTGCTACTCTGATTGCTGAAGAGTTGCTTCACTGCGTGCTGTCTGTCAATCCTGCCGACGACGCCACTTGTGACAGGGGCTAGGTGTGGTGGCGGAGGCGAACTTATGTCGATGTGGCTACCTCACACCCATGACACATGCACTAAGAAAATTTATTAAGGATCGTTTGACAGGGGTTGCAATTATTGGTTGCTTGCAACCCTCTCAGCAGCAGACTTACCAATTCAAACAACACAAAGCCTTATACAGATCAACATTTAATACTACCGAACACCCAGGCAGTGTTCATAGACTTTCTGAAAGAAACAATATATAAAACAATGTCTAAGTGAAAATCAATAGCATAGATAATAACACTTACCATACAGAAAACATGCGCCCACCTGATACCCTCAACTATCTCACACACTCATGCATATCGCCCAATGAGACTAGTATAGTGTTGTGCATGAGGCTGGCAATCTCACCGTGTAACATCGGTTGCTACCGAAACCACTACTGCAACAGCATATGAATACTTCATGCGGAGGCAAACCACACTGGTGGCCCAATGCTCCCTCAGGAGCGGAGAAGAGAAATATATATCTCCAAGTGAGCCCACGTGCTCTCCAAACCATACTTCACATAACAATCATTAAATAATAATCAACTGGACATAAAATAATATTCTTCAACTACATGTACAACAAATACTCTCAATAATGAGAATAAACCACCACCTCGCAACTGCTCCGTCTCAATATTCGTCACTGCACTCTGAACATGTCGTAAGTGACGACTGGTGTGTCTGGCCGCAAGCGTGTCGTATATGACCCCTGATGAGATTGGGAACTCATCACATGAAACACATTGTTACAGAAACAACCACTGTAATAGCATAATAATGCTTCTTGTGGACTTGTGATGGACACCAGCCGCATTGGTGTTTCCATGCTCCACCAGGAGCAAACAGAGAAACACCTGTCTCAATGTGCTTTACGCACCCTGGCGTGGCTCTAATCTCATCAGAAATCTAAATGACTATTCTCACTTCAAAGTAACCACTAAAGATAAACAGTAGGATTATGATAAGTAGGCTATCGTGAAATACACTTAAATGCTCTTACATAAAAGAATAAAATGTAATTATTCTTAACTTTAACAAAACTGGAACTAAATACATCACCTAAAGGAAATTTAACACGAAAACTCTGATCTATTACTGGGGAAAATTATATTAACCTACTTCCACCCACGTGTCAATTCACCCAGTATAGAATAGCATAACATTATAGGTTTACCACGCGAAGCGTGTTATTCAGACTTGCTGGCGCCACTTTTATACAGTCATCACCACGTGGCTGCCATCTTACCCATAGTTTATTACTATTTAAATTCAAGTCCCTGATAACACCTCTGTCCAGTTCCATGTATGAAATAGTTTCATACTATACTTTCCTTTCTGATGAATGAAATAATCGCTCTTAAACTTTCATATATTGGATTTGGGCTTAACGTGCCTAATAAAACCTATCCAGACATTATTTTCACTCATCTATCATTTCAAGACTAAATCATAATGTTCTGGAAGAAATCTCCTTTAGAATTGCATCTATCTATTTATTTCATTAAACATTAAAACAGCCACGCTCAATATAATTCTAAAGCTACAGGGAAATAATGGTAATTTCACTAGGAAATAAGCTAATCTGCTTCTAAATCAAACTCACGTGCTCAAGGCATTTACAGCTTGGCTCTGGTGTCTAACTTCGTTTGTTCTCACTGGGTGGCTTTTGCAAAATAGGCCCGTTCGCCGCCCGCTATCTCTTTATATAGGCTCTAGGCTATTACTCAACTTACTGCGCGGCCCGTAGTAATTGCGCCACGCAAATAACACACGCAATTATGCTCTAGAAATAGCGAAAAACACAAATATAACACAACTAATTTGTAGGCTTTATTATGGCCTAATAATATATCTTCTTCTTGAATATAATGGGGTGAAAAGGCACTAAACCACAGAGACAATATGGCTGACAAGATGGGTGAACCACGGAGACAATATGGCTGACAAGATGGCGCGGTCACAGGAAAATGAATAAAGATTCCAAATTTGTAAACTTGCAAACACTTATATTTACATTTCACACTCTGTTCCTGGATTATACAGGTGGTGCGTTTTTAATGTGCTTCAGTATATATATATATATATATATATATATATATATATATATATATATATATATATATATATATATATATATATATATATATATATATATATATATGTGTGTGTGTGTGTGTGTGTGTGTGTGTGTGTGTGTGTGTGTGTGTGTGTGTGTGTGTGTGTGTGTGTGTGTGTGTGTGTGTGTGTGTGTGTGTGTGTGTGTGTGTGTGTGTGTGTGTGTGTGTGTGTGTGTGTGTGTGTGTGTGTGTGTGTGTGTGTGTGTGTGTGTGTGTGTGTGTGTGTGTGTGTGTGTGTGTGTGTGTGTGTGTGTGTGTGTGTGTGTGTGTGTGTGTGTGTGTGTGTGTGTGTGTGTGTGTGTGTGTGTGTGTGTGTGTGTGTGTGTGTGTGTGTGTGTGTGTGTGTGTGTGTGTGTGTGTGTGTGTGTGTGTGTGTGTGTGTGTGTGTGTGTGTGTGTGTGTGTGTGTGTGTGTGTGTGTGTGTGTGTGTGTGTGTGTGTGTGTGTGTGTGTGTGTGTGTGTGTGTGTGTGTGTGTGTGTGTGTGTGTGTGTGTGTGTGTGTGTGTGTGTGTGTGTGTGTGTGTGTGTGTGTGTGTGTGTGTGTGTGTGTGTGTGTGTGTGTGTGTGTGTGTGTGTGTGTGTGTGTGTGTGTGTGTGTGTGTGTGTGTGTGTGTGTGTGTGTGTGTGTGTGTGTGTGTGTGTGTGTGTGTGTGTGTGTGTGTGTGTGTGTGTGTGTGTGTGTGTGTGTGTGTGTGTGTGTGTGTGTGTGTGTGTGTGTGTGTGTGTGTGTGTGTGTGTGTGTGTGTGTGTGTGTGTGTGTGTGTGTGTGTGTGTGTGTGTGTGTGTGTGTGTGTGTGTGTGTGTGTGTGTGTGTGTGTGTGTGTGTGTGTGTGTGTGTGTGTGTGTGTGTGTGTGTGTGTGTGTGTGTGTGTGTGTGTGTGTGTGTGTGTGTGTGTGTGTGTGTGTGTGTGTGTGTGTGTGTGTGTGTGTGTGTGTGTGTGTGTGTGTGTGTGTGTGTGTGTGTGTGTGTGTGTGTGTGTGTGTGTGTGTGTGTGTGTGTGTGTGTGTGTGTGTGTGTGTGTGTGTGTGTGTGTGTGTGTGTGTGTGTGTGTGTGTGTGTGTGTGTGTGTGTGTGTGTGTGTGTGTGTGTGTGTGTGTGTGTGTGTGTGTGTGTGTGTGTGTGTGTGTGTGTGTGTGTGTGTGTGTGTGTGTGTGTGTGTGTGTGTGTGTGTGTGTGTGTGTGTGTGTGTGTGTGTGTGTGTGTGTGTGTGTGTGTGTGTGTGTGTGTGTGTGTGTGTGTGTGTGTGTGTGTGTGTGTGTGTGTGTGTGTAGAATACATCAATTATTTACACTCATGGTATGATGTCTTAGCCACCTCTACTTCCTCTGCCTGTCAAGTCTGCCCTGAAAAGTAATGTAACTTTCTTGAGGTTGTATTAATCCTAATAAGGACTGGTGACAGGACTTTGCTGAGTAACTGTTGGTTATATTGATGGTTTCCATCTTCATCAATCATACCAACTATTATAAGTATTATACATGGTGCACTAACATCATAACTATGTATATCAACCAACTAAAATATCCTGAAATAAACAGTTATATTAATTTCATAATTATATACAGTAATTCTACATACCCTCTGGATGTCAGAATACACTAGCTGGACACTGAATAAATCAAGGTAGGCAGCCACTAAGACACATAAGAATGAAGTCTGCTACTAGCGCTGTCACCTTCTGTCCGCTGAGTAAACCGATTTTGTGCGTGTGTGTCAATTTCAAATTTGCCGCTGTTTATATGGGTGTAGGGCGATCGACCAATAGAACACTTACGTCATCCAGAACTTTGCTAAATTGTTCCAGCCTCTCGAGAGCAGATTTTTGCAGTTTGTGCTATTTCCACTACACAAAGCTTCTCCTTTCTCTTCAACTATAATCACTGTCACTTTCCTTCATATCTCCTTTTATTCAGCTCATTCGTGGCTTTCTTTAGGTATATGTTTTACTCCATTCTGGGCTGTCTTCGATTTTATGAGAATTTCCAAAGTGAACAAAACACGATTTTCACAACAAGGTGACACGCATAATTGCGGTTATCACAGTCTTTATAACATGCAAAACAATTTCTACGATGTCTACACTTGCCTTACATCTGCCTCGAACTAAGGGTTAAGTCGAAATATTTTGTAATAATCTATTCCTGGAATAACTCGCTAATTCTAACCTTTGACTAGCACAGATTCCGATAGCTTGTTTCGCCATTGTGGATTTTACGACGAGTTCGCTGCCAGGAATAGCTCGTTTCTGGTTGGTTGGTTCTTATTCGCTTTCCAAGAATAATCGCCAAGGCATTTTTCCACTTTATCACAGTCTGCCAAATAAATTCTTCATTTTAGCTACTTTTATTGATTTCCAACTTCTCCTTCTCCTATCTCCTTATAGCTTATAACGGTGGCACATAGAACCAACACTGTAGTGGGTTTTAGATGGATGGTCTTCTTCTTCTTTAAGTACCGTGCCAGTAGCGTAGGAGATCATGTCCCTCCACAACTTCCTGTCTCCAGTACAATTTATCAATTCTGCTGTTGACTTCTTTCCATGCCACGATGTCAAACTGTCCAGTGTTTGCTCTCTTTGTCTTCCCCTATCTCATTTTCCTTCAATCGTACCTGTTGTTACGATATATTCCAGCTTTCCTCTTCTCATAACGTGCCCAAAAAGTGGATTGCTTCTTTTTAACTTGTGAAATAAGTTTCCTTTGCGCATTGGCCTCTTTCGGAACATGCTCATTACTCTTTTTGGCTGTCCATGGAATTTTTAACATTCTTCTGTAAAACCACATCTCTGTTGCATCTAGTGCCTTCCCTATTTGTTTACTAATTGTCCATGACTCACTCCCATATGTCAGGATTGGTTCTATATAACAATGAAGAACTCTCTTTCTTACTTCCAATGACAAAGACATGTTGCATAATATACTCTTCATTTTATAGAATGCTGCTTTTGCCTGAGCTATTCTGCTCATGACTTCTGAGATGCATCTTCCATCCGTTGTTATTAATGTGCATAGGTATTTGAATTTATCAACTTGTTTTAACACGGTTCCATTTACTTTGATAGTGCATTCTGGGGAAGCCCTTTTCTTTGAGACATTACTTCTGTCTTTTTGCAAGTTAGGTTAAGGCCTTTATTTTCACTTTTTATCACTATTGAATCAACCATTTCCTGCATCTCCTTTCAATTTCTGCTATTAAGACTGTATTATAACGTATCTCAAGTTGTTTATATTATGTCCGCCGAATGATATTCCTGGCATATCCTCTAGAGATCTCATTATATTTTCACTGTACAGATTGAACAGATCCGGTGACAGCATGCATCCCTACCTCACACCCTTTTTTACTTGCTGAAACGTTCCTATTTGACTGCTAATTCTTACAGCTGCTGTTTGTTGCCAGTACATGTTCTTTATTATCCTCAAGTCTTTACCATCAATGTTGATGCTTTCTAACAGTTTGATAATTTCCTCATGTTTCACTTTATCAAATGCCTTAGTGTAACCTATAAAGCACAAGTAAAGATCTGTCTTCACCTCTATGGCTCTTTCAATTTGTATTCTTATAACATATATAGCATTGTTTTTGCCTTTACCTTCTACAAATCCGCACTGTTCATCACTGATTTCTGGTTTAATTTTATTTCTCACTTGTCTCGTGATAATTCGTAATAATATTTTGGTCACATGACTCATTAGACTAATGGTGCGATGTTCTTCACATTCCATGGCTCCAGGTTTCTTTGGCAAAGCTATGAATATGGATTTTTTTTTAATAGATGGGTATTAAAAAAAAATAGAAATAAGCTGATTCGCCTTACGAAGACAAAATAGTCAACGTTGCGGCCACAAGGCCTTCGTCAGGGAAAGGAAAGAAAGTGAGAACTAAATAGGACACATTTGAATCTAAATAAAATTAAATCTAAAAACTAGGTACTTCCCTCAAGGCTGCCACTTCCGGGTGTAAACAGTAGATACTAAGAAGCTAAGAAACGCATAATAATAATAATGAGTAGTAGAGATAGAAGAGGACAGAATGAATTTAAAATAAATAACTAATTAAATCAAAACATAAGAAATAAAGATGGCTGCGAACAAGAAGATCCTTCAGGCTCTTGTCGCGTCTAAAAGCCACCAAAGGTGCCTCATCGAACACTTCTCGGGTAACAGAATCTGCTTGGAGAATAGATAAGTGGTGGAAAAGGATCTTTTTGACTTCAGTGCTGTGAGGGCGATAGGTCAAGATTAATTTGGCTCTTTCAGAAGTAGATTTATGGTGGAGGTTTGTGGCAAAGTAACTGTTAATTTTTATTTTCAGCCCACCCGGTCTTTTTGGTTACTACTTTTCTTTCTTTTTTTTTTTATCAGGGTTTCTGATTTTTTAATGTTTTCATTTCTTGTCATGGTTCTAATAATTGTAGGATCAACCCCAGCAACCCTTCTTTTTTTCGGGGATGGGAGTGAACCACTACCCGCGTGGTAGCGTGGGCTAGTGAGTCATTCTTGTTGATAGACGGTCAGATAAGTTTACGTAACATTGCGTACATTTTTCAGCGGGGCAGCGGGCTTCTGGGGAATTTATTTTCTTTGATCCCCCGTTCCAGAAGGGGGAATAACTCTTTGTCGCTTGTGGATTTGTAGTGTTGAGTCGGTTGACGACTCGTCAGATGTTAAGATAATGTTATGATGTTTAACGGGAAGCTCTGACGTTTGGTTTCGATTTTTAACTTATGTAGCAGTCATTAGATTACGTCAAAGTGGGTTGGATGCGGTTTTGGTGAGATAATTTTAGAGCTATGACTCACCGCGTCTGTCATGCATCAGAAAATTGGCACTATATATAGAGGGCCGAATTATTAGTCGGGGCTCACAAGTCCTGGATTATTATTGCCGTGAATAGTGTCAGACATAAACTCAGTCTGCCCGGTTAGTGGATATTCTGAAAAGTCTGGGTATGTACGTAAACTTAATAAGTTGTGTAGGAATTTTAGCTAAAGGATTTTAGCAAGTCAGAGTAAGCTTTCTGCTGGGATTTAATTTTAATTTTAGTCAGTAGTTTGCCATCAATTACCTGACCTCTGCCAGTGTATTGTAAGAAGTATAACCAGTGTAGTTCTGTGTAAAAAGTTTGGTGGTATTATTAATTAATATATATCTTTATGAATTCAGTACCTACGGCTGGTGTAGTATGGTGTAATATATTAAGAGTACCAGACTACGTTATGATAACTTTGGGGATAATAGTATATGAACTCGGGAGTTTGTTTAACTAAAGTGGCCATGGGTAATTAAGCTGAAGGATACGGGTGGTGAAGGGTGTTTAGTATTATGATATGGTGTATGCAGTTGTGTGTAAATATTTGTGCTATTTTGATAACCTTCAATGGGCTGCCTTTAATATAAGAATAGTGCTGGGAAATTATTTAGTAAAAGTTAATTTATCGGGATACAGCGAAGCGGTGTTGTGACGTGTAGCTGCCTAGGTCACGAGCTGGCCCCAGAAGCAATCAGGCCAGCTCGCGTCTGTGTTAAGCGTAAGAGACAAGCTGTTGTCGGTGAAAGAGAGGGGAAGGGGTGAGCTGTTAAGTCTGACCCGATGGCAGAAATAGGGTAGACCATGAGAGCTTGTATTTAAGGGAGTTTTTATTATGGTATGGGAAAACGGGGTGTATGTAAATATTTGGTTGTTAATGTGTTTGAATTATGTATTTTGTGAATTGGTGTATATAAGTTGTGACAGCGATTCACGGCGTTGTAGGTAACCCTTGGCCTGCAACGGACTTTGCCTTCTCGGAGAGGGAGGCAAGAGACATCATTGAAATTGAAAAACTGGGTACGCACAGAGTAACGGGCGCCCCTAGTTACGTCTGCAAGACGTAGAGGTATTAGGAATTCTCCTGACGTGAGGAAACATATACCTCAGCGTGGAATTGCCTAGAAATTGGAGCGCTTGACTCCTACGGACCAATACACAACAGGCCACGTTGCCTGGTATTGTTTACATACTCCCACAATAAAGCAGTAGGCCATAACCCGAAGCGGTTTTAATCGTCCTTTGTGTGAAGAATTGAGTGCCATCATCATTGCAAGATCTACAGCCAGAGGCACAAATATATATGTAGTCACCAAGGGCCTCTTCATCAGTTATTTTGGAGAGGAGAGAGGGAGATCATACCTCTCTAAATGCAAACGGGAGGAGGTACCTGCCGAAGGGTAACTCATCTGAGCCTCATACGAAGATGATAGCGTCAGGAAGGTACTGAACTGAAGGGGAGGGGAGAGAGTGGAGTTAGTTGTTTTTCCCCAGGAACTGTAGAGTTAGTGAATACTTAGAGAGGAGCCTCTGAGTTAGTTCGGCAGAATTCAGGGAAGTAGGATTTAGTTGTGCATAAGTTAGTTGTGCTGGACCGCCAAGAGCGCCTTTGAGACATTTTAGTCAGATTCATTAATAAGTCTTCCTCTGTCTGGTTAAACGAAACAGTGTGAAAACTAGTGGAGAGTATTCTTGTGGTGTGTGGGACTCCACGTGGTATTTAGTTAGTAATAGTAGTGTTCAGGTAGTGGTGGCTCTTACTTAGAGACCCCCCCGCCCGGTATGTTTCTTTAACCTTAGTTGTTGTCGTGTAGTTGTGGAAGAGAGCGTGGTAATTTGATAATTGTATCTTTCATTGACTTGTTCTTTTTTTCAGGTTGTGCGAACTCGCACGTTATTGTTGTTGTGGTAAAGATTTTGTTGTTTAATAAACTATAAAATGTGCACTGGATCAGTTTGTCTTTCACTATACTGTACCTGTATTCTTTAACTGTACAGTTGTGTCTGTGGATATAAATTAGTATAACCTTATTTCCCTCGGTGCAAGAGGTGGTGAGACAGTAGCTATAAAAACAAGTCACAAGTGGCGAGGGATACTCAATCTAGGTTCTCACCCTTGAAGCTATAAGTCTCATCCTCCACAGTCACTTTAATTCTCATCTTAATCTATCTTCTCAGACTTTCCTCAAAACTGGTGTCTTGTCTCTTTACTCAGACAGACTCTTATATAAGCCATTTCCTGACAAGGTTGAGGGCCTCCTAATGAGTGGGCAAGACGTCGATGGTGGTCCACCGCTAAAATTAGAGATTTTGGGTTACCGTCTGCCATAAACGTTGTTAATTTGTTTTCTAGTTCATTGATTCGATATTTTATAATAAAAGGTACATTATTTTTAACATAAAGAACAAGAACAAGTGCAGTTTGCGTTTTTGTCTTACTTACTTACTTAGTCGTTCCTCTTCTACCGTGAGGTGTAGAGGTTTGGAAGAGAGAGCGCCAGACTATTCTATCAGCTGTCTTCTTCCTGGCCTGGTTCCATTCTAGTCCTCGGTCCTTCAAAGATTGTCTAATGTTGTCCTCCCAGCGGACTCTGGGTCGTCCTGGAGGTCTGGATCCCTGGCTCTTTGTTTCCCATGCTTGTCGTGGTAGCCGATCTTCTCCCATTCTGCAGACATGGCCAAACCATCTTAGTTGGGACTGTTCTATTTGGGTCTGCAGCGGGTGGGATTTTAGGCCTTGACGTATCGTCTGGTTGCGGACCATGTCTCTTCTTGTTACTTCAACCACCTTCCTCAGATACCTCATTTCTGAGGTTTGGATCTGGCTTTTGTGGGTTGTAGTCATTGCCCATGACTCGCATCCATATGTCAAGACTGGGACATAGGTGGAGCGGTATACAGCCATCTTCGTTTTCTTACCAACCTCTTTCTTGCTGAGGAATCCTCGATTTATGGCCTGATAAAGTCTCCCAGCCGCTGCTTTTCGAGTGGCCAACTCTTCTTTGATGCCCCCCTTTCGGTCTATAATAGCTCCGAGATATTTAAAGTGGTCGACCTGCTCCAGGACCTGTTCTCCCAACTTAATCTGATGTTTTCTTTCTTCTCGTGATATCACCATGGATTTTGTTTTAGAGCTGCTTATGACCATCCCTCTCTTCTCCAGCTCTTCCTTCCAGACTTGCAGGTTGGATTGGAGATGTGTCTCTGATTTAGCAATCAGGACAACATCATCAGCAAATGCTAGCTCTGAAATACAGACCTGTCTCATCTTCCAGTACCCCACTGAATACTTTCTTGTTCTCTCCTTACATGCCTTGATGACATCGTCCATGAGAAGTATGAAAAGACAAGGTGACAGGATATCGCCTTGTCTTACACCAGTGGTGGTCTTGAACTCTTCTGACTTATAGTTTGCTGTCCTCACATAATTTCTGCAAGACTTGTAGAAGCTCTGTATAGCATGTATCAGAGGTGCTGGAATGTTCTTCCTTGCCAAACAGTCCCAAAGTTTGCTCCAGGGGACCCTGTCAAACGCCTTTTCCAGATCTATGAAACAAAGATGGATCTCACTCTTGTACTCAAGGGCCTTTTCACTCAGCTGCCTGAGTGTGAAGATTAGGTCTTGAGTACTTCGGTTTGCTCGGAATCCGCACTGGGCTTCATCCAATTGTGGCTCAGCTAGGCATTGGAGTCTCTGCTCTAGGATTCTAGAGTAGATTTTACCAGGGACACTGAGAAGGGATATGCCTCTGTGGTTTCCACATTGTCGATTGTCACCCTTTTTGAAAATCGGTGTTATGATGGCAATCTCCCAATCCTTTGGTATGGCCTTGTTGCACCATGCTGCTTGTAGGACCCTTAGGAGTAATAGGTCGCCTGATGCTCCCATGTACTTAACCATTTCTGGTGTTATACCATCATGCCCTGCTGCTTTGCCCATCTTGATTTTCTCCAGTGCTGCCTTCAGTTCTTCCATCTTTATGTCATCTTCATCACCATTTGTATCCTCTTCTGTGCTAGTGGTTATCATTTCTGATGCTCTACCTTGCTCACCATCAAGGAGTTCTGAGAAATATTCTTTCCATCTTTCCATTACTTCCTTCGGGGCAGTAAGCAATTTGCCTTGCTTGTCCTTTATAAATTTAAGAGGACATTGTTTTCCTTCCTCATGTTCTTTAGGGTCTTATAGAACAATTTCTGGTTTTCTTGCGCATCCTTTTCTAGCTTTTCTCCAAATTCTTCCCAGGACTTCTGTTTTGCTGCTAGCACCTTGTTCTTTGCTTCTGTTCTGAGTATCACATATTCTCTATATTTCTCTATTTGTCCTGCTGTGTTTTTAGCTCCCAAGTATTGTTTCCATGCCATTTTTTTCTCTCTTATTTTCTCTTTGACTTCTTCTGTCCACCAAGGTGTCCTCTTTCTCTTGTTCCCAAGTCGGACTTCACCACATGCTTCTGCAGCAGCTGTCTTTATGATGTCCTTGAATTTAAGCCACAGGGTTTCCAAGTCATCAGGTTGTTCTTCTGTGTTTCTCACCGCTGTAGCAATAAGCCCCTGATATCTGGTCTTAATTTCTGGATCTTTCAGCTTGTAGGTCTTAATGCTCATTTCTTCCGTTCGTTTACTTGGTTTCTTGCATGGTGCTGGGCAGTTCCTAGGCTGAGCAACTCTTTCAGTTGTTCTTTTAATTGTAAGCAGGTAGTGATCACTTCCAATCTCTGGCCCCCTCCAGACTCTAGCATCCCGGACATATTTGAATGAGCTCCTCCTAACAATGGCATAGTCGATCACTGACTTCTCATTCTTTGTTGGTTCACACCTAGTATATGCATGTATGCGCTTATGGGGGAACTTTGTGTTGGTAATGATCAGATTCTGCTCACTGCAGAATCTGAGGAGTCGCTTTCCATTGTCATTGAGAGTATCTTCTCCATATCTTCCGATAACTCCACCCCATCTAGCATGGTCATTTCCAACTCTGGCATTGAAATCTCCGAGCATGATAATTTCATCTAGGCAGTCATCCACTGTCCTTTGAAGCAGCTCGAAGAATTCTTCCTTGACCTCTGCTCTCTCATCCTCATTTGGCCCATACACTATGACCAGGTTGACTATGGTTTCTCCTTCTTTTAGTTTTACAACCATAATGCGCTCCGAGACAAAGTTCCATCCCTTGATACTATCTTTCTGGTTTTTGGCCACAATGCAACCCACGCCCCCTTTAGCTCTTTCAGATGTGGGTACACCGCTGTATAGCAGAGTGTTGCCATCGAGATCCATGACTCCTTGTCCCTTTTTCTTTGTTTCGGTAATAGCCAGGATTTCTAGTTTTGCTTTCCTCATCTCTTCCATCAGCTCCTCTTCTTTCCCATTTATACTTCTTGTGTTCCATGTTCCATAAGTCGTAGTCCGTAGTCCGTTCCAGTTCGTCGCCTTTAAAATCAGTCCGGTTTTCTCTCTTATATTGCTTGTAATCATAGTTTTAGACAAACAGGTGATTGGCCTGTTGTGCCTTTGCATGGTGGAGGGGCTGCCTCCTTACGGCCTCCATGCAGGCCGCCCTCCTCCTTTTTCATCCGGGCTTGGGACCGGCATAGGCGGAGTTGCGCTTTTGTCTATGAACATTTATTAAATAAAAGCACTGACGTACACATAGACGCATAAATGTGATTGGCCATTAATCATTTATTCCCGAATTTCTTTTGTAATACTAGTGCTTAAATAGTATTATGTTTGTTTGAATTTGTTCATATTAATGTAATATTATCTCCTTGTACATGCAAAATCTCTAATTTTAGCAGGTCAGCAACCATCGACGTCTTGCCCACTCAAACTCTAAATCATCAACATACATTTACCGGTGGCAGTCGTAAAATAAGATGTGACTTTAATCCACTGTCACTGAGCGTCAGCTCTTGGCGACCAAAATAAGAAGTAACAGCTTCTCTGAATTATTTGTATAATTAGATGTTTTCAACGACGCGATAAACCAACACTCAACTTCACTAAACAGTCCACCACTAAGACCTAAGGATAGACTCTATAACATAATACATTAATTTTCTTGTCTGTGTGTCTGTCTTTTCTTGAGTATCCCGTGGATGTTTTGAACGTACGCCACAAGGAAACTATAAATGACATTAGGTGACTTGTAATTCCCTTGCTATATATAGACATAAAAAGAGGTGTGAGACAAGGTTGCGTACTGTCCCCGTGCCTATTTAATCTAAATACAGAACAAAATTCAAACAGATACCGGAAATGCCAGGACTAAACAAAAGTGGAAGATCAATAAACACACCAATTGCGTGCGTGCGTGCGTGCGTGCGTGCGTGTGTGTGTGTGTGTTGTTGTTGTGTTTTTGTTGTTGCTAATATTCTTATACAAAACATTGCTTCGCTTCTTCTGCTGTTGCTTCGAAAACCAAATTGTTCTTCGCGGACTTCGTTGCCTATCTTACTTGTTATTCTCACCTGTATTCTTCTTCTTCTTCTTCCTCGTTCGTCCTGAACAGGACGTTGGTTGCGTTGTGTCTGTTTACGCCGGAGCTGTGATATCTGCGCCTTTCGGCCGACACATCCGACTTCAGCACGGCATGTTTTGGGACCGGGTTTGCCTTCCCTCTTCGATCCCTACTCTCTCAGCCAGACTGCAGTGATGCAGCCTGTTTCCAGGACCACCACGTGGAGGTGGATAGAGTCTTGGTCAGCTCTGGTTCGCTGACCCTGATGCAAGCAGTCAAGCTATGGGTCGCTGACTGCATACTCTATTGCTGCATCTTTGGGTCCCTTCTCACCTGTATGATTTTGAGCAGTAATTTAATTATGTGACTCACCAGGCCGATAGTTTTAAAATCTGAACATTCTGTGGCGTTAGGTTTTTTTTGTATGCACCGTTATGAAGACTGATGTCTACTGGTTACGTGTTATATATTTATGTATAGTATATATCGTTGCACAGATATGTGATTGTATTTATACCAAAGCTCTACAGGGTTTCTGTCATTTCTATTTGTACGCTGTCCATGTCTGCTGCTTTTCTTTTTGTATCACATTTATTTATTTCTCTACTTCTGATATGGGCCATCATTGAAATTTGGTGATGGTTTTTTACGTCTGTCGTGCTGGAATAGTTGTGTGACATATTTGACTCATCTCTTTGATATGCCTTTCTCATCAAGTAAACTTCCACCATTCTTATTCTTGATACAGCCTTCTCCTTGGATAATCCTTGACTTCTTTGCCAATATCTTTCTTTCTTCAAGCATATCTCTTGATATATGCTTAGCTTCCATGTCTTCTATTTCCTTACATTTTGTTTCTATCCACCGTTCTTAGCTACATATTTCTTTGTTTATTGTTTTATTGGAGCTAAAAGTTGGTGCCTTCGTCATTACTGAAGTGGAACATTAATCCTAGAAAAGGTCTGCTGAATGAAACCATGCTGGTAATTAAATGACTGAATAATAATCTCGTTGACGCCATGATCATCACAGCCAGCAGTAAAGAGGACCGTTAATCCACCCCTTGAATCATTTGTAACCGAGCTAGTCCACACTTCCAATTTTCAAGATAGTCAGTTTCCAGTCACTCTTGCGTTTGCCATGACCGTTAACAAGTCGTAAAAACAGTCATTTGATCAGTGAGGATAACCTTCCAGAAACCTTCTTAACATACGACCCGGATTTATGAGGCACTCACCAGGGTAGGCCACCATGTGTAGTTCCCGAAGGTCTCTCAAGAGAACAAGAAAGAGTAGGCCTCCTGCACCTTCAGGCATGTCATACAAGGCCACAAATATAAGGTTGTGCATGGAGGTTGGCCACTGCATCAAGTCATACAAGGCCACAAATATAAGGTTGTGCATGGAGGTTGGCCACCGCATCAAGTCATACAAGGCGACAAAAATAAGGTTGTGCATGGAGGTTGGCCACCGCATCATGTCATACAAGGCGACAAATATAAGGTTGTGCATGAGGGTGGCCACCTCATCATACAGTCAACCACATTAGGTTGTGCATGAGGGTGGCTACCAAATACAGTCTAACCAATATTAGGTATTAGGTTGTGCATGGAGGGTTGGCTACCGCATCATGTCATACAGGCTAACCAATATTAGGTTGTGCATGGAGGTGGCTACCTCATCGGTTGGCTACCGCATCATGTCATACACCTCATCGTGTCATACAGTCTAACCAATATTAGGTTGTGCATGAGGGTGGCACCTCATCATGTCATAGGGTTGTGCATGAGGGTGGCTACCTCATCGTGTCATACAGTCTAACCAATATTAGGTTGTGCATGAGGGTGGCTACCTCATCAAATACAGTCTAACCAATATTAGGTTGTGCATGAGGGTGGCTACCTCATCATGTCATACAGTCTAACCAATATTAGGTTGTGCATGGAGGGTGGCTACCTCATCATGTCATACAAGTCTAACAATATTAGGTTGTGCATGAGGGTGGCTACCTCATCATGTCATACAGTCTAACCAATATTAGGTTGTGCATGAGGGTGGCTACCTCATCATGTCATACAGTCTAACCAATATTAGGTTGTGCATGAGGGTGGCTACCTCATCATGTCATACAGTCTAACCAATATTAGGTTGTGCATGAGGGTGGCTACCTCATCATGTCATACAGTCTAACCAATATTAGGTTGTGCATGAGGGTGGCTACCTCATCATGTCATACAGTCTAACCAATATTAGGTTGTGCATGAGGGTGGCTACCTCATCGTGTCATACAGTCTAACCAATATTAGGTTGTGCATGAGGGTGGCTACCTCATCGTGTCATACAGTCTAACCAATATTAGGTTGTGCATGAGGGTGGCTACCTCATCATGTCATACAGTCTAACCAATATTAGGTTGTGCATGAGGGTGGCTACCTCATCATGTCATACAGTCTAACCAATATTAGGTTGTGCATGAGGGTGGCTACCTCATCATGTCATACAGTCTAACCAATATTAGGTTGTGCATGAGGGTGGCTACCTCATCATGTCATACAGTCTAACCAATATTAGGTTGTGCATGAGGGTTGTGCATGAGGGTGGCTACCTCATCATGTCATACAGTCTAACCAATATTAGGTTGTGCATGAGGGTGGCTACCTCATCATGTCATACAGTCTAACCAATATTAGGTTGTGCATGAGGGTGGCTACCTCATCATGTCATACAGTCTAACCAATATTAGGTTGTGCATGAGGGTGGCTACCTCATCATGTCATACAGTCTAACCAATATATAGGTTGTGCATGAGGGTGGCTACCTCATCATGTCATACAGTCTAACCAATATTAGGTTGTGCATGAGGGTGGCTACCTCATCATGTCATACAGTCTAACCAATATTAGGTTGTGCATGAGGGTGGCTACCTCATCATGTCATACAGTCTAACCAATATTAGGTTGTGCATGAGGGTGGCTACCTCATCATGTCATACAGTCTAACCAATATTAGGTTGTGCATGAGGGTGGCTACCTCACCATACATCTAACCAATATTAGGTTGTGCATGTGGCACCTCACATGTCATACAGTCTAACCAATATTAGGTTGTGCATGAGGGTGGCTACCTCATCATGTCATACAGTCTAACCAATATTAGGTTGTGCATGAGGGTGGCTACCTCATCATGTCATACAGTCTAACCAATATTAGGTTGTGCATGAGGGTGGCTACCTCATCGTGTCATACAGTCTAACCAATATTAGGTTGTGCATGAGGGTGGCTACCTCATCATGTCATACAGTCTAACCAATATTAGGTTGTGCATGAGGGTGGCTACCTCATCGTGTCATACAGTCTAACCAATATTAGGTTGTGCATGAGGGTGGCTACCTCATCGTGTCATACAGTCTAACCAATATTAGGTTGTGCATGAGGGTGGCTACCTCATCATGTCATACAGTCTAACCAATATTAGGTTGTGCATGAGGTGGCTACCTCATCTACCAGTCATCATGTGTGCATACAGTCATACAGTCTAACCAATATTAGGTTGTGCATGAGGGTGGCTACCTCATCGTGTCATACAGTCTAACCAATATTAGGTTGTGCATGAGGGTGGCTACCTCATCGTGTCATACAGTCTAACCAATATTAGGTTGTGCATGAGGGTGGCTACCTCATCGTGTCATACAGTCTAACCAATATTAGGTTGTGCATGAGGGTGGCTACCTCATGTCATACAGTCTAACCAATATTAGGTTGTGCATGGAGGGTGGCTACCTCATCATCGTGTCATACAGTCTAACCAATATTAGGTTGTGCATGAGGGTGGATAACACGTAGGGATAAAAATATAGGCAAGATATGCCGAGGCTTCTTCACCTACGCCAGCGCTTTCTACCGCCATTGAAACTAACTAGTTGGAACATGCAGACTAAACGGTTTACCCTTTTAGACAGGAGGGAAACGGAGATAAAAGAAAAAAAAAATTATGACGGTCGGAACACGTGTTTGAATCTAAAAAGGCAAAAAGACGCAATTTGTAGTTTAAAGGAAAAATCACGACACTAGTTGACACAATGTAAGGAATTGGTAGAAAAAAGACCTTAGCTCTTGTTAGAAACAGTCGTATCTTGGACGTTTTACGGTAATTAGTTGTTTTGTTTGAATACAGCGGCAAACGCCGTGGACGAAGGTTCAAAAACAAATTTCAAAAAACTAACCTTGAGAAAAGTAGGGTTTTCTTTAATAATAAAGTTATGAAAATAAAACCTAGCTAGTTTGATAGCCCATCTTAAGCTGACAAATAATATACTTTTAATTACACAGACGGACAGATAACACGGAAGATATTGACGAAAGACCGTATTGTTCCAATCAGACTAGCGAACAGTTTTTTGTGCATATTTTCACTAAAGTTACATTTTGGCGTCCTTGAGCCTAAAAATGCAAAAATCAAACTGCAGATGAACGAGGGGCAAAGTCGGAGGATAGTAGCTAAAAATAACTTAGTGGGGCAGGTTTGTGTAGTTTTTTTCATGTAGTTAGTCCAAAAAACAAGTGTAATTTTGGGAAAAATACTACATACTAGACTGAGACTGGACTGAAATTTGACTTTTAGTTTGAATATTTGAAAAAGTTAGAGGGGAAGTCCGTTGATTGGACAGAAGTATTTATATTATTGAGAAAGAGACGCACGCTTGTGCCATTGTATAGAAGACTGTCCATTGACACAGTACGTTACTGCTAGAGGTGATTTCCAGGAATTATTAAATAAAAATCAGTGGGACGCCCTAATCTAGCCAGCAGCTCAGCTGAGTTTTGCTAGTACTAAGTAACTGTGTTCTCAATTCTGAATTGTGGTAAGGGAAAAAACATTTATCTTGTTTATTTTAATATTTTGAGAGATTGATACTGCCATATCATGAAAAATGATTACGACAAGTGAGTGCTTGCTCTAGGTCCCCAGCAGCAGTCCAGGGCCTAGAGACAAACAAATAATATATGAAAACCTATCTAAGACTATGGAAGACAGATCTACATTTGAGATCAGTGGGAACATATCACCCACCTTATTGAATGGAAGAGGAAACTATTGAACATATTTCGGATGCAATGCAGTCTTGGGAAACTGGTACTATTTGATAACAACTGGGTGAGATGTGCTAAGTTGGTCAGAGAGATCTGACCCAATCTGTGTAATGTTGTTTTGTGGTGTTGTGTGTAAGAGTGGCGCAGTAAACAGAGTGTTGACACATGGCACAAATTTTGGTTTCAGAGTTTCTGATCTGGCACTACGCTTGTGCCAGATGCTTTTGTAGAAGTACAAAGAGCGGAGGCCTGTGCAGCCTAACATTTTAATCCAGCTACTGAGAGGAGTGGGCCACAAGAATTTTGTACTACATCGTCACAGGCCAGTTAAGTGCAAACCTGGCCTGCTGTTGATTCATCAACTGTGTCCACCATCAATAAAGAAATAAAATCTTGTTATATAAACATTAATATCAGTCCATATGTCAAGGACAATGAACTTTGTAGCCATAGATTTGGCATGATGACGCCACCCCAACTAAACATCCAGTGCTAGTTTTTCCCAAGACATTGTAGATATTATTAATATTAACCATTGTAATAATATACCTATGTACAAAAATTACATTTGATTATGCAATATATATATGCATTTCATTGATAAATACATATTATTTCATATGTTCTGACCAAAAGAAACAATTGGTTCAGGACTAATAAATTTAAAAAATTTCCAAACTTAAACTATAACAGCCAGTGTTAGTTCAGTGTATCATAGAGTCTATTATTATTATTAGACTTATTATTTACATGTGTGTGTCTGTGTATTTTATTACCTACACATTACATTTCAGTACCCTAGACTTTTAACGTAGCTAACATTCATTATAGTAGAATAGGTCTGTTTGAGGTCGTAAGTGGTAGCAGAAAGGCCTTCTGTAACTCACATAAACTTTTATCTTAGGAGCCTTCACAGCTGACCTCATCCAGTACACTAGGTAACATAACAACCATACAATAACATCAAAAACCACTACAGCCACCGCATCATGTCATACTTACTTACTTAGTCGTTCCCCTTCTACCGTGAGGTGTAGATGTTTGGAAGAGAGAGCGCCAGACCATTCTATCAGCTGTCTTCTTCCTGGCCTGGTTCCATTCTAGTCCTCGGTCCTTCAAAGATTGTCTAATGTTGTCCTCCCAGCGGACTCTGTGTCGTCCTGGAGGTCTGGATCCCTGGTTCTTTGTTTCCCATGCTTGTCGTGGTAGCCGATCTTCTCCCATTCTGCAGACATGGCCAAACCATCTTAGTTGGGACTGTTTTATTTGGGTCTGCAGCGGATGGGATTTTAGGCCTTGACGGATCGTCTGGTTGCGGACCATGTCTCTTCTTGTTACTTCAACCACTTTCCTCAGATACCTCATTTCTGAGGTTTGGATCTGGCTTTTGTGGGTTGTAGTCATTGCCCACGACTCGCATCCATATGTCAAGACTGGGACATAGGTGGAGCGGTATACAGCCATCTTCGTTTTCTTACCAACCTCTTTCTTGCTGAGGAATCCACGATTTATGGCCTGAAAAGTCTCCAAGCCGCTGCTTTTCGAGTGGCCAACTCTTCTTTGATGCCTCCCGTTCGGTCTATAATAGCTCCGAGATATTTAAAGTGGTCGACCTGCTCCAGGACCTGTTCTCCCAACTTAATCTGATGTTTTCTTTCTTCTCGTGATATCACCATGGATTTTGTTTTAGAGCTGCTTATGACCATCCCTCTCTTCTCCAGCTCTTCCTTCCATCTGAAGTCATGTCATACAAGGCCACAAAAATAAGGTTGTACATGGAGGTTGGCCACCGCATCAAGTCATACAAGGCCACAAATATAAGGTTGTGCATGGAGGTTGGCCACCGCATCATGTCATACAAGGCGACAAAAATAAGGTTGTGCATGGAGGTTGGCCACCGCATCATGTTATACAAGGCCACAAATATAAGGTTGTACATGGAGGTTGGCCACCGCATCAAGTCATACAAGGCCACAAATATAAAGTTGTGCATGGAGGTTGGCCAGTGCCTCATGTCATACAAGGCCACAAATATAAGGTTGTGCATGGAGGTTGGCCACCGCATCAAGTCATACAAGGCCACAAATATAAGGTTGTGCATGGAGGTTGGCCACCGCATCATGTCATACAAGGCCACAAATATAAGGTTGTGCATGGAGGTTGGCCACCGCATCATGTCATACAAGGCGACAAATATAAGGTTGTGCATGGAGGTTGGCACCGCAATGTATAAGGTTGTGCATGGAGGTTGGCCACCGCATCATGTCATACAAGGCGACAAATATAAGGTTGTGCATGGAGGTTGGCCACCGCATCATGTCATACAAGGCGACAAATATAAGGTTGTGCAAGGAGGTTGGCCACTGTGGTGAAAAATACAATGATACAACGTTAAAATATCTCCAATTATAAAGATAACGGGTAAAATAACACGTAGGGATAAAAATATAGGCAAGATATGCCGAGGCTTCTTCACCTACGCCAGCGCTTTCTACCGCCATTGAAACTAACTAGTTGGAACATGCAGACTAAACGGTTTACCCTTTTAGACAGGAGGGAAACGGAGATAAAAGAAAAAAAAAATTATGACGGTCGGAACACGTGTTTGAATCTAAAAAGGCAAAAAGACGCAATTTGTAGTTTAAAGGAAAAATCACGACACTAGTTGACACAATGTAAGGAATTGGTAGAAAAAAGACCTTAGCTCTTGTTAGAAACAGTCGTATCTTGGACGTTTTACGGTAATTAGTTGTTTTGTTTGAATACAGCGGCAAACGCCGTGGACGAAGGTTCAAAAACAAATTTCAAAAACTAACCTTGAGAAAAGTAGGGTTTTTTTTAATAATAAAGTTATGAAAATAAAACCTAGCTAGTTTGATAGCCCATCTTAAGCTGACAAATAATATACTTTTAATTACACAGACGGACAGATAACACGGAAGATATTGACGAAAGACCGTATTGTTCCAATCAGACTAGCGAACAGTTTTTTGTGCATATTTTCACTAAAGTTACATTTTGGCGTCCTTGAGCCTAAAAATGCAAAAATCAAACTGCAGATGAACGAGGGGCAAAGTCGGAGGATAGTAGCTAAAAATAACTTAGTGGGGCAGGTTTGTGTAGTTTTTTTCATGTAGTTAGTCCAAAAAACAAGTGTAATTTTGGGAAAAATACTACATACTAGACTGAGACTGGACTGAAATTTGACTTTTAGTTTGAATATTTGAAAAAGTTAGAGGGGAAGTCCGTTGATTGGACAGAAGTATTTATATTATTGAGAAAGAGACGCACGCTTGTGCCATTGTATAGAAGACTGTCCATTGACACAGTACGTTACTGCTAGAGGTGATTTCCAGGAATTATTAAATAAAAATCAGTGGGACGCCCTAATCTAGCCAGCAGCTCAGCTAAGTTTTGCTAGTACTTAGTAACTGTGTTCTCAATTCTGAATTGTGGTAAGGGAAAAAACATTTATCTTGTTTATTTTAATATTTTGAGTGATTGATACTGCCATATCATGAAAAATGATTACGACAAGTGAGTGCTTGCTCTAGGTCCCCAGCAGCAGTCCAGGGCCTAGAGACAAACAAATAATATATGAAAACCTATCTAAGACTATGGAAGACAGATCTACATTTGAGATCAGTGGGAACATATCACCCACCTTATTGAATGGAAGAGGAAACTATTGAACATATTTCGGATGCAATGCAGTCTTGGGAAACTGGTACTATTTGATAACAACTGGGTGAGATGTGCTAAGTTGGTCAGAGAGATCTGACCCAATCTGTGTAATGTTGTTTTTTGTGTGTTGTGTGTAAGAGTGGCGCAGTAAACAGAGTGTTGACACATGGCACAAATTTTGGTTTCAGAGTTTCTGATCTGGCACTACGCTTGTGCCAGATGCTTTTGTAGAAGTACAAAGAGCGGAGGCCTGTGCAGCCTAACATTTTAATCCAGCTACTGAGAGGAGTGGGCCACAAGAATTTTGTACTACATCGTCACAGGCCAGTTAAGTGCAAACCTGGCCTGCTGTTGATTCATCAACTGTGTCCACCATCAATAAAGAAATAAAATCTTGTTATATAAACATTAATATCAGTCCATATGTCAAGGACAATGAACTTTGTAGCCATAGATTTGGCATGATGACGCCACCCCAACTAAACATCCAGTGCTAGTTTTTTCCCAAGACATTGTAGATATTATTAATATTAACCATTGTAATAATATACCTATGTACAAAAATTACATTTGATTATGCAATATATATATGCATTTCATTGATAAATACATATTATTTCATATGTTCTGACCAAAAGAAACAATTGGTTCAGGACTAATAAATTTAAAAAATTTCCAAACTTAAACTATAACAGCCAGTGTTAGTTCAGTGTATCATAGAGTCTATTATTATTATTAGACTTATTATTTACATGTGTGTGTGTCTGTGTATTTTATTACCTACACATTACATTTCAGTACCCTAGACTTTTAACGTAGCTAACATTCATTATAGTAGAATAGGTCTGTTTGAGGTCGTAAGTGGTAGCAGAAAGGCCTTCTGTAACTCACATAAACTTTTATCTTAGGAGCCTTCACAGCTGACCTCATCCAGTACACTAGGTAACATAACAACCATACAATAACATCAAAAACCACTACAGCCACCGCATCATGTCATACTTACTTACTTAGTCGTTCCCCTTCTACCGTGAGGTGTAGAGGTTTGGAAGAGAGAGCGCCAGACCATTCTATCAGCTGTCTTCTTCCTGGCCTGGTTCCATTCTAGTCCTCGGTCCTTCAAAGATTGTCTAATGTTGTCCTCCCAGCGGACTCTGTGTCGTCCTGGAGGTCTGGATCCCTGGCTCTTTGTTTCCCATGCTTGTCGTGGTAGCCGATCTTCTCCCATTCTGCAGACATGGCCAAACCATCTTAGTTGGGACTGTTCTATTTGGGTCTGCAGCGGATGGGATTTTAGGCCTTGACGGATCGTCTGGTTGCGGACCATGTCTCTTCTTGTTACTTCAACCACTTTCCTCAGATACCTCATTTCTGAGGTTTGGATCTGGCTTTTATGGGTTGTAGTCATTGCCCACGACTCGCATCCATATGTCAAGACTGGGACATAGGTGGAGCGGTATACAGCCATCTTCGTTTTCTTACCAACCTCTTTCTTGCTGAGGAATCCACGATTTATGGCCTGAAAAAGTCTCCAAGCCGCTGCTTTTCGAGTGGCCAACTCTTCTTTGATGCCTCCCGTTCGGTCTATAATAGCTCCGAGATATTTAAAGTGGTCGACCTGCTCCAGGACCTGTTCTCCCAACTTAATCTGATGTTTTCTTTCTTCTCGTGATATCACCATGGATTTTGTTTTAGAGCTGCTTATGACCATCCCTCTCTTCTCCAGCTCTTCCTTCCATCTGAAGTCATGTCATACAAGGCCACAAAAATAAGGTTGTACATGGAGGTTGGCCACCGCATCAAGTCATACAAGGCCACAAATATAAGGTTGTGCATGGAGGTTGGCCACCGCATCATGTCATACAAGGCGACAAAAATAAGGTTGTGCATGGAGGTTGGCCACCGCATCATGTCATACAAGGCCACAAATATAAGGTTGTACATGGAGGTTGGCCACCGCATCAAGTCATACAAGGCCACAAATATAAGGTTGTGCATGGAGGTTGGCCAGTGCCTCATGTCATACAAGGCCACAAATATAAGGTTGTGCATGGAGGTTGGCCACCGCATCATGTCATACAAGGCCACAAATATAAGGTTGTGCATGGAGGTTGGCCACCGCATCATGTCATACAAGGCCACAAATATAAGGTTGTGCATGGAGGTTGGCCACCGCATCATGTCATACAAGGCGACAAATATAAGGTTGTGCATGGAGGTTGGCCACCGCATCATGTCATACAAGGCGACAAATATAAGGTTGTGCAAGGAGGTTGGCCACCACATCATGTCATACAAGGCCACAAATATAAGGTTGTACATGGAGGTTGGCCACCGCATCATGTCATACAAGGCCACAAATATAAGGTTGTGCATGGAGGTTGGCCACTGTGGTGAAAAATACAGTGATACAACGTTAAAATATCTCCAATTATAAAGATAACGGGTAAAATAACACGTAGGGATAAAAATATAGGCAAGATATGCCGAGGCTTCTTCACCTACGCCAGCGCTTTCTACCGCCATTGAAACTAACTAGTTGGAACATGCAGACTAAACGGTTTACCCTTTTAGACAGGAGGGAAACGGAGATAAAAGAAAAAAAAATTATGACGGTCGGAACACGTGTTTGAATCTAAAAAGGCAAAAAGACGCAATTTGTAGTTTAAAGGAAAAATCACGACACTAGTTGACACAATGTAAGGAATTGGTAGAAAAAAGACCTTAGCTCTTGTTAGAAACAGTCGTATCTTGGACGTTTTACGGTAATTAGTTGTTTTGTTTGAATACAGCGGCAAACGCCGTGGACGAAGGTTCAAAAACAAATTTCAAAAACTAACCTTGAGAAAAGTAGGGTTTTCTTTAATAATAAAGTTATGAAAATAAAACCTAGCTAGTTTGATAGCCCATCTTAAGCTGACAAATAATATACTTTTAATTACACAGACGGACAGATAACACGGAAGATATTGACGAAAGACCGTATTGTTCCAATCAGACTAGCGAACAGTTTTTTGTGCATATTTTCACTAAAGTTACATTTTGGCGTCCTTGAGCCTAAAAATGCAAAAATCAAACTGCAGATGAACGAGGGGCAAAGTCGGAGGATAGTAGCTAAAAATAACTTAGTGGGGCAGGTTTGTGTAGTTTTTTTCATGTAGTTAGTCCAAAAAACAAGTGTAATTTTGGGAAAAATACTACATACTAGACTGAGACTGGACTGAAATTTGACTTTTAGTTTGAATATTTGAAAAAGTTAGAGGGGAAAGTCCGTTGATTGGACAGAAGTATTTATATTATTGAGAAAGAGACGCACGCTTGTGCCATTGTATAGAAGACTGTCCATTGACACAGTACGTTACTGCTAGAGGTGATTTCCAGGAATTATTAAATAAAAATCAGTGGGACGCCCTAATCTAGCCAGCAGCTCAGCTAAGTTTTGCTAGTACTAAGTAACTGTGTTCTCAATTCTGAATTGTGGTAAGGGAAAAAACATTTATCTTGTTTATTTTAATATTTTGAGTGATTGATACTGCCATATCATGAAAAATGATTACGACAAGTGAGTGCTTGCTCTAGGTCCCCAGCAGCAGTCCAGGGCCTAGAGACAAACAAATAATATATGAAAACCTATCTAAGACTATGGAAGACAGATCTACATTTGAGATCAGTGGGAACATATCACCCACCTTATTGAATGGAAGAGGAAACTATTGAACATATTTCGGATGCAATGCAGTCTTGGGAAACTGGTACTATTTGATAACAACTGGGTGAGATGTGCTAAGTTGGTCAGAGAGATCTGACCCAATCTGTGTAATGTTGTTTTGTGGTGTTGTGTGTAAGAGTGGCGCAGTAAACAGAGTGTTGACACATGGCACAAATTTTGGTTTCAGAGTTTCTGATCTGGCACTACGCTTGTGCCAGATGCTTTTGTAGAAGTACAAAGAGCGGAGGCCTGTGCAGCCTAACATTTTAATCCAGCTACTGAGAGGAGTGGGCCACAAGAATTTTGTACTACATCGTCACAGGCCAGTTAAGTGCAAACCTGGCCTGCTGTTGATTCATCAACTGTGTCCACCATCAATAAAGAAATAAAATCTTGTTATATAAACATTAATATCAGTCCATATGTCAAGGACAATGAACTTTGTAGCCATAGATTTGGCATGATGACGCCACCCCAACTAAACATCCAGTGCTAGTTTTTCCCAAGACATTGTAGATATTATTAATATTAACCATTGTAATAATATACCTATGTACAAAAATTACATTTGATTATGCAATATATATATGCATTTCATTGATAAATACATATTATTTCATATGTTCTGACCAAAAGAAACAATTGGTTCAGGACTAATAAATTTAAAAAATTTCCAAACTTAAACTATAACAGCCAGTGTTAGTTCAGTGTATCATAGAGTCTATTATTATTATTAGACTTATTATCTACATGTGTGTGTCTGTGTATTTTATTACCTACACATTACATTTCAGTACCCTAGACTTTTAACGTAGCTAACATTCATTATAGTAGAATAGGTCTGTTTGAGGTCGTAAGTGGTAGCAGAAAGGCCTTCTGTAACTCACATAAACTTTTATCTTAGGAGCCTTCACAGCTGACCTCATCCAGTACACTAGGTAACATAACAACCATACAATAACATCAAAACCCACTACAGCCACCGCATCATGTCATACTTACTTACTTAGTCGTTCCCCTTCTACCGTGAGGTGTAGAGGTTTGGAAGAGAGAGCGCCAGACCATTCTATCAGCTGTCTTCTTCCTGGCCTGGTTCCATTCTAGTCCTCGGTCCTTCAAAGATTGTCTAATGTTGTCCTCCCAGCGGACTCTGTGTCGTCCTGGAGGTCTGGATCCCTGGCTCTTTGTTTCCCATGCTTGTCGTGGTAGCCGATCTTCTCCCATTCTGCAGACATGGCCAAACCATCTTAGTTGGGACTGTTTTATTTGGGTCTGCAGCGGATGGGATTTTAGGCCTTGACGGATCGTCTGGTTGCGGACCATGTCTCTTCTTGTTACTTCAACCACTTTCCTCAGATACCTCATTTCTGAGGTTTGGATCTGGCTTTTGTGGGTTGTAGTCATTGCCCACGACTCGCATCCATATGTCAAGACTGGGACATAGGTGGAGCGGTATACAGCCATCTTCGTTTTCTTACCAACCTCTTTCTTGCTGAGGAATCCACGATTTATGGCCTGAAAAAGTCTCCAAGCCGCTGCTTTTCGAGTGGCCAACTCTTCTTTGATGCCTCCCGTTCGGTCTATAATAGCTCCGAGATATTTAAAGTGGTCGACCTGCTCCAGGACCTGTTCTCCCAACTTAATCTGATGTTTTCTTTCTTCTCGTGATATCACCATGGATTTTGTTTTAGAGCTGCTTATGACCATCCCTCTCTTCTCCAGCTCTTCCTTCCATCTGAAGTCATGTCATACAAGGCCACAAAAATAAGGTTGTACATGGAGGTTGGCCACCGCATCAAGTCATACAAGGCCACAAATATAAGGTTGTGCATGGAGGTTGGCCACCGCATCATGTCATACAAGGCGACAAAAATAAGGTTGTGCATGGAGGTTGGCCACCGCATCATGTCATACAAGGCCACAAATATAAGGTTGTGCATGGAGGTTGGCCACCGCATCAAGTCATACAAGGCCACAAATATAAGGTTGTACATGGAGGTTGGCCACCGCATCAAGTCATACAAGGCCACAAATATAAAGTTGTGCATGGAGGTTGGCCAGTGCCTCATGTCATACAAGGCCACAAAAATAAGGTTGTGCATGGAGGTTGGCCACCGCATCATGTCATACAAGGCGACAAAAATAAGGTTGTACATGGAGGTTGGCCACTGCATCATGTCATACAAGGCGACAAAAATAAGGTTGTACATGGAGGTTGGCCACCGCATCATGTCATACAAGGCGACAAATATAAGGTTGTACATGGAGGTTGGCCACCGCCTCATGTCATACAAGGCCACAAATATAAGGTTGTGCATGGAGGTTGGCCAGTGCCTCATGTCATAACAAGGCCACAAATGTAAGGTTGTGCATGGAGGTTGACCAAATTTTGTTGATTTTGAAAAGGCTTTTGACAGCATACATAGGGACAGTTTATGGAAAATACTGAGGGCTTATGGAATTCCAAGCTGCATAGTGTCAATCATAAAAAGCCTCTATGCCAACTTTACGTGTAGTGTTGGGCAGAGCAACCTAACCTTCGAGGTGAAGACAGGAGTACGACAGGGATGCTCCTTATCAACCACTCTATTTTTAACAGTCATAGACTGAGTGATGCGCCAGACAACAGAGGGCAGTCCAAGAGGAATAAGATGGACTACATTTTCAACATTGGAAGATCTGGAATATGCAGATGACATTGCACTGCTGGCACATTCACATCAACACATCCAGGAAAAAAACGGATAGACTTAATAAATTTAGCCAGCAGGTGGGCTTGAACATCAATTTAAAGAAGTCTGAGGTCATGACGCTCAATGTGAGCAACCCTGAGCCCATATCAGTAAGGAATCAGCAACTGGTACAGACAGATACCTTCACATACCTAGGAAGCATAGCAACACCAGACGGTGGGGCAGGCAAAGACATCAACATCAGAATGAATAAGGCAAGAACAGCCTTCTTTAGCCTAAATAACATCTGGAAGTCCTCCCAATACAGCACAAGCACAAAATTAAGATTATACCAGAGTTGCGTGCTTTCTGTGCTTCTCTATGGTGCGGAATGCTGGAGAGTCACAGAGAAGGAAATGTCAAAATTGTCCTCTTTTCACACAACATGCCTAAGAAAAATTCACCGAATCTTTTGGCCGAATACCATCACCAACCAAGATCTGCTTACTCGTAGCAAGCAAGAGGACATGCATACCATCATAGCTGGCAGACGCTGGAGCTGGGTTGGTCATGTCCTCAGAAGAGACCCCGATGCCATTACAAGAACAGCTATGCTTTGGACCCCTGAAGGAAAGCGAAATAGAGGCCGACCAAAAACAACTTGGCGGAGGACTGTGGAGGCTGAGATGCAAAGAATGAACCAGAGTTGGGGCACTGTACGAAGGATGGCCACCGACCGTGCAAAGTGGAATCAATTTGTTGTTGCCCTACAAGACGCCACTAGGCGTGATGGCCACTGACTGCTTTGACGGTCGGTGGTTAAGGATCGAAGAAGAAGAAGAATGGAGGTTGACCACCGCATCATGTCATACAAGGCCACAAATATAAGGTTGTGCATGGAGGTTGGCCACCGCATCATGTCATACAAGGCGACAAAAATAAGGTTGTGCATGGAGGTTGGCCACCGCATCATGTCATACAAGGCCACAAATATAAGGTTGTACATTGAGGTTGGCCACCGCATCAAGTCATACAAGGCCACAAATATAAGGTTGTACATGGAGGTTGGCCACCGCATCATGTCATACAAGGCGACAAATATAAGGTTGTACATGGAGGTTGGCCACCGCATCATGTCATACAAGGCCACAAATATAAGGTTGTGCATGGAGGTTGGCCACCGCATCATGTCATACAAGGCCACAAATATAAGGTTGTACATGGAGGTTGGCCACCGCATCATGTCATACAAGGCCACAAATATAAGGTTGTACATGGAGGTTGGCCACCGCATCATGTCATACAAGGCCACAAATATAAGGTTGTACATGGAGGTTGGCCACCGCATCAAGTCATACAAGGCCACAAATATAAGGTTGTACATGGAGGTTGGCCACCGCATCATGTCATACAAGGCGACAAATATAAGGTTGTACATGGACGTTGGCCACCGCCTCATGTCATACAAGGCCATAAATATAAGGTTGTGCATGGAGGTAGGCCACTGCCTCATGTCATACAAGGCCACAAATATAAGGTTGTGCATGGAGGTTGGCCACCGCATCAAGTCATACAAGGCCACAAATATAAGGTTGTGCATGGAGGTTGGCCACCGCATCATGTCAAACAAATTACCACAGACACTACCTCTACAAGAGAACATGTTTGCTTGGTGCAGACTTCCGGCAGGCGGACCAGCCACAGTGGTGGCTCTATGCTCCGACAGGGGTCGTCCACATATGACGTCACGCAGTTAGTAGGGAGAGGGGGAGGGAGTCTAAAATTTTGTGACGATAGTGGGAGGGGGGTTTAGCAATAGAGGTGACATATTACAGAGTGATGACTTATGTGATGCTTGTAATAATTATGAAATTGATGGGCTAGTGTGGATTAATACGTTGAGAATGCTATTAATATTAAAGAGAACATTAATGATGTTGAGGATGTTAATAATGATTTATTTAAAAATAAATAAAGAAAAGAACAGCGTGGCAAAACATGTAAGCTTTGGTCAACAGATAGTCGACTATATATAAATGATAAAAGCCACTCTTTTGTTGCTCATAACCTCTATAACACTCACTTCACATCGCTTGACTCATCAATAATGCGAAAGCTACTGCTCTACTCACTTGACATAATAGATATCGGTTTTCAATAAGAGGAAGAAAATGAGAACAGACTTATTACTGAAAATGTCACGTCTCTTATTTCACTAATGTCTTCGGAAATATTGTCTATAGTCAACAGTGGCGGGAGAGAGTTTACCTTCATATAATGCTGAGAAATTGTAAGTTTACGGAACGTGGCTTTAGGCTTCTGTCTGTCTGTCAATATCTATCTATCTATCTATCTATCTATCTATCTATCTATCTATCTATCTATCTATCTATCTATCTATCTATCTATCTATCTATCTATCTATCTATCTATCTATCTATCTATCTATCTACCTACCTACCTACCTACCTACCTACCTACCTACCTACCTATCTATCTATCTATCTATCTATCTATTCACTTTAAAATATTATTACATAATGTAATGTATGTGAGAATGTACCCACATAATACTGTACTTTAGAAATGTGAGTCGTGAGAATGTACCCGCATACCACTGTACTTTAGAAATGTGAATTTTTTTTTTTTTTTTTTTACTGCGCAAAGACATTTCCTGCCACAGAAGTGCGTAAGAAAGGATTATTATTATTATTTCATTTTCCACCAAGAATGTATGGACATAAGCGAGAATGTGTTTATGTAATTTTTGTATTGATGATTGATGACACATTCAAAAATACAGATTAATAGTAGACGGATTGACCGCATGAGTGAGTGTCGGTATACAGAATTTATTTATTTTTATTTATTGTTTTATTTATTTTATTTTATTATTACTTTTTTCCCCCAATTACTAGCTTGTTTGTTTCAAAAAAAAAAACCTACTCATTTTTTAAAATTATGATTGCATACTGTAAATGAAAGCTGTTATGGTAACTTTATAATGTTGCATGCCTTTAAATTAATGCTTAAAGCATCATGTGGGAATGAAAGGATATAGTATGCAAGATAAATCTGATTCCGTACGCAAGATCTTTTAAAAGACGCAATGGCCGATCGCTGTGTCCGCAAGATCTTTTAAAAGACGCTGATTTATTTCGTTGTGTCTTTCTATTCTGATATTTTATACTGCCCGGAATTTATCTCGAACGGAAGTAAACACAAAACTAGGCAAATTTCAACAAGCTTCAACGTCTTTTATTTGCGTTTGAAGGGATTTTTTCACATTTATCTTCATCTTTAATCGTGTTTTGTCGTATCGCCATAATGGCCGAAAACACACAGGATATGTTACTAATATGTGAACAGTGAACAAACTGTGTGATCAACCATAACTTTCTTACTTTTTCTGTGTTTCTAAATGGATTACCTGCACAAAGAGAGCAGTGAAACTGTATTGTTCTGTCTGTCTATCTATCTATCTATCTATCTATCTATCTATCTATCTATCTATCTATCTATCTATCTATCTATCTGTCTGTCTGTCTGTCTGTCTGGTCGTCCGTCCGTCCGCTTGCATATCTGTATATCTATTTATCTCAATCAATGTCAATCTAATTATATGTCAATCTATCTTGTTTGTCTGTTTTGTCTGTCTGTATTCATGACTGTGTGGCTATCTATTTGTTTCATATATATATATATATATATATATATATATATATATATATATATATATATATATATATATATATATATATATATATATATATATATATATATATATACAAATAAAACGGTATTGAATCAGTTTTACAAATAAACAGTGCACAGAAAACGAGGAATGTTTTGGGTTTTACCCTTCGTCAGCCACTGTTACAAACAGGCAACAAGGACAAGAAATATAGATTATAGACTACAAATACGAAATACGAGGGTGAGTCAAGTGAAAACTGGAAATATGTTATAACAATAAGAATAATCATGCAATTATATTGTAACTTGCCAATATTTTTGTCCTGGATGTCTCGAGTGTCATGCACGCGCTATCGCGGTGATGACGCATAAGGTGACGTCATAATGACGTTTTAAAGATGGCTGCCCCGCTAGTGGAATGCACCAAACAGCAGCAGCGTTCTGTTATTCCATTTTTGATCAGCGAAGGGGTGAAACCAATAGAAATTCATCGGCGAATGAAGCTCAAGTACGATGATGCATGCATGCATGTCAAGGTCGCAGGTGTATGAATGGAGTACAAAGTTCAAAAACGGCGTGATTTCTGTGACAGATTGTTCACGACCGGGTCTGGCACACAGAGTAGTGACTCCAGAATCGATAGCAACCGTTGAACGACTCGTACAGGGAAACCGCCGATTGACTGTGGATGATATTGCCACACATCTTGACATCAGTCACGGTTCAGCACATCGCATCATCTCTGATGTGCTACAGTACCACAAAGTGTCTGCAAGGTGGGTGCCACGGCAGCTTACTCCAGAATTGAAACAACGATGCATTGATGCTTGTCAAGAACTTTTGCGGCGATTGGAAACAGAAGGTGGTGGTTTCCTATCAAGAATTGTTACTGGTGACGAAACTTGGGTTCACTACCACGAACCTGAAACAAAGCGAGCGAGCAAGGAATGGCGCCATCCCTCCTCGCCGAAACCGAAGAAGTTCCGCACGCAGCCATCTGCAGGGAAGGTAATGCTGACTCTCTTTTGGGATGAACGAGGCGTTATTTTAGAGCACTACATGCACAGGGGCAACACTGTCACCAGTGTCACGTATACAGAGCTTCTCGGGAATCATCTCCGACCCGCAATCAAATCCAAACGACTGGACTTTTGAGTAAAGGTGTCCTTTTGCAACATGACAATGCTCATCCCCATACAGCCCATGCAACGACTGAAACCATCGAGGCCCTGCACTTTCTGTGTCTCCCACATCCACCGTACTCGCCAGACCTAGCCCCAAGTGATTTCCACCGGTTTGGACGACTCAAAGAGGCATTGGGAGGAAAGACTTTCAGGTCCGATGAAGAGGTACAGCGTCGTTGTTTCAATTCTGGAGTAAGCTGCAGTGGCACCCACCTTGCAGACACTTTGTGGTACTGTAGCACATCAGAGATGATGTGGTGTGCTGAACCGTGACTGATGTCAAGATGTGTGGCAATATCATCCACAGTCAATCGGCGGTTTCCCTGTACGAGTCGTTCAACGGTTGCTATCGATTCTGGAGTCACTACTCTGTGTGCCAGACCCGGTCGTGAACAATCTGTCACAGAAATCACGCCGTTTTTGAACTTTGTACACCATTCATACACCTGCGACCTTGACATGCATGCATCACCGTACTTGAGCTTCATTCGCCGATGAATTTCTATTGGTTTCACCCCTTCGCTGATCAAAAATGGAATAACAGAACGCTGCTGCTGTTTGGTGCATTCCACTAGCAGGGCGGCCATCTTTAAAACGTCATTATGACGTCACCTTATGCGTCATCACCGCGATGGCACGTGCATGACACTCGAGACATCCAGGACAACCAAATTGGCAAGTTACAATATAATTGCATGATTATTGTTATAACATATTTCCTGTTTTCACTTGACTCACCCTCGTATATATAAACACAGATGAAGAGCAATAATAAAGCAAAGAAACTACAAAACCAAAATGAATTAATAAATACAAGAAACTCAACAATGAACGAAAATCAAAAGAAGAAAATGGAATAAAAAGCCTGCTATAAGACTCTCCGCTGAAAGAATCGGCCACACAATGAAAAAGTGTCTTAATGGCGTCCCAAAGCGATGAATAAAAGTGACATCATAAAAATACGGAAGTAGAAACGCAAAACTATATAAAAGAAAGATCGTGAAAAAAGCGACGAATGAAATAAAGAAGTCTGAAATACAGGAAAGCCAATGAATAACAGAGTCAAGCAAAATTATGTTGGACATTAAGACCATTAGGAGAAAGACAACCCATTTCGAAAATAAGACGATTCTCTAGAGAAAATCGTCTACGGTTTTCGAGAAAGCAACCGCCTAACCAGGTTACCTGGTGGTCAAAGGGACCAGAATGGTCTGGGCTATTGAAATGAAGGGCCACAGGTTTCTGTGCTCTGTGATAAATATCATTTAAGTGCTCGCGGAATCTATCTGCCAAACGTCTGCCAGTTTCACCAATATAGGTAATGTTGCATCTTTTACAGATTCCTAGACTCATGTGTAATTGACTCTCTAATAATAAAATTACCCTTCGGAAATCACCAATATAGGTAAGGTGTTGCAAAATATGGAGGGCAGTTGTTGAAATTGCAGAAGTGAATTTGATGGCATGATTGAAATTACCAACATAGTCAATAAATCGACGGAGGTCTACCTCAGACGTGTCTGTGATACCAATCCCATCATCAAAATAACGGCGGTAAAACTCAGGTATCGGTCAATCGTAACTGCAAAAGACCAAATACTCAAAGTGGCCCATAAAGAGGCAAGCGTAACGAGGGCCCATCCTAGTACCCATAGCAACGCCATTGGTTTGGTTGAAGAATTGGCCATTAAACTCATAGGAGTTAAGAGTAAGAACTAACTAAGCAAGGCGAAGAAGCGGACCTGTACTGATAGTACGATCAGTACGCTGGTCGAGAAAAAATTGGAATGCCTTGAGCTCATTAGAGTGTGGAATAGAAGTATAAAGGGAACAAACATATTTGTTTTGTCTGTTGGTGGTTTTAACGATGCTTGGATCGTTGGAATCGTGCACGTTTTTTTTAACCCACATCGTCTCAGCCAGAAATTGTTCTCCCTCCCGATTACTTTCTGTTTTTATTGCCTTCTTTTCTAGCATCCTCTGTCATCAGTTCTAACCACACTGCCACATTCTTCTGCCTAACTTTCTTCTTCTTCCTCGTTCGTCCTAAAAAGGACGTTGGTTGCGTTGCGTCCATTTACAACGAAGCTGCGATATTTGCACCTTTCGGCCGACACATCCGACTTCAGCACGGCATTTTTTGGGACCAGGTTTGCCTTCCCACTTCGATCCCTACTCTTTCAGCCAGACTGCAGTGATGCAGCTTGTTTCCAGGACCATCACTTGGAGGTGGAGTAGGGTCTTGGTCAGCTCTGGTTCGCTGACCCTGACGCAAGCAGTCAAGCTATGGGTCGCTGACTGCATTCTCTATTGCTGCAACTTTGGGTCCCTGCCTAACTTTTCCCTGCCCCGTTCCTTCTCATCTACTGTCACATCTTTCTACCCTATTTTCACACATACTGTCACATTATCCTACTACACTGTCACACTTACTGTCACATTCTTCTACTACACTGACACACCTACTGTTACATTCTTCTACTACACTGACACACCTACTATCACATTCTCCTACTACACTGTCACACCTACTGTCACATTCTTCTATTACACTGTCACACCTACTGTCACATTCTTCTATTACACTGTCACACTTACTGTCACATTCTTCTATTACACTGTCACACCTACTGTCACATTCGTCTACTATACTGCGCCACCTACTGTCACATTCTCCTACTATATTGTCACACCTACTATCCCATTCTCCTTCTATACTGTCACACCTATTGTCACATTATCCTTCTATACTGTCACACCTGCTGTCACATTCTCTTACTACACTGTCACACCTACTGTCACATTCTCATATTAAATCTTACCAGCTACTGCCATATTCTGTCTTAATGGCCTTGCTCTCTAGAATTATCCTGCCATACCCTCTCACATGCTGTCACATTCTCTCTGTCTCATTCCGCTGTCCTCCTTACTCGTATTGATTAGATTGTCTGTGGCCTCTGGTCACGCCTGGATAGTAATAATATGTAGCAATCTTAAATTCCACAAGTGTGGAAAACGGGGACAACACCATCAGAGTGGAACAAAGGAATAATTGTCAAATTGCCCAAGAAGGGAGATCTTGCAGACTGCAATAATTGGAGTGGAATCACTCTTCTCTCAGTTCCCAGCAAAATACTAGGCAGGATAATTATACAGAGAATTTCAAAGGCAGTAGACCACAAACTGAGGAAAGAACAAGCAGGATTTAGAAAGAACAGAAGATGTCTTCTTCTTTCTTTGATCCATAGCCGCCAACCGTCAAAGCAGTCAGCGGCCATCACGCCTGGTGGCGTCTTGTAGGGCAGCAACAAATTGATTCCACTTTGCTCGGTCGGCGGCCATCCCTCGTACAGTGCCCCAACTGTGGTTCATTCTTTGCATCTCAGCTTCCACAGTTCTCCGCCAAGTTGTTTTTGGTCGGCCTCTCTTTCGCTTTCCCTCGGGGGTCCATAGCATAGCTGTTCTTGTGATGGTATCAGGGTCCCTTCTGAGGACATGGCCAACCCAACTCCAGCGTCTGCCAGCTATGATGGTGTGCATGTCCTTCTGGTTACTCCGAATAAGTAGTTCTTGGTTGCTGATGGTGTTTGGCCAAAAGATTCGGAGAATTTTCCTTAGGCAGATTGTGTGGAAGGAGGACAGTTTTGACATTTCCTCTCTGTTACTCTCCAACATTCCGCACCATAGAGAAGCACAGAAAGTACACAGCTCTCATACAGTCTTAATTTGGTGTTTGTGCTGTATTGGGAAGACTTCCAAATGTTGTTGAGAACAGCAAAGGCTGTTCTCGCTTTATTCATTCTGTTGTTAATGTCCTTGCTTGTTCCGCCGTCAGGTGTTACTATGCTTCCTAGGTAAGTAAATGTGTCTGTCTGTTCTAACTTCTGGTTCCTTACTGTTACTGGCTCAGGATTGCCCACATTTAGTGTCATGACCTCTGTCTTCTTCAAATTGATGTTCAGGCCAACCTGCTGGCCATACTTATTCAGTCTATCGGTTTTGTCTTGAATGTGTTGGTGTGAATGCGCGAGCAGTGCAATGTCATCTGCATATTCCAAATCTTCCAGTGTAGAAAACGTTGTCCATCTAATACCTCTTGGACTGCCCTCTGTTGTCTGGCGCATCACCCAATCTATGACTGTCAAAAATAATGTTGTTGATAAGGGGCATCCCTGTCTTACTCCTGTTTTCACTTCGAAAGTTACATTACTCGATCCGACACCGCACGTAAAGTTAGAATAGAGGCTTTTTATAATGGAAACAATGCGGCTGGGAATTCCATAAGCCCTCAGAATTTTCCATAGGCTGTCCCTGTGTATGCTGTCGAAAGCCTTTTCGAAATCAACAAAGTTAATGTACAGCTGTCTCTGCCATTCTGAGCACTGCTCTATAATGTTCCTGAGGGTAAATATATGATCTGCACATCTTCTGCTCTTTCTGAAGCCCGCTTGTTCTTTCCTCAGTTTATGGTCAACTGCTTTAGAAATTCTCTGGATGATTATCCTGCCTAGTATTTTGCTGGGAACTGAGAGGAGGGTAATTCCTCTCCAGTTGTTGCAGTCTGCAAGGTCGCCCTTCTTGGGCAATTTAACAATTATTCCTTTACTCCACTCTGTTGGTGTTGTCTCAGTTTCCCAGACTTGTGCAAATAGTGGTTCTAATAGTTCTGCTGCTAGTTCAGGGTCTGCCTTGAATAGCTCAGCATTCAGATTGTCGTGACCAGGCGCTTTTCCATTTTTTAGCCCTTTGATAGCTGTGATAATTTCTTCTTTTCGTGGAATGTCTGTATTTACGTCTAAGTCACTTTCAGCCTCAGGAACATTCAGCTGAGTCTCTGGTGGTTCCTTATTCAGTGTTTCTCTGAAGTGCTCTGCCCATCTTGTTTCCTGCCCCTGTGCTGTGGTGATGAGATTTCCTTGCTTGTCTCTTACTAACGTTATGTTGTTTGCACCTCGTTTTCCACTGATAGCTTTAGTTATTTTATAAACTGTGCTTTGTTCGTTTCTCAGTGCTGCCTCTTCTGCCTGTCTTGCAAGGTCATCCAGAAATGTCCTTTTGTCAGCACGGGTTTGACGTTTTACTTCCTTGTCCAGCTGACTGTACTGTTCACTATATATTGCCTTTAACCTGGGAGACTTAGCTTCTGTTTTCTTCCTTTTCATTTCCTTTCTCTTCGCTACGGTGTTTAGCGTTTCTGGTGTTATCCAGTCTTGGCTCTTTCTTTCCTGGAATCCCAAGCATGACTTGCTGCTTTCTTTGTATATTGTTGAGATGGTGTTGAATTTCTGGTCCACATCGTCGGTCTCTGTTCTTTCCTGGCTTTTGGTAATCAGATATCGTCTCTTTACGTCGACCATGAACGCTTTTCTGGTGAGGGGGTCCTTAAGTTTCGTGATGTTATATCTTTTCTGTTTGACTGCAACTGGTCCAGCAGCTCTGAGTTTCACCTTCAGTCTTGCTACTACTAGGTGATGATCACTTCCCACATCTGCGCCTCTTCTTACTTTTACGTCTTGTAGTGCATGTCTCCATCTGCCATTGATCATTATGTGATCTATCTGGTTTTTGTCTCGTCCGTTTGGTGATTCCCATGTTAACTTGTGCACTTCTTTGTGTTGAAAAAGTGTTCCTCCAATGACCAGGTTGTTAATACTGCAGAAGCTTATTAATTTGTCCCCATTCTCATTTACTGTTCCACTGCCGCATTTCCCCATTACTCTTTCGTTATAATTATTATGTGTTCCAACTTTCGCATTTAGGTCTCCCATTACTATAATGAGATCGTACCTGGGTACAGTTTCCATTTCCTTTTGTACCTGTTGATAGAACTCATCCTTGATCTCTTCATCGCTGTCATTTGTTGGTGCATAGCATTGTATAATTGTGGTGTTGGTGAATCTCCCTTTCAGTCTTGCTCTTATTAGTCTGTTGTTAATGGGTTTCCATTCCAGTAGAGACCTTTCCATTCCTTTCTTAAGGATAATGGCTACACCTTCGTTGTGCTGACCGTCCTCTCTACCAGAATAAAGTACTGTTTCCCCTGTGGCTGTTTTTATTCTCCCCATCCCTGTCCATCTGCTCTCGCTTATTCCCAGGATATGTAGTTTGTAATTCCTCATCTCTGCTGTGATCTGTCTCAGCTTTCCTGCCTCATTCATAGTTCTGACATTCCAAAAACCCATTCTGGTTTCGTGTTTTGCGGTCTGGGCATCCGTTTTCATGCCAGTGGCTTCCTTTCGGCTTTCACCACTGTCAGTCATACGAGCCTGAGACTCCGGATGTCCGTCCCGCATCAAAGTATTTTCATCTATTGCTGTTTCCGTAACGTGTGCGATTTTTTACACAGACAGGGGTGTCGGCCCTGTGCTAAAACCCCCAACCTGGAGGACCAGGGTACCAGCTTTTGTCTGACCCCTACCCACGCAGACCAGTCCAGCATGGTTGAACCTACCAGGAGTAAAACTCCCACTGGCATTGCTCTGGGGATTGTCAGGGTACACAAGCTGCCATACCGCTACAAGGTATAGGTACCATTGATGGCAGAACAGAAGATGTGTAGATCATATATTCACTCTCAGGAACATTATAGAGCAGTGCTCAGAATGGCAAAGACAGCTTTACAATAATTTCGTTGATTTTGAAAAGGCTTTTGACAGCATACATAGGGACAGTTTATGGAAAATACTGAGGGCTTATGGAATTCCAAGCTGCATAGTGTCAATCATAAAAAGCCTCTATGCCAACTTTACGTGTAGTGTTGGGCAGAGCAACCTAACCTTTGAGGTGAAGACAGGAGTACGACAGGGATGCTCCTTATCAACCACTCTATTTTTAACAGTCATAGACTGGGTGATGCGCCAGACAACAGAGGGCAGTCCAAGAGGAATAAGATGGACAACATTTTCTACATTGGAAGATCTGGAATATGCAGATGACATTGCACTACTAGCACATTCACATCAACACATCCAGGAAAAAACGGATAGACTTAATAAGTTCAGCCAGCAGGTGGGCTTGAACATCAATTTAAAGAAGTCTGAGGTCATGACACTCAATGTGAGCAACCCTGTGCCCATATCAGTAAGGAATCAGCAACTGGTACAGACAGATACCTTCACATACCTAGGAAGCATAGTAACACCAGACGGCGGGGCAGGCAAAGACATCAACATCAGAATGAATAAGGCAAGAACAGCCTTCTTTAGCCTAAACAACATCTGGAAGTCCTCCCAATACAGCACAAGCATAAAATTAAGATTATATCAGAGCTGTGTGCTTTCTGTGCTTCTTTATGGTGCGGAATGCTGGAGAGTTACAGAGAAGGAAATGTCGAAATTGTCCTCTTTTCACACAACATGCCTAAGGAAAATTCACCGAATCTTTTGGCCGAATACCATCACTAACCAAGATCTGCTTACTCGTAGCAAGCAAGAGGACATGCACACCATCATAGCTGGCAGACGCTGGAGCTGGGTTGGCCATGTCCTCAGAAGAGACCCCGATGCCATCACAAGAACCGCTATGCTTTGGACCCCTGAAGGAAAACGAAAGAGAGGCCGACCAAAAACAACCTGGCGGAGAACTGTTGAGACTGAGATGCAAAGAATGAACCAGAGTTGGGGCACTGTACGAAGGATGGCCACCGACCGACCGAGCAAAGTGGAATCAATTTGTTGTTGCCCTACAAGACGCCACTAGGCGTGATGGCCACTGACTGCTTTGACGGTCAGCGGCTAAGGATCAAAGAAAAAAAAAGGAAAAAAGAATCTTAAATTGTTAATCGTGAAGCGTAATTCTCGTCCAGTTGTCTTTAACCAGCCTTCCACACTCTCGTCTTAGAACACTAGTATGTCAGAAAAGAAAGTGGAATAAGTTAACTTTAGAGGAGTATAGCATTAAACAGGATATACTGGAAAACCGTATTATTTTCCACTTTGCTCACTGTGGAGCATGGACCCACCACTACAAGTTGGTTACCAGGAAATCCGCATCAAAGCATTCATGCTCTCTTGCCCATGGTTTCTGTAGGATTTGTTTTACATGATGAGGTCACCAGCCATATGTTCAACTTCATGTTATTTGTTTCCTACGATGCCCGAGGAAACATTAATCCTTTTGGTCTCCTTGGAAACCACTGGAACGACAAGGGGAAATATTGGAAATAGCAGTGACTAAACTGAGAATTAATCGAACGGTCCTGACACTTTTGATAGGCGAGAAGTTACTTACTTAGTCATTCCCCTTCTACCGTGAGGTGTAGAGGTTTGGAAGAGAGAGCGCCAGACTATCCCATCGGCTGTCTTCCTCCTGGCCTGGTTCTATTCTAGTCCTCGATCCTTCAAAGATTGTCTAATGTTGTCCTCCCAGCGGACTCTGGGTCGTCCTCGGGGTCTGGATCCTTGGCTCTTTGTTTCCCATGCTTGTCGTGGTATCCGATCTTCTCCCATTCTGCAGAAATGGCCAAACCATCTTAATTGGGACTGTTCTACTTGGGTCTGCAGGGGGTAGGATTTAAGGCCTTGACGTATCGTCTGGTTGCGTACCATGTTACTTCAACCACCTTCCTCAGATACCTCATTTCTGAGGTTTGGATCTGGCTTTTATGGGTTGTAGTCATTGCCCATGACTCGCATCCGTATGTCAAGACTGGGACATAGGTGGAGCGGTATACAGCCATCTTCGTTTTCTTACCAACCTCTCTCTTGCTGAGGAATCCTCGATTTATGGCCTGAAAAAGTCTCCCAGCTGCTGCTTTTCGAGTGGCGAGAAGTTATCAAACCTTTATTGTCTAGAAGCCTGCCTTATAAAATGTGCATAACAATTGCAACGCACTGATTTATTTAATTGACATCTTTATATAGCTGTGTATTATTTAAAGTTTTCTTGCTAGAAACTTTTGTTTAAAAAACTTACATATCAGAAAGCAAGACACTTCTTGAAAGTTTAATGAAAAAGAATAAACATTATAACATATAGTTTATAAGTTACGTCCCTTGCCCCTTGAGATAAGAAAGAATGAAGTCCCTTGAAATAAGAATGAATGGAGTGAAGAAAAATTTACTGCTCAGCCTCATGATATTGTATCTTGGCGATATATACCTTAAAACCTTTCCAAACAAATGACCGATACGCTGGTGAAAACCGCATCAAAATCGGTTCAGCCGTTCTCGAGTTATCAGATAACAGCGCGAAAGACATTTTAAATATATATATATATATATATATATATATATATATATATATATATATATATATATATATATATATATATATATATATATATATATATATATATATATATATATATATATATATATATATATATATATATATATATATATATATATATATATATATATATATATATATATATATATATATATATATATATATATATATATAGAAGGCTCAGTGTTACTAAAGTGGCTCCAAAAATTCAGAGGTTGCCTAGCCCTGCCTTAGACGAATAAAAAACCAAATTTGTATCATTAAAACGTACATTGTATCAACTAATGTCGTCCACTGCTTTCAGTGGAAACAATAGTGAAGAAGGTATGTTGTAAGAATACTCACGCGGGAAGATAACTCTTCTTTTTACTGATCTCCTGTAATATCATTTGCTGCACGGCTTTCTGCCCGTAGCTACGATCTCACATAAGGAAATGGGCTGAACTCTTTAAGAGGAGGTCTAAAGATGTTCATGAAAGTAAGTTTACTTGCTTCATCCACACGTTGTCCATGTATTCTGCCAGTCTTTATGTCACTCACCGTACTCAATGCTTTCTCGCATTCAGGTGTCGAAATAGGATGGTATGAACAATTTGAGTCAGCAGTTTTAAATGTTTGGTTGCGTTACTCACTTCTTTATACTCCCGAAAATCTTGAATTCAAACGAGTCAGTGCAATCGTATGGCTCTGTGATAAGGTGGTCGTATTCTTTCTTTGTATTTTACCCTTCCTATCATCTTTCTCATTTGATTTCTTCCCATCCTTGTCCTTTCATCTATTATCACTTGCAAACTTACTTTGTTGTATGTAATTTTAACTTTAATCTTTCTTGTCTTGTCGATATCCTGTAACGCTATTGTTCATACCATCTTGCCCCAGTTGGCGCTATTGTCAATCGTTGGGTACTGCAATTTTGACGAAAAGGCAGTTCGTTCGATAGCATAATTCCCGTTTAGAACCTCATAAACTTCCTGTTTCAAGGAAGGATATCCACGACCGCGTTTTACACGTCTGAGCGCCAGTATTTATTCATCTGTTTATCAATTTCGCGTACTTACAAATGGATTCGTCCATATATCAAGTTCAACATACTCAAAAGCTTATGGGACCTCAAGACGCAGCAATAGAGACCGCAGTCAGCGACTCATAGCTTGACTGCCTGCGTCAGGACCAGCGAACCAGAGCTGGTCAAGACCGTGCTCCACCTCCACGTGGTGGTCCTTGAAACAGCCTGCAGCAGTGCAGTCTGGCTGAGCGAGCACGGATCGCAATGGGAAGGCAAACCCGGTCCTAAAAAATGCCGTGCAGAAGTCGGATGTGTCGACCGAAAGGTGCAGATATCACAGCTACGGCGTAAACAGACACAACGCAACCACCGTCCTTTTCAGGACGAAAGAAGAAGAAGAAGAAAAGCTTATTGCCTGAACAAAGTTCAGTTGCTCAATGCATCAGTGCATCAGTGCATCAGTGCATCAGTGCATCAGTGCATCAGTGCATCAAGTGAATTCATCTACTCAAAACGTGTACTGCATGACGTAATTTCATTCAATCAAGCTTCATTGCCCGAAACCTACTTGTACCATATGATCATTTCGTGAAGAATTGAAGTCAAGTCAGTGCCTTCTTCAAGAGCACATAGTAGTCAGTTTCCTGAGACCAATGTCAACAGCTTATCTAAGCTAGAAAGAGTTCCAAGCGTTGATGGACAATACACCTTACAAGTTTATCACTACCAAACATGCGATATTTATAGCAACAGATACTCGTCTTTGAGACAACCCAAACTGTGAAAAAAAAAACTTCTACATTTAACAGTCTGTGCATACCTTTGTATGATCTTAAAGTGGAGGAAATTTGGAAGGATTACGGAGTTTGTGGATTACTGTCACCAGTGTGGTAACATTTAGTATATCTTATCATCCTTTAACAATTTACATACTTTCACTATCTTATTTAATTAACTATGTTTTTACATTGTATGTGTGAATTGTCTTTCAAAATCATTCTTTTTACTTTCTACTAACCCTTTATGTGTGTGTGTGTATATATATATATATATATTTAATAGATAAACTGTATAGCCTCGTTGATCTTTAATTCGTTAGTGAGTAATTGAGATCACTCGTGCTGTCTGTGTTAAGTATTTACATATAGATAAAATCTTTCATTTGAGAAGTTGGAGGCTCTTTCTTAGTGGAGATATTAAGGAAATAATTCTGTGTCGCAGGTATCCTCAATTACCTCTTTATGATTTATTAGATATTACTATCTGATGGAGAGCATTCGTCTTCTCTTCTTCTCGTCCCTATCTCGTAGAGGCCTCTTTCTTTTCTTAACAAGCCGATTTCTGGAGACCTTCTGGAGACTACGTTTATATGTTTAGCGCCACAGACCACGAATGGATAGGCCATACCCATCATACAGTTATCAAATTGTAGCGGTGCAGCAGGCTCTTAAACATGGAGAACAACATACACAACAAGCAAAAGAAAAGCTACAGACTTTCATAAATTGATGCTTGCGTAGAATAGAGGGATTCAAGTATGACAAGATCACTAGTGTGAAACTGGTGACAAGAACCAGACAAGCACTACTGGAACAAGAGATGAGATGAAGATGCTGAAAATGGATAAGACACACATTTCAGGAAACTTGTTGACATTACTTGGAAGTCTTTATCCTGGAATCCCCAAGTTAAGAGAGGTAGAGGGAGATAACTGAAGACAGTCATGAAGGGCGTGAAGAAGACATAGAAACATCTTGAGCTGATGGCACGTGACAGGAAGACTTCGCATACGTTCACATAAGTTTGTGATGATGGCACGTGCCAGGAAGACTTTGCATACGTTCGCATAAGTTTGTGATGATGGCACAGGACAGGAAGACTTTGCATACGTTCACATAAGTTTGTGATGATGGCACGTGACAGGAAGACTTTGCATACATTCGCATAAGTTTGTGATGATGTTGATATACTTACTTAAGGCTTTTATAGATTTCCATTTGTCTGGAAGATGACATTTGTCACATAAAGTTGATATTACTTGTAACTTTTCTCCACATCTGACGCTCAGTTCTGACAGCCAATTAATTTTACATATAACTTTGTCATTGTACACAAATTTACAAATTGCTTGCTATTTTTAGCGTTGACACTTTAATGGGATGCTCCGTTTACATCCTTTTTAAATCTGTGGCAGAGGTTTTCCACGAGGCTCGTTATAAACAATTTTTTATTTATATTAATGAAAGAAAAATATCCCGTTCAACCTCTGATGGGTTATAATTAGGATATATATTGTTTTCAATTCCAAATAATATGAAACAAATGTTCTATATTATTGTCTTGAAGACATACTGCACAGTAAGGTTCTTCTATTCTGAAATAGCCTTTTCCCGGCTGTAGTCTCTTATTACTGTAAATTTTCAATTCCCTACATATCTGACATTTTCTTGTTGGAGCCTTGAACATCTTATATGCACGTCTTCCTTTCAGATTTTTATCCCACTCTGCTTTCTATTCATCTGTTATTAAATCTTTAATTAAGCTCTTAATCTCTGATTTACTCGTCCCTACATTTATTAGATTTTTATCAGATCTACCTTTCTTGGCTTCTTTATCTGCCTTTTCATTTCCTTCTATGCTAACATGTGAAGGTATCCAAGCAATTAAGACTGAACATCCTCTGGAATATAAGTATGTAGTAGCCAGAAATATCTCCTCTGCTATATCAAGTCTACTACATTCTCGTAAGTTTCTAAGTGCTTTAATTGTTGAAAAAGAGTTTCAAACTGTTAGTTTTTTGGGAGCGTTATTAGAGATTATTTCTAGTGCTTTCAGTATTGCCATCATCTCTGCAGTGAAAATGGATGTATTTTCCGTGATGCTATATTCTTTTGCCATTTTCCGTGATGCTATATTCTTATGCCATTTTCCATATTGGAATATATATTCCTATCCCCAATTTGCCATCCTCTTCCTTGGATCCATCTGTGTACACAGTAACGCTGTCTTTTGATATTTGTTGAATATATTTATTGGCTGTGTTTTAATATTTTCTATATTATTTGTTTTCTTAAGTATTTCTGCTAGGTGGTAGTCCGTGTCTGGTTTCTTGATCTCCCAGGGCGGAATCACTGGCTTGTATTCACAACTGTTATTAATTGATGTAATTAAAGTACCCAGATGGACAATTTCCTCCATACACTTCCATCCTGTAGGGCATCTAGTGGTATTCATTGGATTGGCCTGAGTTGTTAGTTGGCATCTGGTAAAAGCTGTATGTGCTGGGTGAGACTTATCCAACATAACTCTGTTCATGTCATTTAGTCTTAACTCCTTTCTCCGTAATTCTAAGGGTAGAATTCCTAAAGCCACCTCTATAGCTCCCATTGATGTTGATCTGATTGCACCTGCTATTGTACATAAAGCCTGATGCTGAATTCTGTCTAATTTAATCTTGTTACTGTGTGCAGCAGAGTCATATATTATACTTCCATAATCTATTTTTCCTCTAATAAAAGATTTATAAAAAGTTAGCATTGTCTTAGTGCTTGCACCCCATCCATTACCTTTCAAATATCTTAATAAGTTAGTCAATCCTCTGCAAGACTCCATTAGTTTATCTATGTGTTTATTCCAGTTCAGCTGTTGGTCCAATATCATTCCTAGATATCGAGTGGTTTGCACTGTATTAATGTTTTGCCCTTGGATATTTATGTCTATAATTTTATTTTTTACAACCCAACCTTTTACTGAAGATCATACCCAATGTTTTATTTGTATTCAGCTGAAAATGTCATGAACACACTTTTGATTTGTAAATGTAACTACCGCCTTAGCTTATGTCGAGGCATGACAAAACACCTTTGCCTAAGTCTTCAGAAACCTGTACAGACTTGATTAGAAATGTATGAATTATCTGTTTCTAGGAGGATTCGTCTGTACGTCAAAGCTATTTATCTTACTGATTTTATTCTTTCCAACTAATCCTTATCAATGTCATTGTTTGGTTGACAAGGACGTAAGCCTCACTAACTGATATGTTTTGCTCTTACATTTGTAAAAAGGGATCCTTCTTTTCAAATGCTCACCTCAAAATCCTCCAAGTAACAGAGGAGTACATGGGTCTGCAATATTCCAAGGTGTAGGCAAGAATACTGATCACAAAAACAACAATTTATTTATACTGCTAACTCAGCCCTAGTTCTAAAATGTTAACCCAAGATTTGTACAGGATAATTCATGTGGAATGAAACCAACTAATACTGTATTTAGCGAACGGATGAAAAATAAATTCAGATACCAATGATACGACACAGGGGCGGCGTGAGGAAGCGCAGAGTCCACAGTTTTGAAGGGGCCCCTGGCAGGGATGATGGAGAAAAAAAAACCGCATCAAAATATAAACCGTTCATTATTTCTTTTCCTTGATTATATAAATAATAACAAAATTATATTTTACTTTCAGTGCCTCTCACTGTGTGATATTTTATAAACATTAAGTTAATAAGAATACCTCACTTATATGTTTTTTTTAATGTATCTCTCTTGCCTTTTGTTCAGCAAAATCCGTCAGAATATTGCCTACCTCTTAAGTTCTTCATTGCTTCGCTTTCATTTGACATTTTGCCAAAGTGTATAATTAGTCTTCCTGCATTGTTGACCACAGATATGTTTTAATTAAATTCGGCTTGGAACTGCTATAAATAAATTTGGCTTGGAACTGCTATAAATAAATTTGGCTTGGAACAACTATGAATAAATTTGGCTTGGAACTGCTATAAATAAATTTGGCTTGGAACAACTATGAATAAATTTGGCTTGGAACTGCTATAAATAAATGTGGCCACGCGTAGTTCCCGGATGTCTGTAATGAGATACAAGAATGTAACTACTGCTCCATCAGGAATGTTGTACCATGTGACCTATACGAGGTTGTGGAAGAGACTGACGTCATCATATAAACAAACTGTTACATAAATCACTGCTGCAGCAGCATGAGTGTTTTTTTAAGGCGTCTTGCCACGGTTGGGGGGGAGAAGGCAGCTGCAGTGGTAACTCCAGGGGGAATCGAAAAAAGAAAATGATGATCAATAAATTTGATTGATTTGAGGATGTTGTTGATTGGTTATTACATGTGAGAAATTATGTCTTTTTAGGTCATTTCTATAGTCAGATGGAAGAATTGGTGTTAATGCTTCCAATTCTTTACAAAGCATATAGCCGTTTATGTTCATTGATTTTTTTTCTTCTGCTTTTTGGATCATTAGCCCATGACTGAAAAAGCAGTCAGTGGCCATCACGCCTCCTGGCGTCTTAAACATTTATAACACATAAGGAAGGGAAACCACGAGGCCTGTAAACAGTAAATTAATATGAAACAAATATAAAGGTATGTTATAAGGCACTCGTAGGAAATAAAGAAGTAGAACACTAGACAACAGAAAAACAACAGACATGAGTGGCTTACCCAGGATTTGAACCCTGGACCTTCCGTGCGACAACACCGCCTAGCTATGCAAGCGAATCACACTGTCCTCCCTGCCATCTACGCATCCCCAAAAAAGGATGTTTCAATGACAGGTCATTAGTGCGAACCTCTATACATAACACCGGAAGTTTACCATGGGCAGTTCAGCCTATTAATGACGCAATCACTTCTGTTGTTCCCCTATATATCAGTATTGGTCAGTCCAACAAGACAAAGACCTTAATACTGTGTCCAGTATGATAGTAGACTTAGAACAGTAAGAACAGGACAGAGGGTAGGTTTGGTATTGTATAAACATTTATAACACATAAGGAAGGGAAACCACGAGGCCTGTAAACAGTAAATTAATATGAAACAAATATAAAGGTATGTTATAAGGCACTCGTAGGAAATAAAGAAGTAGAACACTAGACAACAGATAAGGAAGGGGTAAACCACGAGGCCACGAGGCCTGTAAACAGTAAATTAATATGAAACAAATGGCAGGGAGGACAGTGTGATTCGCTTGCATAGCTAGGCGGTGTTGTCGCACGGAAGGTCCAGGGTTCAAATCCTGGGTAAGCCACTCATGTCTGTTGTTTTTCTGTTGTCTAGTGTTCTACTTCTTTATTTCCTACGAGTACCTTATAACATACCTTTATATTTGTTTCATATTAATTTACTGTTTACAGGCCTCGTGGTTTCCCTTCCTTATGTGTTATAAATGTTTATACAATACCAAACCTACCCTCTGTCCTGTTCTTACTGTTCTAAGTCTACTATCATACTGGACACAGTATTAAGGTCTTTGTCTTGTTGGACTGACCAATACTGATATATAGGTGAACAGAAGTGACTGCGTCATTAATAGGCTGAACTGCCCATGGTAAACTTCTGGTGTTATGTATAGAGGTTCGCACTAATGACCTGTCATTGAAACATCCTTTTTTGGGGATGCGTAGATGGCAGGGAGGACAGTGTGATTCGCTTGCATAGCTAGGCGGTGTTGTCGCACGGAAGGTCCAGGGTTCAAATCCTGGGTAAGCCACTCATGTCTGTTGTTTTTCTGTTGTCTAGTGTTCTACTTCTTTATTTCCTACGAGTGCCTTATAACATACCTTTATATTTGTTTCATATTAATGTACTAGTGGCGTCTTGTAGGACAACAACAAACTGTCCCCATTTTGCTCGATCGGTGGCCATCCTTCATGCCGTGCCCCAATTCTAGTTCATGCTATGCATGTCAGCCTCCCCTGTTCTCCGCCAGGTTGTCTTTGGTCTGCCTCTCTTTCACCGTTCTGCCGGGATCCATAGAATAGCAGTTCTGGCGATGGTGTCAGGGTCCCTTCTGAGGACTTATAGCGCTGTCTTCCCCTTGCATGTTTGCCTTCAACTCTCCCTTCTATTATGGTCAAATGGCATGACTTTAAATCCATGATGTGGTTTAAGACCATCTAACGCAATTCTGTGAAAAAATATATGCCACTGCTATCTGCACATGATGCACTGCTGACGCCTGAACATGTACTGTAAAATGGCATTGGCGATGGAATGAATCATTTGCGAAAAACATCATTGTAGTTCGTGCGTCTCTGTCCACAGCATGTAAGAGTATTGCACTTGACAATTTGTAGGCAGTATTGTGACTGCGGAACATGGTAGCAGCACCATTGCAGGCTTGGAACGGGAAGGTCAGCTGCATTGCTACTAACTTCAGGTTCCACATACTTGGCATGCACACTGTAGCCATCAATGACTGTTTGATTCCAAACTTCAGCAAGTGTCTCTCCAGCTTTCTTGAAATTGGCCTACAATCTTGCTATTAGAAGCAAGGCGTGATCCATAGTGATCATGTAGCAAAATACGTCCCGATAGGTCATGAGATAATGGTGCCATACGCCTTTCAACAGCAATGTATGCACTATGGCCTGGCACATTGCAGGCAACAAACAATGCGTCGAGATTCTTTAAACTCAGAATATAATTAATCAATGGTTGTAAAAATAAACTAAATTTATACTAAAATGCAAAATGATTATTGTCGTGACCTTAGTGGTATAAAATAATCAAGCACCCTAAAGGTTGAAAGCCTGTTTTTGGTCATTTTAGCTTCTGAAACAAAATTCCATGACTTAGAAAAAAATTACTAAATAAATAAGTGTACGGCAAACTGCTAATAAAAACAATCCACCACTTTGGAAAATGGCTATGGGAGGTTAATAAAACAAATTGCACCGCTCTACTGTTCATAAATTCGCATAGAAAAGAATTTAATTATGAAATTACAATAATTGTGATGTCGGTTACCAGAGAGTTAATATACTAAGGTTGTTTGTTCTAGAGAACAGGAGCATCGAAGTTAAATCCTCTTCGTATTAGAGATTTTGAGTCTAGAAGGATTGGAAGGCCTGGCAAGAGGGACAGACCCAAAGAAAGTGTATTTAGGGTTTAGCTGGACAGTAAGAAGCTTTCGAAGATCAGAGGGTTTGTTTCTCTTGATAAATTTGTATGTGAGTGAGAGTAGCCATGTGGTTTGTGAATTGGACGTCCACTTTGAACTTAAATATCCCCTTCCCCCCCCCCCCTCTCATGTCCACAGTTGTCCACTTTTAACATAGCCCTCCTTCCCCCCTCTCCTGTGGATGTCTTTTATGGATAGCCCCTAACACCGACTGTCCGTGACAGTAATAAATAAATGTACTCTTATAATCTTCTTGGAGAATAATGGAGGCTATGTTGCGGGATTATGATCTGCATGAGTGGAAGTGTGCTAGAAGGTTGTTGCAGATAGACAGAAGATGGAGAGAAGTAGGATCAGATAGGAGATATGTAGGATCAGATAGGAGATGCAGTGACGCAGGATCAGATAGGAGATATGTAGTATCAGATAGAACATGGAGTGACGAAGGATCAGAAAGGACATGGAGTGCCGTAGGATCAGATAGGAGATAGGGAGATGGAGGATCAGATAGGAGATATGTAGGATCAGATAGGACAGGGGAGCCGCGCTAGCGTAGTGGTTACAACACCGCTCTGGCGACCGGGTGATACAGGATCAAACCCGGGCGACGGCATTTGAGGATTTTTCGTCGACCGGGATTTGGACTGGATTAACTCGAGACCTGGCGAGGACATTTGAAGGAGTGTCGTCGACTAGGGACTGGCGGCTCCTGAGCCGACCCAGCTGCAATGGGTACCTCCGAAATCGGCGAGTATTTGCCTGAATGGCGAGGGACACCTGTCTCTGTACAAGAAATAAAGGGATACTCACGTAAAATCAATGTCAGGTTAGACATAAATAATAACCTGAGATTTCGCCTCGAGTATTAGCGGGCGTACGAAAAAAAAAAAAAAAAAAAAAAAAAAGATAGGACATGGAGTGATGAAGGATCAGATAGGATATGGAGTGACGTTGGATCAGATAGGAGATATGTAGGATCAGATAGGAGATATGTAGGATCAGGTAGGAGATGTAGTGACATAGGATCAAATAGGAGATGGGGAGACGGGATAGATGGAGTGATGTAGGATCAGATAGGAGAGGGGGTGATGTAGAATCAGGAGATAGAGAGACATAGGATCAGACAGGAGATGGCATAACATAGGATCAAATAGGAGATAGAGTGATGAAGGATAAGATAGGAGTGATGTAGGATCAGATAGGAGATGGAGTAATGTAGGATCAAATAAGAGATGGAATGACATAGGATCAGACAGGAGATGGAGTGAAGTAGGATCAAGAGATGGAGAGACTTAGGATTAGATAGGAGATGGGGAGACATAGGATCAAATAGGAGATGAAGAGACAGGGAATCAGATTGGAGATGGAGAGACAGAAGATCAGATAGGAGATTCTTCTTCTTCTTGCGATCGCATCTTTGATGATTACACCGTCAGACGAGTTCTCATGATGAATTCGACTGTTGTTTGAAGTTCCTCTTTAACTCCATATAGCCTTGAGTCTAGCGTTGAGTCATTGGGCCAGCATATCTTTCCCAACCGGTCACACAGAGGACAGTCCTGTAGAACATGCTCAGCAGTTTGTTCGCCTAATCCACATGTGCACAGTGGTGAAGCAGACAATCGCAGCTTGTGCATGTGTTTATTCAGTCCGTTATGCCCTGTCCCGAGTCGAAAAATAGCCATCTGTCCCTGCCGGTCGAGAGTGTGACAGTCGTCTTTGGGTTGGTTCTGTTCTCTTCTGATAGTCTGGATAGCTCTCTTTTTCTCAAAGTATGTGACTTCATTATCTTCTTGTTCACACTCTCCTCCCTTTTTTGCAAGCCTATCTGCCTTTTCATTTCCGGGTACACCACAATGAGATGGTACCCACTGAAGTATGGTTCTCTTTTTGGCAGCTACCTTGTTTAGTTCATTTCTCAGATGCGGGAGTTTACCACCCTTGAGAGCTTGCAGGACAGACAGTGCATCTGTGAGGATGACTACCTGGTGGCAGTCAGAGTTGGTGTTATAAATCATATTTGCAGCTTGCTCTAGAGCTTGAACCTCAGCTGTATAGTTGGAACAGAATTTACCAGTGGGAATGTGCCTAGTCTCATAGTGGTTGTCAGGATATGAGATAAAGATACCGGCACCTCCATTCCTAACAGCATTAGTTGCTGATCCATCTGTATAGGCATGTATCCATGATTGATCGGGATAGCTTTCTTGGATCATACTCAATGTAGCAGTTCGTTTTTGCAGATCATTATACTCACATCCACTTGTGAGACCACTGACTGATGTATTAATTTGGAGGGCACTGCTGGCCTGCTCCCATGGTACAGGGTATAGGGTGGGCTTCAGCGGTGTTGTCTTCATGGATGGGTCTTCTAGATGCTGTCTTATAAGTCTTTTCCCCCGATGCACAAAGCTGCTACGCTTTAGACGTCCCAATGCCAGATCATCTAGTCTTGCCTTCATTGGGTGCATTGGCATACTGTTGTACCTTTCCATCTGGATCATGGTTTTTGTGTCTCTTCTATGGGACAATGTCTGTAATCCAGCAACCTTCTGCATCTCTGTTATTGGTGTAGTTTTCATGGCTCCTGTAATGAGCCTGAGAGCTTGATTTTGCACCTTGTCAAAAGACTGCAGATGTGAGTTAGCAGCTGATGACCATGCTGCTGAGCCAAACTCCAAGTGTGGTCTCATTACTCCATTACAAATCTTCCCTAGATTTCGTTCATTTGCTCCCCAGTCGGTACCTGCTAATTTTCCGAGTATGCCCAGTCGTCCCCGGGCCCCTCCCTCTGCGTTTTCAATATGCTTATTCCATGTAAGCCTTTGGTCAAATGTCACCCCAAGATAGGTGGGGTAGCTCTCTTCCTTGACCACGGTTGTCCCTAGGTGTATGTTAGCTGATTTGTCCTTGGGGGCGAGGGAGAACAGTGTTGTGGAGGTTTTGTCTGTGTTTATTGTGATAAGCCACTTCTCTGCCCACGACACTAGCATGTCTGCTGCCCGCTGCATTCTATAATTTGCTGTGGTGACATTTTCATCAGCGCACCAGAGTACTAGGTCATCTGCATATAAGGCAGCTTTAACTCCTGCAGGGAGATCTTTCACCAGGTCATTGATGTAAACAAGGAAGAGTGTTGGGGAAATTACTCCTCCTTGAGGTACCCCCTGATGGAGCAACACTTTTCTGCTCTGCAGACCGTCAAGAGCGACTCTAGTTCTCCTGTTATGCAAGTATGACTGGATCCATTTCATCATGTTGCCCCGAATTCCACTTCTCCTAAGTTTTGCAATGAGGCCATCTTTCCACACCTTGTCAAAGGCCTGCTTGAAGTCGACCCAGATCGTTAGGACCTTTTTCTTCTCCTGGAAGGCATCTTCTATTGCTTGAGACAAGTAAGCAACCTGGTCCTCTATACTGTAGCATTCTCTAAATCCAGCTTGTTCCGGCACCAGGATCTGCTCAGACTCTAAATACCATTTCAATCTGTGGTTGACTATTCGCTCCATAGTCTTCCCAACACAGCTTGTGAGACTGATTGGCCGGTAACTTGCTGCCTCGGTCTTACATTTCCCTTTCTTTAGTATGGGTATTGTGATGGCTTCTCTCCATACTTGGGGTACCGTTCCTTTCAACCAGCTGTGGTTGAATATCTCAAGCAGTTTTGTCTTTGCTGCTGAGCTCAGATTTACTAGCATTTCGTTGCTGATTTTGTCTGGGTCGGGTGACTTTTGAAACTTAAGCTTGGAAATAGCCTTCTGTAGTTCTCCTAGTGTGATGGGTTCCCTCATTGGGGCAGGAGTATCTGTCTGTCCCATGGTTGCCAGTATTTCCTTTCCCATCTCTCTCCGATGATCCATGTCAATGGGTAAGTTGCTTTCTGAACTGTATCTTCTAGCAAACAAGTCTGCAGCTTGTTTTCCTCTGAAAAGTTTGCCACCTTCATCCAATGTGATAGTCTGCCTAGGTGAGGAACGCTCTTCATTTAGAGACTTGACTAATCTCCAAAGTTTCCTGCCGTCTTTCTCAAGGTTCAGCGATGCCGTTTTAGTTCTCCAGCGTTTCCGTTTTTCTTCTAGCTTTGTTCTCTGAAACTCTGCTACAGCCTTTTTCCATTTGTTGTGAGTTTCAAGTGAAGGCTGAGACTCTGCGTCCTTTCTCGCCCTGTGTTACGCACAAATAATTACTTTTTCCAAAGTCTTTGTATGATCGTTTTTCGTATGTATGATCATTATTTGACTGAAATGCATGTTATATATATTTTATGGTCAAAGGGACAGAATCCGATATATCGATACTGCTATTTTTTATGAGTTTACCTCCTCTTGTATAGAGACACGTTCGGTCTATAATGTCTTGAACGAAGCGTGACCATATCTCCTTATTTGGTAGTATCAGTCAACTGTTGTAGATGTTTGAAACCTTTCTTAACGCTTCTGTTCATGTCCATAAAAGGCGCGACTGTGTAAGACTTTTATCTCGAATGTTCTTAGAATCGTCTTATTGTGAACAGCGACTCAGAGATTGTCACTCTGCGCATGTCTCGACTTGGTTGTCGTTTGTTGTTCCGCCCAGGTCGGAGAGTTGAGAAATGGACTGATTAGCGAGCGGACGCGACTGCGTCTTGTGATTCTCTGAGGGAAATACATTGTCTTTGTGAGTTAGTTAGCTAACTAGACTATTTCCCCGTATTATTCAAGCCTGCCTGGAGGCATATGTTCATGGTTGATTTTCCGAAATAAGGTAATTCCTCTTGTATCGAACTTTAGGCTATCATCTAGAGGTTCGTCATTTTGTCGCCTTTTTGCTCGCCTGTGTGATTCAAAATGGAGAGGTACTTTGACTAGGATTAAGTCACCGGTATCTTTATACCTGAACTAGTTATATATCTATGGGTCGCTCTAGACCAACAAGTCTATTGTCTGTGTTCCAGGATTCGTTATATCAGAGATCACGTCCAAGTCAGATGGTTAGACTTAGGAAGGTTATAAAGGTCGAGCTGACCTGTAATCCATGTATGCTACTCACGTGCAGACAGTAAACGGACGTATTGTATACATCTGATCTGCTAGCATCAGGAAGGAATAATTATTATTGTCTATGAACATTAAGGATCTGCAGCGGACCACGGTTGCAGAAGTTATATGTATTATTTATCAAGCTTCGCTATGATATTTGTTTTCCATACAACTATTGAGTATTGACTTCTACATGACTGTCAGTTAACATGAGTTTGAATGCTGCATTCGTTATACTATGCTGATGATAACATAAGTATCATGACTGTTTTGTGGCGTGCAATAAATGGTATAAACCTAAAGCGAAGTTACCATTTTATGACTCTACACGTCATGTTGCCTGTGGTGTACCCTGTGAACTGTTCTACTGCAACACACACAGCAACAATCTAAACCAGATAAGACACCCACATCTTGCATTGTAATACCTGGTGTCGATAGAGGTGGTAGTTTCACGGCATCCTAATTCCACCCTTATCAATTCATGGTGGCCAATGGTTGGTTTATTCTGGTACCAACTCTCAAGGGGGTCAACAAACCCAGACATCATCAGCAGACTACAAGACAACATTGCAGTTGCTATTCATCACCTTTGATGAAATTTTTTGAAAGACGCAGCAGTACTGACAGTTGTTGATATTTTGAAACTACCCGGCGCTGCTCGGCGGTATTGAAGTTTGTCTACAAATAGAAGGACAAGTACCGAGCGAATGGATTTCCTGATCTGTTGAGAAGAAGGACAAGTGCCGTAACAACTGTTCCGGTCTCAGAATTACTGTTGCAGATTCAGAAGGTCAAGTTCAGAAGCTGTTTCCTGTCAGAAGCTGTTTCCTGTTAGAAGCTCATTTCCTTCGTCATGGCAGTTTACGAGAGCAGATATGGATCAACGTTGGATCATTGTCCTAAGAATGCTGATCACATCCTGTTCTGACCTGTGCTGACGTTGTGGATACATAGAAGTTAAGTGGCCTGTTTTGTTTGTGAACTGTGCCCTTATGTTCTAACTGAGCCTTCTGTCTATCACATTTTTCGCACTCTTTATATGTTTACATGTTATATGTTATTTGGATTTGTATTTATATGTTTATATTTCTGCGAGTTTTCTCGGTTGGGCGGTGTCTTTCAGTAGATGATACCACGTCACAGAGGTTCTACTGTTAGCGTTTTTCGTTAGGGACTGTGCGAATTTCCTATTGTGAAATTTGCTAGCGACAATCGTTGCTATATCTGTTTAGTTGTGACGAGTTGTGCTTTATTTTCGTTTTTTGTATATTTTTTTTTTTTTGTTTCTCTCTTTCTTTCTGTTTTTTAGTTTCGATTTCAATTGTTTGTATTTGTAGGTCTCCTCTTTTCTATTATTCAGTTCTTCACGTAAATTTTTGTGTATATACTGTAGCGTCATTTGTTTGTCATATCTTCGCATTCTGTCATCATATTCTTTTTAGTTTCGCTGTTTATTTATTTGACTTATGCGAATGTTTTCGTATTGTTTGATCTTTGTTATTGTTTACATTGACTCTGATCTTTGTTATTGTTTACATTGACGTTGATCTTTGTTATTGTTTACATTGACTCTGATCTTTGTTATTGTTTACATTGACTTTGATCTTTGTTTTGTTTACATTGTTGGTACTTTGTTATTGTTTACATTGTCTTGTTATTGTTTGCATAGTTCTTGCATAGTTAGCTTTCACTATTGTTACATATATGCTCATGCACTATTGATCTATAGTGCACTTATCATAACTAGCTGGTGGTTTTTTCCTTATGCACTATTGTAGTGCAGTTATGATAAATAACTGATGGTTATGCACTGATTTGGGTAGTGCACTGATAATTAAGAGGTGACTTGTGATATTATTGTACAACTGATAATACAAATTGGTGTCAAGTCTTGTTTCCCACAGAGATTGGAGTGAAACATAGTAATTATACAAGCACTTTATTAAGTCTTGTTGCTATTAAGATTGAAATAAGATAATTAATTATTTCAGGTTCTGTACTCACATTTTAGACATCATGTCTACATTTGAGTACTTTATTGAGCAGGGTAAAGCCCTTGGGAAGACAGGTGATAAATTAGAAGAATTTGCGACTGTTCAATATGCCAAGGCATTGAAGTCGGAGGAAAAGAAAATGAAAGAACTAACTGAACAAAAGAGAATAGATGCTGAAAATTTAAAACTGCAGATGCAGGTAGATGAAAAGAGATTACAAATGGAAATGGAAAAACAAAAAAGAGAAGCAGAATCTCAGGAGAAGAGACTTCAGGCTGAGCTTGAAAATAAGAGACTTGAAAAAGAAGCTGAAAATAAGAGACTTGAAAAAGAAGCTGAAAATAAGAGACTTGAAAAAGAAGCTGAAAATAAGAGACTTGAAATAGAGGCTGAAAATAAAAGATTAGAAAAACAGGCTGAGGCTGAAGAAAGAAGGTTACAAAGAGAGTCTGATGAGAGAAAAGCAAAAATGGAACATGAAGAAAAACTCTTAGCTTTGGAGTTAGAAAAGTTGAAATTATCTAGTAATGCTAATGATGCTAATAAGGTATCATCTGCTAATAAGTCTAATGCTGTTGATTTCAAGCTTAATTTACCAGCATTCAATGCTTCAATTGATGATATAACATTTTATCTAGATAGATTTGAAAGTGCATGTAAGGTGCATAATATAGATAAAACATTATATGTTTATCATCTGTCCAAGATACTTAGAGGTGATGCTTTGACTTTGTTGGGTATGGTAGATGTGCCTGACAAGAACAACTATGAGGTTGTCAGGGCGGCATTGTTAAAGAAGTACCAACTTAACGAAGACGGATATCGTCTAAAATTTAAAAACATGTTACCAGAAACTGGAGTTGAATTCTCAGAATTCATCTCAGGCATACGTCTTACTTTTTTACGATGGGTTGAGCTTTCTAAGACAGAAAGTACATTTGAAGCCCTCATGGACTTACTTCTTAGAGACAAGGTTATGTCTTCTGTTAATGAAGCTTTTCTTTCTTTTCTTCATGAGCGTAAGCCTAAAAATATAAAAGAAATGGAAGAATACTGTAGCCAGTATGTTACTGCACATCCTCACATAACCGTTAGCAACTCTAAGGTAAAAGAAGGTCTGCCAGTTGCTTCGGCAGCACCTTATGGCCCGAATTTTATGCGTAAATTTCAGGGTAGCCAGCAAAATTTCAATAAAAAGAGTAACCGTAATTATGCCCAGAACCATGGTAATCAATTTCAGGGAGATTCTTCTTCCCAGAACTGGAGACAACCTAATATTACACGGTATTCTATTCCCGGTAACTTTAGAAATTTTCATAAAGGTAATCGGTATAGAGGAAAATATTTTTTTGCAGAGACCTCAATACCAAGATAATAGAGGTTCTCAACAGCATAGAGATGGTAATGACAGTTATGGAAACTGGAACGCAAACCAGGATAAAAATTACAGTAGGGACTTTAATGATAATTGCAGAGGCAATAATGGTCGCGGTAGATCGCAACAGAAGAGAAAAAGATATCAACAGACAAACTCTGTTCAACAAGAATCTCAGGGAGCAGATAAACAGGTTAATAATGATAAAGACCATAATGCTATCGGATGCTCATCTTTTGACTTTGGTAGGGCAAATAAATGTATCCAATGCAGTACTTTATTTGATCCGAAAACCATTAGTACTCTAAGCTGTGGTCATCCTTTGCCCGCTCTTCCTGCTAATGTTGCTCATGATGGGAGAGGTTCTCTTATATTACATAAGGGGCTTGTAAATAGTAATCCAGTCTCGGTGTTGTTTGATTCTGGATGTACTACTGTCGGGGTTAGGCAATCTCTTGTAGATCCATTCTGTGCTACAGGAAAGGTCATCAAATGTGACACATTTGGTGGCACGTTGGAAAAATATCCTACTGCCATAATACATATTGCTACTCCTTTCTTCACGGGAGAGGTCCACGCGTGTCTACTTCCAAACCCTATTGCGGACCTTATTATTGGTCGTATTCACGGAGTTAGGGAATGTACCCCACAGCAGATTGCTGTTTGGGAAGAGCAAAACATTGAAGCTACCAATACGGTGGTCACAAGAGCACATGCTCTGGATCCACCTCAAACTTCATTAACTAATAATGATGAAGTAAATGAACAAAATAGTCACTTGACTATTACACGTGACTCATTTATCAAATTGCAAGAAGAAGATCCGTCGTTACAAAAATTCTTCATTCTAGCAAAAAAAGGTGATCCTAATCAAAATACTAATAGAAAATCTTGGATTTCTATGAAGAACGGCGTACTTGTACGTATGGTACAAGACTCGACTACATCCACTCATTCACAAATTCTTGTGCCTAAGAGCATGAGGGTGCAAATATTGCAACATGCTCATGACTCGCAATGTGCTGGACATATGGGTTTTTCCCGTACAAAGTCGAGAGTTTTTGCGGCTTTCTTTTGGCCATTTGTGAGCAAGGACATACGAATGTACTGTCGCTCTTGCAAAGTATGTCAGGAGGTCAAATCTAAAGGACCACGACATGCTGCGCCTATTCAGGCTGCTGACATTCCAATTCGCCCTTTTCAAAAAATGGCAATAGATATTATCGGTCCTTTTAGAATTAAGTCGGCTAGAGGGCATCAATTTATTCTTACATGTGTCGATATGTGCACACGTTGGCCAGAGGCAATACCTCTCAAGAGCATCTCAACTGCTGATATCGCAGACGCTCTTTGGCTGATATTTTCTCGCTTGGGTTTTCCCGGAGAAATATTGTCAGACCATGGCACTCAACTGATATCAGACACTATGTCACAGGTAATGTCTATGCTACATATAAAAAGGTCTCTCAGCAGTATCTATCACCCAATGTCTAATGGGTTGGTCGAACGTTTAAATAGGACTCTAAAAACTTTACTGGGTAAAATAACTGAGGATCATCCTCAGGATTGGGACAGGGTCTTACCCGCGGCTCTCTTTGCGTATAGAGAGGTCCCCAATGAACATACGGGGTTTTCCCCTTTTGAACTTGTCTTTGGCGCGCAACCGCGCGGCCCTATGTCTTTACTTCACGATCTAATCACTGCCGATAATATTAGCGATGAGACTCAGTCTTCTTATGAGTACGTCATTGCTCTTAGGAAAAAAAATCATTGAGGCATGCAGACTAGCAACTTCGTCTTCCGAATTTGCTAAAGAAAAGGCAAGGCAGTTTGCGAATAAGAATAGATGTCTACGACAACTTTGTCCAGGTGACAAAGCTCTCGTTCTACTTCCTTCAAGGGAGAACAGACTTCTAATTGCATGGAAAGGTCCATATGCAATAGTCTCCAAAATTTCTGATGTCGACTATGTTGTCGATATTGATGGAAAGCATAAAACTTTCCACATAAATATGCTCACGGAATTTCATGAAAGACCAGACTATTTGCAGCCTATTTTCCAGGCAACGGACAATTCTCAAGTACCTCATGGTCAATACTCATCGCTGTCAGTTATACAGGATGAGGAAACTACTTTTTCTGATGTCAATCTTCCTCTTTCTATGGTCCCACTTTATTCTACGGAATCTTGGAAAAACGTGACCGTTTCTCCAAATCTTTCCGCTGAGGAACATCGACAAGTTTCTTCGATGTTGCAAACATTTCAGGATGTTCTTACAGACATCCCGGGACACACACATGTCATTGAACATGACATTGTGCTAACTGATCATAATCCTATCAGAGTCAGACCCTATCCAATACCTATCCCTTTCCAGTCTCAAGTCGAAAAAGAATTGGATGAACTGATACGTTTGGAAATCATTGAACCATCCACTTCAGCATACTCTTCGTCTATGGTTATTGTTCGAAAGAAGGATAATAACATTCGCATTTGCGTAGATTATCGCAAATTGAACCAAGTTACGAAGTTCGACGCTGAACCTATGCCTTCATTAGAAGAGCTACTCAATAAACTTTCTAATTCTAGATTCTTTACCAAACTAGATTTGTCTAAAGGTTATTGGCAAGTCCCGCTAACTGAACGTGCCAAACCTTTTACAGCTTTTTCTACACCTAGGGGTTTATTCCAATGGAATTTCATGCCTTTTGGTCTTATGAACGCCCCTGCTACATTCGTACGCATGATGCGGCGAATTCTCGCATATCGTACAGATGTCATAGCATAGCATATCTAGATGATATCTGTCTATTCAGTGATTCCTGGGAAGATCACTATTTGGGTTTATACGAATTACTGTCTCTCTTCGCGAGTATAACTTGACTGCAAAAACCCTCTAAAGCCTTTATAGGATTTAGTGAGATTTCTTTCCTAGGTCATCGTGTTGGTCATGGTCTTTTAAAGACAGAGGACCACAATGTTTCAAAAATACTTAACATTTCGGTCCCTAAGACAAAGAAACAAGTAAGGAGTCTATTAGGTTTGATCCAATTCTACGGACGATTCATTCCGAATCTGTCCTCCATTATGGCACCGCTTTCTACTTTATTGAAGAAAGGGTCGCCTAATTTGATCCGCTGGTCAAAAGAATGTCAATCCATCATTGGACCAGGTTAAAGACCTATTTTCATCTCCACCTATTCTTAGGTTACCTACTATTGAGAAGACTTTTGTTCTTCGAAGTGAACCTTGTCCTATTCATTCACTGTGTTTGGATTTTAGGGCAGCACTAAGCAGGAGTATTTGATTTTACTCGGCATCAATATACTTAATGTAATATATCTCTAGGAAATTAAATGCTGCAGAAAAGAATTACTCGGGGAGAATCTTCGAAGTAACGTGAGTTATTGGCTATAGTGGTCTATCTGTGAAGGATTATGAGATTTCCTTTATTCTGACATTCATTAAAGGAAACCGACCGAATACTTTATGCATTATTTTTCGGTGGCAGAACAAAAGGATTACCTAGGGTGAACAAGTTCACGGATCCGCCATTTCAGAACTTTGTGAGGTTCCATCTAAGATGTTAGTCTTATAGCTTGTTGCTATCCGTGATTATTTGTAGGCCATTGGCGGACACTTCTACTCAATAAGTCTTACTTATGACCTATTATTTAACAGAAGTACACGGCCGACGTCAGGACGAGAGCATGTGCTTTAGCTATTATACTGATTTGTTGGCAAGTTCAGTCTCTGTGTGTTCCTTTCTTAGGCCTGACGCGTTTGTCTAGAGACCAAGGGCGACGCTACAACTTCATTATTGAATCTTACTGTTTCCCATCATTGACTGGTAACCCTTTAAATGCCTGTGATTTTGGCAGATTCAGTTCTGAAAAATTTTTTCGATGAATGACCTTCATGTCTTACCCCTACTGTTTCGTGTTCCTTAAATGTCTTGAAAAATGCCTGCAGTGTCAAAGATCCTTGATTACTGCATGTGAGAGTATGGGTCAGGAATCTACATCTATAGAGGTCTAAACACATCTTCCGTATTCATTACCACCACTTTCTATTCATTGAAGATTCATCGCCTAAATTGATGGTCATGAGGGCATGTTCACCTCAACCAGGTTTTGGAGAAGTTACTAAAGACGATTTTCATCTCCACCTATTCTTAGGTTACTTACTATTGAGAAGACTTTTGTTCTTCGAAGTGACGCCTCGTCAACTGGGATTGGGGCAGCACTAATGCAGGAGTATTCTGATACTCTGCATCCGGTGATGTATATCTCTAGGAAATTAAATGCTGATGAAAAGAATTACTCGGTTTTAGACCGTGAGTTATTGGCTATGGTATGGTCTATTCTGAAGTTACAAAGATTTCTTCTAGGCGCACATTTCATTGTGGAAACCGACCAGAAAGCGCTTACTGCTATTCAGAGCAAAAACTTGAAGAGCTCGAGGTCCACTCGTTATGCCATAGCTCTTCAACCATTTCATTTCTCGGTTCGAGCTATCCGTGGTTCGGATAATGTAATGGCGGACATTCTGTCCAGATGCCCACACGATTCCACATGATTCTTCTGTCATATATATATATTTCCTGATATACAGTCCAATGTTATAATGACATGTTGGTAGATTTTTTTTTTTTTCTCACTTTTTTGAGGGGGAATTTATAACATTGTTCCATGTAATTATCTAAGAAGGCTTAGTTAGTGATATACGGGCCAAAAGATCACTCGGCCACATTTAAATAAATTATTTTCAGGATTGTATTGAGAGATTTACCAGTTGTCTTTAAGATTTGTGTTATTGATATTTTCGCAGCACATCATTGAAGATGCGAGATTGTGTCCATTGTGGAACTTTGAGTATATCAAGTCCTGTCCTAGATTGGGAGCGGATGATGTCCACATCTTCTTCTATTGAATGTTTTATGTCAACGAAGATCAACACATGTATTACTTATTAGTTACTGATGCATTACATAATGTAATAAAATAGTGCGGTATATTAATATATTACACCGCTATTTGCAACACATTGTATGATATCATAATAATATATTTGATTTCATATATTGGTATGAGAATAATTTGACATTTATTATGATGTTGCCAGCATTGTGGTTTGTGTTGGTGGCACCTTCCTGGGATATATACGCGTATACTTAGATAAATTTTTCTCTAAGGACCTGGGATATGATCTCAGTTTTGCTCCAAGTGTTGAGCTATTTTGTTAGGTATATCCGCGCATCATACGTGCGTTAGGAGCCTAGATTTTTCCGGCTCCAGGATTTAAAAAAAAAAAAAAAAAAAAAAAAAAAATGTTTCATTTTTTTTTTCCCGGGAGGGTGCGGTAATGTTACGCACAAATAATTACTTTTTTTTTCCAAAGTCTTTGTATGATCGTTTTTCGTATGTATGATCATTATTTGACTGAAATGCATGTTATATATATTTTATGGTCAAAGGGACAGAACCCGATATATCGATACTGCTATTTTTTATGAGTTTACCTCCTCTTGTATAGAGACACGTTCGGTCTATAATGTCTTGAACGAAGCGTGACCATATCTCCTTATTTGGTAGTATCAGTCAACTGTTGTAGATGTTTGAAACCTTTCTTAACGCTTCTGTTCATGTCCATAAAAGGCGCGACTGTGTAAGACTTTTATCTCGAATGTTCTTAGAATCGTCTTATTGTGAACAGCGACTCAGAGATTGTCACTCTGCGCATGTCTCGACTTGGTTGTCGTTTTGTTGTTCCGCCCAGGTCGGGCAGTTGAGAAATGGACTGATTAGCGAGCGGACGCGACTGCGTCTTGTGATTCTCTGAGGGAAATACATTGTCTTTGTGAGTTAGTTAGCTAACTAGACTATTTCCCCGTATTATTCAAGCCTGCCTGGAGGCATATGTTCATGGTTGATTTTCCGAAATAAGGTAATTCCTCTTGTATCGAACTTTAGGCTATCATCTAGAGGTTCGTCATTTTGTCGCCTTTTTGCTCGCCTGTGTGATTCAAAATGGAGAGGTACTTTGACTAGGATTAAGTCACCGGTATCTTTATACCTGAACTAGTTATATATCTATGGGTCGCTCTAGACCAACAAGACTATTGTCTGTGTTCCAGGATTCGTTATATCAGAGATCACGTCCAAGTCAGATGGTTAGACTTAGGAAGGTTATAAAGGTCGAGCTGACCTGTAATCCATGTATGCTACTCACGTGCAGACAGTAAACGGACGTATTGTATACATCTGATCTGCTAGCATCAGGAAGGAATAATTATTATTGTCTATGAACATTAAGGATCTGCAGCGACCACGGTTGCAGAAGTTATATGTATTATTTATCAAGCTTCGCTATGATATTTGTTTTCCATACAACTATTGAGTATTGACTTCTACATGACTGTCAGTTAACATGAGTTTGAATGCTGCATTCGTTATACTATGCTGATGATAACATAAGTATCATGACTGTTTTGTGGCGTGCAATAAATGGTATAAACCTAAAGCGAAGTTACCATTTTTATGACTCTACACGTCATGTTGCCTGTGGTGTACCCTGTGAACTGTTCTACTGCAACACACACAGCAACAATCTAAACCAGATAAGACACCCACATCTTGCATTGTAATACCTGGTGTCGATAGAGGTGGTAGTTTCACGGCATCCTAATTCCACCCTTATCAATTCATGGTGGCCAATGGTTGGTTTATTCTGGTACCAACTCTCAAGGGGGTCAACAAACCCAGACATCATCAGCAGACTACAAGACAACATTGCAGTTGCTATTCATCACCTTTGATGAAATTTTTTTGAAAGACGCAGCAGTACTGACAGTTGTTGATATTTTGAAACTACCCGGCGCTGCTCGGCGGTATTGAAGTTTGTCTACAAATAGAAGGAGAAGTACCGAGCGAATGGATTTCCTGATCTGTTGAGAAGAAGGACAAGTGCCGTAACAACTGTTCCGGTCTCAGAATTACTGTTGCAGATTCAGAAGGTCAAGTTCAGAAGCTGTTTCCTGTCAGAAGCTGTTTCCTGTTAGAAGCTCATTTCCTTCGTCATGGCAGTTTACGAGAGCAGATATGGATCAACGTTGGATCATTGTCCTAAGAATGCTGATCACATCCTGTTCTGACCTGTGCTGACGTTGTGGATACATAGAAGTTAAGTGGCCTGTTTTGTTTGTGAACTGTGCCCTTATGTTCTAACTGAGCCTTCTGTCTATCACATTTTTCGCACTCTTTATATGTTTACATGTTATATGTTATTTGGATTTGTATTTATATGTTTATATTTCTGCGAGTTTTCTCGGTTGGGCGGTGTCTTTCAGTAGATGATACCACGTCACAGAGGTTCTACTGTTAGCGTTTTCGTTAGGGACTGTGCGAATTTCCTATTGTGAAATTTGCTAGCGACAATCGTTGCTATATCTGTTTAGTTGTGACGAGTTGTGCTTTATTTTCGTTTTTTGTATTTTTTTTTTTTTTTTTTCTCTCTTTCTTTCTGTTTTTTAGTTTCGATTTCAATTGTTTGTATTTGTAGGTCTCCTCTTTTCTATTATTCAGTTCTTCACGTAAATTTTTGTGTATATACTGTAGCGTCATTTGTTTGTCATATCTTCGCATTCTGTCATCATATTCTTTTTAGTTTCGCTGTTTATTTATTTGACTTATGCGAATGTTTTCGTATTGTTTGATCTTTGTTATTGTTTACATTGACTCTGATCTTTGTTATTGTTTACATTGACGTTGATCTTTGTTATTGTTTACATTGACTCTGATCTTTGTTATTGTTTACATTGACTTTGATCTTTGTTTTGTTTACATTGTTGGTACTTTGTTATTGTTTACATTGTCTTGTTATTGTTTGCATAGTTCTTGCATAGTTAGCTTTCACTATTGTTACATATATGCTCATGCACTATTGATCTATAGTGCACTTATCATAACTAGCTGGTGGTTTTTTCCTTATGCACTATTGTAGTGCAGTTATGATAAATAACTGATGGTTATGCACTGATTTGGGTAGTGCACTGATAATTAAGAGGTGACTTGTGATATTATTGTACAACTGATAATACAAATTGGTGTCAAGTCTTGTTTCCCACAGAGATTGGAGTGAACATAGTAATTATACAAGCACTTTATTAAGTCTTGTTGCTATTAAGATTGAAATAAGATAATTAATTATTTCAGGTTCTGTACTCACATTTTAGACATCATGTCTACATTTGAGTACTTTATTGAGCAGGGTAAAGCCCTTGGGAAGACAGGTGATAAATTAGAAGAATTTGCGACTGTTCAATATGCCAAGGCATTGAAGTCGGAGGAAAAGAAAATGAAAGAACTAACTGAACAAAAGAGAATAGATGCTGAAAATTTAAAACTACAGATGCAGGTAGATGAAAAGAGATTACAAATGGAAATGGAAAAACAAAAAAGAGAAGCAGAATCTCAGGAGAAGAGACTTCAGGCTGAGCTTGAAAATAAGAGACTTGAAAAAGAAGCTGAAAATAAGAGACTTGAAAAAGAAGCTGAAAATAAGAGACTTGAAAAAGAAGCTGAAAATAAGAGACTTGAAATAGAGGCTGAAAATAAAAGATTAGAAAGAAAGTTACAGGCTGAGGCTGAAGAAAGAAGGTTACAAAGAGAGTCTGATGAGAGAAAAGCAAAAATGGAACATGAAGAAAAACTCTTAGCTTTGGAGTTAGAAAAGTTGAAATTATCTAGTAATGCTAATGATGCTAATAAGGTATCATCTGCTAATAAGTCTAATGCTGTTGATTTCAAGCTTAATTTACCAGCATTCAATGCTTCAATTGATGATATAACATTTTATCTAGATAGATTTGAAAGTGCATGTAAGGTGCATAATATAGATAAAACATTATATGTTTATCATCTGTCCAAGATACTTAGAGGTGATGCTTTGACTTTGTTGGGTATGGTAGATGTGCCTGACAAGAACAACTATGAGGTTGTCAGGGCGGCATTGTTAAAGAAGTACCAACTTAACGAAGACGGATATCGTCTAAAATTTAAAAACATGTTACCAGAAACTGGAGTTGAATTCTCAGAATTCATCTCAGGCATACGTCTTACTTTTTTACGATGGGTTGAGCTTTCTAAGACAGAAAGTACATTTGAAGCCCTCATGGACTTACTTCTTAGAGACAAGGTTATGTCTTCTGTTAATGAAGCTTTTCTTTCTTTTCTTCATGAGCGTAAGCCTAAAAATATAAAAGAAATGGAAGAATACTGTAGCCAGTATGTTACTGCACATCCTCACATAACCGTTAGCAACTCTAAGGTAAAAGAAGGTCTGCCAGTTGCTTCGGCAGCACCTTATGGCCCGAATTTTATGCGTAAATTTCAGGGTAGCCAGCAAAATTTCAATAAAAAGAGTAACCGTAATTATGCCCAGAACCATGGTAATCAATTTCAGGGAGATTCTTCTTCCCAGAACTGGAGACAACCTAATATTACACGGTATTCTATTCCCGGTAACTTTAGAAATTTTCATAAAGGTAATCGGTATAGAGGAAAATATTTTTTGCAGAGACCTCAATACCAAGATAATAGAGGTTCTCAACAGCATAGAGATGGTAATGACAGTTATGGAAACTGGAACGCAAACCAGGATAAAAATTACAGTAGGGACTTTAATGATAATTGCAGAGGCAATAATGGTCGCGGTAGATCGCAACAGAAGAGAAAAAGATATCAACAGACAAACTCTGTTCAACAAGAATCTCAGGGAGCAGATAAACAGGTTAATAATGATAAAGACCATAATGCTATCGGGTGCTCATCTTTTGACTTTGGTAGGGCAAATAAATGTATCCAATGCAGTACTTTATTTGATCCGAAAACCATTAGTACTCTAAGCTGTGGTCATCCTTTGCCCGCTCTTCCTGCTAATGTTGCTCATGATGGGAGAGGTTCTCTTATATTACATAAGGGGCTTGTAAATAGTAATCCAGTCTCGGTGTTGTTTGATTCTGGATGTACTACTGTCGGGGTTAGGCAATCTCTTGTAGATCCATTCTGTGCTACAGGAAAGGTCATCAAATGTGTCACATTTGGTGGCACGTTGGAAAAATATCCTACTGCCATAATACATATTGCTACTCCTTTCTTCACGGGAGAGGTCCACGCGTGTCTACTTCCAAACCCTATTGCGGACCTTATTATTGGTCGTATTCACGGAGTTAGGGAATGTACCCCACAGCAGATTGCTGTTTGGGAAGAGCAAAACATTGAAGCTACCAATACGGTGGTCACAAGAGCACATGCTCTGGATCCACCTCAAACTTCATTAACTAATAATGATGAAGTAAATGAACAAAATAGTCACTTGACTATTACACGTGACTCATTTATCAAATTGCAAGAAGAAGATCCGTCGTTACAAAAATTCTTCATTCTAGCAAAAAAAGGTGATCCTAATCAAAATACTAATAGAAAATCTTGGATTTCTATGAAGAACGGCGTACTTGTACGTATGGTACAAGACTCGACTACATCCACTCATTCACAAATTATTGTGCCTAAGAGCATGAGGGTGCAAATATTGCAACATGCTCATGACTCGCAATGTGCTGGACATATGGGTTTTTCCCGTACAAAGTCGAGAGTTTTTGCGGCTTTCTTTTGGCCATTTGTGAGCAAGGACATACGAATGTACTGTCGCTCTTGCAAAGTATGTCAGGAGGTCAAATCTAAAGGACCACGACATGCTGCGCCTATTCAGGCTGCTGACATTCCAATTCGCCCTTTTCAAAAAATGGCAATAGATATTATCGGTCCTTTTAGAATTAAGTCGGCTAGAGGGCATCAATTTATTCTTACATGTGTCGATATGTGCACACGTTGGCCAGAGGCAATACCTCTCAAGAGCATCTCAACTGCTGATATCGCAGACGCTCTTTGGCTGATATTTTCTCGCTTGGGTTTTCCCGGAGAAATATTGTCAGACCATGGCACTCAACTGATATCAGACACTATGTCACAGGTAATGTCTATGCTACATATAAAAAGGTCTCTCAGCAGTATCTATCACCCAATGTCTAATGGGTTGGTCGAACGTTTAAATAGGACTCTAAAAACTTTACTGGGTAAAATAACTGAGGATCATCCTCAGGATTGGGACAGGGTCTTACCCGCGGCTCTCTTTGCGTATAGAGAGGTCCCCAATGAACATACGGGGTTTTCCCCTTTTGAACTTGTCTTTGGCGCGCAACCGCGCGGCCCTATATCTTTACTTCACGATCTAATCACTGCCGATAATATTAGCGATGAGACTCAGTCTTCTTATGAGTACGTCATTGCTCTTAGGAAAAAAATCATTGAGGCATGCAGACTAGCAACTTCGTCTTCCGAATTTGCTAAAGAAAAGGCAAGGCAGTTTGCGAATAAGAATAGATGTCTACGACAACTTTGTCCAGGTGACAAAGCTCTCGTTCTACTTCCTTCAAGGGAGAACAGACTTCTAATTGCATGGAAAGGTCCATATGCAATAGTCTCCAAAATTTCTGATGTCGACTATGTTGTCGATATTGATGGAAAGCATAAAACTTTCCACATAAATATGCTCACGGAATTTCATGAAAGACCAGACTATTTGCAGCCTATTTTCCAGGCAACGGACAATTCTCAAGTACCTCATGGTCAATACTCATCGCTGTCAGTTATACAGGATGAGGAAACTACTTTTTCTGATGTCAATCTTCCTCTTTCTATGGTCCCACTTTATTCTACGGAATCTTGGAAAAACGTGACCGTTTCTCCAAATCTTTCCGCTGAGGAACATCGACAAGTTTCTTCGATGTTGCAAACATTTCAGGATGTTCTTACAGACATCCCGGGACACACACATGTCATTGAACATGACATTGTGCTAACTGATCATAATCCTATCAGAGTCAGACCCTATCCAATACCTATCCATTTCCAGTCTCAAGTCGAGAAAGAATTGGATGAAATGATACGTTTGGAAATCATTGAACCATCCACTTCAGCATACTCTTCGTCTATGGTTATTGTTCGAAAGAAGGATAATAACATTCGCATTTGCGTAGATTATCGCAAATTGAACCAAGTTACGAAGTTCGACGCTGAACCTATGCCTTCATTAGAAGAGCTACTCAATAAACTTTCTAATTCTAGATTCTTTACCAAACTAGATTTGTCTAAAGGTTATTGGCAAGTCCCGCTAACTGAACGTGCCAAACCTTTTACAGCTTTTTCTACACCTAGGGGTTTATTCCAATGGAATTTCATGCCTTTTGGTCTTATGAACGCCCCTGCTACATTCGTACGCATGATGCGCCGAATTCTCGCATATCGTACAGATGTCATAGCATATCTAGATGATATCTGTCTATTCAGTGATTCCTGGGAAGATCACTATTTGGGTTTATACGAATTACTGTCTACTCTTCGCGAGTATAACTTGACTGCAAAACCCTCTAAAGCCTTTATAGGATTTAGTGAGATTTCTTTCCTAGGTCATCGTGTTGGTCATGGTCTTTTAAAGACAGAGGACCACAATGTTTCAAAAATACTTAACATTTCGGTCCCTAAGACAAAGAAACAAGTAAGGAGTCTATTAGGTTTGATCCAATTCTACGGACGATTCATTCCGAATCTGTCCTCCATTATGGCACCGCTTTCTACTTTATTGAAGAAAGGGTCGCCTAATTTGATCCGCTGGTCAAAAGAATGTCAATCCTCATTGGACCAGGTTAAAGACCTATTTTCATCTCCACCTATTCTTAGGTTACCTACTATTGAGAAGACTTTTGTTCTTCGAAGTGACGCCTCGTCAACTGGGATTGGGGCAGCACTAATGCAGGAGTATTCTGATACTCTGCATCCGGTGATGTATATCTCTAGGAAATTAAATGCTGCAGAAAAGAATTACTCGGTTTTAGACCGTGAGTTATTGGCTATGGTATGGTCTATTCTGAAGTTACAAAGATTTCTTCTAGGCGCACATTTCATTGTGGAAACCGACCAGAAAGCGCTTACTGCTATTCAGAGCAAAAACTTGAAGAGCTCGAGGTTCACTCGTTATGCCATAGCTCTTCAACCATTTCATTTCTCGGTTCGAGCTATCCGTGGTTCGGATAATGTAATGGCGGACATTCTGTCCAGATGCCCACACGATTCCACATGATTCTTCTGTCATATATATATTTCCTGATATACAGTCCAATGTTATAATGACATGTTGGTAGATTTTTTTTTCTCACTTTTTTGAGGGGGAATTTATAACATTTTTCCATGTAATTATCTAAGAAGGCTTAGTTAGTGATATACGGGCCAAAAGATCACTCGGCCACATTTAAATAAATTATTTTCAGGATTGTATTGAGAGATTTACCAGTTGTCTTTAAGATTTGTGTTATTGATATTTTCGCAGCACATCATTGAAGATGCGAGATTGTGTCCATTGTGGAACTTTGAGTATATCAAGTCCTGTCCTAGATTGGGAGCGGATGATGTCCACATCTTCTTCTATTGAATGTTTTATGTCAACGAAGATCAACACATGTATTACTTATTAGTTACTGATGCATTACATAATGTAATAAAATAGTGCGGTATATTAATATATTACACCGCTATTTGCAACACATTGTATGATATCATAATAATATATTTGATTTCATATATTGGTATGAGAATAATTTGACTTTTATTATGATGTTGCCAGCATTGTGGTTTGTGTTGGTGGCACCTTCCTGGGATATATACGCGTATACTTAGATAAATTTTTCTCTAAGGACCTGGGATATGATCTCAGTTTTGCTCCAAGTGTTGAGCTATTTTGTTAGGTATATCCGCGCATCATACGTGCGTTAGGAGCCTAGATTTTTCCGGCTCCAGGATTTAAAAAAAAAAAAATGTTTCATTTTTTTTTTTCCCGGGAGGGTGCGGTAATGTTACGCACAAATAATTACTTTTTCCAAAGTCTTTGTATGATCGTTTTTCGTATGTATGATCATTATTTGACTGAAATGCATGTTATATATATTTTATGGTCAAAGGGACAGAATCCGATATATCGATACTGCTATTTTTTATGAGTTTACCTCCTCTTGTATAGAGACACGTTCGGTCTATAATGTCTTGAACGAAGCGTGACCATATCTCCTTATTTGGTAGTATCAGTCAACTGTTGTAGATGTTTGAAACCTTTCTTAACGCTTCTGTTCATGTCCATAAAAGGCGCGACTGTGTAAGACTTTTATCTCGAATGTTCTTAGAATCGTCTTATTGTGAACAGCGACTCAGAGATTGTCACTCTGCGCATGTCTCGACTTGGTTGTCGTTTGTTGTTCCGCCCAGGTCGGAGAGTTGAGAAATGGACTGATTAGCGAGCGGACGCGACTGCGTCTTGTGATTCTCTGAGGGAAATACATTGTCTTTGTGAGTTAGTTAGCTAACTAGACTATTTCCCCGTATTATTCAAGCCTGCCTGGAGGCATATGTTCATGGTTGATTTTCCGAAATAAGGTAATTCCTCTTGTATCGAACTTTAGGCTATCATCTAGAGGTTCGTCATTTTGTCGCCTTTTTGCTCGCCTGTGTGATTCAAAATGGAGAGGTACTTTGACTAGGATTAAGTCACCGGTATCTTTATACCTGAACTAGTTATATATCTATGGGTCGCTCTAGACCAACAAGTCTATTGTCTGTGTTCCAGGATTCGTTATATCAGAGATCACGTCCAAGTCAGATGGTTAGACTTAGGAAGGTTATAAAGGTCGAGCTGACCTGTAATCCATGTATGCTACTCACGTGCAGACAGTAAACGGACGTATTGTATACATCTGATCTGCTAGCATCAGGAAGGAATAATTATTATTGTCTATGAACATTAAGGATCTGCAGCGGACCACGGTTGCAGAAGTTATATGTATTATTTATCAAGCTTCGCTATGATATTTGTTTTCCATACAACTATTGAGTATTGACTTCTACATGACTGTCAGTTAACATGAGTTTGAATGCTGCATTCGTTATACTATGCTGATGATAACATAAGTATCATGACTGTTTTGTGGCGTGCAATAAATGGTATAAACCTAAAGCGAAGTTACCATTTTATGACTCTACACGTCATGTTGCCTGTGGTGTACCCTGTGAACTGTTCTACTGCAACACACACAGCAACAATCTAAACCAGATAAGACACCCACATCTTGCATTGTAATACCTGGTGTCGATAGAGGTGGTAGTTTCACGGCATCCTAATTCCACCCTTATCACCCTGCCCATAGCTTCCTGACGTTCTTGGAGTGTGCTGGACCAGTATGGTATGTAGTTACGCCGGCATCCTTTGGGAATGGTTTCTTTTGCAGCTTGTAGTATGCATCTGTTGAAGTCTTTTACCACTTCATTAATGTCTCTGTTCTGTACCTTGAGGGTAGACAGCAGCGTGTTCACCTGATGCCTGAATAAACCCCAGTTGGCTTTTTTGTAGTTCCATCTTGTAATGGCTGGGCCTGTACTGAGAGTTGCACTCTGGACAGTAAGAAAGATTGGGCGATGGTCGCTTCCCCCTAGTTGGTCTCCTACTTCTCTACTAATAGATCCAGCTATATCTGGTGTGGAGAAGGCAAGATCTGGTGTTGAAGTTGTGTGCCATCCTCTGGAGTAGAAGGTAGGAGTATCTGTGGCATTATTGACTAGGATTAGGGAGTGATCATCTTGCCAAGTTTCAACCTCTTCACCTCTGTGATCCAGATGGTTATAGCCCCAGCTCTGGGAGTGGCTATTAAAGTCTCCAACTGCTATAAAGTTGGTGGCTGGTACCTGTATAGAGCTGAGACTCAGGGGTTTGTTGTTCGGACAGTAATAGTTCAGGAGTTCTATTTCCATCTTGTCTACCTTTATCTGCAACAGCTGATATTCTGCTCCATCCATGAAGGTTTTCCTTTCGTGTGCAGGAATGTTATTCCTTACAAGAGTAAGTACTCCTCCTTTTCGTCTATCTTTTCTGTCGGATCTGAAGCATTGATATCCCCTTATTTTAAAGGTTTGATCTGCTTTCAAGTGAGTCTCTTGGATACAGCAAACACTGACTTGCTTCTCATACAAGATGTTTTCCAGCTCTGTCTTTTTGCTGTATCCAGCCTGCTTGCTGTTCACTCCCTCTGCATTCCAGTGCATAATGACAAGTGGCACTCTGGGTTTCTCTTTTTCTGTTTTGTTTTGGTCAGTAGTTCTCCTCCGCCGTCTGCTGACTCCACAAGACGGTCTAAAGGGTCCTCCAGTAGCTGAGGGTGGGCTCTGTCGAGGCTCAGAGCCCAGCACTGCCCCTGCCTGGTGGAGCTCCACAGGGCGAGCACCAGTACGAGATTTATTTGACGGTGTACTCTCCATAGAAAAAAAAAAGCGAGTTGCGTGATACTGTGGTTTCCGGTGCGCCTTCTGGCCCAGTATCTATGACTTTAGCACCTGTTCAACGGGAGAGTGGGCTCATCCCTAATCTGTTTATGTTTCCAGTAGTAGACTATTCGCAAGCAGCCTGGGGGTGTCACTGCTCTGCGCGGATCTTGTTTACCGAGGCGGCGTCCGAGCTCGTATGGTGAAAATATGGTTGCATTATCTTCAAAATAGCCGTCTTTCCTGCCATCCTGCAACTTTGAGTTAGGGAGTTCTGAGCTCCAGTCTCTTTCCCAGGCATTTTATCCTGGCCTGGCACGCATACAGAGGACCCCACTTCTGGTTCTAAGTTAGCAGTTGGGGATAGGTGGGGTAGCACACTGTGCATTCCCCGTCATCCAGGGGGCTCTCCAACTATGCAGAGCTTGCACAATGCTGTGCTCTGGTTCTGGGCTCACCCAAGGAATCCTCACGTCCTGCACAGAGCCACTTCCAGATACCCACCACCTGCCAACCCCCCATTGTAGAAATCTCCTGCATGCGGCCATCCAGTCAAGAGCCAGTATTAAGTCTGGTGCCCAAGTGATCCCCCCAAGCTCAGTGTGCAATTCTGGGTTCTCATCATGCTGCAACACAGGGGGGATTGTGATGCTCAGCCATCTCTCTCAACTCTGCACCGATAAGATAGGAGATAAAGAGACAGAGGATCAGATAGGAGATGGAGAGATGTTGGATTAGATAGAAAATGGAGAGACATAGCATCAGATAGGAGATGCAGGATCAGGAAATAGAGAGATGTAGGATCAGATAGGAGATGGGGAGACACAGGATCAGATAGGAGATTGAGTGATGTAAAATCAGATTGGAGATGGAGTGACGTAGGATCAAACAGGAGATGGGGTGATGTAGGATCAGATAGGAGATGGAGTGATGCAGGATCAGATAGGAGATGGAGTGATGTAGGATCAGATAGGATGGGGTGATACAGGATCAGGAGATAAAGATACGTAGTATCAAACAGGAGATGGTGTGACATAGGATCAAACAGGAGATGGAGTGATGTAGGATCAGATAGGAGATGGGAGTGATGTAGGATCAGATAGGAGATGGAGTAATGTAGGACCAAATAGGAGATGGTGAAATGTAGGATCAGATAGGAGATGGGAGTGAAGTAGGATCAGATAGGAGATGGAGTAATGTAGGATCGAATTGGAGATGGAATGATGTAGGACCAGATAGGAGATGGAGTGATGTAGGATGACACTGAGAGATGTAGGATTAGATAGATGGGGAGACATAGGATTGAATAGGAGATGAAGAGACGGAGAATCAGACAGGAGATGGAGAGGCAAAGGATCAGATAGGAGATAGAGAGATGTTGGATTAGATAGAAAATGGAGAGACATAGCATCAGATAGGAGATGCAGGATCAGGAATTAGAGTGATGTAGGATCAGATAGGAGATGGGGAGACATAAGATCAGATAGGAGATGGAGTGACATAGAATAAGATAGGAGATGGAGTGATGTAGGATCAGATAGGAGATGGAGTGATGTAGGATCAGATAGGAGATGGAGTGACATAAGATCAGATAGGAGATGGAGAGATAGAGGATCAGATAGGAGATGGAGTGATGTAGGACCAATCCACCAAGTTCTGTTATTTCTCATCATATTACCATTTATTAGATGGTCCGTTGTGTGTGCACATGATGTAGGACAGTGAAAATACTAATGGTGACAGAAACAGTGGAATCACCAGGTTGTTTTTAAATAATTAGATAAAAGCATGCAATAAACGAAAGGTAACTTTAAATAAATTTGGAGCGAGGACTAAGAAAAGGAAGTAAATGTTAGAGGGACCAATCAGTGAAAAAATAAAAAAATTCACAAATAAACAAACATTACTTTCTATGGGTTAAGAATTGGGCACGCAGGCCCTTCTAACATTCTGCCCTCCAGTCTCTCTCATCATGCATACTGTATCCTTTCATTCCTATATTTTAACACATGCGTACCAATTACTTTTGTAGACGTGAATAGTTTCCATACCTATATATAAATAAAAACATTAAAACAAACATGCAACAGAATAATTTTTTTTTTTTTAAACCAATGAATCCCATGAATTAAACATGTGTCAGGCAGCACTCCACCAGATGAGAAATATTCTACTAAAACATACACTGTAAATGAATGTAAGGACAAGATGAACTACGCTGTTTCACTGAACCTACTTTATCACTTGGAAGTGAGTCCTGGATATTAAACAAATAAATCAGAAGATCAAAAAGGGAAAAAAGCGATATAGTTTGTCAGAAGTTGATAGGAATTCCTTGGTCTGCTACAATAGCAAATGAAGTACAAGTATAATTAAGAAGAGGTAATGAACATAGAAACGTAATAACAAAATTAGGTCAAAGCAGTCAACCAAAAGATGACATGATATGAGAACTTGAACGCCTAAAAAAACACCGTGACAAATGAGACACAGAAAGAGAAGCAGATGAAGACAAAGAGAACATGATAATGCACAACTGAACAGGAATATGACAAAACTGGCACATCCTCTGTGAACTCAATTTGTCTTTACAACACTACATCTACTTCTCTCACTTCACTACCCTGCTTAAACTTGTCTCCCCTAGCTCATTTACAGAATATGTCAACCATGCATTTCTTGGGTCCAATGAAATACAGATATAGATGATGAAAGACACATACAAAACGATGTGTTTGCCATTTTCACAGGATGCTAAGAACATAATAAACAGATGTTTCAGTGAAATACCTTCTTCAGCATGAGCAACACATAAAAATAGCCTAAATGGGTAACAATAACAAAACACAAAAAGTCAAAGAACTCTGACAGAAATACTACTGAAAACCACAATCTTACATACATGCCACACGCTATGGTTCCTTTCAGCACCATTATGACGTACGCCGTACGGCATAAATCTTTACAAATTTTGTCGCTGTGCCGTACGGAGTACGTCACAGAAGTAGCGCGATATTTCGTTCCCATACACCTATAAGATATACGCCGTACGTCATATTTTAAAAGCACCAGAACTCTTCTGTTTATAAGCGTATCGGCAATTGCTGGGCATAATCGGATTCAGCATTGAAAAATCTGGCCTACTAAGCTTGAAACGAACAAAATATTTTACTGCTAGCGAATACAGTAGAACTGATAATAGCGATTTTACAAAAGCAAAAGTTCACAAACATGGACGCTGCCGAACCATAAACATCTGGTGTAAAAAAAGCACGAAAATTCTTGTTTGAGTTGAATTTATTCAACTTGAATGATTCTGACGATTCATTTTAGTAAGATTTACGTAATTTTTACCTTTAGTGCCGTCGAGTATGTATAATATGTGTATTTTCGTACCATTTAGGGTTAGGTTTACACTAAACCTAATCCTAACTCAATAGGGCATACACATATTATACATACTCGACGGCACTAAAGATAAAGGTTACCCAGATTCAGAGTATGTGTAGTCTGGTTCAGAATCAGACTGATGTAGATTTAGAGCAAAGTGATAGTGAACGGCTTGCTAAAACGAGGAAAGTGAATGATAGTGAAAGGCTTCTAAAACGAGGAAAGTGATTGATAGTGTTAGTAGTAACATTCGATCTAGATCTAGTTCACTCAGTTTAGATCAAAATAATTCATCAGTGAAAAGAAAGGCAGTGAAAACAAGATCTGCACCTAAACAAGTAAAGAAAATGTTGAGATCTAGACCTTGGAATAAAAAAATTAAAAAAAAATTGATAAGGAAGAACGTCACCTAAAAGACATTGGTAACCAGAGGCAGGGGAAGTAAATAATGTAGATGCAAACGTAAGTCATGAAGGAGACAAGAGAACCATGCTGCCCAGCCTGAGTTTACAGCACATCTAATGGAATATATTTGTACATTAATTAACTCTGTTGTTACGTTTTTCAGTCTTTGTACAGGTTTTATGGGTCTTTGTACAGGGTTTTTGGATTTTTTGTACAGGTTTTTCATGTCTGAGGTGTGGCATGTATGATCTTATTAGTTTTACTCACTATAATCCCACGATGTTCACAATAAAGTTACTATTACTGTCCTAATTACACTGACATTTTTACTAAACACCTTTTGGTTCTTGTGAAACTGTCAAGCACCCCCTAACTGCTTGGACTTTTGTCCATCAATTGATAGATGCAGAAATAACTTGAAATAATTTGAACAAGGCAGTGGCCAATGGCACAAATCATGTGCAAGCATGAGGGACTTGAGTCCTATAAAAGAATGTCTGGCTTGCAAGATCCACACAGCTTCTTGCCAGGTCTGCTGAACAGGCAAGTGTAAGACAACAGCTAGCCACAGACAACTGAAGATCTTGAAAGATGCACATGCCATGAAACTGCAGACATTATGAGGAAACCTTAACAAAGACTACTTACAAATTGTTTGTGTCACATTCAGTTGTGATGAATTCTAGTTCAAAATGCATGTAACTGATTACTGCTTAAAAATATTAAACTGCATAATTTTCTTTATCCACATCTGAAAATCACTGGAAATTCCTCTATGTCTTCTGCCTTATTAAAGATGAATCTTCACTGTCCATCTTGGCCTGAAAATCCACTTGAGTTTTTTTTAAACTAATAATTTTCTTTAAAATATTTTCATTAGTTATCAGACATTTAACTGTCTCAGACACTGCTAACTCTGTGGCAGTTTTACACTTTAGTTTACCTATGACATTAGTTCTTTCTGTAGTAGACAGCATTCCATGTTCAAGTTCAATACAGGCTGTTCCTGTGGCATATGTCACATTAGTACAAAGTAAAATCTGTGTTCACTTATTGTTCATTTAACTTTACTGATACTGGTGTAGTCGCTTTTATTTTCTTAATGTTTTTTTTACTTAAGTTCACTTTCTTTCCTTTCTGTTTTTGTCCGTCTGTCCCTGACGAAGTCCTCATGGTTGTTATGTAAGTTTTTTCTTCCAATTCTTTTGTCCAAGTAACACGTGTTACCTTTTTTAATTTTTCCTCCACCCCACCTGCTACTGGTACAAAGTTTGTTAATAATAAAACCAGGGTTTGTTAATAATAAAACCAGAGTTTGTTAATAATAAAACCAGGGTTTGTTAATAAAACCAGGGTTTGTTAATAATAAAACCAGGGTTTGTTAATAATAAAACCAGGGTTTGTTAATAATAAAACCAGGGTTTGTTAATAATAAAACCAGAGTTTGTTAATAATAAAACCAGGGTTTGTGGTACAGGTATATTTTAAGAATGTTTATTATTTCAGGAACCGTCCTCCCGACGTCCTGTGGTAAGAGTGCATTAGACTTCAGGCTTGACACTCCTTATTACAGTGGCCTGCTGAGTACCCTCCAGGGTTATCCTTGCATATTCCGTTTCAGGAATTATGATATATATATATATTTAAGTTTTGCCAGTCACACACAATCTCCCTGGCCCGCACCTCAGGTACTCAGTAACAAGGCCTAACTTCTTGGCATGATTCACAAATATTTATTAACACATTACTCCATTTGAGTATGATATGACATCGTAGCTTTTACTAGCACATGTCTCTACTGTCCTTGATTCTGATACTCTCAGTTTTAATGGAACAGTCAACTTACGTGCCCAAGAATTCCATACACACTGCTAAGACTAATCTGACATTATACTGTTAATGAAAGCATAAGGCAGTGATGGTAATCGATCTTGCAGGTGAAATATAAAGATGCCCAAAGGCAATTAACACATTTTAAAAGCAGGTCCTACTGGACACATTCCTTGCATACTGGTCAAACGACACAAGCAGACTGCCGGTTAGAGACGCTAGCTTGTCCCAAATCAAAACTGACGTCTGCTGTCAATTCAAAGCAGGAGTCAAGACGTCACTTCCTGCAACCACGGGATACCGTGTGTAAACAATATATATCAGGAAGTGATCGAATACAAAACATGATATGATATTTACTCATATCATTTACTCCCCCCCTGGATTAAAATAATGAAAAGGAACTTTTCATTATTTTCATAGTACAATCTTACAAGGTCACTGGAGAAACCATATGACAATATCCAAATACTCAACTGTCATCATTATGATAGCACCTAGAGGCGTGCTCTATAATCGACAATTTAACACACAAGGTGTGGTATTTAGTAATAACATAACTAAACCCATTATCGTTAGCAGACGCTCTTTTGACACAAATGTGAGGTAACTATATTAATTAGAAGGCAGTGAAGAAAAGTCAATATGTCAGTCATGGCACTCACACAGCATACCATGTCAACAAACGCCCTAAGTCGTGTCGGTATGTAAGTCTACCTATCTATCAAATGAAATGCATAATAAGCAATCAAAGACAGAATAGAACAAATGAGGCAGACAAGTTAAAATATAAGTGGTGACTGTGACAATATGTCAAAATAGTTATTAATATTTATATGTATGCAATGTCATGTGGTGAATGACAATGTTAATGAGATGTCATATGAAGATATATTACTTAATATCTACACATATGAAGGATACTGTAATTCATTTCATATAATGATACACTAATGAAGCAATGTAATATCACCAGTGTTATTAAAACTGGTCATGTTAGACCATACACAGTTCTTCCTGTAGAGGTATTTAAAAGAATTAAAGTTTCAGTGAGTCACGAGTTCGCACAACATTGTTATTGATCCTTAGTTAAGTATATATGGCGGAAAGAAATAGTTCATTGAAGAAAATCCATTTTCTATCTATGTTGGTTGTCGATGTTTGTCTTCCATGCAATATCATATGCAGCACAGATACTATTGTTCATTCTGTACTTGAGACTTACATAAGTATATGATAAAATGTAATTTCTTGGTTATGTCCCTTTTTGAACTTTGTAGTCAGTAATTTTAGTTACTTCCCTTTTTACACAACGTTTGAGACAGTTAATTAGTGCAAAAAGTTTTGGAAATTGTAACAAAGTATCTGAATTGCACCGACTTGGATTGTTATACTGCCAAAAGTCATTGTACAACGTGCATGAAGTAACGAAGTATTGTTCTTGAGCAATTGCATTAGACATCATATGACGAACGCTTGAATATATATCTTGATTTTGGATGAACAGTAATTCATCATCATCATGTTGCTTGGCATAGTGTCTCTAGTTTTTCAACCGGTTTAAGTGCATGACGAAGCAATGTGGTTGTAATATCTGAAGTATGCACTATATGAGTTAAGAGAAGGCATGTGCCTTAGTTCATGATGCCACCTTTTTTGCGAAATAGTTCCTGACTTGTCCCAAAGGAAGTAGTGTTATTATTGAGCATCAAAGTTGGATTGAAGCAGCATTTGCGGAGACAACTGGCGATAGCGAATGCTTCATGCATCTGGATAGCACATCGGCCATCACGTTCAACTTTCCTGCGATGGGTTTAATCTGGTAATTATAGGGTTGAAGGGCCAGTGAGGCACGCGCTGCTTTAGCATTCTTGATTCTCGCTGTTTTCAGGTAAGACAGTGCCCTTTGGTCTGTCTCGAGTGTGAAACTTGCACCAAGCAGGTAGCGTTGAAGTTTAGAGAAGCAGAACACAAGAGCCAGTAGCTCTCTCTCAATGACCGAGTAACGCTGCTCCGTCGGCGTTAGCTTCCTGCTAACATAAAGTGTTGGATGTAAACAGCCCTTCCATTCTTGCAAAAGCGAACCTCCAATGGACGTTTTGGAAGCGTCTACTGTAAGAGTAAAATGTTTAGAAGGATCAGGCAATTTCAATATAGGCAACTTGGAAAACAGACATTTTAATCTATTTAAAGCCACATGAACATCCTGACTATAAACACACCTATTTGGTGACTCTTTCTTCACCAGTGATGACAACACAGACGTATACTCTGCAAAATTAGGGATAAACTTACGATAAAAGTTTAGGAGCCCTAGAATACTTCTAACCTGTTTTTTGGTCTTAGGTATATCAAGGTTTAGAATCCTAGAGATAGTAGTATCCTCTGTTTTCAAAAAATCTCCTCCTACTTTATAACCTAAAAATGAAATCTCCTGAAATCCAATTTTAGTCTTAGATGGACGTGCAGATAAATTATGACGACGTAGAGTGGTAAGTAAGGATTGAATACCCTTCAAATGTTCATCCCATGATTGATGAAACAGACAAATGTCGTCAATGTAAGTAATAAGGTCGTCTCTGTCAGAGAAGAGTCGTCTCATCATGCGAACGAAGGTCGCAGGTGCGTTAACTAAACCAAAAGACATATAGTTAAATTGAGAGTCCTAATGGGGTTGCGAACGCAGTATAAGGCTTGGATCGTTCCGTTAATGGTACTTGGAAATAGCCTTTAGATAGATCAAATTTAGAAAAAAATGTAGCTGTAGCTAGTCTATCTAATAAAGACTCCAACACGGGAAGTGGTTCCGCGTCTTGGATGGTGACCGAATTTAGACGTCTAAAATCTATGCATATACGTATAGATTTGTCTTTTTTCCGGATCAAAACCATAGGAAAACTATAAGGGGAATGAGATGGAGAAATGACATTTAATTTCACCATCTGTTCTAGTTCCTCTTTAACCTGACATTGTAAATGTATAGGAATAGGGTAAGGTTTCAACTTAATGGGTTGAAAGTCTGTCAGAATAATATCATGTTCGATGATATCAGTGTATCCTGGGACATCAGTAAGGACATCAGTAAAAGAACGTAAGATTGAAGTAACCTGTTCTTTCTGGGAAGAAGATAGAGTTGGTGATATATCAACATCTTTCCAACTTTCAGTAGACAAGTAGTGAAGACTAGGTAATACTAATAATGAGTCATTACCATCAGTCAAATCAGACCCTTCTTCCTGTATGACAGCCAAAGAAGAATGATGACAGACAGATTGATCAAGAGCCTCAAAGACTGGTCTTAGATATGGTGGACGTGTATGAAACTGCTGTAACATATTGATATGAAAAGTTTTCTCTTTTCCCTCTACTGAGACAATATAATCAACATCAGACAGTTTCTCCACAATCCTGTAAGGTCCTCTCCATGAGACTAATAATCTGTTATCTCTCCTGGGTAATAATACGTAAGCTTCATCACCAGGCCAAAGTTGGCGTAATTTGCGGTTTTGGTTAATGAATAACCTCGCCCTAAGCTTTGCCTTTTCAGATGAACCTACTGCTATCTGGCATGCGTCTATTATTTTTTTCCTCAAATTGACCACATACTGATATGAGGTCTGAACCTCCCTGTTCATCTCAGCACCAATTAAAAGTTGTTTTAATATAGACATTGGGCCGCGTGGTCTGGCGCCAAAAACCAATTCAAATGGACTAAAGCCTGTATGTTCATTTTTTATCTCTCGATAAGCAAATAAAATAGCTGGCAGGACTCTGTCCCAATTTTGAGGATATTTAATTGTAACCTTATGTAGCATTTGTTTTAAGGATCTGTTGAGGACTTCTATTTTCCCGTTAGACTGAGGATGGTATATTGAACTAAGGGATCTTTGAATCCCAAACATATCCATAACCTGTTTCATAGCATCTGAAACTAACTGAGTTCCTCTATCAGACAGGATGTTTTCAGGAAAACCTATTCTACTGAAAATCAAAAATAATGCATCAGCAATATCTACCGTGGTGATGGTTTTTAAAGGAATAGCTTCTGGCCAGCATGTGCACATATCTATGCAGGTCAACACATATTGATGACCTCTGGCTGATGTTACCTTTAAAGGGCCAATAATGTCAATGGCCATCTTTGCGAAGGGACGCAAAGAAATATCAGATGCTTGAATGGGCGCATCATGTTTTGGTTTTCTGGTTGCTACACTTTGGCAGATGGTACATGTACGACAAAATAATTTGACGTCTTTCGTAATTCCGGGCCAAAAAAAATATGACAAAACTCTTTGTTTTGTTCTAGCAACACCTAAGTGTCCTGCACATTCAATGTCATGTGCATGTCGTAAAATGAATGGTCGAAAACAAGCTGGTACCATAATCTGTTTCTTTAAGGAATTAGCAAATTGATAGTTTCTTACTAAAATCCCATTTTTGATAGTATACCAGTGTTTTGCACAGTCATCTACCATTACATCATTCAAAGAGCAATATGAAAATATTTTTTTAAGGAAGTATCATCTTTCTGTCTTTGTATAAAGGTTTCCTTATCAATGAGCTCCATCTGAAATAAATTGTCATCATCATTATTCACATCATTCATTACCTTAATATCTTCATTATTTTCCTGTTGATAATGAATTATATCATCATCATTATTTTCCTTTTCTTCTTCATCTTCTGAAGTGATATCTTCAGTTATATCTTCAGGTAACACATCAATGACTGGTTTGTGATGATCATTGTCCATGCGAGACTGAGCTCTGGTAGTCACAGCATTTGAACATAATAAGTGTTGTCTTTCCCATATTTCAATATCTTCCTGTGTACATTCATGCAATTTAGGTATGTTTCCCATAATAATTCCAGCAATTGGATTGTCCAAGAGGCATACCAGTGTTCGTCCTGTAAAATAAGGTGTGTCCAAAAATACCTCTGCTGTGGGGTAATATTCCACAGTTCCACCAAAAGTTATGCATTTCACTTGTTTTCCTGTATAATCCACCTTATCAACCAAGGCCTTGCGCACACCAACAGTGGTTGCACCCGTATCTCTGAGTAAAGATGCTAACTTATTATTGACAAAACCTCTGTTCAAGATCAATGAACCAGTACTTTCAAAAGATGACATGACTGGGAGAGGGTGTCCGCATAATAATCTTGGCACTCCTTGAGGCTGAAATAAAGAATTGCAATTAGTGCAGTTATCACTATTTGCTAAGTCTACACTGCATGAATTTGCATGTGCTACAATATCATTATGGTTCTGATTATTATCATGAACAATGGCATTGGTACTTTCAGTGTTTCTTGATTGTCTGGAAGTATTGTTATGATAAGATCTTTTATTTGCATTTTGATCATTTCCTCTATAAAATGATTTCTGACCTCTATTTGATTTTGAGTTATATTCTCCTCTACTTTGCCAGTTATTGGACTTAAATGAGGTTTGTGGATAAAAGTTATCCTCCTGATATGAATTCCAATGTCTTTGAGGTTGGTATTTATTAAAATTGTATCTACCTCTATTTTGACTGTAATTATGTGATGGTTTAAATCTTTGATTCCTATCTATGCTGTTTGATCTATACCTAGGTGCATTGTCTTGGAATGATCTGGCCGATGCAGCTGGTAATGAGTCCCTTACATTGTTTTTGCTCAATACTCTATTAGGATGTGCAACTTGATACTGACGTCCTAGGGTTTGTACTTTAGTTAGGTTCTCTGGCTTTCTTTCCTGAAGGAACGCAAGAAAATCAGAACTTATAGATGACAAAACCTTGTCTCTTAGAATCAAATCTGACAAACCCTCAAAAGTTTTTTCAGTTTTGGATAGTTCAATCCATCTAGAAAAATTTAATTTAACAGCTGAAATGAATTCAGTGAAATCTTTTCCAGAATCAGGGTATAAAGACCGAAATTTCTGACGATAGCCCTCATCATCTAATTGATACCTCTGCAATAAAATGACCTTAACAGCTTCATAATCCTTTCTAGTCTGGTCATCCAAAGTGGAGACTACAGTTAATTGTTCACCAACCAATAAATTCATAAGTCTACATGTCCATGTAGATTTGTCAATCTTATATTCTTCACAATAAGTTTCGAACCTATTTAGGAAGCATGAAATGTCATCTATGGATGCGTTAAATTTTGGCAAATTAATCCTTATGGCAGTAGTATGATCTTTATTTTTATCTTCACCTACCCCAGGATGCAACAGTGGTTGTTGTAATTTTAATTTTTCCAGTTCAATCTCAGCTAATCTTATAGCTTGTTGAGATTTACTCTCTTCTTGAGCTTTTTCCTCTTGAGATCTGGCATAAGCTAATTTTTCCCTTTCAAGAGCCAATTCTTCTGATCTCCTTTTTTCAGCCAATTCAATTTCTTTTTCTTGTTTGTGCAGTTCCTCTTGTCTCCTTTTTTCTGCCAATTCCTCTTTGCGAAGTTCTTCTTGTCTGTTTACTTCTTTATCAATATAAGCTTGCAAAGCTGGACCTTCCAAATTAAGTTCCTTCCCAATCTTCAATAAATCCTTTAATGAAGTCATGGTTGCTTATTCTTGTGTTTATCAATAATACACAATATTTAAACTTTTATGTATATGAATATGTCAGCTATATTCAATATTCACTCCACCAATCTCAGATCAATTTATAATTGCAATAGTAGATGTATTCAGCTAAACAATATGGAGTAATGAAAAAAATAGAACCACAACAGGTAAGAACAGCAAGACAGGGTTCGAGCAACTAAAGGAAATACAAATGGGAAAACCAAGGAATAACTATAAAATATACATGAATTAATTTAAATTAATGCTCTATTACAAATAGACAAGACAAGACGCATATCACAACAATTATGACATCTATGAAATGAACGATAGTAAGATGAGAATAGACAATATTACAAACAATAATGCAACGAACTAAATAAAATATAACAATGACAGTACTTATGAGAACAAACAATAGATAAACATGACTACACAGCTAACAAAAATGGATCTGTTAAATTCAATAGAGGTAAACTTTTATACAACCAGCAGAGTATGCTGGGTCCTCTATCTGAATCACACAGATACTGCCCTATAGAACGCTTGATTTGCTCATTCGACCTAGCTTTCGCGGTATTGAATGATCACAAACCAAGTCCCTCCATCCAGCCCGCTAGTTACAAAACCAAAAATAAGTAATGAAAACACATATGGTGAAGTCAGATATCAGGCAAACAGATTATATTCACAGCCAAGCTGTATGTAACAATAAATAGACTTATCTGTTGCCAAGAAAACAATCCCTCTTGAGACTTCGACAAGCAAGGGATGTAGTGATGATAATAGCCTAGTATCTGGTTAGGCTTAGAATTGCTTCATGCTGACATCGAAGGACATCGATATGGTCCATGATTTTTGATAAAATACTTGCTTCTTGAATGAAGATAGTCAGTTCCTATGACTTCTGTGTAATAATGGGTCACTTTTATAACTTAGTGACAACTTGAGGCACATTCATGATGATGGAAATCCCTTCCATTCATAAAAACTTTTGGCAGACGATGCGTGCCGCCATTTTGAAAAAATAGTCCTAGATTCGTTAGGCGCTCTTAGGCTTGTAAGGCATCCAATGGCTTGGCCCCCAGAAACTGGTACGGGTATATTTTAAGAATGTTTATTATTTCAGGAACCGTCCTCCCGACGTCCTGTGGTAAAAGTGCATTAGACTTCAGGCTTGACACTCCTTATTACAGTGGCCTGCTGAGTACCTTCCAGGGTTATCCTTGCATATTCCGTTTCAGGAATTATGATATAAATATATATATAATTTTGGCCAGTCACACACAATCTCCCTGGCCCGCACCTCAGGTACTCAGTAACAAGGCCTAACTTCTTGGCACGATTCACAAATATTTATTAACACATTACTCCATTTGAGTATGATATGACATCGTAGCTTTTACTAGCACGTCTCTACTGTCCTTGATTCTGATACTCTGTTTTAATGGAACAGTCAACTTACGTGCCCAAGAATTCCATACACACTGCTAAGACTAATCTGACATTATACTGTTAATGAAAGCATAAGGCAGTGATGGTAATCGATCTTGCAGGTGAAATATAAAGATGCCCAAAGGCAATTAACACATTTTAAAAGCAGGTCCTACTGGACACATTCCTTGCATACTGGTCAAACGACACAAGCAGACTGCCGGTTAGAGACGCTAGCTTGTCCCAAATCAAAACTGACGTCTGCTGTCAATTCAAAGCAGGAGTCAAGACGTCACTTCCTGCAACCACGGGATACCGTGTGTAAACAATATATATCAGGAAGTGATCGAATACAAAACATGATATGATATTTACTCATATCAGTTTGTTAATAATAAAACCAGGGTTTGTTAATAATAAAACCAGGGTTTGTTAATAATAAAACCAGGTTTTGTTAATAATAAAACCAGGGTTTGTTAATAATAAAACCAGGGTTTGTTAATAATAAAACCAGGTTTTGTTAATAATAAAACCAGAGTTTGTTAATAATAAAAGCAGGGTTTGTTAATAATAAAACCAGAGTTTGTTAATAATAAAACCAGGGTTTGTTAATAATAAAACCAGAGTTTGTTAATAATAAAACCAGGGTTTGTTAATAATAAAAACAATGATATAAAATCAGCAGAGAGCTGGTTTGAAAACCTCCTTATGAAAGTGAAGTCAAGTACATCATCTATACACTCATTCCTGACCACAAGGTCTTTAATATTTGAACATGACCCTAAAATAACTGACGGACCCAGTGTCTAGGTTGAATGGAGCACACCCTGCCAAAATTTTATTTTAAAAAAAAAAAAACCTCATCTGAGATTAAATGCAGTATGGGGAAGAATACGAGAACTGACAGTACATATGAAAACAATGATGGCAACACTGCGGATATGAAAAATGACAAAGAACCAAATCATATATACATGTGTGTGTCCGTGTATGTGAGCAAAATAAACTTGTATGCTCCACAAAATAAATTACTTAATGTGCAGTATCTTGTCTGTTCCAGGCTTTGTCTGCGCCTTTTTCTTCATCATTTGTATCCTCTTATTGGCAGTCACTAATGACAAATTAGCCACAGCTTGCTTGTTGCTGGTGCTGCTACTTACTTTTGATGGAGATGGGGAGTCTGGAGTTGTTGGTGTCGTGGGTGTGCTAACCTGAGGAGGAGAATTCTTAGGGGATGAAATTTCCAGCTTACTTGGTTCAACATTTGATGGAGATTTTCTAGATTCTGGTTTTTTGTCAGGTTTTGACACCGAGTCAGACTTCTTCTCCTCTTTGCCTGATGATGCTGAGATTGATGATGATGATGGCTTTGAAGGTGCATCGCTGCTTTTTTTATCATCAGTTTTACTACTCGGCTTGTATCCTGAGTCCACTTTTTTCTCTTTCTCCTTATCTTCCCTGGTGGTTGATTTCAAACTGTCGAGCTTCCTCTCCTCAGATTTGGTGGAAGAACTCGGCTTGGATGAACCATCAGATTTATTACCATTGCTGCTAGACTTAGACGAACTATCAGATTTATTACCACCACTGCCAGATTTGGTCTCCAGTTTGGACGAAGATTTAATTCCATCTCCTTTTTGTTCACTTTTGCGAGAAGAACTGCCGCTCTTTGACTCTCCTTTTGATTTATGTAAGTTAGCAGCCAGTCCAGCCAGCCCCACCATGAGCTTTGAGGTTGTACTGCTGAGATTAGTGGCTTCTGTTGATGGAACTATGGCCTGTAGTCAAAAATAATTTAATATAAATTATTAGGTTAAATATATATAAATCAAGAAATACTACATTAATGCAATAATAAACAATTAAAAAGAAAGTTTAAAAACTCAAAACACAGGATTTAATTATTTTGAAAACAAAATATAATAAAACTTACAAAATACATTACATGAAAGGCATACAATGTCAAAACTGGCATGCAGTGGACGCAACACTATGAACAAGGAACAGAATAAACTACAGTTATCACAAACAATAAAGTTGTATCATTAACAGTACCTGCTGTTTCTGCTGTTCACTTCCATAAAGATTAAAGACAAAATAGTATTTGTTAATTTTACAGACATTTTGTAAATTACTGTCACCAATTTCAACAACAGAAAAAAAAACCAGCAAAATGAGCCACAAAAACATAAAGGTAAAAAATAAATGTAAGCACAAGCTACAGACACACTGAAATAACCAAACAGAATGGAGATCACAAGATTTGTTAACACCCTTTGTATGTTCTTGTCCAGCTGTAAAAATGAGTTACAAAGCAATCTATCATTTACTGTTGGGAAAATGTCAGTTTTAGTGCTGTTTGTATAAAGTGAACTGTTTATGTCACATTATCTGTTCAGTTTATACAAACAGCAGTTAAACTGACATTGTTACAACAGTAAATGACAAATTTCGATTAAAGAAATGTTTTCACAATAAAAAACAAAAATACAATTAAGTCCAAAGATGGCTCCTCTAGACTGGCTTCTTTTGTTGCTTTAATTTGTGTGGAGAAAAAACTCAACTGGTAAAATTCAAACATCAGAAATTTACTGAAAAATTGGAATCTAAAGACTGAATATATAAAATCGTTCACAGGTCATATATTCCATAGTTGGGTATAGTGTGATGAAAAATGACCATGGCATATAAGGCACTTTTTTCGGGTTGCTAAACTGGCTGTGTGTCCTTTTATAATTCATTCATGCAGCAAAGCGATGCCGCCATTTGGATGGTCCCTGATTTGATTTCCTAGTGAACCTATCACCTTTATTTCTTTTCTGTTGTCTGGTATCATCCTTCTTTCTGGCGTAACAGTGCCGTCTATTCACCTATATTTATTGATGAATCTAAAGGCCATGTTTGAATGACCTAAGTAAAAGCAGAATTCCAGACAATGGAAAAAAAATGTATTTCTTGCCACACATCTTTATCTATGGAAGTAGGAAAAAAGATGTCTCCATTTCTGCTTAGAAATTAAACTATTAAATCGAGGAGGAAACTAAAAATAATAAAGCAGCAAGATCGCTGCAAACCACAGGCAACGACAAATGACAATTCTTATAAGACAAACCTTAGGGTCAATCCTCCTGAATGCCTGACTAACACTTTTAGAGCTTGTGTCTGTCTTAATCGGTTTGACTGCTGCTGCGGATGATTCCTTGCTTGTACTTATTGGAGGTGTGGCTGGCTTTGGTTTTGCTTTCTGAGTCATCTGTAACAGAAAGATAGCACAATAACTAAATAAAACAAGAAAAACTAGAGCTTTCACAGATTAATCTACAAGTGTTCTTAGACAACTGCAGTTAACAAAATTAATAAGTCTTGAATAATAATTTTAACCACCTCTATCATTTACCATTCAAGACAATTCAATAGTGTCCACTGAGAAGTTTTATCCCCTTTGTATTTTGAAAATATTCTCTCACCTCTGCCCCTGCATTTTGATATAGAAGGCTTGTGCTGTTAGAGTATTCAGTATATGTCATTCTACTTGTTCTATACTGCACTGGGTTGGCAACCTCATCATATAAAACAAATTGCCACTGAAACTACTGCTAAAAGATCATGTGACTGCTTGGTGAAGACAACTTCCTGCAAGTGGACCAGCTGCACTGATTGACTCCATGCTCCATAAGGAGCACAAAGGAAAATAATGAATGGCATATTCTATAAATGACTTCATTCTAACATTCGGGACCCAAAGATGCAGCAATAGAGAATGCAGTCAGCGACCCATAGCTTGACTGCTTGATTCAGGGTCAGCGAACCAGAGCTGACTAAGACCCTACTCCACCTCCATGTGGTGGTCCTGGAAACAGGCTGCATCACTGCAGTCTGGCTGAGAGAGTAGGGATCACAGAGGGAAGGCAAACCCGGTCCCAAAAAATGCCGTGCTGAAGTCAGATATGTCGACCGAAAAGTGCAGATATCACAGCTCTGGCGTAAACAGATACAATGCAACCAACGTCCTTTTCAGGACGAACGAGGAAGAAGAAGAAGATTCTAACATTCTAAAATATGATACTTTCTGTCATTAATCTCACTTCACTTAGTCATTCCCCTTCTACCGTGAGGTGTAGAGGTTTGGAAGAGAGAGCGCCAGACTATCCTATCGGCTGTCTTCCTCCTGGCCTGGTTCCATTCTAGTCCTCGGTCCTTCAAAGATTGTCTAATGTTGTCCTCCCAGCGGACTCTGGGTTGTCCTGGGAGTCTGGATCCCTGGCTCTTTGTTTCCCATGCTTGTCGTGGTAGCCGGTCTTCTCCCATTCTGCAGACATGGCCAAACCATCTTAGTTGGGACTGTTCTACTTGGGTCTGCAGGGGGTGGGATTTTAGGCCTTGACGTATCGTCTGGTTGCGGACCATGTCTCTTCTTGTTACTTTAACCACCTTCCTCAGATACCTCATTTCTGAGGTTTGGATCTGGCTTTTGTGGGTTGTAGTCATTGCCCATGACTCGCATCCATATGTCAAGACTGGGACATAGGTGGAGCGGTATACAGCCATCTTCGTTTTCTTACCAACCTCTCTCTTGCTGAGGAATCCTCGATTTATGGCCTGAAAAAGTCTCCCAACTGCTGCTTTTCAAGTGGCCAACTCTTCTTTGATGCCTCCCTTTCGGTCTGTAATAGCTCCGAGATATTTAAATTGGTCGACCTGCTCCAGGACCTGTTCTCCCAGCTTAATCTGATGTCTTCTGTCTTCTTGTGATATCACCATGGATTTTGTTTTAGAGCTGCTTATGACCATCCCTCTCTTCTCCAGCTCTTCCTTCCAGACTTGCAGGTTGGATTGGAGATGTGCCTCTGATTTAGCAATCAGGGCAACATCATCAGCAAATGCCAGCTCTGAAATACATACCTGTCTCATCTTCCAGTACCCCACCAAGTACTTTCTTGTTCTCTCCTTACATGCCTTGATAACATCATCCATGAGGAGTATGAAAAGATAAGGTGACGGGATATCACCTTGTCTTACACCAGTGGTGGTCTTGAACTCTTCTGACTTATGGTTTGCTGTCCTCACATAATTTCTCCAAGACTTGTAGAAGCTCTGTATAGCATGAATCAGAAGTCCTGGAGTGTTCTTCCTTGCCAAACAGTCCCAAAGTTTGCCCCAGGGGACCCTGTCAAACGCCTTTTCCAGATCTATGAAACAAAGATGGATCTCACTCTTATACTCAAGAGCCTTTTCACTCAGCTGTCTGAGTGTGAAGATTAGGTCTTGAGTACTGTGGTTTGTTCGGAATCCGCACTGGATCTCATCCAATTGTGGCTCAGCTGGGCGTCAGAGTCTCTGCTCTAGGATTCTAGAGTAGATTTTACCAGGGACACTGAGAAGGGATATGCCTCTGTGGTTTCCACATTGCCGATTGTCACCTTTTTTGAAAATTGCTGTTATGATGGCAATCTCCCAATGTCATTAATCTCAATTTCTATTTTTCTAGAAAAGGTGTTTTTTCTTCATTTCTCCTGGAATAGTTTAACTACACAGAAAATATTTTTAAAGGTTTGTAATATGGGTATCTCTCTCACATTCATATACACACATTCATGCACACACACATGCATGCACACACACATGCACATAATCCTTTTTATAATGCAATACTGGTGAACAGAGTTTGAGGAAGATGAGGGGATCTACTGTTCAAAACAACAGGGAAGAGGCAATTCCTCTAATGAGTAAGGAAGTAAGTAATGACGAATGTTCCCCAAATTCTTTTGAAAGAGAGCATTCTGAGAAAGAGAGCATTCTGAGAAAGAGAGCATTCTGAGAAAGACCACCTAAAATCTAGTAGGAGGAATATAAAAACAGGAACATAGAAAGTCAGAACGTTAGATCTACAGGTTTTCAACATTCATAATTTTTGCTGATAACTCGTGTAAAATTTTTTTAAAATTAAAACCACTTTTTAAATGACAAAATGCATCGTGCCAACATGCATCAAGCCAACATGCATCAAGCCAACATGCATCATGCCAACATGCATTTTTTCATATCAGACAGAGAACTGGTCACTTTCACCTCATAAAGCTGGACCACGTAAAGTGAAATCTCTAACACTTTACTCCACTATGGCAGTATCTGTTACCGTCATTTTTAATTCAATCTTACTAAATACTTTTCTATGAGTTTTTATTTACACAAAAAATAAAATATGATTTCTCTGCTTTATGACAAAATATTTCAATCTTGCAACACATAAGTTGGTAAGAAACAGTTTAAAATGCTTTCATGACTACCTTATATACATCACATATGTTTAGAAAGTTTTCAGTTATATTTCTTTATTCATTCTGTTGTAAACAATTTTCTACAAACATAGAGTATGACTTTCTTTATTAAGAGCTGGATACAATGACATAAATTACTTTGTATTTTCATATTACTGACTTTCTTCTGCCGCCGACCGAGCAAAGTGGAATCAATTTGTTGCTGCCCTACAAGATGCCACCAGGCGTGATGGCCGCTGACTGCTTTGACGGTTGGCGGTTATGGATCAAAGAAGAAGACTTTCTTCTATTGAGATAGACCGCTGGTCTCTCGCAGCAAAGGTGCTGGGTTCGAATCACAGTACCGACACGCTCCAGTCTACCCAGCTGTAAATGAGTACCTGACTCTGCTCTTGAGTTAGGGAAGGAAAGGCAGCGAGGAGGGGAACTGGTCACCCACCTATCGATACTTGACCTAGCATGATGAAGTCTCTAACACTTCACTCCCCTACTGCAATATCTGCTATGGGACTATCTTTACCTTTTTCTATCTCAAAGGTCATTGTCACAGTTCTCCACATTTTGAGAATGGTTTACATACAAAAAATAATGAAACAAATATAAAATATGGTCTGTACATGCTTTCAAAATCATGTAGGTTATAATCAAATAATGAGATTTAGTAGAAATGATGCAAGAGTTAGACAAATGTCAACCAAATTCTTTTCTTTTTAAACATATCGTTTATTGTAGATCTGTGGAATATATTTTCATTCTTGCCAGCAGTCTCAACTGTGATCACTGCTTACATTTCCTCCAGATCTTAACTTAACGCTTGGACCACTCATGTCTTTTGGCCACATGCATACTGATATAAAAAGGCATAACACCTTGCAGAAGACCATAATAAAAGGGAGAGCTGAAGGCAAATGTGCAAGGGGAAGACAGCGCTATAAGTGGGAAGATAACATCAAGAGATGGACAGGAAAGAGTCTATCAGAGTGCACCACTAAGACAAGAGACAGAAGATGTTGGAGATCCATTACAGCCAACCTTCGTTGTGGAACCCCCAGAAGAGCAGCTGAAAGAAGCACATGATGATGATGATACTGACAGGAGGACTTGGCATGTGTTTGTTGAAGGTGTACGCTCCTTTGGGAGTGGAGGGTTATGAATGAATGAATTTCACAACACTTACCATCTTCTTATGGCTCCTGGTGCAACGAAAGCAGTACCAGACAAACCTGGGGTCACTAACGTCTTCCTCAGTCATTGGTGGCTTGTGACACTCCTAAAATAACCACAGTACATTTGACAACTACTGTTAGTGTTGTTCAATACTACATTTTTTTTTAAATGTTTATACTGTACGCATGTACTTTGAGAAAAAATAAATTATACTGAATCTCTTGCATCTTGGGTGAATTTTGAGGTTAATCCAAAAGTGAAGGTCAAGGAAGGGTCTTCATTATCATCATTTTCATTTGCACTCCTTATTCAGCATGGAGCCCCGACAGCAGCTGGTAACCACTGCAGAAAGCCTGAACCAATCGTGCTCATGCTCTTGCAGCAGTGGTTTTTGTGGCAATTTGTTTGACAAGATGAGGTTGCCAGCCTCATGTACAACTTCATATTAGTTGCCTTGTACAACTTCATATTAGTTGCCTTGTACAACTTCATATTAGTTGCCTTGTACAACTTCATATTAGTTGCCTTGTACAACTTCATATTAGTTGCCTTGTACAACTTCATATTAGTTGCCTTGTACAACTTCATATTAGTTGCCTTGTACAACTTCATATTAGTTGCCTTGTACAACTTCATATTAGTTGCCTTGTACAACTTCATATTAGTACATTGCCTTGTACAACTTCATATTAGTTGCCTTGTACAACTTCATATTAGTTGCCTTGTACAACTTCATTTAGTTTTGTCATATTAGTTGCCTTGTACAACTTCATATACTTTGCCTTGTACAACTTCATATTAGTTGCCTTGTACAGCTTCATATTAGTTGCCTTGTACAACTTCATATTAGTTGCCTTGTACAACTTCATATTAGTTGCCTTGTACAACTTCAATTAGGGTGCCTTGTACAACTTCATATTAGTTTTCCTTGTACAACTTCATATTAGTTGCCTGTACAACTTCATATTAGTTGCCTTGTACAACTTCAGAAAGTTGCCTGTACAACTTCATATTAGTTGCCTTGTACAACTTCATATTAGTTGCCTTGTACAACTTCATATTAGTTGCCTTGTTCATATTAGTTGCCTTGTACAACTTCATATTAGTTGCCTTGTACAACTTCATATTAGTACAACTTCATATTAGTTGCCTTGTACAACTTCATATTAGTTGCCTTGTACAACTTCATATTAGTTGCCTTGTACAACTTCATATTAGTTGCCTTGTACAACTTCATATTAGTTGCCTTGTACAACTTCATATTAGTTGCCTTGTACAACTTCATATTAGTTGCCTTGTACAACTTCATATTAGTTGCCTTGTACAACTTCATATTAGTTGCCTTGTACAACTTCATATTAGTTGCCTTGTACAACTTCATATTAGTTGCCTTGTACAACTTCATATTAGTTGCCTTGTACAACTTCATATTAGTTGCCTTGTACAACTTCATATTAGTTGCCTTGTACAACATGCCTGATGGTGCAGAAGTCTTATTCTTCCTTTGTGTCTTCAGAGACCCTCAGGAACTAGATGGGGCAAAGGAAGGGTTGTGTACCTTCTATATCAGGCCAGTGTGTACCTATATCCAGGACTTGACTTGGCACACATTACCATTAGTGATGAAACTTTTTATTAACAAGGACAAAAAAAAAAAAATAAAGTAGATTTAGCAGAAGGTGAAATTATTTACATCTGACTGCAATTTAAATAATCTGAAAATTACATGACTATAACTAATCTGTCAGCCAGAATGAAGCAAGCAACAACAAAATGAAGCATAGACAGCTAAAATAAAGTGGAATTTAACAGGCCATACTCTAAGACAACAACATGAAAGTAACTAGACAGGCCTTACAGTGGAAACCAATGGGGAAAGGCTCCATTTTTTAATTTCCTGTGGAAAATACTTTGCAACTGTTGTTCATCATCATCTACTTCTATTTTGGATTGCTTTCTTCAGTTCTACCCAAGAGGTTCAAGTTACATTGGCCTCCTCTTCTACTGCACTTCTCATGGATCTCTTTGGCTTCCTCATCTTCTCTGCCACTGTAGGCTGTATCCATGGGATTCTAGTTATGCTAGTTGTTTCCTGAGAGTATGTCCTATACTTCATCACTTTCTTGCATTTCTAGTTGTGCTGAATGTTGTCCAGTTCTTAAGAAGCAAAAGCTGTGTTTGTTATCAGTTCTGGCCACTGAGCAATGCAAAGGGTTCCAAGAGTTTGCCTTTGGAACAATACTGCAGATAACCTCTTGTTAAAAATATTAAATAATTTTAAGATTTTCAATGATCCCATGAAACAGCCAGTACATCCAGCTGGAACAAGTCAACAAGACGGTGCATATAAATTATGCTGGGAGAACGTTATAGGGGCCCTATTCTTCATCCAGTATTCAACGGGAATAGGTATATCAACGTAAATATTTTCTTAATGGTGAGATATCTGCCTCTTCTGTGGTTCAGCCTGAGTTGTTTATGTCCTGTCTACACTACTGGCAGTTCTAGGCCTTTCTGTGCTGTGCATAGCTGTTCTTTAATATTCCAGGTCACTGAGGACCACACTGTAGGTATAATTATTCTCCATTTATCTTTGTGGCTACCTCTTTTTCTTCAATTACCTCTTATCAGATCTGGCAAGTTCATCTTTTTGAACTTGTTTCATTTCTTCTCACGTTCATGTACTCATCAATTTCCATACATTCTTTTATCTTTTAAAAGCAATAGTTCCCTGCTTCTGTGCTACGTTAGTTTTCTAATTTTATCACATGACCAAACCAATGGGTATTAACTTAATAATTTTTAAGGGAAGTGGGAAAAGAAATCCAGGTAACTGGTATAACTCTTGTATGTTCCTACTCTTCATTCTTACCTGTGAATTACCGGGGTCTGAAAGGGGAGCAAAGAATAGTAACACTGTTCTCCATCAGGCATGTTATAGAAGATGACTAAGAAGCAATCTACCCCATTCTGTGGACACTAAAAGCCAAAGATACTTCAACACAATGAAGAAGTCAACTAAAGCAAGTATTCAAGGTAATTCAACACAGTCATCCAAGATGAAAGATGGTCTTCCATTAAGTAGAATAACAGAGCGGCATATAGAAATCATAAAGGAGAATGAACGTGGATCACCTGCTTCCAGCCAGAACAACCTCTACTTTAGGCAACTGGAATGTTTGAACTCAAAACTGAACATGAAAGAGCTGAAAAGAAAACAAACATTAGAAGAAAAGGTGCGCTTTTCAGGACATAAGAAAGAAAGCACACACACCACAGTGACAGTCTGGCTCTAATGCTGTAAGAGGAAATGCACAGGGCACTTATAAAATAGGAAACAATGGGGGGCCCAAGCTGATATCAGAAACATTCGGCCCCATTGTTTCCATGCCAAGCTGATATCACAAACATTCACAAATGCCAAAAGGAAAATCATGATCCAATGTTGAGCAACAACTAATGATTAAGACGAATCCATCACTTCACATAGTAGTAGAACAGAGCATGGAACTGAATTCATCACTTTACATTAGATTTGTAGACTGTGAAAGATCAGACAGAGAGTCATTCTGGAAACTGATAACGCTCTACGGTATCACCAAACACACTAATCAATCTAATACAGAAAACGTATATACACATAAAATGCAGAATTATTAATGAAGGACAACATGAAGACCCTTTGAGATAAGAGCTACAGTGAGACAGAGATGCCTATTGTCACCATTTCTCTTCTTACTGGCTATTCACTGTGGATTATGGAAACAAAGATAACCAACAGAAATGGAATTCATTCAACTGTGACTAAACTTCCCAATGATCTTTTGCAGTTCCAGATTTTTGCAGTTGTTTGGCTCTTCATCCCACAACTAGAAGTGAGACTAAATAAAATTATTGGATGAGAGGTCACAGCTACTGGGTCCGAACATACGTAGAGAAAAAATAAAGATTATGAGACTTATTGTGGTATATAGCAACCGGAATGCACTTAAAGAAACATCTCTCTCAGGTGTGGCCTCATAGATGTATACTGGCAGCAGTGGTGTACTAAGGGGGGTGTGGGGGTTGGGGGATCCGCCCCAGGTGACAGCAATGAGAGGGGTGCCATTAGAAGCTACTTTGATAGTACTAACTGTTAAAATTATACTTGCAAGTTTAGTTTCTTTATGGGAGAGATGCCAAAGGTAGGATCCACCCAGGGTGCCAAATACTTTAAGTATGCCCCTGCCTAGCAGAACCACAGACAAGGATGGAGGAAATGACAGTAATATTAATACACAAGGCAACAGGATCTTTCACTGCACTGGGGAATACATGGCAATCAACAGAAGTAATATCCAATACAAAAATTAGCATCTTTAACACAAATGTGAAGGAGTCCTTACAGTTCTGAAACATGGAGAACAACAAAACTGACAACCAAGAAGTTAACAGACTTTCATAAATGGCTGCTTGTACAGAATAATAAGATCAAAATGATATGAAATGATGACCAGTGTAGACCTGATGGAAATAACTAGACAAATACCAGTGGAACAAGAGGTGGAGGCACATTTAAAACAAGAGGTAGTAACCGATGTTGGTACGAAAGGGAGAGAGAGAGACAAAAACACATTTAGCAACATAAACAGAGATGACGAAGACATCAAAAAACTTTGAATGAATGCCACAAGATAGAAAGGCTCAGAATGTACTTGTCAAAGGTCTATGTTCAATAGCAACTGACAGGAATGAATGAATTCTCAAGAGATATCATCCTTCTTGGACCTGTACTTGTAATAGAGTCAGAGACTGAGAAAAATTTTTGTTTTGAGGGAAAACAACATAAGGAGTGTCCTTCCTTAGACCCTTAAAAGATGTTGCGAGAGCATCATTCTGAGATGTTCAACATTCTCTTTTTCCCCCTCTGTGTTGCATCTTATGAGCACTTCTAATCTACTTGTGCTACTGATCATGTGCCGCTGTTTACTTCTATGCTTAAAGTTCTGTGTAAACACCTGTGTCTCAAGTAATTCCTACCATTCCTTGATGATGTATGATTATTAGTTAATAGGTCTTCTTCTTCAATCACATCATATGAACTTAACTATAACTCTCCAATGACTTTAGTACTCAATATCATGAGGAACTTTCACAATTGTTTAATTTACTATCCTTCAGTACAGCTTCTTTAATGAAAGTTTAAAAACCTCTTCACAGTTTAAAGAAAAATTAAGTTGCTGACAGTGAATTAGAAACCTGAGTCTTCTCAGATCAGGTCAGATCTTAAATCAAATATATCCTCTCTCTAGTTTAATTTTTTCCTTCTTCAATCCCTCTCTCACATACACACTCTCATACACAAATGTTTTACCTGATGATAAAGACTATGACACTCTTGGCACTCTACCAGCTGGTTGCCTGAGCTCACATCAAATTGTCTGTAAGACAACATTTTTAAAAAATCAAATACTAATTTATTTAAGTACCTTTAAAATTAGAATATACCTTTTTAAACACAACTACTACTCAACAGCCACTTTAATCCACTCCAGGTTTAATAAATGGGCTTTCATTTAGTGCTCAGAACAAACAGACTTTACTTCTCACTCTCATATCCTTTTGTTCCCGCAGAACTGAGAGCTGCAATCGTGGCTATTCACCAATTACTATTCTGGGTGCATTCTTCAGTTCTGCCCACAAGGTTCCAGATGTTTTAGCTTGCTCTTCCCTTCTTCTCTAGCTTTGGCCTCCTCATTCTTTTCTCCTGTGGTTCTGTGGGTTCCAGTTATATGGAATTTTCTTTTTCCCTGAGAGTAGGTCCTATCAATCCGCACCATTTTCATATAATTATATCCCCAGCTGTATTGACTGCTGTCTTTTTTCTTCTAGGTCAGCTTTTGTTATTACAGAGATCTAATACACAGGATGTCACAATGATGTCACTTGCTGGGAAAGCTTTTCAGTTTGGACATGATATTCATGGCAACACACCATATTTGTTCATCACAAATAAGCACAGATTTTACATTTGTGCTAAACTGCCTTTTAGTATTTCCGTGGGAAAAAACTGCTGAGTTCAACATTAGAGAGAGTTGAAGACAAATATGGCTATGTTATTCATGGCATTGACATTCTTATTTCTACATCCTTCTTGCTCAAACAGGACAAGGCAGTTATTTTTAGAATAGCTGCTAATTATTATATTATTCATATTCCTCCACATCTCACAGGTTTTGTTGTTGTTGTTTTATTTTTGCAAGCTATTGTATTGAATTTGCTAGTAAACAAATGGTGACTATGCTTGGAATGCTTAACCCAAATCAGTCAAAATGAACAATTACATCTTCAAAAGCAACTTACATAAAATAACAAACCCTTACACTGAAAATGCACTTAACTGGCTCAGTTGTATTTTAGTTATAACAGGCTATGAACTGTTAATACTTTAAATACTTAATTGTTAAGACTTCAGTGCTTGCCTTCTCTCTCATTTTAGTTACATTAGTGAATGTAATATTAATACCAACTATTTACTGTTGTAGTTCAATATGTGCATAGTTTTCTATCACTTTTATTAATGCTTTGTTTAAATAATGATTTTTCTAATTCACTCAATTAAATTACTGCAGAAGAGAAACATCAAACAGCAATAATGCCTATTTCTTCATGCTGATGAAATAAAAACGTGTTTATTTGACCGGGGCCAGTCAGCAGTATAGTTTATAGAAGAAACTTTTGGCAGCCCCTAAATAATTATTGTCATTAGATTCTGATACTGACGGCAATAGTTCAGACTTGGAAGTTGATAAATGAACTGCGATTATAAAAAGTGGGTAATGAATGAAGATATTCATCACGAATTAAGACATTATGACAGCACTGATGTGTTATATATTTTTGTGTAAATTAAGAGTTCTGCCTCGTTTTGGCAAGGCGCGCTCCGTTAAAGCTAGACACACGGTTTGTTGGTTATATTAGGGCACACATCCAAACATAAAAGACCTTGTGATCTGGTGTTACTGAGATTTATAGACTGTGCACTGTTGTGACTCATTTCAAGGAATTTTTAATTGAAACTGGAATATATTTTTCTAGAAGTCAGCAATAATACTGGAATTTTTTTTTACTATTACAGAACAATGTTTAAATATTGGGCTGTGCATTGTTGTGACTCATCATTCAAGAATTTTAAATACAAAAACCTATTACTTCTGTGAGTCAGCAATGTTACTGCTGAATATTTCAGTGACTTTATAATGTAAACAATTTATTACATTAATATTTTTAAATTTTATATGAAAGAAAAATTAGAAAAAAAATTAACTTTTTAATGTTAAAATAATTCTTAAAATCTCTATAATTTGTGACCGGGGGAGGAGGAGGTAAGGACCCTGCACCAAATCAAGTCCTATGTGACAGTGGAAAGGGAGGAAAATCTGTAGATCGCTTGTGCTAAGGGAAATAATCACAAGACTTTCTTTACTGTAATTCTTCTGTGGAAGACTGGTTATACACCAGAGATGTTGCTTCCAGAAGTAAGGAACAACCCAGGCAATCAGGAATACTCGTAAGGGCCTTTTGTGATGATACAACCGAACTTGGATTGATTATGAACAGCAACTTTAACAGTCAAGAAAAATTTCAATAGTGCAGTATATTTGATAAGTCTCAGTAGTTATACAAGATATCCTTTATTTCATTTTGTTTCCATGTAAAAAGTGGCAACTCCAAGCTTATTTCTGGTGGGGAGGAAAGGAAAAACTGCCAGCTTTAGCCTTGATGGCAAAAGGCTTAGTAGTCGTTTCTTGGCATGTCTATACACTGTGGAAATCCTAGCTAAATTAAAATTCGAACGAGACTTTGATTAAAACTAGGGAGACTTTGATTAAAACTAGGACGTGTGGAGTAAACCACAATATAATTGTAGCAGGGGTTAGTGCTGGTTCACTAATGACCCTGGTTGGTAGGGGATCTCTAGACGTATCTAACCGTATGAGTCAAAGACTTTGTGTTCTCAGTAGGGGATGCACCATGTCGCTCCACACCTCAAAAGAGAACGCCTTATGTTGTTTTGACTCTAGCTTTGAGATAACTGTCTCAAGCTCTGACTGGTTACTATGATGCATCAGTCTTTATACTAGTCCGGTACTATGGCTTGCCGGATGAAATATTTCTTATTGGAGTTAAGTCCGGAAACCTTCTTATGATTGGTTTTGGGGCCTAGCTGACTGTTGAAATAATCTTTAACCTAACTAACTACGAAACCTCTAGTCTAAAATTATTGTTTCTAAGTGATGATGACCAACCATTGTTCAAGGTTCTCTCTAATCTAAATGTTTTCCGGTCTGACTTGTATGGAGGCCACACAAGGTTTGATGACATCATGGGTTCATGTGTGCCATGACTGAGGATGTCATTGATTCTTGACTAGTGTTTTATTTATTTCTAACTAGTCATTCATAAGTACTTTACTATAAGGCTAACAGTTGTAGTGACGTAGTAGGCCACACTGTTACAAATTTTTAATTATCTCTTTATTTTATTTGTTACATAATTACAGGCTTTATATTAAATTTTTTACATAATTACTGGGGAAAACAAATGACTGAATACAGACAATTATGATGTTTCCTAGCAACCTATTGTAAGTGGCATTCATTGATCTTTAGCCGCCGACCGCCAAAGCAGTAAGTGGCCATCACACCTCGTTGCGTCTTGTAGGGCAACAACAAATTAATTCCACTTTGCTTGGTCGGTGGCCATCCTTCGTACAGTACCCCAACTATGGTTCATTCTTTGCATCTCAGCCTCCACAGTCCTCCGCCAAGTTGTTTTTGGTCAGCCTCTCTTTCGTTTTCCTTCAGGGGTCCATAGCATAGCTGTTCTTGTGATGGCATTGGGGTCTCTTCTGAGGACATGGCCAACCCAGCTCCAGCGTCTGCCAGCTATGATGGTGTGCATGTCCTCTTGCTTGCTCCAAGTAAGCAGATCTTGGTTGGTGATGGTATTCGGCCAAAAGATTCTAATTTTTCTTAGGCATGTTGTGTGAAAAGAGGACAATTTCGACATTTCCTTCTCTGTAACTCTCCAGCATTCAGCACCACAGAGAACCACAGAAAGCACACAGCTCTGATATAATCTTAATTTTGTGCTTGTGCTGTACTAAGAGGATTTCCAGGTGTTGTTTAGACTAAAAAAGGCTGTTCTTGCTTTGTTCATTCTGTTGTTGATGTCTTTGCTTGCTCCGCCATCTGGTGTTACTATGCATCCTAGGTATGTGAAGGTGTCTGTCTGTTCCAGTTGCTGATTCCTTACTGATATGGGCTCAGGGTTGCTCACATTGAGTGTCATGACCTCTGTCTTCTTTAGATTGATGTTCAAGCCCACCTGCTGGCTATACTTATTAAGTCTATCCGTTTTTTCCTGGATGTGTTTTTCCATAGCTAGTAGTGCAATGTCATCTGCATATTCTGCAGATCTTCCAATGTAGAAAATGTAGTCCATCTTATTCCTCTTGGACTGCCCTCAGTTGTCTGGCACATCACCCAGTCTATGACTGTTAAAAATAGAGTGATTGATAAGGGGCATCCCTGTCGTACACCTGTCTTCACCTCAAAGGTTAGGTTGCTCTGCCCAACACTACACGTAAAGTTGGCATAGGAGCTTTTTATGATTGACACTTTGCAGCTTGGAATTCCATAAGACCTCAGTATTTTCCATAAACTGTCCCTATGTATACTGTCAAAAGCCTTTTCAAAATCAACGAAATTAATGTACAGCTGTCTTTGCCATTCTGAGCACTGCTCTATAATGTTCCTGAGGGTAAATAGATGATCTACACATCTTCTGTTCTTTCTAAATCCCGCTTGTTCTTTCCTCAGTTTGTGGTCTGCTGCTTTTGAAATTCTCTGTATAATTATCCTGCCTTGTATTTTGCTGGGAACTGAGAGAAGAGTTGTTCCTCTCCAATTATTGCAGTCTACAAGATCTCCCTTCTTGGGCAATTTAACAATTATTCCTTTGTTCCACTCCGTTGGTGTTGTCACTGTTTTCAAGACTTGTGCAAATAGTGGTTCTAATAGTTCTGCTGCTAGCTCAGGGTCTGTCTTAAATAGCTCTGCAATTAAGTTATCATGGCCAGAGCTTTTCCATTCTTTAACCCTTTGATTGCTGTGATGATTTCTTCTTTTTGTGGAATGTCTGTATTAACATCTAGATCATTTTCAGCCTCAGGAATATTCAATTGTGTCTCTGGTGGTTCCTTGTTCAGAGTTTCTCTGAAATGCTCTGCCCATCTTGTTTCCTGTCCCTCTGCTGTCATGATGAGATTTCCTTGCTTATCTCTTACTAATGTAATATTGTTTGCACCTCGTTTTCCGTTGATGATTTTAGTTATTTTGTATACTGTGCTTTGTTCATTTCTCAGTGCTACCTCTTCTGCCTGTCTTGCAAGATCGTCTAGGAAATTCCTTTTGTTGGCTCGGGTTTGGCGTTTAACTTCCTTGTCCAGCTGACTGTACTGTTCGCTATATAGTTGCTTTAACCTGGGGGACTTAGCTTCTGTTTTCTTTCTTTTCATTTCCTTTCTCATCGTTATGGTGTTTAATGTTTCTGGTGTTATCCAGTCTTGCTTCTTCCTTTCCTGGAATCCCAAGCATGATTTGCTGCTTTCTTTGTATATTGTTGAAATGGTGTTGAATTTCTGGTCTATATCATCAGTCAATGTCTTTTCCTGACTTTTGGCAAATTGATATCACTTCTTTATATCAGCCGCAAAAGCTTTTCTGGTAAGGGGGTCCTTCAATTTGCTGATGTCAAACCTTTTCAGTGTAGTTACAGTTGGTCCAGCCATTCTTAATTTCACTTTCAGTTTTGCTACTACTAAATGGTGATCACTTACCACATCCGCACCTCTTCTTACCTTCACATCTTGTAATGCATGTCTCCATCTACCGTTAATCATAATGTGTGTAGGCGGCATGATTATGTCAAATTAATTCCATAATACCTAAGAGTAGTACTCCACAAGCTATGTCACACTGTGTCAGCGATTCAAAAGAGTTGTGATGAAGTTGATGCCATCTGACTGCAACATTCCTGGCAATGAAGAGGCTGACAGATTGGCAAAGGAAGGTGGAAAGCTACCTCAACCTCATATAACTTATGAAGAGGCCAAGAGTTTTATTAGAAGCAGACACAGGAACAAGAGGGAAGCAGATCATTCAGGCCACCCAAAAAAATTATACACATTACCAGCTCAGCAGAAGTGAACAAGTGGTTCAGACTTTGCACAGGCCACACAGACTGTGATTCCATCTATTCAACAAGCTAAAGATAGGAACTACTAATGAGTGCAGCCATATTTTACTGATAAAATGACTGCTGAACAAATGTGCCTAACATGAGAAGAGTAGAAAAAGCACATATGGCCATCACCAGTAACATTCCTGGAAAAACTCTACAGAGATACAACCTCAAGCTGATCACCACTTTCTCTCAACATATTCAAACTGACATCTGAATATGTGTGTAAAGACAAAAATTAATTCCATAACAGGTAGTCATTAGTGATGTGGGAATTCCCCAGTTAAGGGGTTAAAGCAGTTTCCCAACCATGGTGTCACAACCTGTGTGTTGCAAGAGAACAGGGGATCTGTGGGGTCCTTGTCTACATTACAGTTATTACATTAACTGTAGTGCAGGGTCCTTGCCTACATTGCAGTTATTACATGTACTACAGTGAGAATTCATATTTCTACCAGAAGTTTCTATTGGATGGGGTAGGTGGTTCAATGCCTAACCCTCCTTAGTCACCTTCTATGACTGGTATGGCAGTTTTGCTACTCTCTGCTAGCTTTTCGAGCCCTTGTAACACATGGAAGAATGGATGGCACAAAACAGGAGAGCTTGACTTGACATGATTGAAGACCTATACGCCATAAGTAGCTCAAGTATAATTATGATGATGAAGCAGATGATAATTATGTAGTGAATGACAAAATAATGAATATTGTTATTACAAACTGTGCTTAGTGTTTACTCACAGTCGGTCACAGTGCATCTGTTTGAAGATTACAAAATTGCCCACAGGATAACGTTTTATGCTCTGTCAACTTCTATGGCAACATCAGCACAAACACAAATATGCCGTTTGAAAGCCTCACCAAAATACAACACAGCCAATGCACATCTTATGAATGTGCTATACAGAAGACACTCACCTGCAGACGACGCAAGCAATGCCCATCTCAAGAGCAAAGTCACCAGCATCCACTTGTGAAGTCGGCTCCTCCTCATCACTGATCACCACCGCTGCTTCCGCTTCTGCTTTGCTGCTAGCCAGTTCCTTCTCCTTTCTTTCTTTTTCAACTTTCTCCTTCAATTTCTGTGCATCCCGTTCTTCTTTTTCTTTTTTCTCCTTCTCTCGTTTGGCTCTTTCTTTTTCCTTTTCTTTTTCTCTGGCATCTTTTTCATCCTTGCTTCGAGACTTGGAGTCCAATTTTGTTTTCTTGACATCGGGTTCTGAGATATCTTTGCTACCCTTTTTTTAAAAAAAAAATGAAAGCAGCAATATAACCTTGCTCAAGTCATTGCCAGCCGAAACCATTACATAAATATACAAGTTACAAACATAATAGTATGAATAGCATCAAGTTGTTTCTGGAAAGCATGACCAAAATGTCCTGTGTAGGTCCCATGAGTCTCTGATGCGACAAAGAATGAATAGGACATTGTTTTTGTACAAACTGTATTTTACTGATTACCCCAGAAGGGTTATAATAATAATAGTCCCTTCAGTCATAAATGACAATGGGAATGCACCACTCAGTTGCTTTCTTTCCTTGTGTTCCTTTCGACGTTTCTCCTCTCTTATGCTTGCCGTGAGAGCTTCTTTTCGTCAAATCTGAGGTGGTGCCAAAGAGAGCATCGCCACTTGGTGCAATTGGCAGCTTCATCCTCCCAGGTTGCTGAATTTATGTCCAGTGCCCTCATGTCTCTCTTGCACATATCTTTGAACCTCAGATGCGATCGCCCAACTGTTCTCCTGTCATCTGCCAGTTGTCCATAGAAGATATCTTTTGGGATGCAACCATCTTCCATGTAGCGGACATGGCCAAGCCAGCATAGTCTGTGCTGTCTAAGCCCAACTTGTTCACAACTTCACATTTCAAAGATACTTTCTGTCAGTTATCTATTGTGTTCAGGAGATCCAATGCATTCTAGTGTAAGCTCAAATCCTGAAGCCTTCAAGCTGTTGAACTAAGGAACAAAATATTAGGAATTGTCTTCTTCTTTCTCATTTGCCCTGACTTATACATTAATGATTCTAATAAAGGCAGTATTCAGGTCAAGGTTCCTGACATCTCTTCTACATTAATGATTCTAATAAAGGCAGTAGTCAGCTCAAGGTTCCTGACATCTCTTCTACATTAATGATTCTAATAAAGGCAGTAGTCAGGTCAAGGTTCCTGACATCTCTTCTACATTAATGATTCTAATAAAGGCAGTAGTCAGGTCAAGGTTTCTGACATCTCTTCTACATTAATGATTCTAATAAAGGCAGTAGTCAGCTCAAGGTTCCTAACATCTCTTCTACATTAATGATTTTAATAAAGGCAGTAGTCAGCTCAAGGTTCCTAACATCTCCTCTACATTAATGATTCTAATAAAGGCAGTAGTCAGCTCAAGGTTCCTAACATCTCTTCTACATTAATGATTCTAATAAAGGCAGTAGTCAGCTCAAGGTTCCTAACATCTCTTCTACATTAATGATTCTAATAAAGGCAGTAGTCAGCTCAAGGTTCCTAACATCTCTTCTAAACTAATTATTCTAATAAAGGCAGTAGTCAGCTCAAGGTTCCTAACATCTCTTCTACATTAATGATTCTAATAAAGGCAGTAGTCAGCTCAAGGTTCCTAACATCTCTTCTACATTAATGATTCTAATAAAGGCAGTAATCAGTTCAAGGTTCCTAACATCTCTTCTACATTAATGATTCTAATAAAGGCAGTAGTCAGCTCAAGGTTCCTAACATCTCTTCTACATTAATGATTCTAATAAAGGCAGTAGTCAGCTCAAGGTTCCTAACATCTCTTCTACATTAATAATTCTAATAAAGGCAGTAGTCAGCTCAAGGTTCCTAACATCTCTTCTACATTAATGATTCTAATAAAGGCAGTAGTCAGCTCAAGGTTCCTGACATCTCTTCTACATTAATAATTCTAATAAAGGCAGTAGTCAGTTCAAGGTTCCTGACATCTCTTCTACATTAATGATTCTAATAAAGGCAGTAGTCAGCTCAAGGTTCCTAACATCTCTTCTACATTAATGATTCTAATAAAGGCAGTAGTCAGCTCAAGGTTTCTAACATCTCTTCTACATTAATGATTCTAATAAAGGCAGTAGTCAGCTCAAGGTTCCTAACATCTCTTCTACATTAATGATTCTAATAAAAGCAGTAGTCAGCTCAAGGTTCCTAACATCTCTTCTACATTAATAATTCTAATAAAGGCAGTAGTCAGCTCAAGGTTCCTAACATCTCTTCTACATTAATGATTCTAATAAAGGCAGTAGTCAGTTCAAGGTTCCTAACATCTCTTCTACATTAATAATTCTAATAAAGGCAGTAGTCAGCTCAAGGTTCCTAACATCTCTTCTACATTAATAATTCTAATAAAGGCAGTAGTCAGCTCAAGGTTCCTAACATCTCTTCTACATTAATAATTCTAATAAAGGCAGTAGTCAGCTCAAGGTTCCTAACATCTCTTCTACATTAATAATTCTAATAAAGGCAGTAGTCAGTTCAAGGTTCCTAACATCTCTTCTACATTAATAATTCTAATAAAGGCAGTAGTCAGCTCAAGGTTCCTAACATCTCTTCTACATTAATGATTCTAATAAAGGCAGTAGTCAGCTCAAGGTTCCTAACATCTCTTCTACATTAATGATTCTAATAAAGGCAGTAGTCAGCTCAAGGTTCCTGACATCTCTTCTACATTAATGATTCTAATAAAGGCAGTAGTCAGCTCAAGGTTCCTGACATCTCTTCTACATTAATGATTCTAATAAAGGCAGTAGTCAGCTCAAGGTTCCTGACATCTCTTCTACATTAATGATTCTAATAAAGGCAGTAGTCAGCTCAAGGTTCCTGACATCTCTTCTACATTAATGATTCTAATAAAGGCAGTAGTCAGCTCAAGGTTCCTAACATCTCTTCTACATTAATAATTCTAATAAAGGCAGTAGTCAGCTCAAGGTTCCTAACATCTCTTCTACATTAATGATTCTAATAAAGGCAGTAGTCAGTTCAAGGTTCCTAACATCTCTTCTACATTAATGATTCTAATAAAGGCAGTAGTCAGCTCAAGGTTCCTGACATCTCTTCTACATTAATGATTCTAATAAAGGCAGTAGTCAGTTCAAGGTTCCTAACATCTCTTCTACATTAATAATTCTAATAAAGGCAGTAGTCAGCTCAAGGTTCCTAACATCTCTTCTACATTAATAATTCTAATAAAGGCAGTAGTCAGCTCAAGGTTCCTCACATCTCCAAACAGTTTTTCATGGAGAGAAGTAGGTTGTTGCCATATGCCACTCCGTTCACCACTGTATGGTGGGCAGGACTGCAGCAGATGTTTGGCTACCATGGGGCTGATTCCACAGGTGCAGAGATCCATTGTACCAATCCTGCACTTGAGGATTGAGGATGGTACCTCAATCTGCTACGACCAATGCGTAGCTAGAAAAAAATGACCTGGTCTCATCTAGATAGCCGATGATAGGCATCATTTTTTTTAATGGCCTGGGTGTTCTCTTTCCCATTAGAACTTGAATGTGGCTTTTATAGTTGTTTTTGCCATTTCATAAGTTGTCCCTCTATTATTTTGTTATAGCGCTCCTCCTTCCTTAGCAAGTTTGTCTGCCTCCTCGTTGCCTGGAATGTTGCAATGGGCTGGTATCCACTGGACTGTGCACTTGCTGAAGCATTTGACCAGGCCTTCAAGCGAGTTTATCAGATCTCTCAACATCTTAGCATGGTGGCTCTTCAGGGCTGTTATTACTGAGAGGGCATCTGTAAAGATTACTATCTGTTTTTCTGCATATGCTTTACACTCAATAAGAGTTTCCACTGCCTGTTTCAGGGCTTCTGCTTCAGCATTACTGCTATTAATTTGTAATGGACAGTGTGGCTGGTGGTGAATAGGATACATACTAAGAAAACTTGATAATTTTGAAATCCTGAGATAAGAGAGGTAGTGGCAGTGATTGTATTGATAGTTTTGAAATCTTGAGGTAAGAGAGGTAGTGGCAGAGATTGTATTGATAGTTTTGAAATCTTGAGGTAAGAGAGGTAGCAGCAGTGATTGTATTGATAGTTTTGAAATCTTGAGGTAAGAGAGGTAGTGGCAGAGATTGTATTGAGTTTTGAAATCTTGAGGTAAGAGAGGTAGCGGCAGTGATTGTATTGATAGTTTTGAAATCTTGAGGTAAGAGAGGTAGTGGCAGAGACTGTATTGATAGTTTTGAAATCTTGAGGTAAGAGAGGTAGCGGCAGTGATTGTATTGATAGTTTTGAAATCTTGAGGTAAGAGAGGTAGTGGCAGAGATTGTATTGATAGTTTTGAAATCTTGAGGTAAGAGAAGTAGTGGCGTACCGAAGATAGGGAGAAGAGAACTAGAGACAGACATGAAAGGAATGAGGAAGACATGGAAGAACCTTGAGCTGATGGCATGGGACAGGAAGACATGACATTAACTCTTTGACTCCAGAACAACGCTCAGAGCGTTGGTCAGATTTGACACCTGTGCCAAAACAACTCTCTGTGCGTTGTTTTTAATCTATCACAAATTAAAATTACGGCACAGGGTGCAAAATAACTGCGGCGTCAAAGAGTTAAGAAATCAACAACTTCCTGGAAAATCAGTCATGTTTATCAGACCATTGTTAATTTTACAAGTAGGCAGCAGCTTGTGAGAAATAGATTTAGTGATATCAGAGAGGATATTTGTTTAGACCTCTTTGCCCAGTTTTCTGCTGGTTTAGACATGCTCACTTGGTTGTTATAGGAGAAGGTAACATGTGGTTTGTACAGGATGCTAAAAAGTCTGGTTCTATTCCAGATGTGAAAGCAGATCACAATAACCTCAGTTTGGCAATGTCATACCCTATGTAGTTCCTACCGGTCACTGAAGAGATGAAGAAAGAACAGAACTACTGCAACTTCAGGTATGAAGGGTGATTAACATGAGGTTGTGCATGGGGGGGGGGGGGTGGGGGGGGGGGGGGGGGGGGGGGGGGGCGGGGCCTGACATCCTCATCATCTAAAACAAATTGCCACAGAAACCACCATGCTAGATCATGTGACTGCTTGGTGCAGACTTCCTGCAAGGTGACCAGCTGCAGTGCTGGCTCCATGCTCTGTTAGGAGTGCAAAGGGAAATAATAATGATGATGTTTGGTAAGATGGCACCATGTTAAAGTTATCATTACCTTATCAGAGGGCCTTTTTTCTACTTCCTTTTTCTTTGAATCATCATCACTTTTCGAGCGACATGGACTTGACTTTCCCCCATCTGCACTGTGAACTGGAACCTAAATATATGAAAATATTCTGAAAGTAACATCATCCACACGGCTAAATACAACTGCAGCAGAAAGCAAAGTGGGCAATGACTGAAATTCTAAAAGATGATGATCATTGATAGGATACACTTCAGAAGCCACAGCCCAGATTCAATAAAGCCTCTCATCTGGATCGAGTGGTCAATCAACCAATTAATGCCATTTGCCACCGTACATAAGCCAGTAAAAACACAAACTTTCATTCACCCCATCTCACTGCTACTTTTTTAATCTCTTCAGGTGCATTCTCCACCTTTCAGTTCATTCATATCTTCTTGTCTACATATGTTCCTTGATTCTCCCCTCTACTCTCTCCCTGCAGGTTTCCTGACCTTTGTAGACAGGATCAGTAGACACTTATGTTAATATATATGTATGTTCTCTATAACAGGCCACACAGGCCATCACTTATGTTACTGTGTAGATTCTTCCGTGAGTAAGGGTGGCACGATTAGACAAAGTTAATACCTTTGCTGATAAATACGATCAGCCTTGGTCGGACTTACAGGTGGCCGACAGGTGTGTAAATATGTATAAATATAGGCAAATGTCATGGGTACTTTAAGTTTGTTTAAGTTGCAATCATCCACACCACAGTAACGATAGTTAGCAATAGACCAACGGGTAAGACCAATGGTTTCCAGCTCACAATATACAATTTATTGTCACAGTAACGTAGACATCAGGAACAGCACACTGTCACAAGTTATAATGGCATACAAAATCCATGGCAAATAGATTGCAGAAAACATCGTAAATCATAGCATCTTAAATATGCAGAGCTTGGTTGCGAACACCGCAACTTATAACACAGTTCAAATAAGCCGACGTAATCCATGGCATAGAATGATAAATCGTGTAAGTACAAAAATCCATCAAGAAAGGAATTACATACATCATAATACTAGGTACATCAATGAGCCAACGTAATCCATGGCATTAGAATAATAAATCTCCTGGGAGAAAGAACATTCCCTTCAATAATCTATCTATCTTCACTTCAATAATATATTCTCTTCAAAATATCCTCTGGTCACACTAATGAGAATAAATAACTGTCTCGAAGCTCTGCCAGGTACATACTAATCCCGAGATCACAGTCTCTCAGTACAACTAAGTAAAAATTACTCATGCGCGAACTAACCGCTTGAGAACTGAGCTCAGCTCATCCGTATCTCCCCCCAAACTACCACTAAGAACATTCGAACACTTTCTTTATTTTTTTTAAAAAAGACTAACGCCTACTCAGTTGAGCAATGTTCGAGAAAAACATAGCGTACAAAAAGTACCAAAACGAAAATCAACTCATTACTTTAAATGTGCTTACTAGAAAAAACAGCCCCGTACATAAAAATATTTAACACTTAACTCTGGCTCAAAATATGACTTAACAGATTACACCGACCCCCGGGGGAAAAAAAATGATATCATCATTTTTTTTTTTGTTGTTGAAAAAATTACATCAAACAAAAATGTGAGGTCGATGAAATTCTAATATCTACAACAAAGAATTACACTATGTTAAGTCATATAGGTAAACCAACAATAGAGCGATGGAAGTATGTGTAGAGTATGAAGATGAAGTATGCAAAGAGAATCAAATTCAAACAAAGATGAAGTATGCAAACATAGAAAAAATATGAACCAATAAGTGGAAAGTGAAAAGAAGAGATGAAATGAAATGAAGAATGACCAGCAAAGAAAGAAAGCAATGAAATGTGTGTAGTGAAAGAAGGCAAGGAAACATCATGGTAACAACTGAAATTAAACAATGCATATATACTAAAAAACAAAAGAAAGCTACAACTTAAATAGAGCATACTATGCAAGAGAAACAAGTTAATTAACTTATTCAGTACTAATAATGAGTTTACTTAAGAAATCAAAACTAATAACGCGTATAAACAATTACTACTGGCGCACAACTAAGTGCTAGGTAATGCACATAAATAACAATATCAGAAAAATACACACTTGGTAAATGTTCACCACCGAAATGAATCGTAATGATACGTGAAGTTTAACTATTATAGTCAATACTATTGTCACTCATTCATAGTTCATCAACACACTGTCATATATGAATACTATTCTAATAACATGTGACATGAAAATCAAATAATACAATATCAAAGCTCCAGCGGTCTTGGAAAGTCTTGTGAGTGAAAAAACATCCACTGCGGAGTCAGAATTCCGAATGGCTTGAGTGGTACAGTCAAACTGGCACAAGGCGACACGTAGAACAGGTTGTAGAGTAACTGCTAAAACATATAACAAAACAGCTCCGATTCCCATCGAGAAGCCGTTCCTGCGAATAATCAAATGAAAATTTATGTTTGGTAACGGTAGGATTTTATGAGAGAACAAAGTTAACTTTAAATTTAACCTACCAAATGTGGCTGTGTAAACTTCAGACCACTTTATGATGTTAATCAAACCTTCCTCCGTTACACGAGAAAGGGTAACAGAGAAAGTAGCACAAACTAACCTGGAATCATTAATTATATAGGGTGATAAAAGTGTTCGAGAAAAATAGTAGCATGTAGTGATGTATAGAAAAGTCGTGAACATACAAGTGATACCGACATCACTAGGCAAATCCAGAGGATAGTAGTTAAGTAGAATCCTGTGGGCATCGAGATAATATGTCTGCCATCACATTGTTCGAACCCCGAATAGCTCGTATAGAAAAGTGAAAGGGCTGCAAAGAAATGGCATAACGTATGGATCTTGAGCTCTTCAAGTCCTTGTTCTGTATAGCCGTGAGAGCTTTTTGGTCAGTCTCCACTATAAAATGAGCGCAAAGAAGGAATCTCTTAGACAAGTCTAGTTTTGTAAAGAAGACTGAATTAGCAAGTTTGATGAGCAAATCTTCCAACAAAGGCATTGGTTCTGCATCAAATTTAGACACTTGATTTAATTTGCGATAATCAACACAAAGACGTATGTTATTGTCCTTCTTCCTGACAATAACTATAGAAGAGAAGTATGCCGAAGTAGATGGTTCGATTATATTTAATCGTAGCATTTCATCTAATTCTTTTTCAACTTGAGTTTGAAAATGTAGCGGAATTGGGTAAGGTCGAACTCTAATAGGGTTGTAATCAGTGAGTATAATGTCATGTGCAATGACCGATGTCCGACCAGGAATGTCAGTAAGGACATCCTTAAAAGTCTGTAATAAAGAGGAGACTTGCTGTTGTCTTTCTGCAGGCAGTTCAGAAGAAATAGTCACATTTTCCCAGGATTCCATTGAATGCAATGGAACAACAGGAAGAGGAAGATGCACATCAGAAAAAGTAGCCTCTTCCTCCTGGATAACAGACAAAGAGGTATAGTGATTATGATGGACCAGAGGGTCGTCTGTCGCCTGAAAGACAGACTGTAGATAGTCGACATCAGAAATTCTCGAGACAATAGTGTAAGGGCCTTTCCAGGCAATAAGAAGTCGCTTGTCCTTACGGGGAAGTAAAACATATGCTTCGTCACCCGGAGAGAGTTGTCGTAAACGTCTGTATCTATTCGCAAAGAGCCTTGCCTTCTCCTTGGCAGACTCAGATGCAGAGGTAGCCAACTTACATGCAACAATAATTTTCTGTCTTAGAGTGATGACATATTCATAAGAAGATTGAGTGTCATCATCAATATTATCAGCAGTTAGTAGGTCATGAAGTAACGACATGGGACCACGAGGTTGTGCACCGAAAACGAGCTCGAATGGTGAAAACCCCGTATGCTCATTTGGCACTTCCCGATATGCGAAAAGTGCAGCGGGTAAAACCCTGTCCCAATCCTGAGGATAGTCACCAGTTATCTTCCCAAGCAACTGCTTAAGCGTTCTGTTTTGACACTCAACTAAACCATTTGACATGGCGTGAAACACACTGCTTAGTGATCTGTCAATGTGGAGCATGGCCATTACTTGAGACATAGAGTCGGACACAAATTGTGTACCATGATCAGACAAAATTTTCTTCGGAAAACCCAGGCGAGAAAAAAATTAGCCAAAGAGCATCTGCAACATCAGCAGAAGAAATGTTCTTAAGAGGTATAGCCTCTGGCCAACGCGTATACATGTCAATACATGTAAGAATGTATTGGTGTCCCCTAGCAGATCTGAATGGCAAAGGACCAATAATGTCAATTGCCATCCTTTCAAAAGGACGAATAGGGACGTCTGCAGCTTGGATGGGAGCTGCATGGCGTGGACCTCGTGACTTAACCTCCTGACATATCTTACAGGAGCGACAATAAATAGTTATATATTTATTTATGCCCGGCCAAAAGAAGGAAGAAAGCACCCTAGATTTAGTTCAAGAAAAACCCATATGTCCTGCACACTGAGAGTCATGGGCATGTTGTAAGATACGAACTCTCATGTCAGTAGGTACCAGAATTTGAGATCGTATGGATGAAGTAGAACCCCGTACCATCCAAACTAGCACTCCATTTTTAATTAAGAACCAATATTTAAGGTTTGTGTCATAGTTTGCGTTATCCTGTTTGACTAGCGGAAAAAATTTTTGTAACGATGTATCATTTTGCTGGAGTTCGATAAAAGACTCCCGTGAAATAACAGAGTGAGCATCATGATCATGTATCTCCATAGTTGTAGCAGGTGGGACCTGTAATAGATTTTGAGCTTGTGCTCTAGTCGTGACAGCATAGGCAGCATAAATGTTTTGCTGTTCCCATGTAGCAATCTGTTGTGGAGTACAATCCTTAACCCCATGTATACGACCGATGATAAGGTCTGCAATCGGATTTGGGAGCATGCATGCGTGGATATGTCCCGTAAAAAAAGGGAGTGGCAATGTGGACGACAGCAGTTGGAAAAATCTCAACTGTCCCACCGAATGTCACACATTTTACCACATTACCAGTGGCACAGGAAGGGTGTATCACAGACTGCTTAATCCCAACAGTTGTGCATCCCGAATCAAAGAGTACTGAGATGGGATTACTATTTACAAATCCCTTGTGTAGGGTAAGAGACCCTCTTCCATCATGTGCAGACAAGGCAGGAAGAGTAGGTAGAGGATGACCACAACTCAAGGTAGTCACCGCTGTAGGCTGAAACAAAGTTGTGCACTCAGGGCACTGAGATGCTCTCTCGAAATCGAAAGCAGAGCAAGTAGTAGCATTAGAGACACTATTATTATTGTTACCTTGATTATCAATAACCTGGGGCTCCTGTTGAGCAGAGTTAGCATGGCGATGCGATCTATCATTTGGAGATCTACCATCATATCGAGATCTATCACAACTATTATCTCTATTGGGACCATTGTTATTTCCCCTATTGAGACCATTGTTCTGATTTGAACCCCAGTTAGCATAGTTGCGATTACTATTTCCCCTTGGATCAAAATATCTATTAGATGGATTTTGTTGTCTTCGAGAAAAATTACTGTAAGGTTGATAATCCCTAGCGTAATTATCCCTTCCAGAATTGTTGGAACCAAAATGTTGAGGTCCGTTAAATTGTCTCCAGTTTCTTGGAGAAGGAGAATTACTACGTGATGGACCCCCTTGGTACTGTCTAAAATCACGATAATCTCTCCTACCAAAATTGCGATCAACACTTTGTGATCTACGGCAAAAATTAGAACCATATGGTATTGCCGAAGCCACAGGTAAACCTTCTCTGATTTGAGAGTGGCCAACAATCATATTTTGGTGTGCAGTGACGTATTGGCGACAGTATTGTTCCATATCATTCAAGTTTGCAGGCTTTCGCTCATGCAGAAAGGAAAGAAAAGAAGTGTTAACTGACGACATGACTTTGTCACGAAGCAATAAGTCCATGAGAGCTTCATATGTGTGTTCAGTTTTTGAGAGTTCAATCCAACGTGAGAACATAAGACGTATATTCACTATAAACTCTGAAAAATCTTTCCCCGTCTCTGGTAATAGAGACTTAAAGCGCAGACGATAGCCGTCTTCATCAAGTGGTATTTTTTTAACAAGACAGCCCTGACAGTATCATAGTTATTCTTGTCAGGCCCCTCCAACATACTTACAGCTGTCATAGCCTCACCTGAAAGTAGTTCCATAAGTCGTGCACAATATTCCGACTTATCTATCTTATGAGACTCACATGTGAGTTCAAATCTATTCAGGTAGAATAAGACATCGTCGGAGATAGGTTTAAAATGAGGTAATCTGATCTTATAGGAATTAGTATTTGTCCTATGAGAAGTTGTTTGAGTGTCCGTAACATTTTGTGTATTAACACCATTCACTACCTTCATTCTCTCAAGCTCCATAGATAACACCTTTTGCTCGTGGAGTCTAAGGTTTTCTTCAGCTTGCATCTGAAGTTTTCTCTCTTCTATTTCCATTTGCTTTTGAAGTTTTTTCTCTTCCATTTCCATTTGCTTTTGAAGTTTTCTCTCTTCCATTTCCATTTGCTTTTGAAGTTTTTCTGCCTCTAATTTTTTTTCTTCCATTTCCATTTGCTTTTGAAGTTTTTCCGCCTCTAATTTTTTCTCTTCCATTTCCATTTGCTTTTGAAGTTTTTTCTCTTCCGCCTCTAGCTTTTCTCTTCTAGCTTCTGAGCCTTGTCATATTCGACAAGTGCGAATTGTTTCACTTCCTCAGCAGTCATACCAAGGGATTTCCCTTGTTTAATAAAGTAATCCAAAGATGCCATTATGACAAATGTGTATGAGCAATCTTACTACCTTAGAAAGATTTCTTTCTCAAATAATTCAAGATTAATTTATTACCTACAAATGCAATCAGTTCCTGTCCATAGAACTTGCACAATTACTTCCTAACTATTAACAATGTTATTAATTACCTATTAAAGTATGCATTATAATATTATCCGATCATAACAAAAATAGATAATGCAAACAAGAGTGACAAAGACAAGATATAAAGAACAAATGACCACGTTCACAGAATCAACTAAACAGGAAAGCAAAAGTAAAGAAAAAATATTGCAAAGAATGCAATGACACTGCGAAAAGAGTGACAAGACAAGCAACAACACAGTGTATAAACAAAAAATTTGTATATAAAGTAAAGATAGGAAGATAGAGGAAGACAATCACAAACAAATTAATCAATAAACTAAGGCACAGAAAAAAAAATACTATGACAACAAGACAGTTCGTCACACCTAAACAATGGTATCACAGATTACCAAACACAGTGGACTGAAATGCTTCAGCAAAAATTCGCTGGAAATTTCCACTGCGGGAAATCCGCAAAATGTGTCCCTAAAGAACGCTTACGTAGGCCCTGGATGAACTGGGATGTTTCCTACCGTAAGTCACCTCCCAACCAAACCCGCTTAAATATGGAATATAGAACATAGAACACTAAATTCAACAGATAATGCACACAATAGAGGAAGGCTTGTTACATATAAAGTGGCACAGTTTACAAACAAAAACACCACTTATCTTCAAAAAAGAGAACTCCCGGCCTTCGCGACAAAATGATGGGCATCGGGTATCACACGGTCTGTAGAAGTCCAACGTTGATAGGTACTGGAACTCCTCACTTCTCAGGTCCTTGACACATAATGCATGAAGTCAACTTGAAACTTGCACACGAAAACTAGACCTGGCAACACTGTAAATCTTGACTTGACCTCCTTGTAGTTCTAGTTTTTGGCAACTTATGTTAAACACCCCATATCACTGGTGACCACTTATATTGCGACGTGTTTTCTTTGTAGACAGGATCAGTAGACACTTATGTTAATATATATGTATGTTCTCTATAACAGGCCACACAGGCCATCACTTATGTTACTGTGTAGATTCTTCCGTGAGTAAGGGTGGCACGATTAGACAAAGTTAATACCTTTGCTGATAAATACGATCAGCCTTGGTCGGGCTTACAGGTGGCCGACAGGTGTGTAAATATGTATAAATATAGGCAAATGTCATGGGTACTTTAAGTTTGTTTAAGTTGCAATCATCCACACCACAGTAACGATAGTTAGCAATAGACCAAAGGGTAAGACCAATGGTTTCCAACTCACAATATACAATTTATTGTCACAGTAACGTAGACATCAGGAATAGCACACTGTCACAAGTTATAATGGCATACAAAATCCATGGCAAATAGATTGCAGAAAACATTGTAAATCACAGCATCTTAAATATGCAGAGCTTGGTTGCGTACACCGCAACTTACAACACAGTTCAAATAAGCCGACGTAATCCATGGCATAGAATGATAAATCATGTAAGTACAAAAATCCATCAAGAAAGGAATTACATACATCATAATACTAGGTACATCAATGAGCCAACGTAATCCATGGCATTAGAATAATAAATCTCTTGGGAGAAAGAACATTCCCTTCAATAATCTATCTATCTTCACTTCAATAATATATTCTCTTCAAAATATCCTCTGGTCACACTAATGAGACTAAACAACTGTCTCGAAGCTCTGCCAGGTACATACTAATCCCGAGATCACAGTCTCTCAGTACAACTCGGTAAAAATTACTCATGCGCGAACTAACCGCTTGAGAACTGAGCTCAGCTCATCCATATCTCCCCCCAAACTACCACTAAGAACATTCGAACACTTTCTTTATTTTTTTTAAAAAAGACTAACACCTACTCAGTAGAGCAATGTTCGAGAAAAACATAGCGTACAAAAAGTACCCAAACGAAAATCAACTCATTACTTTAAATGTGCTTACTAGAAAAAACAGCCCTGTACATAAAAATCTTTAACACTTAACTCTGGCTCAAAATATGACTTAACAGTAAGTAATGCAGTCATATTTTTCCTTCTACTATAAGTTTACATCAAGGTAAGAGTGGCAAAACTGACCAAAATAACAAGCTTGAGGTGATTTTATCAAAATATATCAAAGGAATAAATTACCTTATTAAAACTAGTGAAATTAACCAACTACGAGTATCCAGTATGCAAAATGGTCACTGTGAGCAAGCGGTTAGTTGTATGTTAGCGGAAAGTAAGATTACGCTTCCCATTGTTTTGTTAAAGAAAGTTGCTAATGACAATATCAGAGTCCAAAATGCGACAGGGATGATCCACTGAATAGTTCAGACTAGATGGAATGTTATTTTTTGGCAAATGAATACCCAACACAGAGACTGTGTGATCATTCTGAGACTAAACGCGAAGTGACTGTGCTTGCTGATTTTAATGTTTTCATTTTGACATTTGTTGCAAAATTAATTTAGAATTGCTGTCTCTTATTATTGTTCATACTGTATATCTATATTTATTCATTAGTGTTCTTATGATTATATCTTTATGAAAAATTTGTGAATATGCGTTGAGAGAACAGACATGTGGTCACTGATTAAGTGTATCTTAGGTGCTAGTTCACAGTCCATTCCGTGTTAAGAACATGTGGTTATTTTCAACTGGATAATTTCCTAAATTATTTTTACATTTCACATTGCTGAAAGTGAACAAAGGATTTATTTAGGATTTTCATTGCAGCTAATAATTCTGGAATGAGAACACACACAACAATTAGTAAATTGTAACATATATCTGATGTGATTCTTTGAGTGAATAACTAACTACCTAATGGAATTTGCAATGTAGTTTCTGACAAGTTACCTTAAGTCCCTTCCTCTGAGCTATGGCATCATCTAACAATGCCTTGAGCTGTGTCCCACTGTCTTTGGCCTTGGAATGTAAAAACTTCAGAGCTTTCACAAACACTGGGTCCAATTCCACTGCTGTCATTGTCATCTTTCCCACTTCTTTTCAGCTGAAATGGCAATAAAAAACCAAAGTTTCATTTTTACATCTTAAAATAAATAAATTAGTTGCTGCTTGGAATTACTTTTATGTCCATAAATAAGGTGATTCAAAAACACACAAATATAATTACTTTTTTTTCAGTTTGTAATGTAATAACAAGCACAGACCTATGAAGACATCAGATTACAATACTGGTGGAGATAAAAAGGAGAACGTGGAGATGGATGGACTAAACAAACCCATATGTTACAGTCACCCAGTATACTGTAACTGTACATGTCTTCAAACGAAACCATGGAAAAAGAGAAGACATAGAAGTCAATGGAAATGTGGAGAAGAACAAAAGAAGATAAAAGCCAAAGCCACTAAAACCTCATGGGCAAATATGAAGAATGCAGTTCAGAATAGAAACTGATTAACAGCAACAACAGTGGCCCTTTGTTCCACAGGGAATCAAAAGGAATGATTATGTGATTGCAGAGTTTTCTTCTTCTTTAACCCTTCAGTGCCATATTCCCGGATTATCTGGAATTCCTAAATGACTCTCTGCCAGATTCCCTGTAGATCAGGAATGGACAACACACATGTGAAAGTAAGAGTCCAAACAAAAAATAATCATGCGATCACACAACATTTAAGAGTAGTGATTGTGATTTATATGTTCTGCAGCAAATGACAGCTTTCGTTAACAGTGGTCACTGTGTTTACAGAAAATGACTATTTTTAGCATGAAACGTGCCAATCAGGAACCAAGTATTTAAAGTGGTAAAGCCATAGGTCTAGGCAGCTTACAGCTGCTCAGATAATAGAAAATGTATGGTTTTCAGATGACAATGAACAGAAATTTCAGGAAACTGTGGTAAATTAGAGGTTATGGTGTTACTAAACTAAGGTACCCAAGGTGAGGTCAAGCTGTGTAAGTTCCCTGAGTCTAATTGATGATGATGATGATGTAATTCTCAGGGTCCCTCTCTGCCACCTTTAAGATCTCACCTTGTATAAATTAAACTCTGTAATATTCTGTGGCTAGTGTCTAGGGTAATGTATTTTATGTGATGAAAGAAAAATGTCAAACAAAACTTTAACCCAATAAAATTAAAGTAAGTAAGACTTTTGATGAAGTTTAGGTAATTATTTTTTACAATTTAATCTCCCTGTACCTCAATTTTATGGGACAGGGATTGTCAAAACTCAGTCGAATTTTTATTTACACTATTTAAAATAAATAAATTGGAACTCTGTCCATGTCTCTTGTTTATACAAAAGAAAATCACTGAAGAATCCACCCACTGTTCTGTTTACCGGCTTGTACTGATCACTGTTAATGTGTTGGAAAGACTGTTGGGTTCATCACTTCAAGGTGATTAGATTATTATTATGGTTATTATGGTGGAACTTTATAATATCAATAATTTTGTCAGTGCCTTTTCTAAAGGACTTAACTGGCATGGATTGAAGAAAACAGTTGGCCCATAGGTCCTCAGAATCAACAAATGTGGTGCTCCTGGTCGAAGGTGTGGGGCTAGCTACAACTTGAATGCTGAGCGATCACTCCCAAGATTTTCGTCCCTCACCAGGTTTCCTGCCACCAATAAGTATTCTGACATATAACCTGAAATGAGAGGAACATTCCCTCACATATAACTCTCATCTATAATACTTCCACACATAACCACTGTAACAACTCACCTTGATCAGCTATGTGTGCTGATCATTACACCAGTCTTTATTTTTCATTGTTTAACATCACTGCTGTGTAAACATTCTTCTTCAGTGATAGTACAAAGCCCTGATCCCTTCCTCCAAGGTGTCGCTTCCATATAATAGGCAGGGGTGTACATACCCAGCCTGTGACCCTTTAATGATTCCCTTACAACATCTTATATAGGGTTTTCGTTCATACAATAGATAGGGTGTGCTTACTCTAGCACTGAAACCTGTGGATAAATTCGTCCTAACATTTTCTACATAATTATACATAACATTTAAACATTTATGGCACCAAAAAAGCCAATATCCATTTTGGTCTACTGCTTTGGCATTCGCAAACGTTGTAAAGCCACTAGCAAATATTTTATGCATTTATTTCACTCCGAAAGACTGCATTCCTTCTTAGGCTATCGTAACATAAATTGTGGCTTACATGTTAATTAAATCAATACAAATATTTATTTTGCCTTACCCTCAAGTAAGAATTTTACATAACCTAAGCTTGACTAGGCAGTAAATGGGTTCTACCACTGCTTTAGTGTTCCAGACGGCGAAAGCTTTGGTCACACAGACTCTCCCGCTGATGTCAGCTTAGTTAGTTTAAATTTCAAATGGCCGACTTTGCAAGCAATTGTTAATTCTTATTGCCTCATCTTCAACTATGCCTAACCAATCAGAACGCGCGTCAACAAATTTTAACTTTTTCCCCAAGCTACCAAATTGAGCAGTTTGTAAGTGTGTTCGCTCGTCTGTTTTTATTTTATATATTATATATCACATTTATTTATGGACAGATTTTTAATATCAAAACAGATTATTAAGCGGCCAAATGCACTCTATCTATCTATATAGGTTTCATTTAATTATTCTTTCACATTTTCATCTGTTTAATTTTTAAGTAATTAATTGTGCTTTTTTTCGAACTGAAAATATTACTAAAATAAAATTTTCTATGTCAAAATAATATTATTACGGGGAAATCTTTATGTCAATATATTAAGCAATATTAACCCTATATTTCAAGATATCTCTCTCCTTTTAATTCTCTTTAGTTTTTGAGAAATAAATTATTTAATTTTATTCCAAAGCACAGATTAGGCATATTTTCTCCTACAACCAAGATTTTATCGTCACTATAAAACGAGGTAACAATACGATTGGTTGTTAATTTTTACGACGTTTGTTAATAAATATTAGGAGGGGTAGTGCGTGTTAAAAGGGGGTAGGGCCCTCTATCAGGCTGGAAGTGGATTGATCTACGTGATGGGATGACTGGCATAGTAAAGCGGAATAATGGATTTAGATTATAAGTATGCCTATTGTGGCGAGATGGATGTTGGATAGAATTTTAGAAAGTAAAGTTCCCAGAACTGGAGAAGAGAGCTGTTAACTAGTGGTAGGGATGGCACAGGACAAGTCAGGTAGTTAATTGCACAGTTCTAGATGGCACCTGTAGAAGAAAGCTGTGTAGTAAGTCACCTTCTTGCTAGACCTCTCCTATGCTCCAAGGGTGTTATATAAATATGAGAGTGCAGCTCGTATTTATTCCCTACCAATTTTATATTATTATATTTCTTTGACCACACAACATAATTATAACTGGAAATTTAAATAATTCAGTAACTGCAGTTATAAACAAATCAATGCACTTTATTGATTAATGATGTATAGTAAAAACTTAGCACCTTGGTATATCACTATCTTAAACATTTTTACACAATTTACAACAACAACAAAAAGTATAGTGTCACTGTTTGGTCATTTTCATCATGTTATTGGCTTGGATGTCTGGGTTTTTGTTTCACATTAAGTTTTATTTAACTTTTTCGACATGTTGTAACAGCTGATTTCCCTTGGTCAATAAAACATCTGGACAATTGAAGATGCTATGCTTATGCCAGAAACAGTGTTGGTCAACTGTTAACCAGTTCATAATTTCCAAAATTGTGTCACATTTTTCACCACTAGTTGAACCTGCAAATTATGACCAGGTTATAGTATCGGTGGTTATAACCAAGACGCCGGTCTGATACTGACTGGCCACTGTTGATCAGATTCCTCATTTCAACAACATTGTCTTGAGGCTATGGTTAAGTCAGTCAAAAGGGATAATACATCGTACAACAATACATTTTAAAAACATCATTTAAAGGCATTTTCCAAACCCAGTTATGATTACTCCCCTTTAGCTTAGCGTTCTGCTAAAGTGAGCAAAATTGTTTCCCTTACAATACATCGACAAAATGTGCCAAAATAAAACATAAGAAAGAAAAAGAGAAAATGAACTCTTTGAGCACAACACCAAAAAGCAAAGCCCTAAACAGGACTGTAAGCTTTCATTGCTAGCGTTAGTCAGTCCTAACAAGGACTTTTAACTGAGCCAATGCTGTCCAGGATTGAGGTTATAAAGTGGTGGAAGCAATCTTCCTTCAGGCAGAAGGCAAGATATAGACATGAAGATTTATGTTAAGAATAACATTAATTTTAAATATTCATCAATTTTAAATGTACCATAATTCACTAAGATATTTTGTAAGATTATAGACATACCCTCAAGACACAGTGGTACTTTGAAGTCTGCGGCTGTTTGAAGCTTCAATCTACAAATCACTCACAATAGCGGTCAGTTGTGGCTTCTTCTCAGTTATCTTACTGTGTTGTGGGTTAAGACTTCCAACAAAAAGAGTCAGCCCTCTGGATATCTTCTCTGCACTATCAGATCCTGAAATGATTTCGAGAAGAACTGTGTCTGAGTCAGGTTTGTATACCTAATCTCAAGCCTGACCCCTTGTTTTTTCAGAGGTCCACGTCTGATTTCACTTTTTCTCTTGTAAACTTTCATGGCATTTCAATGCTGTGGTGTGAAATTACCAACAAAATCTAATTTCCTCGTCAAATACCAAGATAATGATTTCCCACGACCATAATTACATGTATTTGTAGTTGCTGTTTATATCCCCAAAAGAAATATCCTGATCGAGCCATCAACCATAAAGTTATAGCAGAATTTCTGTTGTGCAATTAATAACACTGGACAACAGCCAAAATGTATCCGAGACAAAAGTAGCTATTTTTAACTAATTTGGACATGCTGATCACGAATATGAACTTAAAAATCGTGAATTAGCTCTAGTTTTCAAGATCGGGGGGGGGGGGGGGGAAAAAGTTAAAGAAAGCTTACAGCCTTTATTTTGGTTGTGAGATCGGTGACCAGGACCGGTATTGGGCCCCACATATATGTTGTCAATCCTGTACAACGAATCTGCGCTGCTGGTTGAACCGAAAAGGACAATCGATGCGTTTTGCAGTTCCAATGGTGTGGAGGGAACCGACAAACCATCTTAATGATTGTTACTTTTGCATGACTCCTCCAATTGGACATGGTATTTCTAAGAAGAAAAAGCGGCCTGTGGCCTATCCGAATATTCCCTCTGCTATGCGGCCAGTGCTTCGCGGGGAAGGACTTCCTGTTCCTGATCCACCAGAATCTTATACTCTGGATGATGAAGAAGACAATAAGGCCAGTGGACATCCGTCACCCGTGAAAGGATCTACATCAAGAGATCCTGATTTCGTGCCTATTGAAGAGTCTGTACAGCCACATACAATTACCCAGAGTGAATTGAATGATCTAGTGAGAGATCTGGAATTGCCAAAAAATAAAGCAGAGCTGTTGGGGTCCAGACTGCAGCAATGGAATCTTCTAGAAGAGAATGTGCATGTGTCTGTGTTTCGTGCTCGGCAAAAAGGTCTGCTTCCATATTTCAAAATAACAGATAACCTCATTGCTTGCATTGGTATACTGGGTCTGATGGCAGCACTGCACATCAACTACAAAGATGACGATTGGAGGCTGTTCATTGATTCGTCCAAGTTGAGCTTAAAAGCTGTGCTGCTCCATAATGGTAATTTTTTACCACAAGATCTTGGTCCCTCCTCTCCACATCAAACTTGGACTAATGACGAATTTTGTAAAGGCCATGGATCGAAATGGGGCAGGATTTTTATACCTTCTGATAAATTTCCCAGACTTAGTGAGGCCAAAATCAAGGAAGGTGTATTTGTCGGTTCACAGCTCTTCAGAGATCAGCGTTTTGATGATATCCTCACAGGTGATGAAAAGTTAGCTTGGAATGCTTTCCAGCAAGTGGCCACATACTTTCTAGGAAACAATAAGGCTGACAATTACCAGGAGCTTGTAGAAACCCTCTTGCACCGCTACGAGAGACTAGGGTGCAACATGTCTTTGAAATTACACTTTTTACACTCTCATTTGGATTTCTTCCCTGCTAACTGCGGTGCTGTCAATGACGAGCATGGGAAACGATTTCATCAGGACATTACTACCATCGAAAAAAGGTACCAAGGGAAATGGAATGCAGCAATGCTAGCAGACTATTGTTGGAACCTTGTGAGAGATGCTCCAGAAACTCATTACAAGCGACAGGCAAAAAGGCGTCACTGTGAATCATTTCCGCTATGAGCATTATTATCATATGGTATATGCAAATGTGTAAAACTTGTTTTACAGATATTTTAAAAAACTAGAGCTAATCTGGTGTTTTAACTGCCATTTTCATGTTCAGCAGCCCAAACAACATAAAGGTAACTTGGTTTAATCTCAGACACACACAAAAAGTCAAAATTTGTTGTCCAGTGTAATTTATCATTCCAGAGTGTCTTGCCCGTGTTATGACACCTATTACAGACAATGTCCTGGCATTTTATAGTAACATGAGCATTCATTTTTGTGTAAATCGTTGTTTCTGTAAGAGTATTTTTATACATTTTTGCTCATGAACTTGGGTATAGGGGGACATAACTCTCAAAAGGATCAGGGATGGTAGGGTTATGTACCATGCCAGCTGGCATTGGTGATATAAGTAGTGATGCTTGCCAATCACTTGATCGCTCTATGATGATTCTAAGTGTTGATATCTCTACATGAACTTTCAAAATCCTGCTTGATCCTCCATGAGTTTAGAATGTAAAGCTCAAAGTAAATATTTCAAGCATCACTATGGTCATAAGTTTTATGTCTTTTCAGTAACTATATATAGTTACGTTACCTTTCCATGACAATTTAATTAGGTGTTTCATTCCAGCTTTTGGGATGGTCAATTCTTCCAAGATTTTGTTAAAGCATGTTGCAAAATCTCTAACAGTTTTCATGACTTGTTGATAGATTCTGTTCGGCCCTTTTGATCTCTTGCTTAGTGGTTTGATTTATGTTTACAATCAGAGGTGCCCTGGTTGGTTAAATGTTGGTTTGATGTATTTGTTGATTCCTACATAGAGTTTCTTTAAAACATTCCCACAATCTGTCCAATTCTTTCTGATCATTGTTGATGGCGTGGCTATCGTTATCTTCACTAGTGCTCTTTTTTTTACACTTTCTAGTGATATTGTACAGCATCTTCAGGTTTCTGTTTGTTTGTTTTTTTTTTCTTTTGCAGTCTTTTCAGTTTCTGAACCTTGAAACTAAATTCCAACAGTAATATTTTGCTTTCTCCCATTCTTGAACATAAACATCTGTTATAATACTTAAAAACATTTAAGACTTCGAAAGAATTATCAGAAAAGCTCTTCCTTTTAACAGTTCAGCCATAAAGGTTCTATTATGTGAATTTTTATCTACCACTCTCTCTTATGGCTTTCTCACTAATTCCTGATTCTCATTTCTGAAATATTCATTTCAATGTTGTCCACCCATCTTCCTCCTTGACGTTCTATTTGCTTCCTAACTTTCATCAGATTAACTGCAATTTTGTCTTCCTGATATTACCCACTTGCTGAGCACACCTAATCAGCCTTCAGACACTGGCTTGAGGCCATCTAGTTGTACTCGTGCTCTTCTGTTATGCAAGTATGCTTTCACCCATTTGTAAATCCTACCATTCACTCTACAGTTTCTCAGTTTCTTCAGAAGCCCTTCTTTCCAAACCTTGTCAAATGCTTTCCTTAGATCTATCCATGCTGCTAGTACCAGTTTCTTATCTTGGAGCGCATCCTCAATCTCTTAGGAAAGGTAAGTTGCCTGATCTGCAGTAGAGTAACACTGCCTAAAGCCCGCCTGCTGTGGTACAAGAAGGTTTTCACTTTCAAGGTACCACTGTAGCCTGAGGTTGATGATACGTTCCATTCTTTTGCAGAGACAACTTGTAAGGCTGATTGGTCTGTAGCTGGAGGCAGTGGAACTGTCTTTTCGTGGTTTTAGGAGTGGTATCATGATTGCTTCCCTCCAGGTCTGTGGAACTCTGCCTGAGTTCCAACAGATATTGAAGATCTGCAGCAGCTTTGTTTTTGCTGCGGTTCCCAAGTTCTTAATCATTTCATTGGACACTCCATCAACTCATGGCGACTTTCTTATTTTCAATTTGGATATTGCAAGCTCCAGTTCTCTGGATGTGATTGGTGCCTCCATAACTTCAGGTATGGTTCCATCTCGTCCTGCGTATTGTTGTTTCTCACGAGTCTCCTGTTGCTTCTCTGGGCTTACTTCGATGTTGTTGTCTTTAGCAAAGGAGTCTGCAAAGTGATCAGCTGCCTGTTTTCCCATGAGGATGTTTCCATCTTTGTACAGTGCAATCTTTGAGTTTCTCCCTGTACCCTCATCATTAAGTTGTTTTACCAGCTTCCACAGCTTCCTTGTATCTCTTTCGAAGTTCAAGGACTCTGTTTTCTCCTTCCAGCTTCTCCGCATGGCCTGCAACTTGGCCCTTTGGAATTTGGCCTTAGCTTGCTGGTAGTTATTGTGGTGTTCTTGGCATGGACTGGTCTCTGCCTGCTTTTGAGATGTTTCCACATTGTTGTGCAGTTGCTCTAGTTCACTATTCCAATATGGTTTGTAGTGCTTACGAGCCCCTCTAGGTATTGTTTCACGAGCAGCCTGTAATATGCATCTGCTGAATTCATCGACTAACTTATTGATGTCTTTGTCTACAGACAGTTCTCTAGCCAGTATACTGGTACGATGCTGGTACATTGTCCAGTCTGCCTTCTTGTAGTTCCACCTAGAGAGAGTGCTGCTCTCCTTGACAAGTTCATTTTTCCCAATTAGGAAGACTGGCCGGTGGTCGCTGCCTCCAAGTGCCATGATCTCGAGTAGAAGGTTGGTGGGTCGATTGGCTGGTTAATCAGGATAAGCCCATTGTCATCCTGCCAGTTTTCAAGCTCATCACCTCTCCTGTCCATGTGATCATAGCCCCAGCTCTGTGAGTGGCTGTTGAAGTCTCCGCACACAATCAGTCTTTCTTTTGCTGGGATTGTGTCTAGTGCCAGTGGGCAGTCACTTGGACAGTAGTAGTTGAGCAGGTGGAATTCTGTACTTTCTGTCCTGAGATGAAGCATCTGGTATTCCGCCCCCTCCATATATGTTTCAAGCTGACATGCACTGATGTTATTCCTCACGAATGTCAGTATTCCACCCTTTCACCTGTCTATTCGGTCAGATCGGTAGCACTGGTAGCCTCTGATTTTGAAGGCTATGTCTTTGTTGAGGTGGGTTTCTTGCAAGCAGCATACATTTACTTGCTCTTCATTCAAGATATTTTTGAGCTCTAGTTTTTTGCTGTAGCCATCTTTTTTTCTGTTGATGCCTTCAGCATTCCAGTGCATTATTTTAAGTGGTCTTTGCTTTGCTTGGCCAGTAGCTCTATTCTCATGCCTCCTGGCTCCACGGGGCAATTGAGAAGGACCCCCAGTAGTAGAGGTTGGGCCCTTTTGAGGCAGAGGGCCCGGCACTGCGTCTGCTTGGTGTCCATCACAGGACGAGTGCCATAACGTTTTGTAGATATGGACATATTTCCACTGCGCGTGTGCGTGGCATCCTGATTGCTGTTGTGCGCCTCTTGGCTGGTTGCCTCCGTCTTCAGCACCTTGACTTGCTAGGGCAGACTGTGGTCTTGCTCGAGTGTAGGAGGGCCTGGCCAGTCTTGGTTTTTCGGCCGCTGATGGCTGTACTTGAGCCCCATCTCCACTTCAAGGAGCTGGCCTCGATGGGGACGACCACATCTAATTCAATCATGTCCTCCACGATACCTCTTACCTCTAGCACATCTACTCCAATCATGTCATCCATTGTACCTCTCACCTCCAACACATCCACTGCAATCAATCATGTCCTCCACGATACCTCTCACTCCTTAGACCACCCACTCCAATTATGTCCTCCATTGTCCCTCTTACCTCCAGCACATCTACTCGTCACGTCCTCCACTGTACTCACCACAGTGAGTCCTCCACTCCACTCACCTACGCCAAATCTACTCTAATCATGTCCTTCACTATAACTCTCACTCCCGGGACATCTGCCCCAATCATATCCTCCCTCATACCTCTCACTCCAAGCACACCTATTCTAATCATTTACTATACTATATCTTTCATTTCCAGCACATCTAATTCAATCATGTCCTCCACCATACCTCTCCCATCCAACACATATACTTCAATCGGTTCCTCCACTGTACCTCTTTCAGTTTGGTTAGTTTGAGGGAGACCAATAGTGTTTCCGGGGCCCGAAAGGGGAGCAAAGAATAGTAACACTGTACCCTACCATGCATGTCGTAAAAAGCAACTAAGGAGGGTTGGGCATATGGTTGGTTACCCCATCCCGTAAAAAACTTTTTACCAAAAGAAAACTTCAACAAACATGGACAAGTCAAATGCAGAATATAAATCAACTCAGCCGCCCAAGGCAGAAGAAGGTCCTCTGGAAAGGAGGCGCATGAAGCAACCCAGAGAAAGCCGAAAGCAGTCTGGGTTGCCAACTAACCTTTTTTCGTCTAGGAGAATCTCCAGGATTGGCACCTGGAATGTTCGCACTCTATGTGAACGGGAAAACTGCACAGGTAGCAGTGGAAATGACAAATTACAGGATTAATATCCTGGGTCTCTGCGAGACACGGTGGAAGGGCATACAGAGGAGGAGACTGATCACAGGAGAAATGATGTTATCCTCAGGACATGAGGAGGAAAGAGCCCACCACAGTGAAGGGGTGGCTATAATGCTGTCTAGGAAAGCACAGAAGGCACTTATAGAATGAGACACAATGGGACCTCGAATTTTAACAGCAAGGTTTAAATCAGCCAAAAAGAAAGTAAATATAAACATCATCCAGTGATGATAAAGAAGGACCTGAGAAAGAAGACTTTTACACCAGACTACAAAATGTCTTAAATTAAGATTATATCGGAGCTGTGTGCTTTCTGTGCTTCTCTATGGTGCAGAATGCTGGAGAGTTACAGAGAAGGAAATGTCGAAATTGTCCTCTTTTCACACAACATACCTAAAAAAAATTCACCGAATCTTTTGGCCGAATACCATCACCAACCAAGATCTGCTTGCTCGGAGCAAGCAAGAGGACATGCACACCATCATAGCTGGCAGACGCTGGAGCTAGGTTGGCCATGTCCTCAGAAAAGACCCCGATGCCATCACAAGAACAGCTATGCTTTGGACCCCTGAAGGAAAACGAAAGAGAGGCCGATCAAAAACAACCTGGCGGAGGACTGTGGAGGCTGAGATGCAAAGAATGAACCAGAATTGGGGCACTGTACAAAGGATGACCGCCGACCGAGCAAAGTGGAATCAATTTGTTGTTGCCCTACAAGACGCCCCTAGGCGTGATGGCCACTGACTGCTTTGACGGTCGGCGGCTAAGGATCAAAGAAGAAGAAGACAAAATGTCTTGGACAAAAGGAAAAGAAAGGACATCACAATTTTGAAGGGGGACCTAAACGCGAAAATAGGTACAGACAACACCGGCTTTGAAGAAATCATGGATTAGGTATGATGAAAAAGAATGGGGAACTATTAGCTAACTTCTGTGCTTCAAATCAACTAGCTATAGGAGGAAGCATATTTCCACATAAAAGAATACATAAAGCAACATTGATTTCACCAGACCACAAAACAGAGAATCAGATTGATCACATATGCATAAGAAGTTTAGGTCATCATTGCATGATGTAAAAGTATGTAGAGGAGCAGATGTGGAATCAGACCACCATCTTCTGTTGGCTAAAACAAAATTAAAACTCAAGAAATTTACAACATTATATAGCTAAAGACAACAGTTTAATGTGGGATATTTAAGAAACCAGGAAATAAGAGAAAAATTTTCAATCACAGTATCCAACAAATACCAAGTACTCCAACAGCTGGAAGATGAAGCAGATAAGGAAGACCACTGGCAACAAGTAAAAAATATATGGTATTGTATAAACATTTAACACAATAAATTATGACGTGTTAGCGTTACACATTTATTTCCTACGAGTGCCTTATAACATACCTTTATATTTGTTTCATATTAATTTTAAAAATATATGGAATGAGACATGTGAAGAAGTACTGAGAAAAAGAGAACATCAGCACAAAGCATAGATAACAACAGAAAACCATTACCAAGACAGAAGAAAGGAAAAACTAGAAAGCAGATTTAAACAGAAGCAAAACCGCAAGCTCCAAAGCCAAGGCTCATGAAGTGTACATGAAATATCCGAAATATTACACAAGTTGAATAGTCTTGTAATGGAAACTGAGATGGTGACGGTTAGTGAGGTCAAGTTCAATATTGATTATTTATATCAACATACATATGCCTGCCATGAATTTGAATTGAACTCTGAAGTGTTATGACCTATTGATGATCTACTGTACCTGACTATGATGTCCACGTCTTTGTATAATAAATCGTAGTGTCATTGATCACAACGGGCTGATCACCCGTTTGCCAGTCACTTCGATTACGGAAACAACAGCGAATGGATTGATTTGCCGTTGCCCTAAAGACGCCACTAGGCGTGATGGGAAACAATGGCAAAGAAAACCTATCTGCTGTTGCCCTAAGATGCCACTAGGCGTAATGGCCACTGACTGCTTTGACGGTCGGTGGCTAAGGACGGAAGAAGAGAAGAAGAAGAAGTGTCATTGATGTTCAACTATGGGTCCAGTGTACGTTACTTACCAGTTGGTCGTCAATCTTACGAACTGTTAAGTTATATCTTAACGGGGAGTTATATGTGTGAGATCCTCACATGTGAGTCTAGTATTTTATGGACGCACATGAAAGCGCATTTAAATTAATTGCATGTTTAAGTATTTGCATACGACCGTGCACTATTATTGAACGGTTATGACGCGATTTGTGGGAGTGATTTGTTGCCATACAGCTATGATGCTAGAGGCAGATCCGAAAGTCCTTGGTTATGGACAGACGTCTTAGATGAATATTATTATGTGTCTAGGCCCCAAGTCGTGGGAAGACACACTTAAATATATTACTGCATCTCCCTAGGTGGAGCATGAATATTAGCCAGAACCGACTCTTCCAGTTATCGTCGTTGATACTCATTTATCCTTCGCAAGTCTTTGGCAGAGCTTCGACACGTCTGGCTATGGCGTGTCGCTAGTGCGCCCAAATTCCTGCTAGGAATTATATCGGATCATAACAAATTATCTTTATGGAAGACCTCCGAAATATTACACAAGTTGAATAGTCTTGTAATGGAAACTGAAATCATATGGACATATTGCCGCAGAGCTTCCGTCGCCCTTGAGATGGTGACGGTTAGTGAGATCGTTCAAGTTCAATATTGATTATTTATATCAACATACATATGCCTGCCATGAATTTGAATTGAACTCTGAAGTGTTATGACCTATTGATGATCTACTGTACCTGCCTATGATGTCCACGTCTTCGAATAATAAATCGTAGTGTCATTGATGTTCAACTATGGGTCCAGAGTACGGTTTTGTCAATATAACTCAAGTTCTAGATGTATGCAACTCTAGTTTTTCTGCAGCTTTCTTGCAATACTGAATATGTCTCCTTTTTGCTACTTCCACTAGATGTGCCATCAGCATAGTCTAAGATCCTTAGTCCACTAAGTACTGGGATTTGCTTCCTCTATTTCTTTAAGACTGAAAAACTCAAACCATTATTCTACATTAGTAGATCTAATTAAATTTATGGTGGTTAATGTTCCTTTCATAAGACAGATAGACTTTGGGGTTTACTGAGTGACAACAGTATATATTAACAGCTTGTATCATTAAAATTTAATTGTAACACGGGCCATTTCTTTGTTCTAGTAAGACTTAACAACTATTTTCGTTTACGTGTTTTCATAATCCAATCTACTGCCAGTAACAGAGAAATTGTGGTGAAAGGCATCTCTGACAGACTTCAGTTCATATCTCAAAGTAATCTGCATGTTGTCCTTCACCAACAACTATGCATTTCATTACTTCTTAAATTTTCTTTATTAGGTCAATGACTAAGGGGGAATCCATAGTGCCTCATCAATTTCAAAAGTGATTCTCTGCCTAAACTGTCAAAGGCCTTTACATAGTCCACACATCGATATAAATATGATGAAGACGAATTCAAGCTGTCCAAAATTTAAGCGAAGTGTAGCTATCCAGTATGTACAGAATGTTGCGTCAAAAACCAGCCTATTCTTCTCCTATGGCCTTTTTAAAATCTCTCTTGGATGATTCTATTTAATATCTTTCCTGGCACTGGTGGTAAGATTATTGTAATAAGCGCTCATGCAAATTTCTTTCCTTGGCAACTAGACCAGATGTGTTTCCTTCCAGTCCGCTGGGATTTCGTCTCTTGGTTAAAATGAAGAACAGTGGGGACGTGTTCTTCGATGTCATCCTATTAATTCACCAACGTCCTTAGGGTTAAGATAGGATGCCTAAACCTAACATATTATTACTGTCTTTCTTTTTTAAAGTCGTATCAAACACACAGCCCGCTGTTCTTCATTTCAAACCTTCTCTCTGCCAGACTTTACCCAAAAAATCTAATTAATAATTAAGAATTGTGATTAACCTATTAGTAAAACAAATACTTTTAGTTAGTGTCCCTCTACCTTTGACATATTGTTTAGCTTCCGGTTTAAAAATCTATGCGCACGGTTACGGTGCTTCCACAATAGAGTGTGACTAATTAGACGTCAATAAATAAATTATGATTTTTTTTATTATTATTTTTTTTACGCTTTTGTGTAGATATGGCCCACGTGCATGTGCAAACAAAGTCAGTCAGTGTGTTTTCTGAGTGTGTTTACATTTTGCATACGTTGACGATACTGTTCGAGTAGCTTACCCAAAAACAAAACAAAAAACTTAATTAGTATCCCTTTACTGGGGTTACTTTCGCATCATAAGCTTGTTTATCTGGTTTCAGCATTTTATAACTACTGCTACTTTCCATGCATGTGGGTAGTTTTCCTGAGTTCTGTATATTGTAAAATAGAGAAGTAGGCCTAATTATTCCTATGGTATTTTGTGGTTTTTGTTTTTTCCCTAACTTAGAATGTCTTGCACTGATGCTGAGTTCGACTTCTCATTTGTTATTTTTACTTCCTCTACTGTAATTTCAGAGTTTATATATAATATCTCCTGTGCGATTTATATGCATGTTTGCCATTCAGACCTCCATCCCACTCTACTGTCCATTCCTCATTTATTATTCTTTTAATTAAGCTTGTGATCTCTGTTTTATTCATCCCCCACATTTATTTGGTTTCTATTATTTCTACTTTTCTTAGCTTCTTTATCCGCCTTTTCATTTCCTTCTATGCCAACATGTGAAGGTATCCAAGCTATTAGAACAGAACATCCTCTGGAGCATAGGAAAGTATTTGCTAGTAATATCTCTTCTGCCAAATCAGGTCTACTGCATTCTCGTAAGTTTTTATTGCTTGAATAGCAGAAAGCGAGTCTGTTAATACTGTCAATTTATGAGGAGGGTTGCTAGAGAAGATTTCCAGAGCTTTCAAAATTGCAACCATCTCTGCCGTGAAAACAGGCATATTATCTGATACTAAATCCTTTCACCATGTGCCACATGGGAACATAAATTCCTATCCCCAATTTGTTATCATCTCCCTTAGATCCATCTGTGTACACTGTAATACTGTCCTTTAATATTTGTTGAATATCTTTCCTGGATTTGTTTTTTCATCATCTCAACCCATAACCCGTCATGGGTCGTAGGGGTGCCATGGTGGAAGCATCAGCAGACAGGGTCCTCCACTGCTCTCTATTCTCAGCAATGCGTACAAGTGTGGAGAAACCGTGTCCTGCCCATTCTTTGATGTTATCAGCCCAGGATTTTCTTTGCCTTCCTCTTCTCCGTTTATCTTCGACTGTTCCCTGGAGGATCGTTTTCGAAAGGGAGTCATGACGAGTTACATGCCCAAACCAGGCAAGCTTTCGACGTTTCACTATTGACAAAAGTGGTTCTTGGTGGCCTGCATAGGTGTTTATCTTCTCTCTAACATAGACATTTGTTTTGTGCTCTTTATAGCAAATGCGCAAAATTCTTCTATAACATTTATGCTCGGAAGCCTGAATCCTTCGCTCCGTATCTGCAGTGAGTGTCCAGCCCTCACACCCATACAAGAGAATAGATAATACAAGTGATTTGTATAATTTGATCTTCACAGGAAAACTGATGTTACTTTTTCATATCACATTCAACTTTGTCATGGCAGCTGAGGCCATCTCAAGTCTTGTCTTGATTTCTTTATTTGATCTTCCATCACTACATATAGTGGACCCGAGATATTTAAAGGTGTTAACTTCTTCTAACGTTTGCCCATTTAACGTAATGTTGGTCGGAACATGTTTCTTATGGCTATTCACCAATATCTTGCTTTTTTCTATATTAATTTCCATCCCATATGTTCTTGTTACTTTCTCCAGTCTAGAGGTAAGGTCTTGAAGTTCTGATTCTGTTCCAGCTATCAGATCAATATCATCAGCAAAACGTAGATTACACAGAGGTCGGCCTCCAATCGATATGGTTGATTTATAATCGTAGAGAGCCTCCTGCATAATATGTTCTAGATATATATTAAAGAGCACTGGTGACAGGATACATCCCTGGCGAACTCCTACAGTTGTTTTGAAAAATTATCCAATGTCGTTGCTTGCAAAAACAGCACTGCTTGCGTCCTTGTATAGTGCTTCAATGATATCTATGATGTTGGTATCAAAATTGAATTTTCTCATTATTTGCCATAAGCCTTCATGCCAGACTCGATCGAAGGCTTTTGTGAAATCGATGAAGTTATGGTATAAATCATATTGATGCTGGAGATGTTTTTCGATCAGTAATCTAATATTGAAGATTTGTTCTGAGGTACTTCTTTTTGGTCTAAAGCCAGCCTGTTCCTCTGACAAGATTTCTTCTGATTTCTGTTTTATTCTGTTCAAAAGTATCCTTAACATCACCTTACTTGGATGACTAATAAGGCTAATGGTTCTGTAGTTCTTGCACAATTTTAGATTTCCTTTCTTTGGAAGCGGTATTACTAATGACTGCGTCCATTCTTTTGCCCATTTTTTGGTACTCCATATCTTCTGGCAAATTGTTGTCATGATTTTTACTATATCTGGTCCTCCATATTTCAAGAGCTCTGCTGGTATATTATCCACACCCGGTGACTTCCCTCCTTTCATCGAACATATAGCCTCTTCCACTTCTTCCCGTAGTATTGCTGCATTTCCGAGTTCTCTGTTTTCGCACTTAATGTTGTTTAATATGCCTAAGTCAGTGTCAAGTTTACAGTTATATAATTCTTTACAATATTCTGTCCACCTTCTCATTACAGCTGTTTTTTCATTGAGCAGAGCCCCATTGCTATCTTCTATGACAGTTACCCTTTGCTGTTGGGGTTTTGATAGTCTTCTTAATGTGTCAAAAGCTGCCTTGCTGTTACCTTTTATTAGCCCCGTATTAATGGACTCACATTGATCAGCTACCCATTTTTCTTTGGCCTGTTTTTTATAGTAGCCATATTAGTTGTTTTATTAATTATGCCTGCCAGGTGGTAGTCTGTAAATGGTTTCTTGAGTTCCAATGGTGGTACCACTGGCTTGTATATACTACTATTATTAATTGATGCTTTTAGGGCATCCAAGTGTACTAATTCCTCCATGCACCTCCAACCTGCCGGGCATCTATTGGTATTCATGAATCTGTTCTGAGTTGTTAATTGATACCTAGCAAATACTGTAAAAGCTGGATGAGTTTTGTCCAACATAATTTTGGTCATGTAATTTAGTCTTAGCTCCTTTCTCCGAAGTTCCTAAGGGAGGACTCCTAAGGCCACCTCCACAGAACCCCCCGATGTTGATCTGATTGCACCTGCAACTGTACATAATGCTTGGTGCTGAATTCTATCTAATTTAATCTTGTGACTATGCGCTGTAGAGTCGTAGACTATGCTTCCACAATCAATTTTGCCTCTAATGAAAGATTTATAAAACAAGATCATTGTCTTAGTGCTTGCGCCCCATCCATGATTTTTCAAATATCTTAGCGTGTTAGTTAGTCCTCTGCAAGACTCTACTAGCATATCTATGTGTTTGTTCCAGTTCAGTTGTTGGTCTAATATCATTCCTATGTGTCTTGTTGTTTGGACTACTAATTTGTTGCCCCTCTTAAGTATATGTCATTCATCTTATTTTTAACAATCCTAATTTTACTGAAAATCATTCCTACTGTCTTATTCGCATTTAAGTGAAATCCCATTTATTCATCCATTTATATACTTTATTTATTTGTTTTTGAAGATTATATAATAACTAGCAATAACCCGTCAAAATTGACATGTTTTTAATTACCGTGTGTTGTTTCTGTTACATGTATTACAGACGGTACTATTACTACTGTTGTCACTTCATTGCAGGCGACCGTCATTAGATATTTGTAGTGAAAATTATATGGATGTATTAAATATGAAGACATGGAGTAACCTTCCTAAATGACACGTGGAGCAGTGATAATGATATAATGGACCGGAAATTGACTAAATAACTAACATTTCTTTTATGACAACATGTCTAGCAATTGTTCGTGCATCTTTTAAAATCTTGACTTTCCATAATCAAACTGTTCATGTATACCGTCATTTGCGCACTTTTCTATTTTTGGGAGAGTACATATAAGAGAAACAATACAATTAGTGTCTAACTTTCAACCACAGTTGCACCCCTTAGCTGTGGTTGAAAGTTAATGTACTCTCTCGAAAATAGAAAAGTGCGCAAATGACGGTGTGCATGATGTGACCGACCGACCGACGTACTTATGGCGGGAATTATGGTATTTGATGATGATGCTGTTAGATTTTTCCCAGATCTCCATATAGCAATATCATCTGCGAACTGTGTCAAATTATTTTTGATGTCTTTAAATTCTTCATTCACATCTTTTACCATTACAGTAAAAATTAAGGGGAAAAAACTGATCCTTGGGGAATACCATTCTGTTGTTCATATAGTTCTGACCTGTCGTTGTTAATTTTTACTGTGAAATATCTATCTGAAGAAAGTTCTCTAAGTACGATAATAGATTGGGGCGACCCCTTCTTCTTCCTAATCTCTGTTTCACTACGGCAGTAATCGGTACATTTTGTATTCTTCATTTTCGTTCGTCTTGAAAAGGACGTTGGTTGCGTTGTGTCCGTTTACAGCGAAGCTGCGATATTTGCGCCTTTCGGCCGACACATCCGACTTCAGCACGGCATTTTTGGGACCGGGTTAGCCTTCCATCTTCGATCCCTACTCACTCAGCTAGACTATAGTGATGCAGCCTGTTTCCAGGACCACCACTTGGAGGGGGAGTAGGGTCTTGGTCAGCTGTGGTTCGCTGACCCTGACGCAAGCAGTCTAGCTATGGGTCACTAACTGCATTTCTCACTGTTGACGCGTCTTAGGTCCCACACTTCGTATTGATTTTATTGCGTTTTTTCCGAGTCGCGCCCTTTTCTTTCTCTGTCCACTGGAGCAGATATTTTGTATCTACATTCTTTCGCTACTTTCAGTATATTGTGTCTTGTCTATTTATCTGACACTCCTTGTGGATAATAATACTAAACATTTGCAGGAGCGGCTGAGAGAACATTATCGACAACCAAGATGGTTAATCGCAGGCGCGGCCGATATCAGTACACAGATTAACACGTACATCGCCCAGCGCAATCTGCTTGATCACTTATAAGGCACGGTTGCAACTCCGCCATGGTTGTAAAGAGAGGGATTTAGTGTGTGCTCAAGCAACAGATAAGACATTACTTTAGCTTACTTACTTACTTACTTAGTCGTTCCCCTTCGACCGTGAGGTGTAGAGGTTTGGAAGAGAGAGCGCCAGACAATCCTATCGGCTGTCTTCCTCCTGGCCTGGTTCCATTCTAGTCCTCGGTCCTTCAAAGATTGTCTAATGTTGTCCTCCCAGCGGACTCTGGGTCGTCCTCGGGGTCTGGATCCTTGGCTCTTTGTTTCCCATGCTTGTCGTGGTATCCGATCTTCTCCCATTCTGCAGACATGGCCAAACCATTTTAATTGGGACTGTTCTACTTGGGTCTGCAGGGGGTAGGATTTAAGGCCTTGACGTATCGTCTGGTTACGTACCATGTCTCTTCTTGTTACTTCAACCACCTTCATCAGATACCTCATTTCTGAGGTTTGGATCTGGCTTTTATGTGTTGTAGTCATTGCCCATGACTCGCATCCATATGTCAAGTCTGGGACATAGGTGGAGCGGTATACAGCCATCTTCGTTTTCTTACCAACCTCTCTCTTGCTGAGGAATCCTCGATTTATGGCCTGAAAAAGTCTCCCAGCTGCTGCTTTTCGAGTAGCCAACTCTTCTTTGATGCCTCCCTTTCGGTCTATAATAGCTCCGAGGTATTTAAAGTGATCGACCTGTTCCAGGACCTGTTCTCCTAGCTTAATCTGATGTCTTCTTTCTTCTCGTGATATCACCATGGATTTTGTTTTAGAGCTGCTTATGACCATCCCTCTCTTCTCCAGCTCTTCCTTCCAGACTTGCAGGTTGGATTGGAGATGTGCCTCTGATTTAGCAACCAGGGCAACATCATCAGCAAATGCCAGCTCCGAAATATAGACCTGTCTCATCTTCCAGTACCCCACTGAATATTTTCTTGTTCTCTCCTTACATGCCTTGATGACATCGTCCATAAGGAGTATGAAGAGGTAAGGTGATAGGATATCACCTTGTCTTACACCAGTGGTGGTCCTGAACTCTTCTGACTTATGGTTTGCTGTCCTCACATAATTTCTGCAAGACTTGTAGAAGCTCTGTATAGCATGAATCAGAGGTGCTGGAATATTCTTCCTTGCCAAACAGTCCCAAAGTTTGCTCCAGGGGACCCTGTCAAACGCCTTTTCCAGATCTATGAAACAAAGATGCATCTCACTCTTATACTCAAGGGCCTCTTCACTCAGCTGTCTGAGTGTGAAGATTAGGTCTTGAGTACTTCGGTTTGCTCGGAATCCGCACTGGACCTCATCCAATTGTGGCTCAGCTAGGCGTCGGAGTCTCTGCTCTAGGATTCTAGAGTAGATTTTACCAGGGACACTGAGAAGGGATATGCCTCTATGGTTTCCACACTGTCGATTGTCACCCTTTTTGAAAATTGGTGTTATGATGGCAATCTCCCAATCCTTTGGTATGGTCTTGTTGTACCACGCTGCCTGTAAAACCCTTAAGAGTAATAGGTCGCCTGATGCTCCCATGAACTTAACCATTTCTGGTGTTATACCATCATGCCCTGCTGCTTTGCCCATCTTGATTTTCTCCAGTGCTGCCTTCAGTTCTTCCACCTTTATGTCATCTTCACCATCATTGGTTTTCTCTTCTGTGCTAGTGTTTATCATTTCTGATGCTTCACCGTGCTCACCATCTAGGAGTTCTGATAAATATTCTTTCCATCTTTCCATTACTTCCTTCGGGGCAGTAAGCAATTTGCCTTGCTTGTCCTTTATAAATTTGAGAGGGCATTGTTTTTCCTTCCTCATGTTCTTTAGGGTCTTATAGAACAATTTCTGGTTTTCTTGTGCATCTTTTTCTAGCTTTTCTCCGAATTCTTCTCAGGACTTCTGTTTTGCTGCTAGCACTTTGTTCTTTGCTTCTGTTCTGAGTGTCACATATTCTCTATATTTTTCCATTTGTCCTGTTGTGGTGAAGTGGGATGTTATAAATATTTATAGGGGACTTAGTGTACTGACTGAGATCAGCTGTGAAGGTATCTATATCTATTAAGAGTAGTGTATTATAGATAACCTTACTTGCTACCACATATCTATATATCTCAGTCAGAATTATTCTGGAATAGTGTGATGACTACGTTATGTGTCTAGGGTATGTGTATGATGAAGTGTAAGTCACAACAACAGACAGATAAACAATTTAATTTAATCCACTACTCTTGACAACACTGTGACACTCACATACATATAACACTCTATGAGAATATCTTAAGGAGTCACTGATAACTTTTCAAATAACAATATGTATTCATTTTTGTCATAAAGGTATATGTGTCCTGATTCAAATACAAAGGAACCAGGAATCACAATCAATTTTAATTACAAGTATATGTACAGACTTTATCAATATGAATATTGTAGTGACATATATTATTAAAAATATCCTATGTGTGTCAGTTGTGTAGTAGTAATATGAGGTAATACTGGTTTTGTTTTGTTCAAGCTCTGTTGGTATTTGTCATCATGACTTCAATAGTTTGTCTTAGGGACTAGTATTGGAGATGTTCTCAGTTCCTGATATTAAGACAATTAAATTCCCCTCTGAATGTTATTTTTACAAAGTTAATTCAAGATGAGGGGACATAATGTTGAGCTCAGCTGGCCAAATCAGCTTATCTTGCGTGATGGCGGCAGGAAAGGACTCCTCTGCTCGAATTCTCCCCTGGGCTCTGGAGACACCTCACTGATAGCTAAAAAGACCAAGGAGTATGCTGTCCGACTCTGGATTCAGCAAAGCTCTGACCAGGTGCTGCTCAGTACCATCAAGACCACGGTCCCTGAAATCAAGAAGGATGTACCTTCTACTTCATAACTAACTTATACTCTCTTTTACACTGATCACAACACATCACAAACATTGAGTTCAGAGCGTTAGGCCAACTATCAGCTTCATTCTGAAGTACTTTATACCAGCATTAACCTCCTTAATGGTTACTACGCCTCTGCACTTCCAGCATTATTTCTGTCTAATCAATCATCCAGGTGTCAGTGTACTATTTGGCCATTCCATGCCGTTTTACTTCCCTCCGACACCCTCTGTTCAGGCTGGAGCATTATATAGGCTTTATCTCCTGTTTGCCACTGAACTACACATATATATACAGGCATAAATTAACAATTTACATTCAATTTTCATTAAAAGATACTGAATGGTTCAAGCTTACCACAATTCATAGAATAAACACAGATACGTTGATTAGCAATGAATTCTGGCACAAAATACTGGCACAAATTCCCATCTGCTTATGTTCCAGGCTTTTATTTAACACAAATATGAGCTGGCTTCAACGCACTGTTGCTTTATCAAGATTATTTAAACAAGTGGTCTCGAACTAACGCTCCTAAGTGAGTATATCAGCGAGTCTAGCCAATGAGGCCACGTTTCGACAAGTGTTTGAAAAAATGTTACCTTTTCACGTCTCCCCTAACAACGAAAGATAGTATTTATAGCCCGACCAATCGTGGTTAGTCTTTCATTTGTTGCGCCCCAATCAATTTGGAGTTTACATGGTAGGCTATTTCTGTAACGTAAGGTTTTTTCAAACACGTTATAAAAAAATTTTATGAGCAGAAATGATTTCATGTTGTCAGGCATCCCCACTATTTTATTTTGGTTATAATTTATTAATTCCTGGACTATTTGCGCAACGTTTTACATATTCTTTGCCAGCAAGCCCTAAGGAACCCAAATATCCAAATCCAAAAGAGCTACGTGGCTGCGTTCAAAATATGCAATTCCTTCTACCTCCTGTTTCGAAGATGTGCTGTCTGGGCACTGTACTGTTTTCAAACGTAAACCCATATAATGTTATCTTTCCTAATAAAGCGTTTTTTATGATCTTAAACCCTAACTCTGGGAAGGGTAGTGAATTTATCACTGTCCGTCTGAAAAAAAAATTAGTGCATGTAGTCTTACACGCGTGATGGCAGCATTTGTGTATCGCGCGACGCGTGTTGCATGCGTTCCTGATTTTCAGCCCTCCCTCTCTCTTTATCCTTTAGTCCATCTGTTCGTTCGTTCCGCCGTGTATAAAATGGAATGAATGAAATATTAAAATTAGGTCATTGTTCAGCTTGGTATCTCAATGTTTTTCCAAGAAATACAGCACACGTTTCATTGAAGAAAGCGGGTAATAATATAGTAAGCTTTTACTATCAACGTGAAAGCGTTACAATTTGCAGACGAAGCAGAAAACAAGGGGAATCTCAAGTACCTTCTTTGTGACAGCACTGTTATTTACCATTCTTCTTCCTTTATTTATTATATGTATTTATTAGGCTTTATATTTACCTAATAATTTATATATGTGGATTAGAATATTCCACGACACCTGTTGTGTTTTTAGTTCCTAATTATTGTTTCCATGCCATTTTCTTCTCTCTTATTTTCTCTTTGACTTCCTCTGTCCACCAAGGTGTCCTCTTTCTCTTGTTCCCAAGTCGGACTTCACCGCATGCTTCTGCAGCAGCTGTCTTTATGATATCCTTGAATTTAATCCAGAGGGTTTCCAAGTCATCAGGTTGTTCTTCTGTGTTGCTCACCGCTGCAGCAATAAGCCCCTGATATCTGGTCTTAATTTCCGGCTCTCTCAGCTTGTAGGTCCTAATGCTCATTTCTCCTGCTCGTTTACTTGGTTTCTTGCGTGATGTTGGGTAGTTCCTAGGCTGAGCAACTCTTTCAGTTGTTCTTTTGATTGTTAGCAGGTAGTGATCACTTCCAATCTCTGGCTCCCTCCAGACTCTAGCATCTCGGACATATTTGAATGAGCTTCTCCGAACAATGACATAGTCGATCACTGACTTCTCATTCTTTGTTGGTCATTACTTTAGCGAAAGTAATAATTTGTTACATCTGACATACGTTGTCGTATGAGGTTAACGACGAGTTCGTGAGTCGGTACACGGGACAATCGGATGTTTACAGCCCATTTTCAGAAACGTAATGTTTGAAATTGTGCAATAGGTGATTCATGCAAAATATTCAAATCAGATTGGCTGATCATCTGTGCTTCATAACAACGAATGCGTGGGAAGGCAGTGAATATAATCTGACGCTTCAGTCAGTCAAAACTACTATGAAGATCGCTTGCCAAGACACCAGGCCGTGCCAGAGGGAAGCCTAAAATTCATAATTCTATTTTATCATACTGGAGACCTTTTATTTGAGTATTTATATGGACTTACAAAAACAGCCCAGGAGATCTCTATCATTTTAATAAGGAAAGCCGCTGTCTGAGGAAACTTAAGGAAATACACAAAGTCAGAGAGGGAACTTATTAAATTAACAACACCCCAGACGCGTGTAAGAGGCCGATTCAAGTCTCTTTTATTCATTTGAGCAAAAAGTCTGTGAGCCAGGATTGGCGTAAGTTGTGACTTTACATTTTATATTACTAACATATGAACTAACATATATACATATATATTACCATGTGAATTTTAATATGTGAAAATCGCTAGTGGATGTCCCAGTCAATTGAGACTGGAAACCTCAGCGTATAGAATGATGATTCATGAACCACCACTGCACGGGCTGGTGATTGCTTTATTGCTAGTTTCGTAAAGAGAACTAAAAGCATAAAGCAGTACCAAGTTCCATAAGGAGCCGGGAGGAAAATATGAAAGAACCGATGTACATTCTAAGTAAAAAACTTACAGTTTCAAACCAGTGTAAATGTCTATGTGAAAATATTCATTTTAAAATTAATGAAAGTTTCAAACTTTTCAAATCGGTGTAAATATAAATGAAAACATGTACAATTTATATTGTGAACACTGTTCAGTCAGTGGAAATGTAAATGTAAACATATTCTATTTGTACTATTAACCTTTTCATTTAAATATAATGTAAAGCTAAAGCTATTCAATTTAAATGTAAAGAAAGTTTTATCCCGAGGGATTAAATTTAATTCTCATCGAGGGTAAATTCTGAGTGAAATGGGATGGTGGAATGAGAAGATAGGGACCCATAACCATGGGTTGGAAAACGCAATACTCAGGAAAGCGTTTCGTTTCTATTCTTTACCATAGCTATTGGTGGGACCAGCAGAAAGTACTATCTCTGGAACAAGAAGGGAACAGTGGCCTAAGCCTTAAGACGAAGGACCAACGTTGTAGACTCTCCTTGACATTTCTGGGAAACGAGCTACACCCTACAACCTTGACCAGCGACGAGCGCGAGCAGTGTAAAAATAACCAACCCATCAGAAGGAGCAGAACCGTCATTGGCAGCTAAGTTCAATATATGCTGCCACTTGAACTTTTTGTAACAATTTACCTCCTATCACGACCGTGAAGATAACTTTTTCTTGATCTATAACTATTCAAATTATTTTCAAACTGTTAACACTTAAGTGATTATTAAATTTTGTTATTTGTAAATTTACAAATTTAACTTCGATTTAATCCTTCCAAATGTACTGCATGTTTGTCTCAGTCAATTTACTACACACACTATAAACTGAGCTATACCAGAATAATAATAATTCCCCTGCGTTAATCAAAGGTGGGGGCTTAAACCAGCTAACATAAACCATTGCTTTATCCTTCACAAAAGTTGTCGGCAGATTCTAGAATTAACGTGCTCAGCCAAACGCAGCATTGTTTTCGCTTATCTGAATATCTTGTGAAGACTCCCTTTGTAATAGAAGTGTCATTACCCTTCTATCTACATCTCTGCCAAAAGTAATCTTGTGCGAAGGTAGACAACTTTGAAGCCCATATTAGATACTCTTGAGTTTTGGCCACTGTTGGACCACTACTGCAAAGCAGGGGAGGCAATACCATCATAGTATCTATACATTGTACCTGTAATTCCTATCTTTTTTATTTTAAAGAGAGCACCTTCTCTCCAGCATTCATCATAGCTATATCTAGAAATATTGCCACTGCTTTTTCTTTCTTTTGAAATCCTAATTTTATTTCATGTTCCATTTTGGTTATCTGATCCATAGTGCATCTATCCCTTCTAAATCCTGATTGAGTCTGGCTGTATAGTTTATTATTTTCCAAATAAAACTTTAATCTGTTATTTACTATGGTTTATAATATTTTACCTAGATGAGAAGTTAATAAAATTGGTCTCATGAACTAGCATCAAGATCATCTTTTTCTGGTTTTAGTGTTGGAATAACTACTGCCACTTTCCATATCTTGGGAATTTTCCCCAAATTCTAAATTTTGTTAGAGATGTTACAATTCCTAAGGTACCGGTACTCCTTGGTACACGTTTCAGTGTTTCTTAGCTCAAGATATCATGTCCTGGTGCTGTAATTTGTTTTTACCCTTATTACATTTTCCACCTCCTCCATTGTAATATATGCATTTAAATATGATAGCTCGTCTGTCTTCTCAGTTACTTTTTCACTGAGTTTTGTAATTATTTATTTCCTTCTAGACCTCTCATTTCTGACCGAGCTTTTTCATGGAACTAACATTATGATAGTATCTGGCCAGTACATTTGCTTTTTGCTTGTCAGTATCTGCTCTTTCTGGGTTTTTAATTGTAGGTATTTTCATTTGTCTAGTTCTGCCTTTGATAGCCTTTAATTTATTCCACACATCTGTAATAGAGTGTGTTTTGGGATTTAGTGCTTCTCTTCTGTTCTATATCTTTGAAGGGCTTGTTTCCTTTGTTGTTGTATTTCTGTAATTTAATTGTCCACCATGGCACTGGGTTATTATTCCACTATGCATTCACTTTTTTAAATTCCTAATGTGGTGTGGATTTAGGTGTTGTGGCATATTAGAGTTTGGTATATGTTTAACAGCAATTTTTAATATTTCTCTCGTGAGGTTATCTGCATATACATATTTTTTTCTTAACCAGCAGCACTTGGGCTTTCAGCCCTTCGGCCCAATGACATGTCATTGCGAGGCTGGGAAACCTTAAGTTATCACAAGGGCTGAGAGGAGCTTCTTATGAAGTTTTCACAAACTTGGGAGAGAGGAACAAGAAGATTATGAACTCTTGAAACAGGCATTGTTAGTTTGCTACGAAAAGAACTCAGAATTTTATAGGAAGAAATTTAGGACTGCTAAGCTACTTTCTGGAGAAACTTACCACCAGTTCTCTGCAAGATTAGAAACCTACTTGGAGAAGTGGACTGCTCTAGGAAAATGTCAAGACCTGAAAGAAATGGTCATGATGGAGCAAGTGAGAGAGTCTATGCCTCCAGACATGAGAAAATTTCTTATGGAACAAGGTGCAGAGAGATTGGGGGAGATTTTAACAGTTGCTGAAAGATATCAAGCAGCTCAGAAAAAATAGCTGGCATTAAGAAGAAACAAGGAGATAGTAATAGAGCCCCACAAAACCAAGATGAATATGAAAATAGGGACTAACACCCTAGATACAGACTAGGTTATGACAAACCTAAATATGACCAAAGAGACAGGAACCTTCAGGTACAGGATAAGAAACCCTACAGACAGGGTGATAGGTGGTGCAAAATTTGCAAAATGAACAACCACCATACAATTGAATGTGGTAAGAAAGTCCCTCCATATCACGCTGCATGCATGATAACAGTGGGAAAGGGCAGGAAGGAACCGACAGCAAGTCCGGTAGATCTCCATCATCCCCCCATCTGTAAGAAGTAAAGTGTAATGGTACAACTATCAAGTGCCTTTACGATTCAGGATTGGAATTTGACTCAGTTGTGAGTGCAACCTCCAACCTGCAAGTCTGGAAGGAAGAGCTGGAGAAGAGAGGGATGGTCATAAGCAGCTCTAAAACAAAATCCATGGTGATATCACGAGAAGAAAGAAGGCATCAGATTAAGCTGGGAGAACAGGTCCTGGAGCAGGTTGACCACTTTAAATACCTCGGAGCTATTATAGACCGAAAGGGAGGCATCAAAGAAGAGTTGGCCACTCGAAAAGCAGCAGCTGGGAGACTTTTTCAGGCCATAAATCGAGGATTCCTCAGCAAGAGAGAGGTTTGTAAGAAAACGAAGATGGCTGTATACCGCTCCACCTATGTCCCAGTCTTGACATATGGATGCGAGTCATGGGCAATGACTACAACCCATAAAAGCCAGATCCAAACCTCAGAAATGAGGTATCTGAGGAAGGTGGTTGAAGTAACAAGAAGAGACATGGTACGCAACCAGACGATACGTCAAGGCCTAAAATGCCACCCCCTACAGACCCAAGTAGAACAGTCCCAACTAAGATGGTTTGGCCATGTCTGCAGAATGGGAGAAGATCGGCTACCACGACAAGCATGGGAAACAAAGAGCCAAGGATCCAGACCCCGAGGACGACCCAGAGTCCGCTGGGAGGACAACATTAGACAATCTTTGAAGGACCGAGGACTAGAATGGAACCAGGCCAGGAGGAAGACAGCCGATAGAATAGTCTGGCGCTCTCTCTTCCAAACCTCTACACCTCACGGTAGAAGGGGAACGACTAAGTAAGTAAGTAAGTGAGTGCAACCTTGGTGCACACTGACCAGTATACCACAGAAAAAGTGGAGATACAAGGGGCATTAAAGGGAACAGCCACCATGACACTTCCCGTAGCCAGAATAAATGTCAAAACTCGTTACGTGGAAGGAGTGATCAGTGCAGCAGTGTGTGATGATCCTAATTACCCGCTGGTGTTAGGAAATAGATATGTTTTCTTAGGGAACCCAATAAAACCTGTGATCATGGCAATGCTCCAGACCAGGTCAAGTCCTAAGAAGGAGGAGGGACCACCACTAAACGTTCATCCTAGAGAGATGAGAAAGGGTCAGGCTAAAGATAAAACTTTAAAACCTTGCTTTGGCAAATTGCCAAACAGCCATAACACCCCTAAGAAAGGACAATTTTATGTGAAAGAGGGACTGCTTTACAGAAAGGCTGGAGCAGGACAAAACGGATATGGACAGCTGGTTCTACCCTCTTCATATAGGGAAAAGGTTATGGAATTAGCACATGTTGATTCAGACGGGGGACATGGGAAAATGTGTACCACCTGTCAACGGGCATCTATAAACCATTATTGGCCAGGCATTGCTGAAGATATCGCTCAGTATGTAAATGCCTGTGCTCAATGTAGCAAGGTGACATCCCCAAGTTGGGAAACTCAACAGGACCTAAGAACGCATTGCAGTGAACATAGGCCTGAAAATAAAAATAACTATAAACAGGTAGACAGAGTGGGTAGGACGGCACCTTCTCACATATCGTCTTCCATAAAACCAGTTATACTGGCAACTCTCCGTCTCGTACCGAGAGGGGAAACGACCCATCCCGCGCCAGCACAAATGTGTTCGGAATTCCGAGAACTGGATAAAAATAGAAGTATGGTTAGTCAACCAACTCTGAAACTGAGGGACAACCCCAGAAAAATTGGGAGTGGGAGGTTGGGCAAGTGGCCTAATGCTCAGCTCACTTCGACATACGGCTATTAAATTTGCATTATGAGGGCACCGGCAACAGGGGTAGTTGGCCGGCCCTATACAGTCCATTGGAAGTATTTGATACGGACATGGACTGAGATATTATATATATCTATATTGCCATGCAAACGGGAGAATTGATTTCTTGGTGCAGGAAATTCATTTCCCCATATTGTATTATATCGCCAGTGTGGGTTAGCTGAGAAACCCCTCTGGTAAAAATGGATTCTACCTGAATGGCAGGAATTAAAGAGTCACACATGAATATAAGTAAAGGGTATTGCCATATTCCAGTCAAGCCTGAGCTCAGACCATTGTTGGCTGTGATCACCTCGGAGTGGCACTATGAGTTCCATATGTTGCTTTTGAGTTGAAGAATACTCCGAGTGTTTTATCCAGGCTGATGAGGAAATTACTGGGTCCCTTACATAACTCAGCTATCACCAATATTATAGATGATCTCATAACTATTGGAACCTTGAGGAACATCTAACACCTCTGGACATGTCATTGAACAGACTCAGAGAAGAGTAATGGTGAATATTGATTGATAATCAGCATTTGACAGGCAGCAGCACCTGTGCTGTTTATTAACACAACAGGAGATTATTCTTGGATCGTAGAGGGTTGAGGCAGATTTCTTGAGTAGTGCCTACTTTAACTGACCCACCTGCAGGAAACCAGGATACCAGTAAGGCAGAGTAAACCTTATTGTGGAGTAATGCCGTGATTGTAAATACAGACAGGAAAGCTCCACCAGAATGGTTCACGCTTTTAAATGGGGGAGCTCTGTCGTGTTTTGGTCTGTCTTACACCACGGTCATATTTACCGCACGCAATACTATAGGAAAACGGACCGATACAAACAGCCAATGAAAACGCTCCTTTTTCTGGTGTGTATAAGGAAACCTTTTTAGGCATAACACAGAGGCCCATTTTGTGTAAATGAGAGTAAGAATTTATTTAATTTCTTAAGCTTAAAGATGTTTAAACGGAAAGGTATAGATAGTTCAAAAACGGGGATGTTACTTAAGAGGTAGTTGCAAAGACTTCCTCGAATAAGTTCATTTAAAGAGAAAAATCGTTTAAATTGACATCTATACACCAGGGTAGTCCCAAATTTAGTTAGTTAAAGTCTGCATAGATTTAAATGCATTTTGCTAACTAAACAATTATTAGATAGAACGGTAGAGATAAATTCACAGTATAATTCTAACTTTAAATGATCAAAATCGGTTCAGAATTAAGAGAGATAATAAATATTAAAAATTTTGCACATTGAACAAGCAGGCAAAAGATGCCTCGTTTTTAGATTCCTAACACCGGTTTTTGGCCGTATTCTCCGATACGGGGTAGCGACGGTATAAAAGTCCTTGAACTTGGTTGATTTGGAGCCACAACTTTTTTTAAACACTAAGCGGTACAGAACAGAGTGGCAAAAGGGTGCTGTCAAAAACTTTCCACTGCATCTGCATAGCAGACCTAAATACCTTTTGACAGCCTGTTACATCTTATGTGTATTACCTGAGGGTAAGAAAGAATATATATATATGTATATAATTATGTAATTTTCTTGTGATTAATCCACTTGTGTGTTCGTAAGTGTGTTGAGTGTGTTAAGAAAAAAAACTTACAGGACGAGTGTATTGCCATCTGAACATAAGCATGTGTTCACTGTTAGAGACGAAAGCCAGCATTGGGAAATGTGTAGAATATTTGAGAATTATGGCAAAAATACGACTGTAGGTTTAATAATGTATTTGAAGGAGTATTTCCTAAAGGAAAGACACACTGATCAGGACCATGAGAAAGGATCATAGAATTTGTTAACATGTATTAATCAAGGTGTCACTTAATAGTTTGAACTAAACCAAATCATTGTATGGAAGCAGATCATGGACAAATGGATCTAACGTAGGATTTATAAGGAAAGTGTAATCACATTGAACTGGCTGTGAGTGGTACTGGGGTAAATTGTCCTGTGCAACTGTTAGCACCATGTCTAGGAGCCGCGCTAGCGTAGTGGTTACCACACCGCTATGGCGACCGGGTGATGCAGGATCAAACCCGGGCGACGGCATTTGAGGATTTTTCGTCGACCGGGATTTGGACTGGATTAACTCGAGACCTGGCGAGGACATTTGAAGGAGTGTCGTCGACCAGGGATTGGCGGCTCCTGAGCCGACCCAGCTGTAATGGGTACCTCCGAAATCGGCGAGTATCTGTCTGAATGGCGAGGGACACCTGTCTCTGTACAAGAAAAAGGGATACTCACGTAAAATCAATGTCAGGCTAGACATTAATAATAACCTGAGATTTCGCTTCGAGTATTAGCGGGCGTACGGAAAGAAAAAAAAGCACCATGCCTGAAACTGTTTGCTACGTCCATTGTGTGTGTGGATAGCATAGGGCTGGACCATACAAGGGTTGTGATTATTTGTATTACAGGTTTTATCCTGCAACTACTAAGATTGTACGAGACATTCACTTATGAGGAACTCTGTGGTGCAAACGTTCTCAATATACCTAGAACTAGACAACCTATGTTTCCCAGCCTGGAGATCCAGACCTTTTGTGATCCTGGCTACAGTGGATGCGTCTCATTTTTTGGAGATAAGTGGTAACACAATACCACTGATCAGCCTATCCAGAGACCTTATCAAACCAATAAAATACCAGTAACTACAAAAACAGTTTGAGTGATGACTCATGAAGGACTTTAATAAACTAAATACCAACTTTACAGTCCAGTGAAAGTGACATATATATGTCCTTCATGAGTCATCACTCAAACTGTTTTTGTAGTTACTGGTATTTTATTGGTTTGATAAGGTCTCTGGATAGGCTGATCAGTGGTATTGTGTTACCACTTATCTCCAAAAAATGAGACGCATCCACTGTAGCCAGGATCACAAAAGGTCTGGATCTCCAGGCTGGGAAACATAGGTTGTCTAGTTCTAGGTATATTGAGAACGTTTGCACCACAGAGTTCCTCATAAGTGAATGTCTCGTACAATCTTAGTAGTTGCAGGATAAAACCTGTAATACAAATAATCACAACCCTTGTATGGTCCAGCACTATGCTATCCACACACACAATGGACGTAGCAAACAGTATATATGTATAATATATATATATATAGTAATGTGAAATAAATAATTAATATTTGAAATATAACTTTATCATATTTAACTATTGTTGAAATGGACATTCCATGTTTATTTATTTTATCTTGTAAAAACATTTGACTTCTTTTATCATCTTCCTAACCGAAAAGAGAAACAGTATAGGATCAATTTAAAAAATAATAATAACCATTATTCAAGGGAGGATCTTGAGAGGTAGCACTTAGACCTTCAGTAACAAACACTATCATCATACTTGAAGGTTTATACAGCTTGACCCTACCTTTGATTGTCGATACACCCTTGCTCTTTTCAGAGAAGGGGGTATTTTCTTATAAGACCAGTCTCTTATCTGGCACTATCCTGGTATCATCTGATACATCTTTTTTGTCCAGGATATCTTTCATCTAAATAACATCTGAACCTCTCGCGATAGTGGCTTCCATCTGCATATACATCAACATTTTCATTTTCTATATTAGTAATTGATAATGCTTCCATTTCATTTTGGATAGCTATCCTATTTGTATTATTATAGTGAAATATTGGTGTTGCGTGGATATTTTGACGCACATATTACAAAAATCGATATGGCTATTTAATATGGAAAAGATATAGACATTCATTCATTTGTGTATGAAAATGCTGTCTATGGGGAAGGCTAGATAATCCATAATTGTTTTACCATGTTTGATTATAGGAGTAATCGTTCTTGATATTAATTCGGCGCATGGATATGACACCCTTGTCTGTACCTATTTCTTAGGGCCAGAAAATAGATTAATTTGCTTATTATGTTTATGGCCTGAATTCATATGTATTACATATTATTAGTACAAGTAGAATCAGTCCTATATTGTATATTTTGGATGGGTAGGCAGGACTATATTTTTTTATGCCGCTCTAGCGGAAGTAGGAGTTGTCTTGTCTAGTCGTGATGAGTTCCGATGTACCGTGACAATGGCGGGTATGCATTTTTCCAGGGCTGGTAGATTCTTCAGTAAAAATGATTTATGAAGTGGTTTTTCTTCTATAGGAGATTGTGTCTCTACTAGAGTTGTGTTAGAGACTTTCCTAATGTAACGGTACCATGTATGATTCGGACTCCAGGTAATTCCAGTCCCTGTTTTGATGATCTCAGGTCGGTTAGGCCTAGCGGGAATTTTGTGCTTCGCAACGCTAGGGTCAAGTTTGTATCGACGGAGATGACAGGCTCCATACTGTAATTATGTCTACGTGAGGTAACTGGATTACGGTAGATCTGTGTGGAGGAACTTTATGAAATTATGCATATATATTGCAAATTAACTTTGGCTTATATATATATCCTCCTGTGAGCAAGTGAGCGACAACTCAGGAGGCGGCCATGTTACATTCCTGTCATCGTATTTTTGAATCACTGTCCAAAGAACGGGGCATGTATCTTATTATTCGGACAGTGGCAAGGAGATCTCAATTTTGATAGAAACCCCTTATCGTGGTTTCACAATATGATAAACTGTGAACATAAAGCAACTTTAGTTACTTACCGATCCGCCTTCACTGACGCGCTTAGTCAGATAGGGGATGCGGCCATTGGATGTACTACCTATTATTTATGAATGTGCCATGACATAGGATCTACTATGTATGCCTGCAAATTGATATGTCAACATACCCATGATTTACTCGTTATGTCCCAGTGTGAGCGTCCAAATAAACTGTGTAAACAAAGATTCCAGCAGTCTGCATTGGTGCCTTGTAGACACAAGTGAATGAGTGTTTAGATTGGTCAGAACACGAACAGTACACCATTCGCGTTAAACACACTCTACACTTCTACCCATATATACACCCTCCTGCGTCGGTTGAAGTGACCAAGTTTAGGGCCTGCTTCCCCTGGAGCCTTAGAGGGAAACTACTGTTTACAGCTGCCTTTGCCTTCCCTAACTTAGGACTAGGGTGAGTTACCCATTTACAGCTGGGTAGACTGGAGCATGCCTGATCTCAACAACTCTGTACACTACAATGGACACATACAGTAGTGGCACCACAAACAACATGCTACAGTGATTGATAGTGGAGCTTTACAGAAGAAAGAGAACACACCACACTTTACAGAAGGTTTACAGTATACAACTGACACTTCTTTATAGACTGACATTGTGTGTGTGTGTGTTGGACAAAACAACTTTACAGCGTGTGAAAGAAACTTTACAGTGGTGAGCCAGATCCCTGGGTCCAGCCTACGCAGTCTTGTGTTGAGAATCACATTTTACAGTTACAAGAACATTTGTTTGACCACATCAACACCAGTAGGACAGCTATACAATCAATGTCAGCTTGACCTGTTCTGACAAGTGTAGCAATATCTGGGTCAGCACTTGTTGACATTTGGCACAATACAGTCAGTGTTCTAAACCAGTGATTGTTTATCCTGCTGTAATACAAGAGCATTGTTGAACATAAAGTGCAAATTTCATCGGTGGATCTTCTAATGTGCTCAAAAAAAAATTGGACAGTGTAATAGTTAGAATGCAAATCTATTACTCAATAAAGTGGTAGTCTAATTGATTAAAACTGAGCATACAGTACTATACATTGCAACTACAACACATTGCATGATATGATACACACATTGATGATTTATATATATTTATGTTTATATATTATTTGTTTATATGTGTGATTGTTATGTCTTTGCGGGCCTGGATGGGAGGTGACTAGAACAGGAAATACCAAGTGATATTGGTCTTGTTCTGGCGTTCTATAGGGAGCAATTTCTTAATTGAAATTTGCATGCAACATAGTTTGCAGATATTTGGTTAGTTGTGACGACCGTGTTCATATTTGTATTTGTAACATTTTTCTGTTCTTTATTTTTGTTTGATTTGTTTGTATAATTGTAGGTCTCATCTTTCCTTTCATTTCAGTTCTTTACACCCTTATGTTTATACACTGTGGCGTTACTTGTCTTGTTATCTTATTGCAGTTATCAACACAGATTCTGTGATCATTTTTTTTCATTTCTCCTAGTTAATTTAATTTGATCTCTGCAAATGTTTTCAGATTGTCTTTTCTTGTTTGTCCTTTGTAATGTCTTTAGTTGACATATGACATAGGAGGTATAGTTGTATACACTTATAGTATAGTACAGATCAGTACTTTATGATTGTTATTGTTATAAAACAAAATGTACAAGACCTTTATAAGGCTTGTCTCCCAAAGTGATTGGTAAAGGGAAATATTATTTTCCACAGGTACTCAAGTGATCATTGATTACATTAGGGTATACAAGACCTTTGTAAGGCTTGTCTCCCACAGTATTTGAGATACAGTTATTGTTGTCCACAGGTACTCAAGTTATCATTGGGTATTATAAACCATACAAGTTTTCACTAAGACTAAGTCTATGGTATAGACTTGTCTCCCATTAAAGTGAAATAAGGTAATTTATTTACTTTTTCAGGTTTCTGATTTAAGAAGACAAAATGTCTACATTAGATTACTTTATAGCACAAGGAAAATCCCTTGATAAGACTGGGAAAGACTTAGAACAATGGGCTGTTGCTCAATATGACAAAGCATTAGCTGCTGAAGAGAGAAAAGCTGCTGCTGCTGCTGCTGCTGCTGCTGAAGAGAGGAAAGCTCTAGCTGAAGAAAAAAGATTAGAAAAAGAAGCTGATACTGCTGCTGAACTTAAGAAATTGCAGATGCAAGTGGAGGAAAGGAGATTTGATGCAGAACAGAAGAAATTAGAAGCTGCTGCTGCAGCTGAACAGAAGAAATTAGAAGCTGCTGCAGAACAGAAAAGATTAGATAGAGAAGCTGAAGAGAGAAAAGCAATAAGAGAACATGAATTTGAGTTAGAGAAATTAAAATTGACAAGTATGAGTAATGTTAATCAGGCATCTAGTGGTAATGGTAAACCCTTTGTGTACAAGGTCAAGGTACCAGCGTTCAACTCTGCCAGTGATGATATAGCATTCTGTCTTGATAGATTTGAACGGGCTTGTCGAGCTCATAATGTTGACAAATCACAGTATGTGAATCAGTTGTCTGAAAATCTTAAAGGGGAGTCTCTGAGTAAGTTATATTTCGTCGAAGAGGCCGACAAGGATAATTATGATGCTGTTAGGGCAGCTTTGATAAAGAGATATCAGCTGTCTGAGGAAGGTTATCGTCTTTTGTTTAAAACAATGAGACCTGAGGTAGGTGTAGAATTCTCAGAATTCATCTCAAAAGCACGAATTACACTTTCACGATGGATTGAATTATCCAAAACAGAGAAAACATTTGATGGTCTTACGGATTTATTGCTAAGAGACAAGGTCATGTCTTCGGTAAATAAATCATTCCTAGAGTTCTTACATGAGCGTAAACCTAGTACATTAAAGCAAATGGAAGAATATTGTGACCAGTATGCCACGGCACACCCTGACATGATTCTTAGTAACTCTAACATTAAAGAGAGTATGCCAGTTGCTTCGGCAACAGAATATAATCAGAATTACTCACACAAATTCCAAGGAGCTAAAAATAAATTTGATAAAAAGGTTAATTGGAATAAGCATCAAAACCAAGATAACCACTCAAATCAGGGTTCTTCTTCGAAGAACTGGAATCGAGCTGATAGTCCTCGACACGCGAGGGGTACCCATAATTTTAGAAATTCTCGAAAAGGGAGTAGCTATAGGAACTACCCAAGTGCTTCATGGAGACAAAAAAAATCAATATTACAGGGATACTCAATATAATGAGCGTGATGATTATGATCATGAATATTATGATTCAAACCCAAATAGGGGTTATAACAGAGGCAATAATAATTATAGAGACAATTATAACCGAGGTAGATCACAACACAAAAGACATGGTAAATCTTATTACCAGGCTAACTCTGCACAACAGGAGTTCCACGACGCCGGTAATCAGAATAATGATAAAAAAGACTCCAATAGTGTAGCAAATTCCGCTTTCGATTTTGCTAGAGCATCTGAGTGTTCGCAATGCAAAACATTATTCGATCCAACCACAGTTTCTACTTTAAGCTGCGGTCACCCGCTTCCCGCGCTCCATGCGTCAATCGCGCATAATGGAAGGGGTGCTCTTGTCTTTAATAGGGGCCTAATAGATGGTACTCCGGTATCAATTCTTTTCGATTCGGGGTGCACTACCATCGGAGTGAGGCAATCACTCGTAAATCCTTCTCGAGCTACAGGCAATATAGTCAAATGTGTAACATTTGGTGGCACATTGGAGAAGTACTCCACTGCCATTATCAATATTGCTACGCCTTTCTTTACAGGAGAGGTGCAAGCATGTCTCTTGCCGAATCCGATCGCTGATCTTATCATCGGTCGCATTCATGGAATGAAAGAATGCACTCCACAGCAAATTTCTAATTGGGAAAATGTTAATATGCAATCTGCTAATGCAGTAATCACTAGGGCTCAAGCTCTTAATATGCCGCAATCTTCACATTCTGAAGATAATGATGCGTAGATCCAAGATGATCCCTTGGAGATTTCCCATGATTCTTTTATAAAACAGCAGGAAGATGATCCTACTCTAAAGAAATTCTTTACTCTGGCAACAAAAGGTGATCCGAATAAGGATACAAATCGTAAATCATGGATTACGATGAAGAATGGCGTACTTGTACGTATGGTACAAGACTCCGCTAAGTCCATTCATTCTCAAATCCTTGTGCCTAAAAATATGAGAGTTAAAATCTTACAGCACGCTCATGATTCGCAGTGTGCTGGACATATGGGTTTTTCCCGTACTAAAGCTAGAGTTCTTCAATCTTTCTTTTGGCCTGCTGTGAATAAGGACATACGAATCTATTGTCGATCTTGTAAAGTATGTCAAGAGATTAAATCCAGAGGTCCACGCCATGATGCACCTATTCAGGCTGCAGACATTCCAATTCGACCATTTCAAAAAATGGCGATAGACATCATTGGTCCATTTAAGATAAAGTCTGCTAGAGGACACCAATTTATTTTGACTTGTGTTGATATGTGCACACGTTGGCCGGAGGCTGTTCCTCTAAAGAGCATAACTACTGCTGATGTCGCAGATGCTCTTTGGTTAATATTTTCTCGTCTGGGATTTCCAGCAGAAATATTATCCGACCATGGTACCCAACTCATATCGGATACCATGTCTCAAGTAATGTCGACTCTTAAGATAGAGAGATCGCTGAGTAGTATTTATCATCCTATGTCCAATGGGATGGTGGAACGTCTGAATAGAACTCTGAAAAACCTACTAGGTAAGATAACAGAAGATCATCCACAGGATTGGGATAGGGTTTTACCCGCGGCTCTCTTTGCATATAGAGAGGTCGCCAATGAACATACAGAATTTTCTCCCTTTGAACTTGTCTTTGGCGCGAAACCGCGAGGTCCTATGTCCTTACTTCATGATCTTATAACTGCTGATAATATTGTCGATGACACAAAATCCTCTTATGAATATGTCATCGCACTTAGACACAAGATTATTGAAGCATGCAAATTGGCAACTGCTTCTTCTGAATTTGCGAAACAGAAGGCAAGGGATTTTGCCAATAAAAAGAGATGCTTGCGACAACTTTGTCCAGGTGACAAAGCATTCGTCTTGCTACCTTGTAGGGAAAATAGACTTCTTATTTCTTGGAAAGGTCCGTACGATATAATATCAAAAGTTTCCGATGTTGACTATATCGTCGATATTGACGGGAAGCGTAAAACCTTCCACATCAACATGCTCACGGAATTCCATGATCGTCCGGATTATTTACAACCTGTTTTCCAGGCAACGGACGATTTTCCAGTCCAACATGAACAGTACTCATCTCTGTCAGTAATACAGGATGAGGAAACGAGTTTCTCGGATGTAAATTTACCTTTTCCAATGATTCCTCTTCACTCTAATGAATCATGGAAAGATGTTGCAATTTCTCCAGAATTATCTCCAGGAGAGCAGAAACAAGTTTCTACTATATTAGAACAATTTCAGGATGTCCTTACTGACATTCCTGGTCAAACTGATGTCATTCAACATGACATTATTCTTACTGACCATAGTCCTATAAGAGTCAGACCGTATCCTATCCCGATACATTTTCAAGCACAGGTAGAGAAAGAATTGGATGAGATGATAGAGTTAAAAATTATTGAACCATCCACATCAGCATATTCTTCGCCGATGGTTATTGTACGAAAAAAAGACAATAACATACGTCTTTGCGTGGATTATCGCAAATTGAACCAAGTGACTAAATTTGATGCTGAACCTATGCCTTTACTAGAAGAGCTACTTACGAGACTATCGAATTCTCATTTCTTTACTAAACTCGATTTGTCTAAGGGATATTGGCAAGTTCCATTATCCGAACACGCCAAACCGTTTACTGCTTTTTCGACGCCTAGGGGTCTATTCCAATGGAATTTCATGCCTTTCGGTCTTATGAACGCCCCTGCAACATTCGTACGCATGATGCGTCGAATCCTATCTCATCGCTCAGATGTCATTGCGTATCTTGATGACATCTGTCTTTTCAGTGATACTTGGAACGATCACTATAATGGGATAAATGAACTATTGTCTATCTTACACGAGCATAACCTGACAGCGAAACCATCGAAAGCATGTATTGGTTTTAGCGAAATATCTTTCTTAGGACACCGTGTTGGTCATGGGTTCCTAAAAACAGAAGACCATAATACAAGTAAGATACTTAACATTTCTATTCCTAAGACTAAAAAGCAAGTGCGAAGTCTCTTAGGTCTAATACAATTTTATGGACGATTCATCCCGAATCTGTCCTCCATTATGTCACCTCTTTCTTCCTTGCTAAAGAAAGGGTCTCCTAATGTAGTCCATTGGACTCAAGAATGTCAATCCTCTTTGGATAAGGTTAAAACTATGTTATCTACTTCACCTATCCTAGTATTGCCTTCTAAGGATAAGACATTTATTCTTCGTAGTGACGCTTCATCCACCGGGATTGGAGCAGCACTAATGCAAGAGTACTCTGGAACTCTGCATCCTGTGATGTATATTTCTCGTAAATTAAATGCCGCAGAGAAGAATTACTCGGTCCTAGACCGTGAATTATTGGCTATGGTTTGGTCAATCCTTAAACTGCAAAGATTTCTTCTTGGCACGCATTTCATTGTGGAAACTGACCAGAAAGCTCTTACGGCTATTCAGAGTAAAAATCTGAAGAGCGCAAGATCAACGCGATACGCGATTGCTTTGCAGCCATTTCATTTTTCGGTGCGAGCTATCCGTGGGTCAGAAAATGTGATGGCAGATATTTTGTCTAGATGCCCACATGATTCATAACTGTTATACAACTTTGATACAGTTGTTCCTATGTTGAAATGTGTACACATATGTAATATCATATATTGATTGTAACACTACTTAGCGGTTCATTGATATTTATTCACCGCTGATGTTTCAATGTTTTTTCGTCTTTGATGATCATGATGTTAAGATATCTTAGATGAAATTTATGTATAAACTAATGTAGAAATTGTGTCATTGCTAATATTGTAGTATGCGTTGGTGACACCTCTCTGGAAATATTTATACTTAGAGAAGTACTTTCTCTAAGGTCAGAAAACTTATGCTTATCATCTGCGCATTGTTATTGGTGCGTTGTGAGCCTATTGTATGTTGCTCCTAGATGTATTTCAAAAAAAAAAAAATGTACCATTTTTTTTCCCCGAGGGGTGTGGTAATCTGTTGCGTGCATATTTTGACGCACATATTACAAAAATCGATATGGCTATTTAATATGGAAAAGATATAGACATTCATTCATTTGTGTATGAAAATGCTGTCTATGGGGAAGGCTAGATAATCCATAATTGTTTTACCCTGTTTGATTATAGGAGTAATCGTTCTTGATATTAATTCGGCGCATGGATATGACACCCTTGTCTGTACCTATTTCTTAGGGCCAGAAAATAGATTAATTTGCTTATTATGTTTATGGCCTGAATTCATATGTATTACATATTATTAGTACAAGTAGAATCAGTCCTATATTGTATATTTTGGATGGGTAGGCAGGACTATATTCTTTTATGCCGCTCTAGCGGAAGTAGGAGTTGTCTTGTCTAGTCGTGATGAGTTCCGATGTACCGTGACAATGGCGGGTATGCATTTTTCCAGGGTTGGTAGATTCTTCAGTAAAAATGATTTATGAAGTGGTTTTTCTTCTATAGGAGATTGTGTCTCTACTAGAGTTGTGTTAGAGACTTTCCTAATGTACGGTACCATGTATGATTCGGACTCCAGGTAATTCCAGTCCCTGTTTTGATGATCTCAGGTCGGTTAGGCCTAGCGGGAATTTTGTGCTTCGCAACGCTAGGGTCAAGTTTGTATCGACGGAGATGACAGGCTCCATACTGTAATTATGTCTACGTGAGGTAACTGGATTACGGTAGATCTGTGTGGAGGAACTTTATGAAATTATGCATATGAATTGCAAATTAACTTTGGCTTATATATATATCCTCCTGTGAGCGAGTGAGCGACATCTCAGGGAGGCGGCCATGTTGCATTCCTGTCATCATATTTTTGTATCACTGTCTAAAGAACGGGGCATGTATCTTATTATTCGGACAGTGGCAAGGAGATCTCAATTTTGATAGAAACCCCTTATCGTGGTTTCACAATATGATAATCTGTGAATATAAAGCAACTTTAGTTACTTACCGATCCGCCTTCACTGACGCGCTTAGTCAGATAGGGGATGCGGCCATTGATGTACTACCTATTATTTATGAATGTGCCATGACATAGGATCTACTATGTATGCCTGCAAATTGATATGTCAACATACCCATGATTTACTCGTTATGTCCCAGTGTGAGCGTCCAAATAAACTGTGTAAACAAAGATTCCAGCAGTCTGCATTGGTGCCTTGTAGACACAAGCGAATGAGTGTTTAGATTGGTCAGAACACGAACAGTACACCATTCGCGTTAAACACACTCTACACTTCTACCCATATATACACCCTCCTGCGTCGGTTGAAGTGACCAAGTTTAGGGCCTGCTTCCCCTGGAGCCTTAGAGGGAAACTACTGTTTACAGCTGCCTTTGCCTTCCCTAACTTAGGACTAGGGTGAGTTACCCATTTACAGCTGGGTAGACTGGAGCATGCCTGATCTCAACAACTCTGTACACTACAATGGACACATACAGTAGTGGCACCACAAACAACATGCTGCAGTGATTGATAGTGGAGCTTTACAGAAGAAAGAGAACACACCACACTTTACAGAAGGTTTACAGTATACAACTGACACTTCTTTATAGACTGACATTTTGTGTGTGTGTGTTGGACAAAACAACTTTACAGCGTGTGAAAGAAACTTTACAATTGGTTTCTCCGGCATCTTGTTTGGCTTGTAAGTGTCATTTATTACCATTTCAGTGGGCAGATGATCTGAGTTTGTTCCTCCATAATTTCCCATTTTGTATTTGCAAAATGCTTATATCAATTGCTGTGTCTTGTTGATTTATACAAGGATTAATTCTTGTTATTGAACCATCATTTCTTCTTCTTCTTCTCTTCTTTGATCCATAACCGCCAACCGTCAAAGCAGTCAGCGGCCATCACGCCTGGTGGCGCCATGTAGGGCAGCAACAAAGTGATTCCACTTTGCTCGGTCGGCGGCCATCCTTCGTACAGTGCCCCCAACTCTGATTCATTCTTTGCATCTCGGCTTCCACAGTTCTCCGCCAAGTTGTTTTTGGTCGGACTCTCTTTCGCTTTCCCTCGGGGATCCATAGCATAGCTGTTCTTGTGATGGTATCAGGGTCCCTTCTGAGGACGTGGCCAACCCAACTCCAGCGTCTGCCAGCTATGATGGTGTGCATGTCCTCCTGGTTACTCCGAATAAGTAGTTCTTGGTTGCTGATGGTGTTTGGCCAAAAGATTCGGAGAATTTTCCTTAGGCAGATTGTGTGGGAGGACAGTTTCGACATTTCCTTCTCTGTTACTCTCCAACATTCCGCATCGTAGAGAAGCACAGACAGTACACAGCTCCCATACAGTCTTAATTTGGTGTTTGTGCAGTACTGGGAAGACTTCCAAATGTTGTTGAGAATAGCAAAGGCTGTTCTCGCTTTATTCATTCTGTTGTTAATGTCCTTGCTTGTTCCGCCGTCAGGTGTTACTATGCATCCTAGGTAAGTACATGTGTCTGTCTGTTCTAACTTCTGGTTCCTTACTGTTATTGGCCCAGGACTGCCCACATTGAGTGTCATGACCTCTGTCTTCTTCAGATTGATTTTCAGACCAACCTGCTGGCCATACTAATTCAGTTTATCAGTTTTGTCTTGAATGTGTTGATGTGAATGCGCGAGTAGTGCAATGTCATCTGCATATTCCAGGTTTCCAGTGTAGAAAATGTTGTCCATCTAATTCCTCTTGGACTGCCCTCTGTTGTCTGGCGCATCACCCAATCTATGGCTTCAAAAAATAATGTTGTTGATAAGGGGCATCCCTATCGTACTCCTGTTTTCACTTCAAAAGTTACATTACTCAATCCAACACTGCACGTTAAGTTAGAGAACCATCATTTAGTATGATTAATTCATTGTTTTCGATTAAATCTACTAGTATTTTTCCTGATTTGTCTATCAAATTGCCTCCCCAAGCTGCGTGATGAGCATCGAAATCTCCCACTACAATAGATTTATTGCTTAATCTCTTCTTCACTTCTGCAAGATCCCTATCATTTATATTACCACTTGAACAGTAGAAGTTAATTATTTGTATTTCCCTTAATTCACTACTTACTGTTATATGTATTCCTTATAAATTTTCTATTCCAAAAGATTCCTAGCCAGTTATTATGTATGCTTTGTGAACCATAAATGCCACTCCTCTTCCATTTTGGGTATCCTTCCTAACGTTTTGAAAGATTTTATATTCAGGGAAAGAAAAACGGTGTTGAGGATTGAGATTTGTCTCTTGAATGGCAAATATTAATTTATAATGTTTAGTTATTCCTAATAATGCTGGAATTTTTTTTTTTTGGGGTACACTTCTACAGTTCCACTGTATAAGTCTAATGTTCTGTGCTTCCATTGTTCAATATGTAGGTTTATTTGAATATAATGTACTACTGTTATATATATATTATATATTTGATTTGTTTGTTGATATTAGATTCTTATAGTTTTCCTTTTATATTGCTTGCATGGATTTGCAGTTCAGTTTGAATTTTCTGTAGGAATGTTTTCACTCATGTTGGTTATGGAATCAATAAAATGTTGGCAATCTTTAATGGAGTTTGCTCCAACAAAAACGTGTCAGGTATCTAGAGAACTGAAAATTCCTAGCAATAAGCAACTTCTTAGACAGTGTCACATATGGAAATAGTGCAGCAATGACCGTCCTCTTTTGCCCGCCACCCCCCCCCCCCACCCCCATCTAGGGTTATATTTTTTGCTACATGAACGACGGATTCACTATCGCAATTAACACGTGAGCCGTTTGGCAATTAAGCACGGTGGAACAAAGCGAAGTGCGCAGCACGGCGTTATCGCTCTTTGATCAGGGAAACACGCGGGCAGAGGCCAGGCGTTAACAGTTTCTTTGAAGAATCAAGGGCGATCAGTCTGAGACGTACCTTGAATTGTTACATTTTCAGGGGAATTAACTTACGTAGCTGATATTCGGCAAGGCGGTGATAATGAAAGACAAGCCATAAATTGTCGGTCGGCAGAGGTGAAAGAAATAACCTTGCATTCAGGAAACGACTGCAAATTTGCCCGGCCCTGGACGTAGGTGCGACTTTCGCAGCTATGGATATATACCTCGGCTCTCCTAAAGTCATTATCAGTTGCTCAGATATTTTTCTGAATTCACTAGCTCGTTATCCTAAGATTTCTCGTACAGAGTGTATTATTAGATTTCGTGGAGTGTTTCATTTCTCCGTTTTGCGGTAATTTATATACTAGCATTTAAGTGATTTGGTGTGTTTAGAGTTTTCATTTATATTTCACTGGGATTTTCTGTGTTAATTAAAAACTTATAGCTAATTTTTCCAGCTGTAAAGTAAATTTTATTACTCGCTATTTCCCAGTAAGAAATGTTTTAAATTGACTAGTAGATACATTAAATAACTGTCTACTGACGGTATATATTATTTACTTCTATCCGTTTTTATGTAATTTTATAAATGACGAGTGTTCATATCACGCGTTAAAGACGATAGAATAAGCTAGACACTTATGTTTTAAATCTAATTTATAACGGAGTGGTGAAAAGGTCTTACCTTAACGCATGTTATATATGATAATGATATTATGGTTAAATGTTTATATTTCTTTCCTAAAATATAGGCTGATCAAAACCTGCGAACTAGTGGTCTAACGGTCTTATGGCCATATGAACTTGTAGTCTTATAATTTTATAAGCATCCAGGGATATTTAATATTGATGCGCTTCTTGCTGTGACATGTGCGGTCCATTTTCCTCATTTCATGAGAGAAACCAGAATAGAGCCATTAATTATAATATTAACTGGACCAGAACTATTACCAGATTTCATTTATATCAATCTCATCAGCCAGCTGTGGCAAAATATATTGTCAGCAACATTTGTATAACTTAACATAGTGTCTCAAAAACCTGAGGCTAGACAACACAGATTATATATGTATTATTCATCCTATGTCGGCGATCACCACGTATGAACCTTACTCCAGCCAACTGAAGGCAAAGATACCGTATTTTATCCAGGAAAAATTAAATCACCAACTCCAGCGACTCCCGTGAAATTTGCATCCATCAACTACGGTGAGTCGGGGGCTTGATTTGGCAACACTTAATATGACACTGAATAGTCTTATTACTTATTAGTGTTTATTTCCACGGAATGCCGGCGACAACTATTTGGTAAGCAAATATGAATCTGGCCACAAGTATGAGGGATTGAATGAACTGTAAGAGAGTAACATAATTTTCTGTTGTTACCACTATCATACAAATCTTTCTTTTGTTCTCACTAACCTGAGTATTTGTGGGATAGATTAATTAGGAACTTGTTCTTTGTTTTTCTTTACTGACTATTCCATACCCTTATTGTTAACTTTTGATCTTTTAGGTTAATTAACCTCTGTTGGGATCTTCCTTTCCTTTCCGTTACCAGAGGGGAGAACCTATTTGATTAATATTTTCATTTTGTCTGTAAACCATGATCTATTGATGTATACGATTTATGTTGTAAAGTTCTAGTGATAAATAAACTTAATGAACCTTAAGTTATTGCGTTGGTCAGCCCCTACCCTATCTGTTATCCATAGTTTGTTTTCACGTTTGTGCGTATTTGTCACAGAATTGTGTGCATGTGGGTGCAGTGTAACTTGTATTTTGTACAAGGAGAGAAAGTGCGTCTGATTTAAATTTAGTCGTACAGATAGGCTGGATTAGAGAAATTACTCAACCCAGAGACTGTCCTTTCTCTTACACTATCACCTCGTGAGAAAAACTATTTCTTACACCTTACTTTCACATAGTTATCACTATCACCTCTGCTCAGACAGGACTATAAACATCTATTACCTATCTGATAAAATCTACGACATAATGGTCGCTCGTCGCGGAACTGAACTCTAAAGTCTGAGTCTAGATAAATGTCTAAAGTCAGATATTGAATCTGAATTTTCATCTAGAGTGTGTTTGTGAGTTTGTCTTATGAGTTAAGGAATAAAAATAAGTATCCCCTAGACAACGATCTTAGTTACTGGATGTTTGACCACACACACATATAGGTTTGTTTTCTTTCCACAGCATCATAGAGTTACGTGCATTTGTTCTGATTATAATCTTTGTCAGATATATGAGATATGATATTTGGTAATTTTGTTCAAGACCGCTAGTACACTAGGTTTTTTTAAGAAGTAGAAGAGTTTGGGCTAAGCTAAGGACTGCATTCCGACTTCACGTCAAGTTAATAGCGTCCCTAACTCTATAAACTGACTTCTAGAGTGGGCGAGTTTTGGTGGATTTATAAATAAGGAAAAAAAAATTTCTCTCCTTCATTTTTATACAAAATTTTTTTTAAATCCACCCTTAGTAATAGTAGTTTTTCCAGTATTAGCCTGATCTACCATTTATTTGGCTTAGTCGTCTGTATTAGGAGCCTAGTGCCAGGTAATAACAGCGATAGATTAGATAACTGATAACGGTACAGGAGGTATTTCAGGTAAATAATAATAATTCTTGTTTTAGGTTTTTCTCGTAAGTTAGTTATAGATAGAGTTTTTCTCTCCTTCTTTTCTTCTTTCTTTCTCGGGTAAGTCACAGTCAGTTATTTGCCATGGCTGAGCGTGCTAAACTTAGAGCAATGCTAAGAGAGGAAGCAAAAGAAACAGGATTGCAAGGAGAAGAAGTGACCGCGTTTGTCAATGAAGAACTTGACAGATATGACGCGGAGAGGAAGGAAGCACAAGATAGAGCGGAGAAGAAAGAAGCGGAAGATCGTCAATTGGAACAGAAGAAAATTGAGTCAGAAATGGAAGCTCGCAGGGCAAACGAAAGAGAGAAGGAGAGACACCATGAGGAGAGAGATAATGAGAGACATCATGAGGATAGAGAAAAGGAGAGACAGCATGAACTGGCGCTTAAGGCCCTGTCGCGAGAGGTTCAGATGTTATTAAAATATAAGATATCCTGGACAAAAGATGTATCAGATGATACCAGGATAGTGCCAGATAAGACACTGGTCTTACAAGAAATACCCCCTTCTCTGAAAAGAGTAAGGGTGTATCGATAATGAAAGGTAGGATCAAGCTGTATAAACCTTCAGGTATGATGATAGTGTTTGTTCCTGAATGTCTATGTGCTACCTCTCCAGATCCTCCCTTGAATAATGTTTATTATTATCTGTATTGACTCTGCTAGGGGATTAATTAATTAAATGGGTAACTATATATCAACCAGAACTTTAACTCAATTTAAATAATTCAGCAAGACTGATTGTACATATTTACAATTTATTTATCCTATACCGTTTATCTTTTCGGATAGGTAACTTAAAAGAATTCAAATGTTTTTACATAATAAAATAAATAAACATGGAATGTCAATTTTCAAAATAGATCAATTTGATGAACTTCTTCCAAATATTAATTATCTATTTCACATATTTTTTGTCACTTTCACTGGACTGTGGAGTTAGTAATCATTTTAATAATGTCCACCATGAGTCATCACTCACTAGGTTTGTGTTATTTGAATTTTATTTATTAAATATAGTCTCTAGATAGGCTGACCAGTTGATTTGCTTATCCACTTATCTGCTATGTTGAGATGAATCCTCTCTAGCACTGAACACTCCAGATCTGAATCTCCAGGCTGGGAAATCTTGGTAACTAGTTCTATGATCATCAAGAACTTTCGCACCACCGAGTCCCACAGAGGTGGATGTCTCGTACAAGTATGGTAGTTGCAGGATAAAACCTAGAACAAAATTAAACACAACCTCTATATGTTCCATCACTACCCTATCATCATATACAATGGACATGACGAACAGTGTCAGACATTGTGCTAACATATGCACAGGACAATTTAACTCGATACCACTCACAGCCAGTTCAATGTGACTAAACTTTCCTTATAAATCCTTGTCGTGGAATATTCTAATCCACATATATAAATTATCAAGTAAATATAAAGCCTAATAAATACATATAATAAATAAAGGAAGAAGAATGGTAAAGAACAGTACTGTCACAATGACAGTACTCGAAATCCCCTTTGTTTTATGCTTCGTCTGCAAATTGTAACGTTTCCACGTTAAATATAGGCCTTCTGCAACATACACGCGTTTCCCAAACACACAATAAAATGTGCTGCCTTTCTAAGAAAAACCTTGAAATATGCAAGTTGACCTAAATTTTAAATTCCATTCATGTCTTTTTCTACACTGCGTTACCAAAACGAACGAACAGATGGACAAAAGGATAAAGAGAGAGGGGAGGGCTGAAAATCAGGAACGCATGCAACACGCGTCGCGCGATACACAAATGCTGCCATCACGCGTGTAAGTCTACATGCACTAATTTTTTTTTCAGACGGACAGTGATAAAATACACTACCCTTTCCCAGAGTTAGGTTTATAAATCCTGAAATCTCTTATTAGGAAAGACAACATTAGATGGGTTTACGGTTGAAAACATAACAGTACCCAGACAGCACATCTTCGAAACAGGAGGTAGAAAATACATATTTTGAACGCAGCCACGTAGCTCTTTCAAATTGGTATATTTGGGTTCCTTAGGGCTTGCTGACAAATAATATGTAAAACGTTACGCAAATAGTCCAGGAATTAATAAATTATACCCAAAATAAAATAGTGAGGATGCCTGACAGCATGGAATCATTTCTGCTCATAAAATTTTTTTTATAACGTGTTTGAAAAAACCTTACGTTACATAAATAGCCTACCATGTAAACTCCCAATTGATTGGAGCGCAACAAATGAAAGCCTAACCACGATTGGTCGGACTATAAATACTATCTTTCGTTGTCAGGGGAGACGGGGAAGGGTAACATTTTTTCAAACACTTGTCGAAACGGGGCTCATTGGTCAGACTCGCTGATATACACACTTGGGAGCGTTAGTTCGAAACCACTTGTTTAAATAAGCTTGATAAAGCATCAGTGCGTTGAAGCCAGCTTATATTTTGCTAAATAAAAGCCTGGAAGATAAGCAGATGGGAATTTGTGCCAGTTTGTGCCAGAATTCATTGCTAATCAACGTATCTGTATTTATTCGTAAGAATTGTGGTAAGCTTGAACCATTCAATATCTTTTAATGAAAATTGAATGTGAATTGTTGATTTATGCCTGTATATATATGTGTAGTTCAGTGGCAAACGTGAGGTAAAGCCTATAATGCTCCAGCCTGAACAGAGGGTGTCGGAGAGAAGTAAAACGGCATGGAATGGCCAAACAGTACACTGACACCTGGATGATTGACTAGAAAGAAATAATGCTGGAAGTGCAGAGGCGTAGTAACCATTAAGAAGGGTAATACTGGAATAAAGTATTTCAAATGAAGCTGACAGTTGGCCTAATGCTCTGAACTCAATGTTTGTGCTGTGTTGTGATCAGTGTAACAAGAGAGTTTAAGTTAGTTATGAAGTAGAAGGTACATCCTTCTTGATTTCAGGGACCGTGGTCTTGATGGTAGTGAGCAGCACCTGGTCAGAGCTTTGCTGAATCCTGAGTCGGACAGCATACTCCTTGGTCTTTTTAGCTATCAGTGAGGTGTCTCCTGAACCCAGAGGAGAATTCGAGCAGAGGAATCCTTTCCTGCCGCCATCACGCCAGATAAGCGAATTGGCCAGCTGAGCTCAACATTATGTCCCCTCATCTTGAAATAACTTTGTAAAAATAACATTCAGAGGGGAATTTAATTGTCTTAATATCTGGAACTGAGAACATCTCCAATACTAGTCCCAAAAGACAAACTATTGAAGTCATGATGACAAATACCAACAGAGCTTGAACAAAACAAAACCAGTATTACCTCATACTACTATTACACAACTGACACACATAGGATATTTTTAATAATATATGTCACTACCAGATTCATATTAATACATTCTGTACATAACTTGTAATTAACATTGATTGTGATTCCTGGTTCCTTTGTCTTTGAATCAGGACACACATATGCCTTTATGATAGAAATGAATACATATTGTTATTTGAAAAGTTACGAGTGTCTCCTGTAAGATATTCTCATAGAGTGTTATATGTATGTGAGTGTCACAGTGTTGTCAAGAGTAGTGGATTAAATTAAATTGTTTATCTGTCTGTTGTTGTGACTTACACTTCACCATACTCATACCCTAGACACATAACGTAGCATCACACTATTCCAGAATAATTCTGACTGAGATATAGAGATATGTGGTAGCAAGTAAGGTTATCTATAATACACTACTCTTAATAGATATAGATACCTTCACAGCTGATCTCAGTCAGTACACTAAGTCCCCTATAAATATTTATAACATCCCACTTCACCACATATATTGGGGTCTCGCTCTTGGGATTTTGAATCTTTACCTATTAACAATATTGGGGGTAATTCACTTCAGGGAATATAAGAATTAAAAGGTATCCTTGGGTGGAATTAAATAAGGTTGAGCTCACGGTGCCTGTGTTGTCCATTATATATATTTAGAATTTGAATTGTTGGTTAGACATTGTAGAAATTTACCTGATAGACAATGGCGGACCTGGCCAAGTTTCGATCTGCTGCTGTACAGACTGCAAAAGAGTTAGGATTAGATGGGCAAGTTATGGTTGCCTATGTCACTACGGAATGTGACAAATTTATTGAACGCGAAGAAAGAAGATTAGAAAAAGAGGCCGAAAGAAAGTTAGAGGCTGAGACTAAGAGGTTGCAAGCTGAGGCTGAGACTAAGAGGTTGCAGATTGAGGCTGACAAAGAGGCTAAGAAATTGGAAGCAGAAAGAGAAGACAAAAGATTAGCTGCAGAAAGAGAAGCCGAGGAAAGAAGACAGGCTGCAGAAAGGGAAGAGGGGAAATTAGCTGCAGAAAGGGAAGCAGAAGATAAAAGATTACAAAGGGAACATGAGTTACGACTAAGGGAGTTTGAGTTTCAAGGCCATGCTCCTGAAAATGGTGCCAGTCCCTTTGCCTCTGATGCTACGGTTACTCAAGGAGCCTCAACCTCAGCTATGAATTTTCATTTAGATCATTTTGTTGAGAAAGACGATGATATAGAGAGCTACCTAAATAGGTATGAACTATTAGCTACCACGTATGGGTTAGAGAGAGAAAGGTGGAGATTAAAGTTATCTCAGGGACTTCGTGGGGCAGCTTATGAAGTTTTTGCAAAAATGAGCAGAGGTGATCAGGAAAATTATGACATGCTAAAGCAGGCTCTTTTGTTAAGGTATGAAAAGAATGCAGAATTTTATAGGAAAAATTTTAGGAATGCTAAACTACTGTCAGGTGAAACATATCACCAGTTCTCTGCACGAATAGAGACATACTTGGAGAAATGGACTTCTCTGGGGAAAACCCAAGATCTTAAGGAAATGGTCCTTATAGAGCAACTAAGAGAGTCCATGGCTCCAGACCTGAGAAAGTTTCTCATGGAACAAGGTGCAGAGAGGCTGGATGAGTTGCTAAATGTTGCTGAAAGGTATCAAGCAGCTCAAGCAGAGGTAACAGGTAATAAAAAGAAACAAGTGGATAACTTTAGGGCACCACAGAACTTTAATAAATTTGATCCTAAGGATCAAAATAAAGGTAAGCACCAATTTGATAGGCCACGGTATGACAATAAAAATAAATTCCCACAATTCGATGAAAGGAAATATGATGAAAGAAAATCTTTCAACCAAGGAAAAAGGTGGTGTAAGAATTGTCAGATGGACAATCATGACACTGACCGTTGCAGAAGGAAACCTGTGTATATGGCAACCCTTCAGGTCAGGTCGACCTCAAGACAGGAGGAGGATATTATGTTAGATACCACTCCAGAAGAGATGAGGAAGGCACAGGCTGGGGATAATAAAACACTTCTTCTTTTTCTTGCGATCGCATCTTTGATGATTACACCGTCAGACGAGTTCTCATGATGAATTCGACTGTTGTTTGAAGTTCCTCTTTAACTCCATATAGCTTTGAGTTTAGTGTTGAGTCATTGGGCCAGTATATCTTTCTTAACTGGTCATACAGAGGACAGTCCTGTATAACATGCTCAGCAGTTTGTTCGTTTAATCCACATGTGCACAGTGGTGAAGCAGACAATCGTAGCTTGTGCATGTGTTTATTCAGTTTGTTATGCCCTGTCCTGAGTCGAAAAATAGTTGTCTGTCCCTGCCGGTCGAGAGTGTGATAGTCGTCTTTGGGTTGGTTCTGTTCTCTTCTGATAGTCTGGATAGCTCTCTTTTTCTCAAAGTATGTGACTTCATTATCTTCTTGTTCACATTCTCCTCCCTTTTTTGCAAGTTTATCTGCCTTTTCATTTCCGGGTACACCACAATGAGATGGTACCCACTGAAGTATGGTTCTCTTTTTGGCAGCTACCTTGTTTAGTTCATTTCTCAGATGCGGGAGTTTACCACCCTTGAGAGCTTGCAGGACAGACAGTGCATCTGTGAGGATGACTACCTGGTGGCAGTCAGAGTTGGTGTTATAAATCATATTTGCAGCTTGCTCTAGAGCTTGAACCTCAGCTGTATAGTTGGAACAGAATTTACCAGTGGGAATGTGCCTAGTCTCATAGTGGTTGTCAGGATATGAGATAAAGATACCGGCACCTCCATTCCTAACAGCATTAGTTGCTGATCCATCTGTATAGGCATGTATCCATGATTGATCGGGATAGCTTTCTTGGATCATACTCAATGTAGCAGTTCGTTTTTGCAGATCATTATACTCACATCCACTTGTGAGACCACTGACTGTTGTATTAATTTGGAGGGCACTGCTGGCCTGCTCCCATGGTACAGGGTATAGGGTGGGCTTCAGTGGTGTTGTCTTCATGGATAGGTCTTCTTGATGCTGTCTTATAAGTCTTTTCCCCCGATGCACAAAGCTGCTACGCTTTAGACGTCCCAATGCCAGATCATCTAGTCTTGCCTTCATTGGGTGCATTGGCATACTGTTGTACTTTTCCATCTGGATCATGGTTTTTGTGTCTCTTCTATGGGACAATGTCTGTAATCCAGCAACCTTCTGCATCTCTGTTATTGGTGTAGTTTTCATGGCTCCTGTAATGAGCCTGAGAGCTTGATTTTGCACCTTGTCCAAAGACTGCAGATGTGAGTTAGCAGCTGATGACCATGCTGCTGAGCTAAACTCTAAGTGTGGTCTTATTACTCCATTATAAATCTTCTTTAGATTTCGTTCATTTGCTCCCCAGTTGGTACCTGCTAATTTTCTGAGTATGCCTAGTCGTCTTCGGGCCTTTCCTTCTGCATTTTCAATATGCTTATTCCATGTAAGCCTTTGGTCAAATGTCACCCCAAGATAGGTGGGGTAGCTTTCTTCCTTGATCACGGTTGTCCCTAGGTGTATGTTAGCTGATTTGTCCTTGGGGGCGAGGGAGAACAGTGTTGTGGAGGTTTTGTCTGTGTTTATTGTGATAAGCCATTTCTCTGCCCATGACACTAGCATGTCTGCTGCCCGCTGCATTCTATAATTTGCTGTGGTGACATTTTCATCAGCGCACCAGAGTACTAGGTCATCTGCATATAAGGCAGCTTTAACTCCTGCAGGGAGATCTTTCACCAGGTCATTGATGTAAACAAGGAAGAGTGTTGGGGAAATTACTCCTCCTTGAGGTACCCCCCTGATGGAGCAACACTTTTCTGCTCTGCAGACCGTCAAGAGTGACTCTAGTTCTCCTGTTATGCAAGTATGACTGGATCCATTTCATCATGTTGCCTTGGATTCCACTTCTCCTAAGTTTTGCAATGAGGCCATCTTTCCACACCTTGTCAAAGGCCTGCTTGAAGTCGACCCAGATCGTTAGGACCTTTTTCTTCTCCTGGAAGGCATCTTCTATTGCTTGAGACAAGTAAGTAACTTGGTCTTCTATACTGTAGCATTCTCTAAATCCAGCTTGTTCCGGCACCAGGATCTGCTCAGACTCTAAATACCATTTCAATCTGTGGTTGACTATTCGCTCCATAGTCTTCCCAACACAGCTTGTGAGACTGATTGGCCGGTAACTTGCAGCCTCGGTCTTACATTTCCCTTTCTTTAGTATGGGTATTGTGATGGCTTCTCTCCATACTTGGGGTACCGTTCCTTTCAACCAGCTGTGGTTGAATATCTCAAGCAGTTTTGTCTTTGCTGCTGAGCTCAGATTTACTAGCATTTCGTTGCTGATTTTGTCTGGGCCGGGTGACTTTTGAAACTTAAGCTTGGAAATAGCCTTCTGTAGTTCTCCTAGTGTGATGGGTTCCCTCATTGGGGCAGGAGTATCTGTCTGTCCCATGGTTGCCAGTATTTCTTTTCTTATCTCTCTCTGATGGTCTATGTTAATGGGTAAGTTGCTTTCTGAACTGTATCTTCTAGCAAACAAGTCTGCAGCTTGTTTTCCTCTGAAAAGTTTGCCACCTTCATCCAATGTGATAGTCTGCCTTGGTGAGGAATGCTCTTCATTTAGAGACTTGACTAATCTCCAAAGTTTCCTGCCGTCTTTCTCAAGGTTCAGCGATGCCGTTTTAGTTCTCCAGCTTTTCCGCTTTTCTTCTAGCTTTGTTCTCTGAAACTCTGCTACAGCCTTTTTCCATTTGTTGTGAGTTTCAAGTGAAGGCTGAGACTCTGCGTCCTTTCTAGCCTTGTCCATAGCTTCCTGACGTTCTTGGAGTGTGCTGGACCAGTATGGTATGTAGTTACGCCGGCATCCTTTGGGAATGGTTTCTTTTGCAGCTTGTAGTATGCATCTGTTGAAGTCTTTTACCACTTCATTAATGTCTCTGTTCTGTACCTTGAGGGTAGACAGCAGCGTGTTCACCTGATGCCTGAATAAACCCCAGTTGGCTTTTTTGTAGTTCCATCTTGTAATGGCTGGGCCTGTACTGAGAGTTGCACTCTGGACAGTAAGAAAGATTGGGCGATGGTCGCTTCCCCCTAGTTGGTCTCCTACTTCTCTACTAATAGATCCAGCTATATCTGGTGTGGAGAAGGCAAGATCTGGTGTTGAGGTTGTGTGCCATCCTCTGGAGTAGAAGGTAGGAGTATCTGTGGCATTATTGACTAGGATTAGGGAGTGATCATCTTGCCAAGTTTCAACCTCTTCACCTCTGTGATCCAGATGGTTATAGCCCCAGCTCTGGGAGTGGCTATTAAAGTCTCCAACTGCTATAAAGTTGGTGGCTGGTACCTGTATAGAGCTGAGACTCAGGGGTTTGTTGTTCGGACAGTAATAGTTCAGGAGTTCTATTTCCATCTTGTCTACCTTTATCTGCAGCAGCTGATATTCTGCTCCATCCATGAAGGTTTTCCTTTCGTGTGCAGGAATGTTATTCCTTACAAGAGTAAGTACTCCTCCTTTTCGTCTATCTTGTCTGTCGGATCTGAAGCATTGATATCCCCTTATTTTAAAGGTTTGATCTGCTTTCAAGTGAGTCTCTTGGATACAGCAAACACTGACTTGCTTCTCATACAAGATGTTTTCCAGCTCTGTCTTTTTGCTGTATCCAGCCTGCTTGCTGTTCACTCCCTCTGCATTCCAGTGCATCATGACAAGTGGCACTCTGGGTTTCTCTTTTTCTGTTTTGTTTTGGTCAGTAGTTCTCCTCCGCCGTCTGTTGACTCCACAAGACGGTCTAGAGGGTCCTCCAGTAGCTGAGGGTGGGCTCTGTCGAGGCTCAGAGCCCGGCACTGCACCTGCCTGGTGGAGCTCCACAGGGCGAGCACCAGAACGAGATTTATTTGACGGTGTACTCTCCATAGAAAAAAAAAAGCGAGTTGCATGATACTGTGGTTTCCGGTGCGCCTTCTGGCCCAGTATCTACGACTTTAGCACCTGTTCAACGGGAGAGTGGGCTCATCCCTAATCTGTTTATGTTCCCAGTAGTAGACTATTCGCAAGCAGCCTGGGGGTGTCACTGCTCTGCGCGGACCTTGTTTACCGAGGCGGCGTCCGAGCTCGTATGGTGAAAATATGGTTGCGTTATCTTCAAAATAGCCCTGTCTTTCCCGTGGCTTTTCTGCCATCCTGCAACTTTGAGTTAGGGAGTTCTGAGCTCCAGTCTCTTTCCCAGGCATTTTATCCTGGCCTGGCACGCATACAGAGGACCCCACTTCTGGTTCTAAGTTAGCAGTTGGGGATAGGTGGGGTAGCACACTGTGCATTCCCCGTCATCCAGGGGGCTCTCCAACTATGCAGAGCTTGCACAATGCTGTGCTCTGGTTCTGGGCTCTCCCAAGGAATCCTCACGTCCTGCACAGAGCCACTTCCCGATACCCACCACCTGCCAACCCTCCATTGTAGAAATCTCCTGCATGCGGCCATCCAGTCAAGAGCCAGTATTAAGTCTGGTGCCCAAGTGATCCCCCCAAGCTCAGTGTGCAATGCTGGGTTCTCATCATGCTGCAACACAGGAGGGATTGTGATGCTCAGCCATCTCTCTCAATTCTGCACCGATAAGTGACATCGGGGACTTAACTTTGCCTCAGTACTGGGAGGCCCCGTTTCCGGGTACACCACACACAGCCAATTGAGGCAACGGTCGCCATGGGCGTGATAGACGACAAACAGTGAAGAATGAGGCAAGAAAGCATTTAACCCATGAAGTGGGGGTGGATTGGTGCAGACCAGAGCATGTACCACTCGCCGGTGGGTTCTGCATCTACACCTATAGGGTTCCACCCACTCCTCAGCCCATTTAGTCTGGCCCCTCACCCAGGACCTGTCCGGCTTGGGTGACCCTGCCAGGAGTAAAACTCCCGCCGGCATAGCTCCCGGGATCATTGAGGCGCTCAAGCTCTCCAACCACGGCAAGGTAGGCTTACATGTGGAGAGGCTGGGGATAAAACACTCAAGCCTTGTTTCAGAAAATTGTCAACTTGTCATACAACTCCAGGCAAGGGAGATTTTTACATGAAAAAGGCAAGTAATAAAAAGAGAAATGGTCAGATGGTTGATAAAAGTGGACCAAAAACCAGATGGGACCATGGGATAGGTACCCATTTTCACGGACAAGAATTTTGTAGAAAGGTGTAGCACTTAACTGTTTTGGACAATGGGGCCACTATAAAAAGGGAATGGGAAGCCCCTTTTCACGGACAAGCTTCACTTAACTGTTTTACAATGGCCACTATGCGGAGAGTGCAAACAGATGTCTTACCCCAGGATAAGCCGACAATCCCTCAATCGGACTTAAACCAACTGGAGGAAGAAGATGTAGAGAGGAAATCTCTCATCAAGAATTTTAAGTGGGGAGACAGCCCCAAAAGAAAAATTGGTAGCGGTCGTTTTGTGAATGATAATTCTGGGAGGAAAAATCATCACTATAAAGCTTCGAGTGGAAGAGACCATACCGGTGCATGGACAAATAGGTCCACACAATTAAAGGTCCACATGTAGCTTTGTTAAGAACGTGGACTGATGAAAAGGCAGAGGAAAACATTACATCTTCATACCAGTATGTGAATGAGCTGACCACTCGGTTAAAAACTGGCTGGAAACTTGCCAATGAAAATTTGAAACAAGCCAGGAAGAAACATGCTGCCTATTATAACAGGAAGGCGAAAGACAGAAATTTGGCTGTGGGAGAGAAAGTACTGCTTCTTTTGCCCGAGAGTCAGAATAAGTTACAAATTGGATGGCAGGGTCCATATACAGTTTTAGAGAAGGTGTCTAGAACAAATTATAAGATAGATAAGAAGGGGAAAGAAAAAATCTATCATGTGAATCTCCTGAAGAAATATTTGGAAAGAGAACATCAGGAAGAGACACACTTGTTGACCTTGTCCATCGCCATGGAGATGAAAAAGGAACCACTTTCATCATTTGAATATCCATTACACCCCTGTGAGACAGCAGCACAGGTGAAAATCAGTACACATTTAACGAAAACTCAGAAAGAGAGAGTGCAACAGGTTCTAAATAATCATGCAGAGGTGTTAACAGACCGCCAGGGCATACAAACCTATTGGAATATGATATGAAACTGATAGACTCCACACCTGTCTGTATGAAACCCTATTCGATTCCGTTTGCTAAGGAGAAAGCTTTGAAGGAAGAGATAGACTATCTGTTGAAGGAAGGAATTATTTCGCACAGTGAGTCTTCGTATAGTTCCGGTGTTGTACTCTTAAGGAAGCCCTCTGGAGAACATAGACTCTGTATAGATTACAGGAGACTGAATGCTATTACAGAAGGACAGGTGGATCCATTGCCGGATACAAATCAGCTGTTTGCCAGACTAAATAAAGCTAAATATTTCTCAAAAGTGGATCTGAGTAAAGGATACTATCAGATTCCAGTAAAGCCTGAGGTTAGACCATACCTAGCTTTTAGTACCTCAGAAGGACACTATGAGTTTAATAGATTGCCATTTGGATTGAAGAATGCGCCTAGTGTCTTCTCTAGAATGATGAGAAAATTATTGGATCCTCTGAATAATCCCTGTATAACAAATTTTATGGATGATATCCTTATAGCAACAGAAACATTTGAGGAACACATTGACTCTCTGAACATGCTGTTTGATCGACTTAGGGAGGCAAATTTAACAGCCCGACCAACCAAATGTTGCGTTGGATGTAAAGAATTGGAATTTTTGGGACACACAGTTTATCAGGGAAACATGACCCCTGACCCAAAGAATTTAGAGAAACTACAGAAAGCCCCGAGACCACAAACCAAGAAGGACGTGAGATCCTTTGTCTCATTATGTGGTTTCTACCAGAAGTATATCAAAAACTTTAATTCCATATGTGCACCATTAACTGAATTGACACGTAAAGGACATCCAGATCGCATTACATGGACACCACAATGTGAAATGACTTACCAAGAATTGAAGGAAAAGCTCACAAGTAAACCCATTTTGAAATTACCTGACTTAAGTCAAGAATTCATAGTAAGGACGGATGCAAGTAATATTGGGTTAGGTGCAACTCTACTACAGAAATCAGATGCATTGGATGGGGAATTAAGCCCAGTGGCATATGCTAGCAGAAAGTTGAATAAAGCTGAAATCAACTACTCAACTAGCGAAAAAGAATGTCTTGCAGTAATATGGGCAATAAAGAAATTCAATATTTATCTATATGGGAAGGCATTTAAGTTGCAAACAGATCACAAACCTTTATCGTTTCTAGCACAGGCTAAGCATGAGAACTCTAGGTTACTCCGATGGTCTTTACTTCTGGCTCCATATAATTTTAGCATTGAGTATATATCTGGAAAAACCAATTTGGGAGCGGATTTTTTAAGCCGCCATCCGTGTGATGAGAATCACCGTAAACCCCAGAAATAATAATAAATTTCTCTATGTGAATATAGAATAAAGGACTGACATATAATGTCTGTTTTAAGAGGGGAGGTGTCGTGGAATATTCTAATCCACATATATAAATTATCAAGTAAATATAAAGCCTAATAAATACATATAATAAATAAAGGAAGAAGAATGGTAAAGAACAGTACTGTCACAATGACAGTACTCGAAATCCCCTTTGTTTTATGCTTCGTCTGCAAATTGTAACGTTTCCACGTTAAATATAGGCCTTCTGCAACATACACGCGTTTCCCAAACACACAATAAAATGTGCTGCCTTTCTAAGAAAAACCTTGAAATATGCAAGTTGACCTAAATTTTAAATTCCATTCATGTCTTTTTCTACACTGCGTTACCAAAACGAACGAACAGATGGACAAAAGGATAAAGAGAGAGGGGAGGGCTGAAAAATCAGGAACGCATGCAACACGCGTCGCGCGATACACAAATGCTGCCATCACGCGTGTAAGTCTACATGCACTAATTTTTTTTCAGACGGACAGTGATAAAATACACTACCCTTTCCCAGAGTTAGGTTTATAAATCCTGAAAAACTCTTATTAGGAAAGACAACATTAGATGGGTTTACGGTTGAAAACATAACAGTACCCAGACAGCACATCTTCGAAACAGGAGGTAGAAAATACATATTTTGAACGCAGCCACGTAGCTCTTTCAAATTGGTATATTTGGGTTCCTTAGGGCTTGCTGACAAATAATATGTAAAACGTTACGCAAATAGTCCAGGAATTAATAAATTATACCCAAAATAAAATAGTGAGGATGCCTGACAGCATGGAATCATTTCTGCTCATAAATTTTTTTTTATAACGTGTTTGAAAAAACCTTACGTTACATAAATAGCCTACCATGTAAACTCCCAATTGATTGGAGCGCAACAAATGAAAGCCTAACCACGATTGGTCGGACTATAAATACTATCTTTCGTTGTCAGGGGAGACGGGGAAGGGTAACATTTTTTCAAACACTTGTCGAAACGGGGCTCATTGGTCAGACTCGCTGATATACACACTTGGGAGCGTTAGTTCGAAACCACTTGTTTAAATAAGCTTGATAAAGCATCAGTGCGTTGAAGCCAGCTTATATTTTGCTAAATAAAAGCCTGGAAGATAAGCAGATGGGAATTTGTGCCAGTTTGTGCCAGAATTCATTGCTAATCAACGTATCTGTATTTATTCGTAAGAATTGTGGTAAGCTTGAACCATTCAATATCTTTTAATGAAAATTGAATGTGAATTGTTGATTTATGCCTGTATATATATATGTGTAGTTCAGTGGCAAACGTGAGGTAAAGCCTATAATGCTCCAGCCTGAACAGAGGGTGTCGGAGAGAAGTAAAACGGCATGGAATGGCCAAACAGTACACTGACACCTGGATGATTGACTAGAAAGAAATAATGCTGGAAGTGCAGAGGCGTAGTAACCATTAAGAAGGGTAATACTGGAATAAAGTATTTCAAATGAAGCTGACAGTTGGCCTAATGCTCTGAACTCAATGTTTGTGCTGTGTTGTGATCAGTGTAACAAGAGAGTTTAAGTTAGTTATGAAGTAGAAGGTACATCCTTCTTGATTTCAGGGACCGTGGTCTTGATGGTAGTGAGCAGCACCTGGTCAGAGCTTTGCTGAATCCTGAGTCGGACAGCATACTCCTTGGTCTTTTTAGCTATCAGTGAGGTGTCTCCTGAACCCAGAGGAGAATTCGAGCAGAGGAATCCTTTCCTGCCGCCATCACGCCAGATAAGCGAATTGGCCAGCTGAGCTCAACATTATGTCCCCTCATCTTGAAATGACTTTGTAAAAATAACATTCAGAGGGGAATTTAATTGTCTTAATATCTGGAACTGAGAACATCTCCAATACTAGTCCCAAAAGACAAACTATTGAAGTCATGATGACAAATACCAACAGAGCTTGAACAAAACAAAACCAGTATTACCTCATACTACTATTACACAACTGACACACATAGGATATTTTTAATAATATATGTCACTACCAGATTCATATTAATACATTCTGTACATAACTTGTAATTAACATTGATTGTGATTCCTGGTTCCTTTGTCTTTGAATCAGGACACACATATGCCTTTATGATAGAAATGAATACATATTGTTATTTGAAAAGTTACGAGTGTCTCCTGTAAGATATTCTCATAGAGTGTTATATGTATGTGAGTGTCACAGTGTTGTCAAGAGTAGTGGATTAAATTAAATTGTTTATCTGTCTGTTGTTGTGACTTACACTTCACCATACTCATACCCTAGACACATAACGTAGCATCACACTATTCCAGAATAATTCTGACTGAGATATAGAGATATGTGGTAGCAAGTAAGGTTATCTATAATACACTACTCTTAATAGATATAGATACCTTCACAGCTGATCTCAGTCAGTACACTAAGTCCCCTATAAATATTTATAACATCCCACTTCACCACAATCCTAAGTTAGATCCATTTGTCCATGATCCGCCTCCATACAATGATTTGGTATAGTATAACATACTAAGTAATAGTATAAGTAAATAAATTAAGGGGCTGCTGTAAAACTGGTAAGGAATATAAGTTTATAAACTAATAAAACGGTATAGAATCAGTTTTACAAATAACAGTTCACATGAGACAAGGGACGTTTCGGGTTTTACCCTTCGTCAGCCACAAACAAGTGACAAAGACACAAATTACATATAGGTACTACAAAACTATACGATGATGAGAAATATACAACAAAAGGGTGATACAAGCAGATGGAAAAAGTAAACAACAACAGTGATGCGAGAAAAAAAGAACAATAACAATACAAGAAAACAGTAAAATCTAAAAGAAATACTGAAACAAGAAAGTAAATAATCAACGAAACGAAAAAAAAAAGAATAAACAAAACTGTGGAACTAGTAAAATAAAGCTTAGCTCGATCCAATGAATCTGTGGAAGAAAGCGGTAGTCTCTTGTCACAGAAATCACAAGGAAGTGACGTACCATAGCGACAAAACAAGAGATATAAAAAGATACCAAACGAACCAAAGCAAAAACATAAGAAGATAGATCTAAAAGACAACGAATAAAGAATGAAAAAGAGAAAAGCTACCAGAATTTATGCAAAATGATGTTGTATATTTAAACCATCGGGAGCTAGAACGCCCATTTTAAAAATAAGGCGATTCTCCAACGAAAAGCGAGTCTTGTCATTACCGGCACATGAACGGAGGGCAGTAACATGTATATCGGAATTACCTGAATGGTCAGGCCTATTGAAATGAAGGGCCACCGGTAAATGTTTGTCATGATAGATGTCATTCAAGTGCTCACGAAACCTGTCTGCCAAACGCCTACCTGTTTCACCAATATAGGTCATGCCACACCTCTTGCAGATGATGGCATAAATCAGGTTTCTGGATTCGCACGTAAAAGACTCTCTAATGATAAATTTTCCTTTCGGAAAAGTGACTGTCTGAGTTTGGAGTACAAACGGACAGGTCTTGCATATCCGGCGTTGGCACGGTTTAGTACCAAAGTAAGATGGGCTAGAATGTCGCAAGCGACTGTGTACAAGAATATCCCTAAAATTCCTATCCCTACGATAAGCTACCAAAGGTGTATCACGAAACAACTCTTCGGTATCAGGATCAGAGTTGAGAATAGGCAGATGTCGAAACAGAATTCTCTTTACCGCCAGACAGTGAGGATGGAAAGTTAGAACCAGTTTGAGTCTGTCAGATTGGACAGAAGGTTTAGTAGTGAGTGCCGTTTGACGAGTGACGCGTGTGATACGATTAAGGGCATCAGATAACACATGTTCTGGATAAAGACGTCGGCGAAAGAACTCAAGCATCTCTTGAGCTCGCTGATGAAAATCATCGTCATCGTGACATAACCGACGCAAGCGAAGAAGTTGAGAAAAGGGAATGGAATTTTTACAACTAAGAGGATGCGATGAAGTATAAAGAAGGAAACCATGAGCGTCCGTAGCCTTATAATAGACAGACGTTTTAAGACCAGTAGGACTAATAGTCACAGTGATGTCAAGGAAGTTCACTGAGGTCGTAGAAATTTCAGAAGTGAATTTGATGGCAGGAATGAAATTACCAATATAGTCAATAAATCGACGGAGGTCTACCTCAGACATGTCAGTAATGCCAATACCATCATCAATGTAGCTGCGGTAAAACTCGGGTATTGGCCCATCATAATTTTGAAAGACCAAATATTCAAAGTGGCCCATAAAAAGGCAAGCGTAACTAGGGCCCATCTTATAAACTTATACTAAGTAATACCTTGAACAATACATTTTAACAAATCCTGTCATTCTTTCTTATGTTCCTGATCAGTGTGTCGTTCCTTTGAGAAATACTTCTTCAAATACTTTATCAAACTACAGGCGTACTTTGGCCATCATTCTCAATTATTCTACACATTTGCAAGGCTGGCTTTCCTCTAACTGTACACAGATGCTGGCAGTTTCTGCCGGCAACACACTAGTCCTGTAATTTTTCTTAACACATACCACACCTTTCTAACACACAAGTGGATTAATCACAAGAAAATTACATAATTACATATATATATATATATATATGTATATATATATATATGTATATATATATATATATATATATATATATATATATATATATATATATATATATATATATCTTACCCTCAGGCAATATACACAGGCTGTTAATGGGCATCTAGGTCTGCTAGGCAGATGCAGTGGTAAAGTATATGACTGTAACACTTTTACTGCTCTCTTCTGTTCAGCTTGCTTTGAAATAATTGTGGCCTCAATTCAGCCAAGTTCATGGACTTATATACTACTGCATCCTCCGTCGCATGGAACACAAGCGGCGTTAAAAATCTAAAACTGAGGCGACTTTTTGCCTTCTGTTCAATTAGCAAAATTTTAAATATCCATTATCTTTCTTAATTCTGAGCCGATTTTGATTATTTAAAGCTTAATTTATTCTGGGGATTTTCCTCTACCGATCTATATAATAATTATTTAGGTAGCAAAATGCATTTAAATCTATGCAGACTTTAACTAGCTAAATTGGGGACTACCCTGATGTATAGATGTCATTTCACACGATCTTTCTCTCTAACTAAAATACTATTCTAGGAAGTCTTTGCACCTACCTCTAAAGTAACATTCCCGTTGTTGAAATATATACTCCTGCCCGTTTAAATTTCTTTAATCCTTTTGAAATTAAATATCTACGTACTAGAAGTTGCACAAAATGGGCCTCCATGTTAAGCATAAAATGTTTCATTATACACACCAAGCAGGGAGCGTTGTCATTGGCTATTGTATCAGACCGTTTTCCCATAGTATGGCGTGCGGTAAATATGACCGTGTTGTGAGACAGACCACATCACGACAGGCCCTAGAGGTCCAAAGTCGTGATGCTACGTCTTCCTCCAGCAATGGAGAATCTCCACCTCAGTCACAGTCAACTGATCAATCCAGTACCCAATCTCCGCAATTCGCAGCTATGTCTTTCGCCCTGGAATCCTTCCCGAGCCCTAATGAGAAAATTGACTCGTTTCTAGAGAAATTTGAGAGAATGGCGACACTGTATGCGTTAGAGAGTTCTCGATGGTGCCTAAAGCTTTCACGGGTTCTGAAAGGTAGTGCTTATGACGTCTACGTAAAACTGGGAAACAGCCATCAAGACAACTACGACATGTTAAAGAAGGCTTTACTGGAGCGTTTTGAAGTTAACGCTCGCAAATCTTTGCACCTGTTCAGAAACAGCCGGAAGGAAAGCACTGAGACTTTTCCCCAGTTCTCTTCACGCCTGACGGGCTATTTGACAAAGTGCATGGAACTTTCCGAGCTCCCTCTCACTTTTGAAGAACTTCAGGAATTTGTTCTCACAGAACAAATAAAAACCACGTTGTCAAACGAAACCCGTAGATTTCTGGCTGAACAAGGCGCAGTAAAGTTGGATGACATTCTCAGTAAGTCTGAACGTTACGTAAATGCTTTGGCCGAGCTTCCCAGCTCAAAACGCAAGCCGACAGATGAGCCTTCTCGGAAAAATAATCTAGAGCCGTCTTCCCATTCTTCCCATCACCATAATAACTTACTTACTTACTTAGTCGTTCCCCTTCTACCGTGAGGTGTAGAGGTTTGGAAGAGAGAGCGCCAGACTATTCTATCGGCTGTCTTCCTCCTGGCCTGGTTCCATTCTAGTCCTCGGTCCTTCAAAGATTGTCTAATGTTGTCCTCCCAGCGGACTCTGGGTCGTCCTCGGGGTCTGGATCCTTGGCTCTTTGTTTCCCATGCTTGTCGTGGTAGCCGATCTTCTCCCATTCTGCAGACATGGCCAAACCATCTTAGTTGGGACTGTTCTACTTGGGTCTGTAGGGGGTGGCATTTTAGGCCTTGACGTATCGTCTGGTTGCGTACCATGTCTCTTCTTGTTACTTCAACCACCTTCCTCAGATACCTCATTTCTGAGGTTTGGATCTGGCTGTTATGGGTTGTAGTCATTGCCCATGACTCGCATCCATATGTCAAGACTGGGACATAGGTGGAGCGGTATACAGCCATCTTCGTTTTCTTACCAACCTCTCTCTTGCTGAGGAATCCTCGATTTATGGCCTGAAAAAGTCTCCCAGCTGCTGCTTTTCGAGTAGCCAACTCTTCTTTGATGCCTCCCTTTCAATCTATAATAGCTCCGAGGTATTTAAAGTGGTCGACCTGCTCCAGGACCTGTTCTCCCAGCTTAATCTGATGTCTTCTTTCTTCTCGTGATATCACCATGGATTTTGTTTTAGAGCTACTTATGACCATCCCTCTCTTCTCCAGCTCTTCCTTCCAGACTTGCAGGTTGGATTGGAGATGTGCCTCTGATTTAGCAATCAGGGCAACATCATCAGCTAATGCCAGCTCTGAAATATATACCTGTCTCATCTTCCAGTACCCCACTGAATATTTTCTTGTTCTCTCCTTACATGCCTTGATGACATCGTCCATAAGGAGTATGAAGAGGTAAGGTGATAGGATATCACCTTGTCTTACACCAGTGGTGGTCCTGAACTCTTCTGACTTATGGTTTGCTGTCCTCACATAATTTCTGCAAGACTTGTAGAAGCTCTGTATAGCATGAATCAGAGGTGCTGGAATATTCTTCCTTGCCAAACAGTCCCAAAGTTTGCTCCAAGGGACCCTGTCAAACGCCTTTTCCAGATCTATGAAACAAAGATGGATCTCACTCTTATACTCAAGGGCCTTTTCACTCAGCTGTCTGAGTGTGAAGATTAAGTCTTGAGTACTTCCCGTCACCATAATAAACGAGAAAATTTACCTCATAACCCTCCCCAGGAAAAATCGAAATTCTACAAAACCAGATACCCCACCAACAAAAACTCTGATCAGCCTGACCGGCCTTCATGGCACAGCCGCCAGAAATGTCAGGACAAGGGAAAGACCCCTGCACAAGAGACATCTGATCAGAGCAAGCACACCGGGACGAATAAAATCGGTTGCTTGATAACAGACTCGCAAGGGAGAATTAGTGTCAGTGATTCTCAACCTGAGGGTGAGAAGCCCTCAACGCGAGGAACTGTTATTTTCAACGGGACTTCAACATCTTGTCTTTTTGACACAGGGTTATCTTTTGATAGTATTGTCGCAAGGCACTTGGTCAAACCTGGTCAAGAGACAGAAGACACCGTCAAATTATGTTGAGTTGTCAAGAGTGATGCACCCATGACGCTTCCCATCGCATTGGTGGAGATACACTCTGATTTCGTCAGAGGTGTTATCAATGCGGCTATTGTGGATGATCCTATCTACCCAGTCATACTTGGATGTAGATATGTGTTTGTTGGGAGACCGAAAGAGCCGATTGTGGCAGCAGTAACCACAAGAGGGCAAACCAAGAAGGAACGGGAGCCTGCGCCAAATGTGTTACATAAGGAGCTAAAAGAGGCGCAACAAAAGGACCCTACCTTGGAACCCTGCTTTAGGAAACTGCCCATGGCCAAGGACCCCAGACACAACAGAGACATCTTTTCTAAGGATGGCGTACTGTATCATAGAACGGGCAACCCTGATCAAGGGCATAATCAGCTCCTAGTACCGACGCGGTACAGAGACCAAATCTTAGAAATGGGACACTCTCTTCCCTTTAGCGGACATATGAGACAAAACGCCACTATTCAGCGAATATCGTCTCACTATTGGTGGCCAGGAATGAACACTGATATTATCAGATGCGTGAAATCCTGCGCCCAGTGCCATCGGGTGGCACCCAAGCATTGGACACCCCCAGTTCCCATGGGTGAAATGCCAATAGTGGGGACTCCATTTGAACGGGTTGATGTCGACATTGTAGGACCCCTAGAAAGGACTAAAAAAAAGAACAGGTTCATCCTGACCTTAGTCGACACATGCACTATGTGGGCCGAAGCTATACCGCTAACATGCACGGATTCCAAGCATGTCGCAGAAGCCCTAGTCAGATTTTTACATGGTTGGGATTCCCTCAACAAGTTTTGACGGATAACGGATCTCAATTCCGTAGCCTATTGATGGAGGAGATCTTTAAGATCTTGAGGGCCAAACACATCCACACCAGCCCGTACCATCCGGCCGGAAATGGGCTCGTGGAACGCTTCAACGGCAGCCTCACCATGATGTTACGTATGCTGGGGCAAGACAAACCTGAAGATTGGGACCTTTTCATTCCTGCAGCTTTATCCGCCTACGGGGAAGTCCCCCAGGCCTCTACAGGTTTACCACCAGTTCCTCTTTTATTCGGCAGACCTATTAAGGGGCCGCTTGAAGCCTTACTCCGGTCACTGACAGACCAGAAGGCCAACGAGACAGTCGTCTCAGCCAGCAAATATGTATCGGAACTTAAGGAAAGGTTACAACTAGGATGGGATCTAGCTACAACCAACCTTAAGAAAGCACGCGCAAAGTACATTAAACGATATAATAAAGCGGCGAAAGAGAAAGAACTGCAACCAGGGGAGAAGGTTTTGTTGTTACTGCCAACCGGAAGCAACAAACTACGCATCGGATGGCAAGGGCCGTTTACCGTCCTTAAAAAAATCTCAAGAACGAACTACAAGATCTCTATTAAAGGAAAGGAGAAGGTCTACCACGTAAATCTGCTAAAGAAATACTTGGAAAGACCAGTTCTGTCCTCCGAACATCTTCTGGCGGTCGCCATAGGAACAGAACATGAGGAAGATGACGATAGTTGCATGGAATATCCATTGCAACAAACGGAATCTTTCCAAGATGTAAAATTTGGTGACAATCTCTCTGAAGCACAACAGACAGAAACGAGGGCGCTACTGAAACAGTACAAAGCAGTTTTAACGGATGTACCTGGTCGAACACATCTCGTAGAGTTCGATATGAAACTGATAAACGAGACACCTGTGCGAACCAGAGTTTACCCTATTCCGTATGCTAAAGCTGATACGCTACGCGAAGAAATAGACAAGCTACGTCAAGCAGGAATTATCAGTGAGTCTACCTCTCCGTACAGTTCGAGTGTAGTACTGTTGCAGAAGCTCAATAAGGAAGTTCGTCCAGGAAAAGTATTAAACAGGATTATCCTCGAGAGATTAAAAGAGTCCATAGACAAGAAACTAAGAGATGAACAAGCAGGTTTTCGACAAAACAGATCCTGTACAGACCAGATAGCCACTTTGAGAATAATAGTTGAACAAAGTCTGGAATGGAATTCACCACTTGTTGATATTTACCGTCGTCTGTAGTAAATATTGTTATATGAAATAAGACGTGCCTGGCTGTCATATATTCTCACACCACGAAGCATAATCACGAAGGCGAACACACTGAATACATAACGACATGTTTAATCGACCATCTTAGAAACAGGAAGTAGGAAGAAGTAGGTAAGCAGAAGAGTTCCCATAAGGGCAAGTAACTCTAGTCGGGAAAACAAAGTATCAGCATGGAAACGTATATACATCAACATCCCCCCTTCTTTATGAGTGAACAAAGTCATTCATCCAAGAGGGTTTCTTGCGATCTCTTTGAGGTCTCTTAGAGCAAGATGGTAGGAGAGAATGTTCCTGTTCTTTGCCAGCTTTTCCAGGACTAGAAGTAGTTGGAGTTGAAGGATCAACTTCTGGAGGATTGGAAATGTTCACTTCACTAGTGTTCTCCATGTCTGGCAAAACAACCTGTTGCTCGGGTAGAACTGGAGAGGAGACATCAATTTCCAGGTCCTCGGGATCAGGTGTGAAAGGTGTTGTTTTAGGTCTTAGATGAATTCTGTTTCTGACATATTGACCTCCATTCTCCCCTTCAACGAAATAAGATCTTTCAGAGAGCCTCTTATCAATCCTTCCAGGTTGCCAATTTGGTTGTTCAGGGTCTTGATAGTATACTGGCTGGTGAGACAACTTGGGCAGATCATGAGCAGTTTTATCATAATACGTCTTCACTGTTCTGTCTCTCTTGCCTCTACTTTCAATAACTCTACTGTGAGATGCAACGGGTTTCACTGCAGAAGGTATCAGTGTACGCAGTTTTCTGTTGAACAGTATTTCTGCTGGACTTTGATCAAACCCTTGTCTTGGCGTATTACGAAGTTCAAGTAGTGCCTCATATGCATCTGTATTGTCCTGAACAGTCTTTCTCATCATACCCTTGATGAGTTTCACAGCAGATTCAGCGAATCCATTGGCTTTATGGTGACCTGGTGCTGATTTAACATGAAGTATTCCCCATCTAGCAGTAAATGATCTGAACTGTGCAGACGTAAACTGAGTACCTTGGTCAGATACAATAACTTTAGGGACACCATAACGAGCAAAATGAGACTTCAATTTCCTGATGACTAACTGTGCTGTCATTGTAGGTAGAAAGTCTACTTCAATGAAGTTGGAGAAGTAGTCAATCAGGACTAAATAATATCGGCCTTCTATAATAAAGATGTCAGTGCCAACTTTCTCCCAGGGTGATAAACCTCTTGAGTGTTGGTTTAAAGGTTCTTTAGTATTCCTTGCCTTCGTTTCTTGACATTCTGGACAACTGTCAGCTATCTGTCGAAACTCAGCCGTCATGCCGATCCAAAACAGACAACTTCTGGCCCGGCGCATCATGCTGTCAAATGCAAGATGAGCAGCATGTAGCTTCTGCTTGATTTCAGGCCTCAGTGCTTTTGGGATAAGAATACGCTCTCCTTTAAGTATTATGCCTTGTTCTGTTGTCAGAGTGTCACGAATGTCAAAATAAGGCATAAGCTCAGCTGGTACATCAGACTTTCTTTTAGGCCACCCATCCAAAATGGTCGACTTCAACCTCTGGAGCACGCTGTCTTTGAGAGTTTCAGCTTTAATCTTTTCCATCATCACATCTGGTATTTCAGGTAATCTTACAGGTGCATCAGCTCCTGCATTGCTCTCTCTATCAGCTAAGGAATCCAATGTGACATTATGAATACAAACTCTGGACAGTGTGTCGGCTATAAGAAGGTCGGAACCTTGTACCCATTGGAATTCAAAGTCATATCGATGGCTGCGCATCAGTAAATTCTGCAGTCTTCGAGGAATTTCTTCTTCTTCGTTCGCCCTGAAAAGGACGGTGGTTGCGTTGTGTCTGTTTACAACGTAGCTGTGATATCTGCACCTTTCGGTCGACACATCCGACTTCTGCACGGCATTTTTTAGGACCGGGTTTGCCTTCCCATTTCGATCCACACTCGCTCAGCCAGCCTGCACAGCTGCAGACTGTTTCCAGGACCACCACGTGGAGGGGGAGTGCGGTCTTGACCAGCTCTGGTTCGCTGGTCCTGACGCAGGCAGTCAAGCTATGAGTCGCTGACTGCGGTCTCTATTGCTGCGTCTTGAGGTCCCTTCGAGGAATTTGACCCAGAGGTTTCTTAACGATGGCCGCCAAAGGTTTATGGTCGTTGATGACTGTAACTTTCCTTCCATAAGTGTACTGGTCAAAGCGTTCCAAACCATATACAAAAGCTAAGAGCTCCTTCTCAATTTGAGCCCAGCGTTGTTCTGTTTCAGTTAGAGCTCTAGAAGCAAACTCTATTGGCTGACCATTTTGTAGGAGGACAGCCCCAAGTCCATAGCTGCTACTATCGACTTGAATACACAAAGATTCATCAGGGTCATAGTATGCGAGTACTGGAGTAGAAGTAATCAGTTTCTTGACACTCTTGAAAGCTTGTTCGCATTCAGCAGACCAGATAAAGGGAGTATCCTTACGTGTAAGTTCTCTTATTGGATGAAAAACTTCTGAAAGATTGTTGAGAAACTTTGCTAGATACTGTCTCATGCCGCAAAATCTGCGAACCTCATGACAGTCCTTAGGAACGGGCATGTTTAGTATTGTCTCAACCTTTTTCTTGTCTGGTTCAACACCTCGAGCAGTAATAAGGTGACCCATGAAGGTAATTTCTTCTTTCTTCTCTTGAGCTTTAGCGTCATTCAGTTTAATGCCTTTCTCTTTACACCTATGATTCAGTGCTTTGAGCTTCAGATCATGGTCCTTAATTGCTTGCTGGCTGTTTGATCCACAACCTGCAATAACTATGTCATCAGCAACATTGATGCAACCATGAAGACCTTCAAGAGCTTGTGCTAGATGCCTCTGGAAAATTTCACTGCTTACATTCAAGCCAAATGATAATCTAGACCATCTGAACCTACCATAAGGTGTGATCATTGTTGTAAGTTTACTAGACTTCTCATCAAGTTTGATATGCCAGAATGCTTCCTTGATATCCAGCTTTGTGAAGATCTTGGCATTATTGAGTTCAGGCAATACATCATCCAAAGTTGGTAATCTGTAATGCTCCCTCTGCAAAGCCTCATTCAGGGGTCTAGGATCAATGCATATTCTTAAGGAACCATCAGACTTTTCAACAACAGCCATTTGGTTAACCCATTCAGTCGGTTCCTCTACTGGCATTAATATACCTCTGTTCATTAGATTTTGAAGCTCTGACTTTACCTTGCTCTTAAGTGAAAATGGTATTTTTCTGCACGGCAGTGTCTTTGGACGAATATTAGGATCAATATGCAACACAGCTTCACCCAGGACACCTAGATGGTTATCAGAGTTATGATCATTATCTGAACTGTCAGTAGCCACCTTAGCAATAAATTTGTTTGTGTTGACTGTCACAAACTGTAGATCCTGCAGTGTGTTGTTGCCCAGCAAACATGTGAATCTATTTTTCACAACAGTAAACCTTATATTGTGTTTTTTCCCAGTCTTAGGATTCTCAGCAGTTAATAGAACTTCTCCCAGTGAAGTCATCTTAGTACCATTCAACATAACAAGCCTCTGTTTAGTGGGTAACAGTTGTTCGTGCATCACAAAGCGTTGACAGATTGTATTCACATCAGCTGCTGTGTCTAACTGAAATTTTACCATTTTTCCATTGACAATGAGTTGTGCAGATGTACAAGCTTTACTAGACTTCACACAGTTAAGAAAAACTTCAGAATCTTCCACTGACTCTGTGTGAACAGTGTGAACTCTCTTGCATTTAACTTTGAAATGGTTTCTTCCCCCACAATTTGAGCAAAACTTCCCCCATGCAGGACACTTTTTCTTAATTAATAGATGTTTCTGTCTGCAGTAATGACACTCCTTTCTAGGTTCAAAGTACCCACTGTCAGTGTTACTTTGACAGGCTTTACCAGCAGCATGCCCAGTGTCTCTCTTGGGAGGTTTATGGTTGAGTGATTTTTTTCTGTACCTTTTCAACCCTTGCTTCAGAAGGTTGTACTGTATTACTCATCTCTCTTATGTCGTTTCCAGTTTGCTCGAAGACTCTGCATATGTGAATGGCTTTCTTTAGATCGAGGTCAGCTTCTCTCAAGAGCTTCTCTTGTAACCTTTTGTTGACAGTAAAGACAATTTTGTCTCTTATCATACGATCCTTGTCGTTAAAGTTGCACAAATCTGCCTTAGTTCTCAGCTCAGTCAAAAAAGAATTAAAAGGATCTTGAAGAGGTGTGTTCCAGAATCTGAACGTATGTAATACTTCATTGCTTCGTGAGCTACAATGGTTCTGGAGCAAATCGAGAATTTTAGTAGGATTAGAGTGGTCTCCTTCCTCTGCCAGTTGATCAAAAACTTCAACAGCTTGAGGTCCAGCATAGTGTAGAATAATGGCCGCCCGAACAGAATCAGGTTTAGACGCCACCTCTGATGCATGCATGTATAGTTCTAACTGTCGTCTCCATTTACGAAATGTGTCTGGTTCGACGTTATTTATGTCTAGGCAGGGTGGTAACCGAAATAAGGGCCGTTCTGTCATGACGTATTGTCTAATAATGGTATGCAAGCAATAACCTACCAGTCTATGAGTCAGCACACGTGTTACAAGATCTTCAGCAGAATAGTTCGAATTCTGTAGAAATAAACACCGCTGCCACCATGTTGATATTTACCGTCGTGTGTAGTAAATATTGTTAAATGAAATGAGACGTGGCTGGCTCTCATATATTCTCACACCACGAAGCATAATCACGAAGGCGAACACACTGAATACATAACGACATGTTTAATCGACCATCTTAGAAACAGGAAGTAGGAAGAAGTAGGTAAGCAGAAGAGTTCCCATAAGGGCAAGTAACTCTAGTCGGGAAAACAAAGTATCAGCATGGAAACGTATATACATCAACACCTCTATACATCGGATTTGTGGGCTACGAAAAGGCATTTGACAGTGTGGACAGAGAATCACTTTGGAAATTGATGAGGCATTATGGAGTTCCCCTGAAGATCATTAATTTAATAAAGAATACATATGAAGACATGACATGCAGAGTTCTTCATGAAGGTCAGCTTACAGAACCGTTTGGGAGTGCGACAGGGATGCCTCTTGTCTCCATTTCTTTTCTTACTAGCAATAGACTGGGTTATGAGAACATCGACAATACACAACAGAAATGGAATCCAATGGACTCTGACTAAGCAGTTGGATGATCTGGATTTTGCTGATGACTTGGCTCTTCTGTCCCATAACCGTAATCAGATGCAGGACAAATTGAAAACACTCGATGAGAGGTCACAGCAATTGGATCTGAAAATACACAGGGAAAAGACGAAGATAATGAGAATAAATGCAGGTAATGATAACAGGGTTGAGCTTGAAGAAGCCCCAATACAAGATGTAGAATCGTACACATATCTTGGCAGCAATATAGACAAAGTTGGAGGGGCAGACAGTGATATCAAAATAAGAATACAAAAAGCAAGAGGAGCTTTCATTGCATTGGGAAATATATGGAGATCAAGAGAAATCGGATCCAACACGAAAATAAAAATCTTCAACTCAAATGTGAAGTCAGTCCTATTATATGGCTCTGAGACATAGAGAACAACAAAGACAACAACCAAAAAGCTACAGACTTTCATAAATGGGTGCTTGCGTAGAATAGAGGGATTAAAATGGTATGATAAGGTTACCAACGTGGAACTGATGACAAGAACTTGACAAGTGCCAGTGGAACAAGAGATGAGAAGACGACGATGGATAGGACATACGCTGAGGAAACCTGTTGATAGCATTACAAGGCAGTCCTTGTTCTGGAATCCCCAGGGCAAGAGAGGCAGACCAAGAAGCTCATGGAGAAGGGAGCTGGAAACAGAGGTGAAAATGATGAGGAGAACGTGGAGAGAACTTGAGATGATGGCAGGGGACTTGGCATGTATTTGTTGAAGGCCTATGCTCCTTTGGGAATGGAGGGTTATGAATGAATGAATTTCCTAATTATAACCCATCAAGGGTTGGACGGGATACTTTATAAAAAAAAAATCTTTACTCTATCATCCCCTTTTTTGTATTTTGGTTTTAATTTTAATTTGTTTGTTTTTGGAAAAAGGGGGGCACACACACATACATTCACACGTTTTAAAGTTTTGATTTACTATATTTTTTATGGGGGGGGGGGGAAGAAGAGAAGATACTATATTTGGATATCGGAAATCTTATTTTATTATCTTGAATTTACTACACTATATATTATAATTATACCCCATTAAGGGTTGAACGAGATGCATTGTCTTAAAAAAGAAAAACAAAGCTGAGATTCAAAGATATGTGCGAGAGAGACTTGAGGGCACTCTCAGCAACCTGGAAGGATGAAGCTGTCGACCGCAGCAACTGGCAATGCTAACCTCTCCTTTCCAAGAAACAAACAAACAATAAAAATAATAAACAAACAAGTACAACAACAAAATTGAAAGAAAAAAACAACAATAAAGTATAGTCTTTCATAACTGCCATGTTGTTAACAAAGTGCAAAAAAATGGTGAGAAAGCCCTGGGGTGTCTGAGATTACACCAAATCCACCAATTATCTGCCATCATCCACACGAGAACCCCATCAGACTACCCCTTATCCTCACACCACTCTTCTTCTTCTTTGATCTATAGCCGCCGACCGTCAAGGCAGTCAGTGGCCATCACGTCTGGTGGCGTCTTGTAGGGCAGCAACAAATTGATTTCCCTTTGTTCGGTCGGTGGCCATCCTTTGTACAGTGCCCCAACTCTGGTTCAATCTTTACATCTCGGCTTCCACAGTTCTCAGCCAGGCTGTCTTTGGCTGTTTTTGGTCGGCCTCTCTTTCGCTTTCCTTCGGGGTCCATAGCATAGCTGTTCTTGTAATGGTATTAGGGTCCCTTCTGAGGACGGGGCCAACCCAACTCCAGCGTCTGCCAGCTATGATCGTGTGCATGTCCTCCTGGTTACTCCGAATAAGCAGTTCTTGGTTGCTGATGGTATTCGGTCAAAAGATTTGGAGAATTTTCCGTAGGCAGACTGTGTGGAAGGACGACAGTTTCGACATTTCCTTCTCTGTTACTCTCCAGCATTCCGCACCATAGAGAAGCACATACAGTACACAGCTCTCATACAGTCTTAATTTGGTGTTTGTGCTGTATTGGGAAGACTTCCAAATGTTGTTGAGACTAGCAAAGGCTTTTCTCGCCCTATTCATTCTGTTGTTAATGTCCTTGCTTGTTCAGCCGTCTGGTGTTACTATGCATCCTAGGTAAGTAAATGTATCTGTCTGTTCTAACTTATGGTTCCTTATTGTTATTGGCTCAGGATTGCCCACATTGAGTGTCATACCTGTTTTCTTCAGAATGTTGTTCAGACCAACCTGCTGGCTATACTTATTCAGTCTATCGGTTTTTTCTTGGATGTGTTGATGTGAATGTGCGAGCAGTGCAATGTCATCTGCATATTCCAGTGTAGAAAACGTTGTCCATCTAATTCCTCTTGGACTGCCCTCTGTTGTCTGGCGCATCACCCAATCTATGGCTGTCAAAAATAATGTTGTTGATAAGGGGCATCCCTGTCGTACTCCTGTTTTCACTTCGAAAGTTAGGTTACTCTTTTTTTTTGTTTATAAAGTTTTGGCGAGGCGCGTCCCGTTCAACCTAGTCGGTTATATTAGGGCGCATGTCCAAATATAAAAGACCCCTAGGTTTAAGGTTAAAATTGTTATGTTACTCAATCCAACACTGCATGTAAAGTTAGAATAGAGGCTTTTTATAATGGAAATAATGCCGCTGGGAATTCCATAAGCCCTCAGTATTTTCCATAGGCTGTCCATGTGTATGCTGTGAAAAGCCTTTTAAAAATCAACAAAGTTAATGTATAGCTGTCTCTGCCATTCTGAGCATTGCTTTCACAGCATTATTGATCCTTATATATTAATTTTAGTTCTTGTTATATACTGTTATAACTATCATAGCCGCTCCACCTTTCTTATTTCACGAGTGGCGCTAGTGTAGCACTGCAAATCTGCAATTTCCGGTTGTAACGGTGTCCTTTTGCGGAGCAGAAATTTCATAGAATCACTGTAGGCCTAAGTCACAACCAGTTATTAATTAAAAACAAAAATCTCATGTAAGACTGTGTCTGCTAAGTTTAATCATTAGCCTATACTCCAACATTTCTCATTATTTTACCGACCACATTTACGCTTAACCATTGACGAAACATTAGACCATAATCAATTTAATCATTATGATAATGGCGTTCAGCCTCGTCGTTTGATGGTGGCTGATCGTTGGCTCGTGTTTTCTTGCATCAAGTTTTGTTTGTTTGTCCCAGTGCAGTTTCGTACCGAATTTCAGGTGTAGAAGGCTTGACTGCCTGTCCGAATTTTAACCGCAACGTTGATGCAGTAATATAATATGAATTAGGCCTAGGGCCTATCTGTTTACAACACACGTGCACTTATTCCAGTTGGTAGTTTGTATGTGTGTAGGCTACACACGTAGGCCTACTTGTTATTGTTGAACAGGATCGACATCATTGCACTTCAGGCAAACCTGTAGGTGCTTAGTCTCCCTCAGCATATGTCGAAGGGTATGAATGCTAACTGTTCCTGTTGCGCTGGTTGTATACATGACGGATGCATCCTTTCATACATCCATCCCTGCTAGCCTTACTTTTGATACCAAATTCCAACAATCTCATACATGCCACACTTAAAGGTTTACCCATAATCTGTACGGGGTGTTTGCGTTTTCAGATGTGTACGGGCCGTACACGGGTCTGTACGGGTTTTTTCGCCTAATTATTAAATATACATATAAATCTTGTGCCACTACACAATTTGCGTCATGAGATTCGGCGAGATTTTAAGCCAAGTGGATAAAAAAAAAAAATAACCAATGAAAATCAAGCTGCCTATTTTTCAATTGCCGCGGGATGTGCGTGGCGTGTTCATTCACAATTTTTCGCTAAAGCTAGCGCGAGGTTACTGATTATTTGAACGATTACGCAGCACTGAAATCTTTTTTGAGTCGAGCCTATTGTTTAGGATTAATTTCCAGTTTAGTATTGGTAAGTAATTCATTTTTAAAAAAATATTACAATAACATTGTTTAGAAGTTAGATTTAACTGTCAGATAACTTAGGCCTATGCTTTCTTTTCCCTAAGGTTTAGCATAATTGATTATTTACGGCTGGTAAAAAAAAAAAGGCGGATCGATACCACTACATATTATTTGATTTCACTAAAACTTGTAGAAAGTGCGTAAGAAATGTAAATTTGAAAAAATAATACAATAGCCTACAAATTATGGGTAGCCTAATAATGTAATGACGTTCGCCGAATGCTCAGCGTGTATTTTTTTCGTACCATTTTAGAATTATAATTAGGGTTACAGCTAGGGTTAACCCTAAATCTAAATGGTACGAAAATACCAAGCGCGGAGCATTCGGCGAACGTCATTCCGATATTACCAAATTATGAAACTGAAAAGAAAAAAAAAACCACAATATAGCGTGGAAAATTTACATCTTAACTCGATCAGAGAAAAGTTTATTTGGAGTTAGCCTACTTCTCTTCTTAGTTTTAATTTCGTTTCTTTAAAAAACAATGTTATTTTGCCTTTGGTGGTCATCATTACGGTCATTCAATGATTTATAATTATTAAATAATTAATTAGCCTACTATCAATGTTTGATTGACACTAAAATTTGTATGGGAAGGTCTATTTAAAACTACCAGTTGGGCTTTAAGGCTATTCCAATTTTTGAAGTTCGGTAGAAAATATACAGGCTAATATTACGCCCAGCGCTAGTTTATATTTTCATTAACAGCCTTAGCAAAAAATTTATTAGATTTTAAACGTAAGATTCCTAACCCATAATGCTTACTACTGGTCTCTTTAGGCCTGTACTTTTATAAGGCACTATAGAAAACACAGCAACTGTTCTTCATTTCAACCATAAATTGTATTAATTTTTTTCCAAGATTCTATTTCATTATATAATATTAAAATTACAAATAATTATATTTTTCAAATTGATTATTAATATTTGTATTTACTTTTTCACATTAATATTTTTTTTTTCTGTCTAGCAGGAAATATTGCATCCATCTAACAGCATGGCTGAGCCTAACTTTAAAAAAAAGAAGGAGGTTAGAAGAAGATCAACGTCGTGGGAAGTTTCAATCTGACTGGACAACTACATTCCCTGGGATTATTGAGACATCCAAATTAGGCTCTTCACATGCATACTGTAGAATATGCAATAGAGATATTAAAGTGATGGCATCTGGCTTACACAATGTGAGGGGTGCATTTCAAAAACAAAAAACTGCATGAAAGGAACTATCAGCTGAAGAACGGAAGTTCTATCAAGGCCTTCTTTACTAAGCCTCAACAAGAAGATGATAAAATAACGAGGGCTGAAGTTTTATTTGCAAATTTTATTGCTCAACACAACATAGCTGCTTTATAGCTGACCATTTTTCAGACTTATCAGCTGAGATGTTTCCGGACAGTGCTATTGCCAAACGTTTCAAATGCAAGCGAACCAAAACAACAGCCATTATTAAAAACTGCTTGGCTCCATCTGCAACGGAGCCAGTCATCAAATTATGCAGGAAGACCACCTTTCTCCTTGATGATCGATGAGTCAAATGATAGAAAAAAACTGACAAGCGTTTAGCTATAATGGTGAGGGTATTTGAAGATGGCATAGGACCTAAAACCAGGTTGCTGGGCATGCCGGTCGGTACTGGTGGAACCAGTGAAGCTATTTTCAGTGATATTGATGCTGTGTTCAGCGACTTACAAATCCCATGGATTAACTGTATAGGTTTTGCAAGTGACAACTGCAATGTAATGGTTGGCAAATCAAACTCTGTACTAACGCGAATCAAGAGCAAGAACCCTGATGTGTTTAGTATAGGGTGTATTTGCCACCTTGCAAATCTTTGTGCCAAGGAGGGTATAAAGCAGCTGACTATTCCTGTCGATGACCTTTTGATAGATATCTTCTATCATTTTGAGCATAGCTCAAAACGGAAAAAAAAAATCATACAGAGAGTTTCAACTGTTTACAGGAGTGGATGCACTAGACATACTAAAGCACTGCCAGGACTCGCTGGCTTTCTTTGCAGAAAGTAGTGGACAGAATTTTAAATCAATATTCTGCTCTATCTTCATACTTCGAGAGCCACGACGATATGGAAAAAAACATGCCGTGTCAAAAACATTCATCAGTTACTAAAATCACCACTGACCCAGATGACTCTACGTTTTCTCCAATTTGTGCTACCTCTGTTGACTTGAATTTAACAAATTGTTTCAGACAGATGAGTCCCAAATAGGTGGTATGATGGATGAAATGGATCGTCTGCTACGAAAATTTATTGTCAAATTTGTAGAGATGAAATATGTAAAAGAGGTGAAAGATATAAGATTGTTAAAGTATGCCTGAAACGTGATCTACAGCATGATGACCATACACTTGCTGTTGGTCTGTCCAACAGGACATTACTGGAAGAGTTAGATATAAGTTCTCAAGTGAGAAATTCATTTTTCAGAGATGTGAGGAACTTTTATGTTGCTGTTGTGAAAAAGATATTGGATAAATTTCCATTTGAGAATGAAGTCCTTAAGGATATCAAAATTCTTGATCCAGCCTTTAAAGACACAGTTCAATATTACAGCAATCTGTAAGCTGGCCAACACTTTTGCACACATTTAGACCAAGAGGTGTTAAAAGGATGAATTTGAAGATTATTGTTTGCTGCCTGATGAATGTATTTCAAGATTTGACGCTGGACAAAAAAGAAGCTTTTCTAGGTACTGGCTTGACATAATCAACCTGAAAACTAGCACTGGTCGTACACGATTTCCCAGTCTGGCAGTCATAGTGAAACGCTTATTGACATTGCCTCACAGCAATGCTGACTGTGAGAGGTCTTTCTCTATGATGAAAAAGATTCACACGGACTGCAGAAATAGACTAAATGATGATACAGTCACAGCATTTCTACAATGCAAAATAAATTCTAACTCTTGTTGTTTAGGTTTTAAAGCAAGTGAAAACATGCTTAAAAAGGCAAAGGCCGCATGTCACTATGATGGTGCAGAACCATCTAATTGAATATACTTTTACATGAATAAACTCTTTTGTTACGTTTTTCAGTCTTTGTACAGGTTTTGCGGGTCTTTGTACAGGTTTTGCGGGTCTTTGTACAGGTTTTTTTAATTTTTTGTACAGGTTTTTCATCTCTGAGGTGTGGCATGTATGCAATCTTAGCCTTGTTGCAGTGTCGTTCTCTAACAGGCGATCATTAATTGTCCTCAGTATCTCTCCCTTATCCATATCCAACATCCCCAATATGGGTGCTCTTGAAACTCGTCTGTCAGCTCTCTCGTTACCACATACCCCTGCATGACTAGGACAGTAGATCCACACTAGTTCCTGAAGATTCAAAGCCTCGATGGATGTTTTCCATTCATGCTGTAGCCAACCGTTTTGAACCTTTCATAGTGTGGACTTAGTCTGACACAATAACTACCCTGGTTGACGAAGTCTTAGACAGCCACCTCAGAGCTGCAGTAACTGCCTGTATCTCCATTCTCTCGACCACTTTAAATATCTCGGAGCTATTATAGACCGAAAGGGAGGCATCAAAGAAGAGTTGGCCACTCGAAAAGCAGCGGCTGGGAGACTTTTTCAGGCCATAAATCGTGGATTCCTCAGCAAGAAAGAGGTTGGTAAGAAAACGAAGATGGCTGTATACCGCTCCACCTATGTCCCAGTCTTGACATATGGATGCGAGTCAGTGGGCAATGACTACAACCCACAAAAGCCAGATCCAAACCTCAGAAATGAGGTATTGAGGAAAGTGGTTGAAGTAACAAGTAACAAAGAGACATGGTCTTCTCATGCTGGAAGTTGTAACCATGTAAGCTCCACTCTGTTTGGAATGATCTTACCTTTTACTCTTGCTGAGAAGCCCCAGCCTGATTTCTCACCATGGTGTACAGACCCATCGGTGTACACAATGGCATCATCATCGCCATGATCTTGTAGCAGTTAATTTCTAGCTCTGCTTTCCCACTGGCCCATGCTCTGCACTCCCTCCCAAGGCTGATGATGACTTGTTGGTAGTTTGTCCAGTTCTCATCTCACTTATCCACTCTTCTCCCTTGGATATATTTTCAACTCTGATCATCTGTTGTTGTAGCCAGTGCTATCCATGACAATTTTATCTTAGTTCTTGATGTCAGCTATGTTCCTATGCGCGGGGGGGGGGGGGGGGGGGGGGGGGGGAAGACTTCTGTCGATAATTATTCGCACATAGGCTTTTGCCTGGGCCATTGCATATCTGAATCTAATCAACAGCATTCCAAGCATGTATCTCATTGTCACAATGAGGGTATCTCATGTGCAACACAAGAATATATGCACCCCTTCATTATTAATGCATTCCAGTCATTGACACTGCGTTATTGCCAGCCCGTATTCGATTACCTAAATGACTAGGTGGTGATACAGTAGAAATAGTAATCTCATGTCCAGGTGCGCAATGGAAATGGTTTTTAAGGCTTCCAGACCTCACTTGCACTTCTGTATGATTTGTTAACATGGAACTTATATACATGCTTGTCTGTATAGTAGTAGCAGCCCCTTCAGTCATGGCTGACTATGGGAAGGCACCCATAGGGCAATAGCCCTTATCTGCTTTTTTCCTGGTGTTCCATTTGGCATGTTCTTTTCTCTTCTACATGCTGTGAGAGCTTTTTTTGTCCAAGGTGACGCCATAGGGAGCATCACCACTTGGTGTAGTTAACAGCTTCATCATCCCAGGTTGCTGGATTTATGTCCAGTACCTTTATCTCTCTCTCTCTTGCATACATCTTTGAACTTCAGCTGTGGTCGCCTGGCTGTTCTTTTGCTATCTGCCAGTTGTCTGTATATGTATCGTGTGTATATATATATATATATATATATATATATATATATATATATATATATATATAATATATATATATTGGGGGAGAAGCCCACTTGGGTCATGACTCCCAAGTGTCCGCCTCCTGTTGTCTTTTTCCGACTCTACTGGGAATTCAACCCACTCCACCTTGGTTGTGACTTTCCTTCAGGCTGATTCCACATTTCCTGCAAATCAGGTCGGCGCAAGGCATTGGCAAATGTAAAACTAGTGCAGGAAAACAAAGTTTTAATTGTAAATTCAGTTAACATTGCCTATCTCATCATCACTCATCAGTACTTTCATGCTCCTTATCAGTAATGTTCCATTGAAATCTTAATCACTTTCCTCTAGAAATCTTTTAACATTACTAACATCAAACAATACTCGTTGAAGCCATTGTGAAAACTCCAGGTCTAGGACAAACTATACCTGTTTGCAAAGTTTTTGTTTTGTAAAAAAGCGGTAATTTCCTATTACTCGTGGGTTTTTGCTCCGCAGTGAATATGTGTAGTTATGTCTTGTATCGTAACAGTTAGGGTTAGATTTAGTATTAAGGTTAGGATTAGGGTTAACGCTAACCCAAATCCAAACCCTAATACTAAACCTAACCCTAACTGCTACGAAAGGACACATAACTACACATATTCACTGCGGAGCAAAAACCCACGACTGGGAAAAAATGTATTTATAACCTCAGACCTAAGGGCCTTTTATATTTGGATATGCGCCCTAATATAACCGACTAGGTTGAACGGAACGCGCCTCGCCAAAACTTAAAAAAAAAAAAAAAACAACAACAACACCAAGAACTTGTCTCTACGCATTCATGTTGTATTAAATCGTTCATTTCAACTGAGGTAAGTAATAAATTCATTTATAAAACATATTTACATAGGCTAAGTGCGGTTTATAGATAGGCCTACTGTACTTGCGGCCGTAATTTACAATGTAGGCCTATTTACAGTTATTTTTAACCATGGCCAAAATTAGTGTTTGAATGAAATTTCTTGGTTTACAACTGCTTACGAGAATATGTTTGACACAGTTTGAGATGGTCAAGAATAGAAATTGATGGCGATTCCATATCCTATAGCCTACTCTGTTATCAGACGTGTCCCACTGTTCATTTCACCACATTTTTGGGAAATAAATATATTTTGAATGCTTTTTCATTATATTTATGATGAAGAGACATATCCCGTTCTGCTCTGCAGGGTTATAATTAGGATATGCCTAGGCCTACATGTTTTCAATTCCAGATAACATGAATAACCGCCGATACATGAAAGTGGCGTCACATCTGTCAAATCACTGTAATTAGGATAAATGAAAATTACCAATTTTGTGCATAGACCTATGTTATTTAAAATTTTAAAAAATAATTTAAAAAAAATTTTTTTTAATCGAAACAAACAGAAACGATAAAACAAAACAAACCCCAACAAAAAAAAAAATCAAACAAAAATAGTAAAGATGGGGAGGGGGTGTGTGTGTGTGTAAAGGCCTGATGTTTCCAGTTAGATATTTAATAGATTTTCACTTATCATAAGTGTTATAAGGATATCATCATACCTTCACCCTCCCAATTACTATATATTAACTTTTGTTCTAGTTAAATATTGTTTGACTATATTATTCATGCGTTTAGAACTTTGACTTGGTAAATATACATAGCTTAGGCCTACTTATAAGTTATTTGTGTGTTCCATTTTTTTTTTGTTTTTTAAACAGAAAAGAACACAACCCTAAGGAGCAGTTTTTCCCTCAGAAACATCAAAACTATCTAACACTATTCCCTCGGACACGTCAAAAACATCTAACACTATTAGGAGACCTACAGATGTGACATCATTTGTGACCAAGGAAGAAACTCTCAGAGCTGAGATTATTTGGACTCTTTTTTCAGTGAAAAGTCACCATAGTTTTAATTCAAATTTCATACGCAACAAGGGACATATTCTCTTCTGTGGTAGTTTTTATTCAGCCTTCAGCTTTATTTCAAGACCTGAAATTCAGATTGGTGCATTTGGAACAGTAGCTGAAAATAGGAAGCATTTTCCTGTAGCATTGAAGAAAAAACAACTCAAATTGAAAAAGACAAATCATCCTGTGTTTTGTGCGAACGAACTTTACAGAAGATAAGGCATGCCGACAGTCACCTGGCATGATATGAAAAGATTTAACCTTATATCTACTGTTCACTCCAATGATAATATAAACAAGGCAGAAAGACAAATTCTTTAGGGCAGAACAATTCAGAAGCCTTTGCTTGCAGAAAAATACAGCAAAAGTATGGGAGGTGTCGACTACTTCAGCCAACTAGGTGCAAGCTACCCCTACCCACACATATCCTATTTTTATATCATTTCTTAGTTGAAACTGCCCTGGTCAATGGGCACATAACCTACAACACTGCCAACTCTACAAAAAAAGATCAAAGCAAAGATCAGGATGTCAGTATGACTCTTATTGAACCTGCTATTCTTCGACGTAATGTGACACCTTCAAAACCACAGGTCACAACAACACGACTTACTGAGCACCACTTCATTGATAAATATGAAAGGACAAGGTACAAACCAGACTGTAAAGTGTGTAAGGCTGCAGGGAACAGAAGCCAGACTTGCATGTACTGCCCAGATTGCAATGTACCTCTATGCCTGATATTCTGCTTCAAGTTATACCACACAGTCAAGGATTATCAACGATCCAGACAAAGACTCTTGCAGAGGCCTACAGCTACAACTTCAATCCCAGTTAATAAAGGAAGCAGCTCAGACTCCAACTAGAGGTACGTAGCTACTCAAACATTTACAAACGCTCATTGTCATGCCACAGACGCAGAATACATTCAAAAAAGACAAACACGAAAAATAGTTTTTTTTTTTTTTGCATTTTATTCACAATTTTATTAGCCTTTTATGTTGATATACGTTAATCATTAAATCAATATGTCAATCAAGCTTATTTTATTCATTGACATCCATGTCACTAACATTTTATTGCGCTGACGTTGAACAAATTCGCTAAAAACTGGGAAAAGATGTCTGTTTTTCAATCTTTTATGAATTTAAAAAAAAAAAATGTTCTTTTTAAAGAAATCTGCAAACACCCTTGGTAATGGGAGACGGTAATGCTCCGGATTGCTGGTCAGCAAAGTGATAATTATATCTGAGAAAATTAGATGAGGAAAATATTAGAGTTTCCCATCCTTGAAAATCACGTGCTGGACCTGGAAAAAGCCTGGAAAATGCTTGAAGAAATTTGCTATGAACCCTGAGTATATTATGATGAAGAATAATGGGTCTGACAGTGTTGGAAAAGCAGCTTCAGGAGACACAAATGCTAAGCCTGGGACATCAACCCAGAGACTGAGGAAGAAACCAAAGGCCCCAGTTGTTGACGTTAATAGCTTAAGGAGTAATGCATTTTAATAGTTTTCTTGTTGTTCAGAGTGCTGTAGTATTAAACTTAATTTATGGGTGCTCCTTTCTCTGGCCACATTGTACATGGTTCAGTATTTGTGGTTGTTGTCATAAGAAATGAGATGTCCAAAAACCAATTTCTCACCTATCTTCACTATATGTAGAATGCCTGAAATTTCTTTATAAACAGCTGATAATATCTAGCTACGGTCATTTTTAAGACACACAACCTTTCCTCTCTGCTGTCTTCCATCACAGTTAAAAAGCTGAGGCACACATATAAGATTCTCCTCATTTGTGGAGTCTTTCAGAATTAATAGTAGAAAACTCTTTGTCTTCATCACTTGAGATAACAGTAGTGGACTTTTTTTTTAACTACTGAAATAGCTTTCTAATTTCATTTGCTGTGAAATGCTGCTGACTATTTAAAGCAGTGGGTGTGATCGTGTTTAAGCAAAATTAGAAAATGGTTGCTAAAAAAATAGGTATTTGTAATCTGTCTTCTGCTAGTTGAACTGCCATTTCTTAACAATATGACTGAAAGTCAGTTTTGATGTGAATATGATAATACAACTGTAGCTTGCAAACCTACTCTCTGTTACTTTTGTCTCCTTAGTACCCTGCGGCTTGTGGTAATTAAAGGGTTAATATCTTTACTTTGTGGTCAGTGATCTCAGTGTTGGTCAGTTACCCTGTTATTGAATGCATGGAGGCATATCTGGAGTCATCCTTATATGACACCAGCTATGCACAATACTACACTATACATGTGGAAGTGAACCTCTGTCTGTGAGGCTAATTACACCCTCATTGACTCTTGAAATTATCCACACACTTCCAGGGATTCCCCCTGTGATGAAATTTGTTGAGAACCCAGCATTGCACACTAAGCTTGGAGAAGTCACTTTAGCCCCAGATGTGATTCTTTGACTTTGACCTGGCTGACTGCCTGCAAGAAGATCTCACAATGGACCCAGTGATAGGCAGGGCGAGCTGAGAAGTGCCTCTGTGCAGGACATTACAATTCCTTGGGAGAGCCAAGAACCAGAGCACAGCATTTTAGCTGTGCATAGTTTGAGAGCCCCATTGGATGGCGCGGAATGCACAGTATCCCACACTTCTTACTCCTAGCTTGGGACCAGGTGTGATGATCTTTTAATTGCAAGTCAAGCTGGAGAAACTGGAGCTCATGACTTCAACTCAGCACGTTTCGGAATGGCAGAAAAGCCTACATCTACAGTGTAGATAATACCAAGGTGTCTTCATTTTGGTATTGGCTACAAAAGATCGATAAGCTCAGCAGCCCTAGTTAAACAACAACCCTATTATCAGTTAATAAAGCAGTGCTTTAAAACTAGCTCATGAGTGTTTTCTGTTGTTAGTAAAGACATTTGCATTCATACATAATTCAGAGTTGCCATTTGTTTGTGGTTTATACTTCACATTCATTCAGCACAGAAATTAGTCATGTTTCTTTCACTACATGTGATTTCCACAGAAAGGAAGTGGCAGCTTAAAGTGTATCCTTTGCATGCAGAAGATCTACAGCTTAACTACATGAGCATTCTGTGTAAATTGGCATCTGAAAGTCTGCTTTATATTCCCAGCGAAGGCAGACACGGGTAATGACATTCAAAATTAAAACCATATGGCTGTGACTGATTTTTAATTAAATTTGTGCTGTGATTATTTTTTAGCATTTATCATCATTAGCTTATTTAACACAGCCACATATACTGTGTATTGATACAAACATAAGTTTTGGTATGCTTGTTCATGCCTGTTTCACTTTATAGCAGTCTCAAAGTAGGAAACAGAATATTAGATACTGAAGGTTAAAGAATTCGCTCATATGTGAAAATACCAGTACCCTATTATAACTTATTGCATGCATTAATATTTATCTATGTGTGGATTCTATTATTTATGTTTACATTAAATGGTAATGGTGAACAGTGAAAGATATTTATATTTTCATCTTGAAGCAAAGCGGAGCTATATGTGGCGACTCAAAAGGAGACAGCAGCTATCATTGGGAAATTGTTGCGAATGGGCTTCCACCACAACCTTCTGAGTATTGAAGTTGTTCGAAAGGACACTGGAGGAAAAGAAGATGGTGATGAATCCAAGAAAGAATGCAAAGGTCAGCATTATGTGTTTTCTGCTATCTAAAGTACAGATAATTCTGGTATCATAGTCCATAGATAGAAAATAAGTTGAGAATGATGTCATCATCATCACCTGCCATCTCCATAGTTAAGGTTGGCTGCACTGGATCACCAACGTCTTGTCTCTTGTCTTGATTGTTCACTCTGCTAGACTTTTACCTGTCCATCTCTTGATGTTATCTTTCCACTTGTAATGCTGTCTTCTCTTGCCTGTTTGCCTTCAACTCTGGCTTCCCTTATTGTCTTCAGCAGTCTATAATGTCTGTTTACATGGCAAGAATATTTTAGCAGTATAATTTGGTTCTCCTTCATTCTCTTTTCATTCCTAGGTTTTCTAAAACCTCTGTTTTCTTATCTTTCCATGACATGTGCCCCATTCTCCTATATATCCACATCTTGAGAGCCTCAATTCTTTCTTCCAATTGCTTGTTCATTGACCATGTTTCTACACCATACAATAGTGAAGAATGTATATATACCATTTCATGATCCTCAGTTTTAATTTGAGTTAATTGTTTAGATGTCAGTATTTGTCTCTTGTTGTTTAATCTAACTTTGTGTGGCCGCGTCCATTACCGTATAATGTTCTTGGAAACTTAGGACCGTCTCAGACCAATGGGCCTGTTTGTTTCTGGCAGGTTAAGCGCTTAGACTAGGGCTATGTAGATCATTTAACGCATACAGAATAGGGTTTGGGAAGAACCCCGTTCATTGGCATCATTTATTTGAGTAGATATTCAGCATGATACGTGTCATAGCCTGAGTCTTTATTTTCTTTTATGGGATGATCCTTTTGGTCAAAAATCCGATCAGCAAAAAGGTTCAGATTTACTTTTCAACATTTGCAAAATTTAAGCAAGTGTAAAATCATGAAGTTCAATTTAGACTGGCAACGCAAATAATCAAAGGACCAACAATATTTAATTGTTCTTTTACTTCCATTAGACCAACACAATGGCAGTTTCATTAATGATGAATGTGGGTGGTGAAAAATTGTGATTTCAGTCTGGGTGATAACATCTCTTTGACTTAGAAGGTCAGCCCTGAGTAGTGGCTAAGTATTTTGGTTGGTTTTTCTTTTGTTTTTCTCTTCAATTACTCATCTTAGGAAGCATTGTGAGGTCCTTATTACAACACAGAAAAGTTAATTGTAATCGACAATTTTGACGTTAAATGTTCCTTTGATTAATATCACTGGATGTTTCTTCATCATTTCAAAAGACCCATTTTTCTAGCGATTTTATGCATCATGGCTAAAATTAATTGAAATGTACTTATAGGATCCGTCGAACAACAGCCCCTTTCCTAACAGGGATTCCCCATTTGATTCTACGTGAAGCTCTTAGCCAAAGGCCTGATTCGTAAAATAGATGTCAGTCTTGTCAGATTTTTCTAACCATAAGGATATTAGAGGGCAACTGTCCCTATTGATCGTCTGTGTGACTGAATTCCTGGGATGGAAACACATCTGAACCCAAGCCATGATATCGTCCCAACTGGTTAAGGTTCAGAGGTTTCTATGGGCCTACTGCAACGGACTGTAACGTCATGAATATTATTAATTTCTAAGCTTGTTTATGCATCACTTAGAAACCTAAATTCGTCACTTCCGACTTTTTACTTCCCTTTTCCAGTGCTTCTTAGAGGTTAACTGTATGACATCATCAAAAAACCCCCAACAAAATAACTATCGTGTTACCCCGCGGTGGCACTTTAGTCATTCCTATTCTCTTCTTGATTTCTGTTTCACGTCTGCCATCTTCTGTTATTATGTGACTGAGATATGAGAAACTATTGATGTGCTCCAAGATTTTCCCATTTATACTTATCTTAGTGTTGGCTTATCGTCTAATTTGCTAATTATCATAGTTTTCATTTTCTCAATGTTAATTTCCAATCCATATTCATGATTTATGCTGTTTACTTGCTTTACTAGTGTATGTAAGTCCTGTTCTGCGTATCTAAGGTTGTTTATTGACCTTCCAACCATGTTCAGTTCTCACATTTCCTGAATCTGTTTAAACATTTTTTTTTCTGTGTATATATTACTTGGGCAGGAGAACAGTTTGCAGCTTTGCCTCACACCTCTTTTTGTCTGTATATGGTAAGTAATTCATGCAAGATCTTACTGTAGCAGTTTGTTCCAAATAAAGGTTACTGAGTATGCTTATACCTTTTCCTTCCATCAGTACGTATGCCTTCGAGATGTTCAATAAGTTTTGTGTAGCCAAAAGCGTTCTTAAAATCAATGAAGCACACGTAAATACTTTTTTCTGACCTCTTTTGTTCCATTGAAAACCAAACTGGACTTCATTGTCTTCATTACTTTTTATTCTCGCCTGTATGATTCTGAGCAATATTTTAATTGTGTGACTGATCAGGCTGATTGTCTGAAGTCTGAATATTCTGTTGCATTAGGTTTTTTGGAAAGTGTTATAAAGGCTTATGTCTTCAGGTACCCCCTTACCAGAAAAGCTTTTGCGGCTGACATAAAGAAACGATATCAATTTGCCAAAAGTCAGGAAAAGACATTGACTGATGAAATAGACCAGAAATTCAACACCATTTCAACAATATATAAGGAAAGCAGCAAATCATGCTTGGGATTCCAGGAAAGGAAGAAGCAAGACTGGATAACACCAGAAACATTAAACACCATAACACTGAGAAAGGAAATGAAAAGAAAGAAAACAGAAGCCAAGTCCCCCAGGTTAAAGCAACTATATAGCGAACAGTACAGTCAGCTGGACAAGGAAACACCAAACCTGAGCCAACAAGAGGAATTTCCTAGACAATCTTGCAAGACAGGCAGAAGAGGCAGCACTGAGAAATGAACAAAGCACAGAATACAAAATAACTAAATTCATCAGCGGAAAACGAGGTGCAAACAAAATTACATTAGTAAGAGATAAGCAAGGAAATCTCATCACGACAGCAGAGGGACAGGCAACAAGATGGGCAGAGCACTTCAGAGAAACTCTGAACAAGGAACCACCAGAGACACAATTGAATGTTCCTGAGGCTGAAAATGATCTAGATGTAAATACAGACATTCCACGAAAAGAAGAAATCATCACAGCAATCAAAGGGTTAAAGAACGGAAAAGCTCCTGGCCATGATAACTTAAATGCAGAGCTATTTAAGACAGACCCTGAGCTAGCAGCAGAACTATTAGAACCACTATTTGCACAAGTCTGGAAAATGGGGACAACACCATCAGAGTGGAACAAAGGAATAATTGTCAAATTACCCAAGAAGGGAGATTTTGCAGACTGCAATAATTGGAGAGGAATCACTCTTCTCTCAGTTCCCAGCAAAATACTAGGCAGGATAATTATACAGAGAATTTCAAAAGCAGTAGACCACAAACTGAGGAAAGAACAAGCAGGATTTAAAAAGAACAGAAGATGTGTAGATCATATATTCACTCTCAGGAACATTATAGAGCAGTACTCAGAATGGCAAAGACAGCTGTACATTAATTTCATTGATTTTGAAAAGGCTTTTGACAGCATACATAGGGACAGTTTATGGAAAATACTGAGGGCTTATGGAATTCCAAGCTGCATAGTGTCAATCATAAAAAGCCTCTATGCCAACTTTACGTGTAGTGTTGGGCAGAGCAACCTAACCTTTGAGGTGAAGACAGGAGTACGACAGGGATGCCCCTTATCAACCACTCTATTTTTAACAGTCATAGACTGGGTGATGCACCAGACAACAGAGGGCAGTCCAAGAGGAATAAGATGGACTACATTTTCTACATTGGAAGATCTGGAATATGCAGATGACATTGCACTACTAGCACATTCACATCAACACATCCAGGAAAAAACGGACAGACTTAATAAGTTTAGCCAGCAGGTGGGCTTGAACATCAATTTAAAGAAGTCAGAGGTCATGACGCTCAATGTGAGCAACCCTGAGCCCATATCAGTAAGGAATCAGCAACTGGCACAGACAGACACCTTCACATACCTAGGATGCATAGTAACACCAGACGGCGGGGCAAGCAAAGACATCAACATCAGAATGAATAAAGCAAGAACAGCCTTTTTTTAGCCTAAACAACATCTGGAAGTCCTCTCAATACAACACAAGCACAAAATTAAGATTATATCAGAGCTGTGTGCTTTCTGTGCTTCTCTAGGGTGCGGAATGCTGGAGAGTTACAGAGAAGGAAATGTCGAAATTGTCCTCTTTTCACACAACATGCCTAAGAAAAATTCACCGAATCTTTTGGCCGAATACCATCACCAACCAAGACCTGCTTACTCGGAGCAAGCAAGAGGACATGCACACCATCATAGCTGGCAGACGCTGGAGCTGGGTTGGTCATGTCCTCAGAAGAGACCCCGATGCCATCACAAGAACAGCTATGCTTTGGACCCCTGAAGGAAAATGAAAGAGAGGCCGACCAAAAACAACCTGGCGGAGGACTGTGGAGGCTGAGATGCAAAGAATGAACCAGAGTTGGGGCACTGTACGAAGGATGGCCACCGACCGAGCAAAGTGGAATCAATTTGTTGTTGCCCTACAAGACGCCACCAGGCGTGATGGCCACTGACTGCTTTGACGTTCAGCGGCTAAGGATCAAAGAAGAAGAATGTCTTCAGGTAATGTATCCTGTATTGTATACATATACAAGGGGCTTGACATAAGTCTTGGGCCTGACCATGAAGGAGTCACAGGAGGAAGATGAAACTCGGCACATTTAAAGTTCATCATATTTGCACTGAATGTGTGAAGTACGCGAGTGTTTCTTCAATTGGTTTTCCCACTATGGTGCACGGCGCAATGTACCCTATTGACCGGATCTGCTGCTCCAAAGATTTGACAAAATAATGGAAAAGAAGGAGGCCAGAGCTGTGATAAAATTTCTGATGTTTCAGGGAAAAACTTACTTACTTACTTACTTAGTCGTTCCCCTTCTACCGTGAGGTGTAGAGGTTAAACAGGGAAAAACACCTACAGAAATACACAGGGAGATGGAACCAGTGTTTCGTGATTCTTGTCCTTCATATACTTCGGTAAAAAACTGGTGTCAACAGTTTAAGTGCGGCCGCTCAAATGTTGCTGATCTGCCAAGATCTGGTAGACCAGCCTCAGAGTGCAACGATGAAAATGCAACAAGAGTGAAGAAAATCATTGACCAGGATTGAAAAATGACAATTGTGGAGATAGCTAGTAGAGTAAAACTGAATGAAAGAACAGTTTATAGAATTTTACACAAAAGACTGAACATGAGAAAAGTGTGCACGCTGGGTTCCGCGACTGTTGACACGTGAACAGAAGCAAACGAGGGTAAATTGCTGTCAACAGTTGCTCAAAAAGTGTCAGTCAAAAAACTTTTTGGAGATCATGGTGACAGTAGAAGAGACTTGGGTACACCATTATGACCCCGAATCCAAAATTGCCAGCATGCAATGGAAAACCCCAGGCTCCCCAACACCTGTCAAGCCGAGAGCACAGAAATCTGCAGGAAAAGTGATGCTAACTGTTTTTTGGGACGCCGAAGGTGTCCTGTTGAAAGATTATCTGCCTCGTGGCAACACAGTTAATGGACAGTACTATGCAGATCTTCTCACCAAACTAAGAAAGGTTGTGACCAGGAAACGAGGGATAACGCGCACTCAAAATCTTCCTTTGCTTCAAGACAACGCGCCCTCTCACAAAGCACGGCTTGTGCAGCTAGCAGCCAACGATTTGAATATTGAAATTCTTCCACACCCACCATATTCTCCAGATTTGGCTTCATCAGACTTTTTTCTATTCCCAAATCTTAAAAAACAGCTAAAAGGAAATCATTTTGACAGCGATGAAGAAGTTATACTGGCATGTGATGACTGGTTTAGTTTGAAAAATAGGGTGTTTTACTCCCAAGGTCTTTTCAAGGTCAAGCAGAGATGGCAGAAGTGTGTCAATTCAGATGATGGCTATATTGAAAAGGAATAAACACTATACAAAATTTCAGCTCTCTGTGACATGTCCTTCATGGTCAGGCCCAAGACTTACGTCAAAGCCCCTTGTATATCGTTGCATAGATCCGTGATTGTATCTATACTAAAGCTGTTTGGGGCTTATGACATTTCTATTTTATGTTGTTCATGCCTGGTAATTTTTCCTTTTTGTATCATATTTATTGCTTTCTCTACTTCTGATCTGAGAATGTTTAGGCCTTCATTAGAATACGGGGATGGGTTTTTTTTTTACCTCTGTTGTCCCAGAGTAGTTATTTTACATATTCTGCCAAAATCTCTGATATGTTTTTCTCATCAAGTAAGATTATTCCATTCTTCTTATTAGGCAAGCCTTTACTTATTTGACAATTTCTTTATTTCTTCATGCATATCCCTTTGCACTTTGGACACTGTTTTTAAATCTGATCGTGATAGTCATTTTATTTCTTGTTCTATCTCCATGTGTTTAGTTTGCTTTATTTGTGTTATCCACATACATGTTTTTCTAGTTATTTTTTAATGAATATTCCTACTCTTTCATGTTTTTCTCATCCTGGGTGTATAAATGTATATTTCTGTGTAGCCACTTTCTTACAGTCTTATCTCTGTCACCACCAGTATATCAAATTTCACATTGATTGCCCTTAAAATTAAATTAGCTAGCTTCTCTACTCCATTTATTGCCCTGATATTCCATATATTCCTTCCTACTCTCCTGGTTTCCTTCAGGTGGGTGCCTACTCAAGAAATCTGCCTTAACATTCTGAGATCCAGGTATCTGACTGCGATCTTTGTAATAATGCTGCCCCTAACTCTACGTTGCTAGCATCAGTTCTAACCACAAATTCTTGACTCAGATCTGGAAGTCTCAGTATCGGCCTACTTGTGAGTTTTTGCTTCAACTCTGAATATGCATTCTCAAAATCCGCCTTCTCTGAGTCTATCCAATAACATCTCTAGAGATGATAGATGTTCCTCAAATGTTTCTGTAGCTGTGAGTATATCATCCATGAAATTAGTGATAGCTGGGTTTTGTAAGGGATCCAGTAATTTCCTCATCATCCTGGAGAAAACACTTGGAGCATTCTTCAAACCAAAAGGCAACATGTTGAACTCATAGTGCCCCTCCGAAGTGCTAGAGGCCAGTAATGGTCTGATTTCAGGTTTGAAGGGAATCTGGTAATACCCTTTACTTAGATCCACTTGTGACTCTGTGATAGCATTCAATTTCCTGTAATCCAGAGTCTATGTTCACCAGAGGGTTTCATCAGCTAAACCACACCGGCGCGATAATATGATTCATATGGGGAAATGAAATTTTCCTGCATCAAGAAATCAATTCTCCCTTTAAAGTTGCTATATATGTATTATTTCAGTCCATGTCCGTATCAATACTTCCACTGGACCTTGTATGGGCCGGCCAAATAACGACGTTGCCGGTACCCTTTCTATGCTAATGTAAATAGCTGTATAGTGAAGTTGGCTGTGCATCAGTCAAATGGTTCGCACAGCACAATCTCCCACTACCTATTTTCCTGGGTTTTCCCCGCAGTTCCTTTATCAAAGGTGGCTGACTAACTGCACTCCTATTTTGATCCAGTACCTGGTGTTCCGAACAAAATCTTGTCGGTATGGGACGTGTTGTATCCCCTCCCTGTACAATACGGAGAGTTGCCATGGTAACTGGTTGTCTGGTAGACTCTTTGTGAGATGGTGCCATCCTATCCACTATGTCTACCGTTTTATTTTCAGGCCTACGTCCGCCCCAATGCTTTCCTAGGTCCTGTTGATTTTCCCAACGTTTGGGTTTTACCTTGCTACATTGGGCACAAGCAGTCACATACCGAACTGTGTCTTCAGCGATGCCTGGCCAATAATAATTCACTGATGTCCTTTGACAAGTGGTACCGATTTTATATGTCCATCATCTGATACAACATGTGCTAGTTCAATAACCTTGTCCCTGTAAACAGATGGCAGTACTAACTGTCCATGCCCATTGGGTCCTGCTCCAGCTTTCCTGTAAAGCAATCCCTCATTCATATAAAACTGTCCTTTCCTTGGGGGGGGGGGGGGGGTTATGGCTTTTTGGCAATTTGCCAAAGCAAGGTTTTAATGAGCTATCTGTAGCTTGGGCCTTTTTATCTTTCTCGGATGAAATTCAGTGGACTTCCCTCCTCCTTCTAAGAAGGGCTAGACCTGGTCTGGAGTGTTGCCATGATCACAGGTTTTATTGGGTCACCCAAGAAGACATATTTATTCCTTTTACCAGCGGGTACATAGGATCATCACTCACTGCTGCACTTATCACTCCTTCAACGTAATGAGTCCTGACATTGATCCTTGCTATGGGAAGTGTCATGGTGGCTGTTCCCTTTAATGCCCATTGTATCTCCACTTTTTCTGTGGTGTATTGATCAGGGTGCACTAAGGATGCACTCACGACTGAGTCAAATTCCAATCCTGAATCATAAAGGCACATTTTTTTAGTGCCGTTACATGTTACTTCTTCACAGGTGGGGGGAAAATGGAGATCTATCTGACTGGCTGCCAGTTCCTTCCTTCCCTTTTCCACTGTTATAAGACATGCAGCGTGATATGGGGGGATTTTCTTTCCACAGTCCAAAGTATTGTGGTTGTTCATTTTGCAAATTTTGCACCACTTATCACCCTGTCTGTAGGGTTTCCTATCTTGTACCTGTTAAAATCTCCCCCAATCTCTCTGCACCTTGTGCCATAAGAAATTTTCTCATGTCTGGAGGCATAGACTCTCTCACTTGTTCCATCATGACCATTTCTTTTAGGTCCTGACATTTTCGCAGAGCAGTCCACTTCTCCAAGTAGGTTTCTAATCTGGCAGAGAATTGGTAGTAGGTTTCTCCAGGGAGAAGCTTAGCAGTTCGGAATTTCTTCCTATAAGATTCTGAGTTCTTTTCATACTGAACCAGCAATGCCTGCTTCAAGATCTCATAATCTTCCTGGTCTTCTTTTCCGAGTTTGGCATATACTTCATAAGAAACTCCCCTCAGCCCCCGCAAAAGCTTAAGGCTCCATTTCTCCTTCTCTAAACCATAGCTAGTGGCCATTCTCTCATATCTACTTAGATATGCCTCAGTTTCATCTTCTTTCTCCACAAATGGATCCAAATGAAAGTTCACGACTCCATTTGAGGTACTGTGACTTGCACTACTGTCAGAGGGATTTGGACTACTTCCATTACCAGTAACATTTCCTTGAAGTTCCAGTTCTTTCATTCTCAATTCATGCTCCCTTTGCAACCTCTTTTCCTCTCTCAGCCTCTCTTTCCTTAGCTTCAGCCTCTATTTGCAATCTCTTAGCTTCAGCTTCTGTTTGCAATCTCTTAGCTTCAGCTTCTATTTGCAACTTCTTTTCCTCTCTTTCAATAAACATGTCACACTCAGTAGTGACATACTGAATAAGAGCCTCCCCACTCAACCCAAACTCCTTTGCTGACTGCACTTTAGTAGATCAAAATTTTGCCACGTCTGCCATACTCATACAATAATAACTTGCAGACACTCAAACACTCTTATTACCAATCTAAAATTAATACAACACTAATTAATTAAAGACTACTGTCAGTGTATCCAGTCACCACAATTTTGGTTTGTACTCAATGGTACTACAAAGTGCTTTATCTATTCCTACGTCTTATTAAGTAATATTATTATTTAAATTATTTCCCTGCTGTCTACTCAAAAGATGTAAGTGATACTATAAGCCTGAATATCTCAAAGAAAAGACACTAGGGTGGTAAGGGATTCCCGGACTGAGACACCAGTGTCGCAAGAGGGTAGATTATTATAGAAATTATAAGATATCCTGGACACAAAGTTGTATCAGGTGATACCAGGATAGTGCCAGATAAGAGTCTGGTCTTATAACAGGGTTCGTAGCTACCTGGAAAACGGGAAAAAAAATTCCAGGCCTTGAAAAGCCTGGAAAAATGGCTAAAAGCCTTGAATTTCCCGCATCGGACCTAGACAAAAATTACAAATCGAAAGTTGTCCATTTTTCGGTGGTATTTTTAGTTAAACTTTAGTTACCAAAGAATTTTTGCTTCCCTTTGCGCACTAAATCCATTTTCAGACGTTTTCGGCGATTTTAGTTTTCGGCGATTTGCGTTAATGATGTGAACGCAGATTTATTTTTAGCGTTCGCGTCTGTTATTCGAAAACTACTGGGGAAAAATTGATTTATAACCTCAGACCTAAGGGTCATTTTATATTTGGACATGCGCCCTAATATAACCGACTACGTTGAACGGGACGCGCCTCTCCAAAACTTTAAAAAAAAAACTCCAAGAACTTGTCTCTACGCATTCAAGTTGTATTAAATCGTTCATTTCAACTGAGGTAAGTAATAAATTCTAGTGGCTGGGAATGTGTGAAGGTCTGATGCTGTTCTTACAATGCATATGACTTTTAACAGATGAAAGTCAATTAAATATATGTTAAAGTCAGTTATATAACAGGAACCACCAGGCCTTTACACCCCTCCACTTTATTATTCTTGTTCAGAGTTTCTTCTTGATTTTTATTTTATTTTAGCGTATAAGCATAATTGTTATTGTCCCTATTTACAATGATTTGTTAAATATGATGCCACTTTCTCATATCGGCAGTTGTTCATATTATTTGGAATTGAAAACAATATTTATCCTAATTATAACCCTTTAGAGGTTGAACGGGATATTTTTCTTCATTAATTTTTAAAAAAAAAGTAATAAATTCATTTATCTCATTTATAAAACATATTTACATAAGTGCAGTTTATAGATAGGCCTACTGCACTTGCGTCTGTAATTTACAATGTAGGTCTATTTACAGTTTTATTTTTAACCATGGTCAAAATGAGTGTTTGAATGAAATTTCTTGGTTTACAAACTGCTTACGGGACACAGTTTAAGATGGTCAGGAATAGAAATTGATGGCAATTCCATATCCTATAGCCTACCCTGTTATCAGACTATGTCCTACTGTTCATTTCACCACATTTTTTGTAAATAAATATATTTTGAATGCTTTTTTATTATATTTATGATGAAGAGACATATCCCGTTCTCCTCTGCAGGGTTATAATTAGGATATGCCTAGGCCTACATGTTTTCAATTCCAGATAACATGAATAACTGCCGATACATGAAAGTGGCATCACATCTGTCAAATCACTGTAATTAGGATAAATGAAAATTACCAATTTTGTGCAAAGGCCTATGTTTTTAAAAAATTTTAAAAATAATTAAAAAAAAATTTTTTTTAATCGAAACGAACAGAAACGATGAAACAAAACAAACCCCAACAAAAAAAATCAACCAAAAATAGTAAAGATAGGGAGGGGGTGTGTGTGTAAAGGCCTGATGTTTCCAGTTAGATATTTAATAGATTTTCACTTATCATAAGTGTTATAAGGATATCATCATACCTTCACCCTCCCAATTACTATATATTAACTTTTGTTCTAGTTAAATATTGTTTGACTATATTATTCATGTGTTTAGAACTTTGACTTGGTAAATATACATAGCTTAGGCCTACTCATAAGTTATTTGTGTGTTCCATTTTTTTTTTTTTTTTAACAGAAAAGAACACAACTCCAAGGAGCAGTTTTTCCCTCAGAAACATCAAAACCATCTAACACTACTCCCTCGGACACGTCAAAAACGTCTAACACTACTAGGAGACCTACAGATGTGACATCATTTGTGACCAAGGAAGAAACTCTCAGAGCTGAGATTATTTGGACTCTTTTTTCAGTGAAAAATTCAAATTTCACACGCAACAAGGGACATATTCTCTTCTGTGGTAGTTTTTATTCAGCCTTCAGCTTTATTTCAAGACCCGAAATTCAGATTGGTGCATTTGGAACAGTAGCTGAAAATAGGAAGCATTTTCCTGTAGCACTGAAGAAAAAACAACTCAAATTGAAAAAGACAAATCATCCTTTGTTTTGTGCGACAGAAGATAAGCATGCCGACAGTCACCTGGCATGATACGAAAAGATTTAAACTTATATCTACTGTTCACTCCAATGATAATATAAACAAGACAGTTATTTAGACAAATTCTTTAGGGCAGAACAATTCAGAAGCCAGTGCTTGCAGAAAAATACAGCAACAGTATGGGAGGTGTCGACCACTTCAGCCAACTAGGTGCAAGCTACCCCTACCCACACAGATCCTATTTTTATATCATTTCTTAGTTGAAACTGCCCTGATCAATGGGCACATAACCTGCAACACTGCCAACTCTACAAAAAAAGATCAAAGCAAAGATCAGGATGTCAGTATGAGTCTTATTGAACCTGCTATTCTTCGACGCAATGTGACACCTTCAAAACCACAGGTCACAACAACACGACTTACTGAGCACCACTTCATTGCTAAATAGGAAAGGGCAAGGTACAAACCAGACTGTAAAGTGTGTAAGGCTGCAGGGAACAGAAGCCAGACTTGCATGTACTGCCCAGATTGCAATGTACCTCTATGCCTGATATCCTGCTTCAGGTTATACCACACAGTCAAGGATTATCAACGATCCAGACAAAGACTATGGCAGAGGCCTACAGCTACAACTTCAACCCCAGTTAATGAAAAAAGCAGCTCAGACTCCAACTAGAGGTACTTAACTACTCAAACATTTACAAACGCTCATTGTCAGATGCCACAGATGCAGAATACATTCAATAAAGACAAACACGAAAAATAGTTTTTTTTTTGCATTTAATTCACAATTTTATTAGCCTTTTATGTTGATATACATGGTTAATCGTTAAATCAATACGTCAATTAAGCTTATTTTATTCATTACCATCCATGTCACTAACATTTTATTGTGCTGACATTGAACAAATTCACTAAAAACTGGAAAAAGATGTGTGTTTTTCAATCTTTTATGAATGTTTAAAAAAAAAAAAGTTCTTTTTAAAGAAATCTGCAAACACTCTTGGTAATGGGAGACAGTAATGCTCCGGATTGCTGGTCAGTGAAGTGATAATTATATCTGAGAAAATTAGATGAGGAAAATATTAGAGTTTCCCATCCTTGAAAATCACGTGCTGGACCTGGAAAAAGCCTGGAAAATGCTTGAAGAAATTTGCTATGAACCCTGTTATAAGCAATACCCCCGTCTCTGAAAAGAGTAAGGGTGTATGGACATCAAAGGTAGGATCAAGCTGTATAAGTTCCTAGGGAAGATGGTAATATATTACCCTAAGTTCCTACTTGCTCCTCTCCAAATCCTCCTCTGTGTATATATTAAGCACTGCTAGGGGTATTAACTAAACTATTTACCAACAAGAACTGTAACTTAACTTAAATAATTCAAGTAAGTCTGTTGGTAAATATTTACAATTTATTTTATACAAGTTTCTTTTCTCTGTGAAAATTTCTCACTGAACTCAAAATTTGATTACAACATTAAATAAATAAAATCACTTGTAAAATGTTCAACAGTATCTAAAGTCTCTAATTGGTAGAAAGTTCTTCTCTCTTGGTTGAACTCACTATGGTTGTTGACTGTTTATATTTTAAGCTCAATATTAGTTCACTTCCTAATTATTGAATTTTAGTCAATCACTGCTATAACTATGCCCATCGAAATGTCATTAGAAATATCTGTCATTTAATAGTGGTGTTATACTGGGATACGCTGGACAGTAGCCTTGTTTGGCCACTTATCTGGTATATTGAAGCCGGTCACTCTTCTGACATGGAAGGAAAGGTCAAATGAAATTCCTCCAGACAGTGGAAACTCGGTGGCTGTCACTATGAACAACAAGGGCGCTTGCACCACTAGTTCCTTTCAGTAGTGGCTGACTCTTTAAGGTGTACTTGGATGACAGGATATAACCTGAAACATATTGGATTAACCACTATATTGTCTATCACTATCCCACTATCACAGCTGTAGGAGGTGAGAGACAGTTTCAGACAGTGTGCTAGCAGATGCACAGGACATAATATAACAGTAATAACACAATCCAGTTCACCGTGAATATAATTTTTCTCCAAATCCTTAGTTAGAGCCAATTGTCCATGATTCACCTCCATACATTTATTAGGTCTTGTTTAAAAATACTAAGTAATATATCAATCAATACAGTAAAGTAATTCCTTTCATCCTTTCCTATGTTCCTTCAAGAAATAATTCTTTAAATGCTTTTCTAAAACTATAAACACACTTTCGCTACCATTCTCAATTTATTTGAATATAAATTGGCTTGGATTTTGTCTCCAGAATTACACAGTAGTTTCATAACACATCTACACACTGCCTAACGCACAATGTAATTAATTAATTGAAATATATATATATATAAAAGCATTCTTTCTTACCCTCAAGTACATACAGTCGAGCTGTTAATGGGTATCTGTTAGTCTGCTCTCAGATACAAAAGGTAAAGGCAATCTGCATTAACACGCTGACGCTCACTGTATTTGAAATTCTTTATGGCCCTGCTTTCTATTTAGGGCACGTCCTATATATAGGCCAAGGCCGAACGACAGAGGGAGCTTACTGCTAAAGTGTGCCTGCCTTCCGAACATGTATGCATAATCTGACTAGGTGTATAAATCTGGAAAACTAAGATTTCAAATATCTTCGTTATCCCTGAAGCGATTTCCTTTATCTTAGGCTTAAAATACGCCCTGGATTATTCTTTAATGTTCTAACTAATTGTCTTTTTAGTACATACTTCCATCTTTTCCTATGCGTAACCTAAACAGCAAAATTATGGACTAACCTGATGTCTCGATGCATTCCACTTGAGATTTCTCCATTCCTATAATACTGTTCGTGGAAATCTTTGTGCTAATGTGTAGAGCAACATTCCTAGTATTGTATTAGTGACCTCTTCCAGGTGGTACTTCGCTCATAATGCGGCAGTTTAATGCCATCCTCCACTGATTTGCACAGATTTTAGATCGCCATGTTGAATGCTTAATGCTTTTATAAACAACCGAATGAGGAAGCATTTCATTGGTTCCGTCTATCATACAGTTTTCACAAAGTATGGCGCGCTGTTTGGTCAGAGTTGCTCAGAATGACGTGTTGTGAATCCGACTTCACGACAGGTACTGATATGATTTCATGCAAAGAGAAATTAAGAAATACACATTTGTCACTTTGCTTTAGCTGGATGTGTTAGTCAAACATAAAATTGGTCACAGATGCAATTATTGTTGCTTTTTTCTCTGGCCTTGGGGACCTGCTTACTTCCTGGCGGCAACATAGTCCTCACACTTATGAAAAATTTGAAAAGCAGGGCACAACACAGTGTGCGGTTTTCATATCCAGTACAAAAGAATCTTTTCTGTACTCTCAATCCAGCAGAATTACAAACACCGAAAGGTGCAGATATCACAGCTTAGGCGTAAACAGACACAACGCAACCACCGTCCTTTTCAGGGCAAAAGAAGAAAAAAGAAAGAAAGAAAAAAAAAAATTGTCTTCATACTGCTGCGGGAATTATTTTCTGCGACGAGTCTGTCTGTTTTCACTGAAGCACAAGTGACATGAACTTTCTTGTAGTGTCAACTTCTTGCATAATCTGACACCAGAGTTTCAGCAATCTTGAGCCTAAATTGCTTTGGTGTAAGTGGTGGTTTGGCAGCTTCACAGTACACAATATATCCATTTACTAGGGCAACTTCTGTGACAAAATGAAGAATTGGGTGATACCACTTGAAGCAGTGTTAAGGGTAAAAGTAATTCACTAGTCTTTGATTGAAGCTATTATATACACCACCAATATTGTGATTATAAACATCTGTCATGACAGGTTTTTCCACTGCAGTAAATCCCCCTCGTGGTGTCTGGATCTGATTCTTTTGTCAGCAGCATTGCTCGTGTGGCCTGTGCTGAGCAAATTCACGCTTATTTGTATCATGCCACTACAGGCAACCAGATTTCCCGACCCAGCAAAAACAGATGAACGGCCGTGCTTCAGCTTCATGTTTTTTTTCCCCTCAAAATTACAGGAAACTCTTCTACTTTCTTTAACTGTCTAATCCTAACCCTAACGCTTACATGGGGGTCATCAAAGTCATACAAGTACCACTGAAACTAATCAGCTGCTTCTCTTAGTAGCAAGTAATTTTCTACACCCCTGATTCCACACTGTGACCCTGAAAATTGCCATCACCAGCTCTGGCACGAATGCTAGAACTAGGGTTGTCACTGTCTGTTTCAGGCTGCCCTGCATCAAAACTAGACCAACTGTTGTCACTTTCGAAGGCCAGATGAGGGTAAGAATCCAAATCATTGCTACATTCAGCAATCTCACTCATTTTTAAACAAATTTCCACTCATATATGAATCAAAACACGTGAAGAAATTTCCGGGCCAACCATTGACCATTTCTCAATAAAATTGAGTTACTTCCCTTGACTTGCTTATTTTCGGACGGTTGCCGTGATCACTTTTTATACTAATGCTATATGGAAACCAATAGGCGACCATGGTACTCTATGAAAAATAGGGCCTGTCGCCAGAAGGCGACCATGGTACTCAAAGTGTTAATAACTTTGTATTTCATTCATTCATAACCCTCCACTCCCAAAGGAGCATAGGCCTTCAACAAACACATGCCAAGTCCTCCTGTCCCGTGCCATCATCTCAAGTTCTTTCCATGTTCTCCTCATCATTTTCACCTCTGTTTCCAACTCTCTTCTCCATGTACTTCTTGGTCTTCCTCTGCCTCTCTTGCCCTGGGGGTTCCAGAACAAGGACTGCCTTGTAATGCTATCAACAGGTTTCCTCAGTGTGTGTCCTATCCATCGCCATCGTCTTCTTCTCATCTCTTGTTCCACTGGCACTTGTCTAGTTCTTGTCATCAGTTCCACGTTGGTAACCTTGTCATACCATTTTAATCCCTCTATTCTACGCAAGCACCCATTTATGAAAGTCTGTAGCTTTTTGGTTGTTGTCTTTGTTGTTCTCCATGTCTCCGAGCCATACAATAGGACTGACTTCACATTTGAGTTGAAGATTCTTATTTTCGTGTTGGATCCGATTTCTCTTGATCTCCATATATTTCCCAATGCAATGAAAGCTCCTCTTGCCTTTTGTATTCTTATTTTGATATCGCTGTCTGTCCCTCCAACTTTGTCTATATTACTGCCAAGATATGTGTATGATTCTACATCTTGAATTGGTGTTTCTTCAAGTTCAACCCTGTTATCATTACCTGCATTTATTCTCATTATTTTTGTCTTTTCCCTGTGTATTTTCAGACCCAATTGCTGTGACCTCTCATCGAGTGTTTTCAATTTGTCCTGCATCTGATTACGGTTATGGGACAGAAGAGCCAAGTCATCAGCAAAATCCAGATCATCCAACTGCTTAGTCAGAGTCCACTGGATTCCATTTCTGTTGTGTGTTGTCGATGATCTCATAACCCAATCTATTGCCAGCAAGAAAAGAAATGGAGACAAGAGGCATCCCTGTCGCACTCCTGTTCTTATCCCAAACGGTTCTGTAAGCTGTCCTTCGTGAAGAACTCTGCATGTCATGTCTTCATATGTTTTCTTTATTAAATTAATGATCTTCAGGGGAACTCCATAATGCCTCATCAATTTCCAAAGTGATTCTCTGTCTACACTGTCAAATGCCTTTTCGTAGTCCACAAATCCGATGTATAGTGGTGAATTCCATTCCAGACTTTGTTCAACTATTATTCTCAAAGTGGCTATCTGGTCTGTACATGATCTGTTTTGTCGAAAACCTGCTTGTTCATCTCTCAGTTTCTTGTCTATGGACTCTTTTAATCTCTCAAGGATAATCCTGTTTAATACTTTTCCTGGCACTGATAGTAACATTATTCCTCTATAATTTGTGCACTCTTGTAAATTTCCCTTCTTAGGCAACTTAACCAGATATCCTTCCTTCCATTCTGCTGGTATCTCTTCCTTTTCCCAGACTTTACCAAGTAATTTATATAACATCTCTGTAGCCGTGTCGATATCTGCTTTGATGGCCTCTGCTGGAATGCCATCAGGTCCAGACGCTTTTCCCTCTCTTAGAAGCTTTATGGCTTTCTTTATTTCTTCCTTCGTTGGTCTTTCACCGTTAATTTGTAGCTCTTCTTCTGCTGGCTGGATGTCCGGCGGGTTTTGTGGAGCTGGTCTATTGAGAAGGTCCCCAAAATATTCTGTCCACCTCTTCATTTGCTCTTGTATATTGCTGAGCAGTTTCCCATTCTTGTCTTTTATGAGGCAACTTGTTTGCTTGTATTTCCCTGTTAGCTTCTTTGTGCTGCTATACAGTTCTCTCATATTTCCTTTGGCTGCAGCATCTTCTGCCTCTCTTGCCAACTCCTCAATATACTTCCTCTTGTCTCTTTTGATACTTCTTTTTACTTCTTTGTTTGCTTCTGTGTACACTTCTTGAGCCTTGGCTTTGGAGCTTCTAGTTTTGCTTGTGTTTAACTCTGCTTTCTTGTTTTTTTCTGTCTTTTATCTTATTGATGGTTTCTGTTGTTATCCATGCTTTTTGTTGTCTTTCCCTTTTCCCCAGTATTTCTTCACATGTCTCCTTCCATACTGTTTTGACCTGCTGCCAATAGTCTTCTGTATTCTCTACATCTTCCAGCTGTTGGAGCACTTGGAATTTGTTGGATACTGTGACATGCAAACTTTGGTTGGAGAGCTCTCAATTGTTTCTTGATTTCTCCTAGCTGTCCTACATTGATCCCGGAGCTAAACTGTTGTCTATAACCCTATTGTAGATGCAGAACCCACCGGCGAGTGGTGTTGGTCTGCATAAATCTCTTGAGTTTCATTGCCTCATTCTCACTTTTGGCTATCAGCCCAGATGGTTGATCAATTGGCTGTGTGTGGTGTACCACAAACGGCTCCTACTGAGGCAATACCTTTACTTATCCTGCAATGATGATCTGAAACAATTCTGTGTTTGATGATGCATATATGATCAATTGATTTACTGGCTGTTTGACTGGATGGCTGGTGATTTCCATGGAGGGTTGCCAGGTTGTGGTATTCGGGAAGTGGCTCTGTGGAAACATGCTTCCTCCTATAGCCAGTTGATATGAAGCACAGAAGTTTGCGAATAGCTCTCCATTTTCATTCATTACTCCTAGCCCATGTTTTCCCATGACTTCTTCGAATCCAGTGTTGACTGTACCTATCTTTGCATTCATGTCACCCATCAAAATTGTGATGTCTCTTCTTTTTACTTTATCCATAATTTCCTGTAGTTTAGTATAAAATGCTTCTTTCACAGACTCTTCTTTGTCATTAGTTGGTGCATAACATTGGATGACATTTACATGAATTTTCTTTTTAGCTGTTTTGAAAAGAAGCTGTTATTATTCTGGGTCCAACAGCTTCCCATTCAATTAGTGCTTTCTGTGCTTCTTTAGATAACATAAGAGCTACCCCTTCACTGTGGTGTGAACTTTCGTCTTCATGTCCTGAGGACAGCACCAATTCACCTGTGATGAGTTTCTTCCTGTCTACCCCCTTCCACTTTGTTTCACACATTCCCAGAACCTCGATTTTGTATTCCTCATTTCTGCTGCTACTTGCGCCACTTTCCCTTGTTCGTTTAATGTCCGAACATTCCAGGTGCCAAATCTGGAAGTTCTCCTAGAAGAAAGAAGGTTAGTCAGCAACACAGACTCCTTTCGGCTTTCTCTGTGTTGCATCATACGCCTCCCCGCGAGAGGACCTTCCCCTGTCTTGGATGGCTGTGTTTTATTTTCTTTATTTGACTTGTCCATATTTGTTGAAGTTTTTTGTGGTTTAAATTTTTTTACAGGATGGTGTAACCGGCCCCATGCCCAACCCTCCTTAGTCGCTTTTTACGACATGCTTGGTAGGGGACAGTGTTACTATTCTTTGCTCCCCTTTCGGGCCCCGGTAACACACGGGTGACTTTGTATTTAACATTCTTGATATAAACATCATATAATCCACAAATCATCCTGCTGACTGACTTTATATGTAATATGTACATCCTACAAATCCCAACATGAGTAACCCACTACCATTTTACTTGCAAAACTTCCCATGCATTAATCACCCACCCATAGATCATCATCATCATTCCTCTCCGTTCCCTGTGGAACATAGGGCTGAAACAGTTGCTCTCCATCGATTTCTATTCAGGGCTGTCTTTTTCAGCTGTGCCCAAGTCATTCCAATATCCTTAGCCTCCTCTTCCAATGTTCTTCTCCAAGTTCTCCTTGGCCTCCCCACTCTTCTTTTCCCTTGTGGGTTCCAGTCAAGGGCACCTCAGGCTATGCTTGATTGTTCTTCTCTGAGTGAATGTCCTATCCATCCCCACATTCTTACCTTAATTTCCATTTCTATTGGCTGTTGCCCGCATCTTTTCCGTAACTCTATGTTTGTTATTACATCTGGTCATCTTATACGGAGGATCTGTCGGAGATATCTATTTACAAATATATTTAGTTTGGAGGTGATACTCTCTGAGACATGCCATGTCTCTGAGCCATACAGCAAGACTGACTTTACATTTGAGTTAAAGATTCTGATTTTGTTCTCTCTGGATATAGCTGAGGAGTTCCATATTGGCCGAAGGGCATTAAAAGCACATCTGGTTTTATTTATTTTTAGAACAGACGTCACCATCGGTTCACCCTCCTTTGTCAGTGTTACTCCCCAGATATGTAAAGCTTTCTACTTCTTCAATAACTTGACCATTGGTCTTCATTGAGTCCATCTGCCTATTATTTATCCTCATTTCCTTTGTTTTATTTACATTTATGTGTAGTCCCATCTTTGCTGGTTCTGTCACTAATCTTTTTGTTTTCTCCTACATATCTTGCTGTCTGTGTGAAAGAAGGCACAGATCATCTGCAAAGTCAAGATCCTCCAGCTGTTTGTTGAATGTCCACTGTATTCCTGTTTTCTCTCCTTCTTTTGTTTGTCTCATAACCCAGTCTATGTCCATGAGAAAAATTGTTGGTGATAGCAGACCCCGCTGTGTGCTGTGAAGGGCTCGGATCATTTTCCTTTGTGCACTACTTTGCATGAGGCCTCCTGGTAGAAATCTTGGATAATTTTAATGAATTTCTCCAGGATTCCATAATGTCTCAGGATTTTCCACATCACAGTACAGTCTGTACTATCGAAAGCCCTTTCGAAGTCCACAAAATTTATACGTAAGGGGGTCTGCCATTCGTTTGATTGTTCTATGATGATTCTGAGTGTTGCTATCTGGTCTGAACCTGATCTTCCTGCACGAAATCCTGCCTGTACTTCTCTGAGTTTGTCATCCACTGCCTTCTTAATACGGTCCAACAAAACTGGTCAAAATTTTCCAGCCACTGCTAGCAGTATTATACCTCTCCAGCTGCCACATACAGTCAAGTTTCTTTTCTTTGGCAGCTTGATAAAATGGCCTTTCTTCCGGCTCTTTGGGATGGCCTCTTTTTTCCAGATTTTCTTGAAAAGCTGGTGTATATCTGCCTTCATGGCTTCTGGTGGTATTCCATCTGGTCCTTCAGCCTTCTCATTTTTTAGATGTTTTATTGCCCTAGAGATCTCTTGTTTAGTGGGTGGGTTCATGTTGCACTGTAGTGGCTCTTCTGCTGGTTCTATGATGGGTTGCTGTATTGGTTGGTTTCGGTTTAGGATTTCCTTAAAATATTCAGCCTATCTGGCCCTTTGTTTCTCTTCATTGCTAATGTTTTGTCCTTCTCTGCTCTTCACTGTTGTATTGTGGTTTAACTGTTTCTTAGATAAAGTTCTAGTGAAATTTTACAATGTTTTCAAGTCTCCTTTTTTTGTCGCACTCTCGGCTTCCTCTGTTAGTTTTTCAACAAAATCTCTTATCTTGCCAGGCACTTTTTTCACTTTTCTGTTTAGCTCCCAATATATTGTGAGCAATTGTGTTTTCTGTTCTGCATCTTTACAGTTGTTTATTTTGTTGTTTGATGTCTCTTCTTTCTCTTATGAGGTTCCATGTGTTTTCTGTGAACCATTCCTTCTGTTGTTTATTTCTTTTGCCAAGATCTTCTTCACATACATTCCTGAATGTTTCCTGAATTGTGCACCAATGATTATAATCTATACTTTCCTCTTCAAGGTTCTCCGTTGCTTCAGATCTATTTCTCAACTTTAGGTTGAACTGAACTCTTGTGTCTTTGTTCTTAAGGTACTGGGTATTATATTTCGGGCTTGCTCTTTCTACTCTGTCTTTGTGCACCCTCAATTTTATCCGTCAGCTCCTCTCTTTACTCTAACATCTTGTAGGCAGCATCTCCATTTTCTTTCTATGGTGAAGTGGTCTATCTGATTTTGCGAGTGCCCATCTGAGGAGTTCTATGTGGTCTTGTGTATGTCTTTTTGTGGGAAGATAGTCCCTTCTGATGACCAGGTCATTCAAATCACAAAAGTTTACAAAAAGTTCTCCATTTTCCTATGCCATTTTTTCCCATGATTCAATCAATACCCTTTAGCTCCCCAAGTCTTCCTGTCCTGTGCAATCCGCTCAAGTTCTTTCCATGTTTTCCTCATCATTTTCACCTCTGTATCCAGTTCTCTTTGCCATGTGTTTTTTGGTCTACCTCTGCCTCTCTTTCCCTGTGGATTCCAGAACAATGACTGCCTTGTAATGCTATCAGCAGGTCTCCTCAGTGTGTGTCCTATCCATCGACAGGTGTCTTTTTCTCAACTCTTGTTCCAGTGGAACTTGTCTGGTTCTTCTCATCAATTCCACATTTGTGACTTTGTCATACCATTTCAGTCCTTCTATTCTACACAAGCACCCGTTTATAAAAGTCTGTTGCTTTTGGTTGTTGTTTTTGTTGCTCTCCAGTCTCAGAGCCATACAATAGGACTGACTTAACATAAGTCTCTACCTCCGAAAACGGCGAGTATATGCCTGAATGGCGAGGGACACTTGTCTCTGAACAAGAAAATAGGATACTCACGTAAAAATCAATGTCAGGTTAGACATTAAAAATAACCTGAGATTTCGCCTCGAGTATTAGCGGGCGTACGAAAAAAAACAAAAAAAAACATAAGATTCTTATTTTCGTGTTGGACTTGATTTCTCTTGTTCTCCATATGTTTCCCAATGCAATGAAAGCAAATCTCCCATTACTATTTTAATGTCTCTCCTGTGAGTTTTGTCCAGTGTTCCTTGGAGTTCATCATAGAAATCTTGCTTCGTATCATCTTCTGCACTGTTTGTAGGGGCATAACATTGAATAATAGTGATTTTTCTTCCTTTTTCATAGAATCTTGCCGTTATTATCCTGGGTATTTTGATTCCCATTCTATTAGTGTTTTTCTGGCTTACTGGGACATCATAATAGCAACTCCTTCTCTGTGTGTATGGTCTTCATCCTTGTGTCCTGAATATATGACATTTTCCCCTGCTTTGGTTATGAATTCACTAGTTCAATTTATTCTCGTTTCTGCTAGTCCTTAGAGTTTAATTCCATATCGTCTCATCTCTCCAGCTACCTGTGCTGTCCTTCTGGCCTCTTGCATTGTCCTTATGTTCCAGGTGCTTATTCTAATTTTTACCTTCGTTGTTAGAAGTGGCAGAAAGTACAGAAAGGAGTAAGACAAGGCTGTACCCTTTCCCCTTACCTGTTTAACATTTATGCCGAGAATATCATGAGAAACGTAAGAGATGACCAAGAACACACAGAGTTTGACTCATTTAACATCGGCGGGTACCAGATCCCGGAAATCAGATATGCTGACGACACAGTCCTCCTATCGACCAACCCAAAAGGACTTGAACAATTACTTCTGTCCACCAAAAAACACAGCGAGGCCCAGAATCTATACCTAAACACCAAGAAGACCAAAGTATTGACAACAGACAAAGTAAAGACCAAACCAGCAATTGAAATTGATAACGAAGAACTGGAAAGTGTCAATGAATTCGAATACTTAGGATCAATCATTAACAGCTCTGGCGACTGTGCAGTAGAAATTAAAAGAAGACTTGCAATTGCTTCACATAAGCTAATACAGATGAAAAACCTATGGCAAGGCACAAGCAAAGAAACAAAGTTACAACTGATCAGAGCATGTATATTCCCAGTAGCAACATAAGGCTGCGAGACTTGGACACTCAATAAAACAGTTGCAAAAAAGATTACATCATTCAGAGTTTCGAAATGAAATGCTACAGAAGGATGTTGAGAATACCCTGGACAGAAAAAAAGACCAACAGAGAAGTACTGCACTCACTAAACGTACAGGAACATTGGCTCCTAAATACCATCGCAATAAGGAAGCTGAAATTTTTTAATGTCTCTCGGAGTTTTGTCATGTTCATTCAATAGTCTGGAAAAAAACAGTGTGGAAGGCATGAATAATAGTCCCTGGAAAAAGGGGAAGGGGTCGACCTAGACGACGGTGGACCCAGGACATCACAGAGAGTCTGAACTTGTCTTTGGCTGATGCAGGTCGACTTGCCCAGAATCGTGATGCGTTCAGAGCAGCTGTAATGGAGACAACGTTCTGGAAAGAATACGTCACATGATGATGATGATGTTAGAAGTGATGTCGGCAGCCTGATTTCCATTGACTGGCTTTCATCAGGTCTCTGCATCATACGTCCCTCTTGCGAGGGTTCTTCTTGACTCTGGCTTTTATTTCTTTCCTCAACTGTTTCAGTTTCTGTGACAAATAGGTTTTTCCGGCAGGGTTGTCAGCCCTGTTCTCCAGCCTCCTTTAACCTGGAGGAAGTGGGTGTGCCCACTTTGTCTGTCCCTTCCATTTTGACCTGCTCAGCATTGTTGAACCTAATAGGAGCAAAAGCTCCCGCTGATGTAGCTCACAATATCAAGGCACTCAAGCCGACCCACCACTTCAAGGTGGGGCACCATGGGTTGGACCCATGGATCAACAAATGTGATAATATGTTAGATATATACGAGGGGAAGTCAGAAAATAAGGTTCCAAACTCATGTACTTTTTAATACTTTATTTTTACTGAAATAGTTATATGTCTCAAAAAGATACACCTTTATACTATTTTTCAACATAGTCGAGGCACTTGTCTAGGCGGGAAATCCATGAATCAAAACCTATCGGTAGAAGGCAGGATCATGTTCACGCAGCCATCTTTGCACTTCATGCTTGACATCGTCTGATTGGAATCGGTTTCCACGCGTTGTTTTTTTCATCGTTGGAAACAGGTGGAAATCTGAAGGTGCCAGATCAGGGCTGTAGGCCGGGTGTTGAAGAGTTTCCCAGTTCCAGCTTTGCAAAAGATTCATTGTGTCACGAGCTGTGTGTGGTCGGGCATTGTCATGCAACAACAGCACCCCCTTGGCTGACACCTGAGGCCTTTTGCGTTGAACAGCTCTCTTCAGTGTCTTGAGAGTGGCTTGATAAGCAGAAGCATTAATTGTTGTATTATGATGGGTAAAATCCAACAGAAGCACACCATGCATGTCCCAAAGCAGTCGCCATGATTTTCCCAGGGCTAGTTGATGTCTTGAATTTCTTTACAGTAAGCGACCTCTAATGAGTAAGGAAGTACATAATGACGAGTGTTCCTTAAATTCTGTTGAAAGGGAGCATTCTGAGAAAGACCACCTAAAAACTAGTAGGAGAAGCCTAAAAATAGGAACATGGAATGTTAGAACTCTAAACGGAGAAGGAAAGCTTGACAATCTTATATTAGAGGCAACCGACATGAAACTCGATATACTGGGAGTTGCAGAGGCAAGACTTTTGGATACAGGCTACATAACAAGAGACCAGTACACGCTTATACACTCAGGAGGAGAAAAACACGAAAGAGGGGTAGGAATGTTGATAAAGAAGGAGTTAGAAAAATACGTATGTGGATACTGGACACACAATGACAGAATGATCTTCTTCTTCTTGCGATCGCATCTTTGATGATTACACCGTCAGACGAGTTCTCATGATGAATTCGACTGTTGTTTGAAGTTCCTCTTTAACTCCATATAGCTTTGAGTTTAGTGTTGAGTCATTGGGCCAGTATATCTTTCTTAACTGGTCATAAAGAGGACAGTCCTGTAGAACATGCTCAGCCGTTTGTTCGTTTAATCCACATGTGCACAGTGGTGAAGCAGACAATCGTAGCTTGTGCATGTGTTTATTCAGTTTGTTATGCCCTGTCCTGAGTCGAAAAATAGTTATCTGTCACTGCCGGTCGAGAGTGTGATAGTCGTCTTTGGGTTGGTTCTGTTCTCTTCTGATAGTCTGGATAGCTCTCTTTTTCTCAAAGTATGTGACTTCATTATCTTCTTGTTCACATTCTCCTCCCTTTTTTGCAAGTTTATCTGCCTTTTCATTTCCGGATACACCACAATGAGATGGTACCCACTGAAGTATGGTTCTCTTTTTGGCAGCTACCTTGTTTAGTTCATTTCTCAGATGCGGGAGTTTACCACCCTTGAGAGCTTGCAGGACAGACAGTGCATCTGTGAGGATGACTACCTGGTGGCAGTCAGAGTTGGTGTTATAAATCATATTTGCAGCTTGCTCTAGAGCTTGAACCTCAGCTGTATAGTTGGAACAGAATTTACCAGTGGGAATGTGCCTAGTCTCATAGTGGTTGTCAGGATATGAGATAAAGATACCGGCACCTCCATTCCTAACAGCATTAGTTGCTGATCCATCTGTATAGGCATGTATCCATGATTGATCGGGATAGCTTTCTTGGATCATACTCAATGTAGCAGTTCGTTTTTGCAGATCATTATACTCACATCCACTTGTGAGACCACTGACTGATGTATTAATTTGGAGGGCACTGCTGGCCTGCTCCCATGGTACAGGGTATAGGGTGGGCTTCAGTGGTGTTGTCTTCATGGATAGGTCTTCTTGATGCTGTCTTATAAGTCTTTTCCCCCGATGCACAAAGCTGCTACGCTTTAGACGTCCCAATGCCAGATCATCTAGTCTTGCCTTCATTGGGTGCATTGGCATACTGTTGTACTTTTCCATCTGGATCATGGTTTTTGTGTCTCTTCTATGGGACAATGTCTGTAATCCAGCAACCTTCTGCATCTCTGTTATTGGTGTAGTTTTCATGGCTCCTGTAATGAGCCTGAGCGCTTGATTTTGCACCTTGTCCAAAGACTGCAGATGCGAGTTAGCAGCTGATGACCATGCTGCTGAGCTAAACTCTAAGTGTGGTCTTATTACTCCATTATAAATCTTCTTTAGATTTCGTTCATTTGCTCCCCAGTTGGTACCTGCTAATTTTCTGAGTATGCCTAGTCGTCTTCGGGCCTTTCCTTCTGCATTTTCAATATGCTTATTCCATGTAAGCCTTTGGTCAAATGTCACCCCAAGATAGGTGGGGTAGCTTTCTTCCTTGATCACGGTTGTCCCTAGGTGTATGTTAGCTGATTTGTCCTTGGGGGCGAGGGAGAACAGTGTTGTGGAGGTTTTGTCTGTGTTTATTGTGATAAGCCATTTCTCTGCCCATGACACTAGCATGTCTGCTGCCCGCTGCATTCTATAATTTGCTGTGGTGACATTTTCATCAGCGCACCAGAGTACTAGGTCATCTGCATATAAGGCAGCTTTAACTCCTGCAGGGAGATCTTTCACCAGGTCATTGATGTAAACAAGGAAGAGTGTTGGGGAAATTACTCCTCCTTGAGGTACCCCCTGATGGAGCAACACTTTTCTGCTCTGCAGACCGTCAAGAGTGACTCTAGTTCTCCTGTTATGCAAGTATGACTGGATCCATTTCATCATGTTGCCTTGGATTCCACTTCTCCTAAGTTTTGCAATGAGGCCATCTTTCCACACCTTGTCAAAGGCCTGCTTGAAGTCGACCCAGATCGTTAGGACCTTTTTCTTCTCCTGGAAGGCATCTTCTATTGCTTGAGACAAGTAAGTAACTTGGTCTTCTATACTGTAGCATTCTCTAAATCCAGCTTGTTCCGGCACCAGGATCTGCTCAGACTCTAAATACCATTTCAATCTGTGGTTGACTATTCGCTCCATAGTCTTCCCAACACAGCTTGTGAGACTGATTGGCCGGTAACTTGCAGCCTCGGTCTTACATTTCCCTTTCTTTAGTATGGGTATTGTGATGGCTTCTCTCCATACTTGGGGTACCGTTCCTTTCAACCAGCTGTGGTTGAATATCTCAAGCAGTTTTGTCTTTGCTGCTGAGCTCAGATTTACTAGCATTTCGTTGCTGATTTTGTCTGGGCCGGGTGACTTTTGAAACTTAAGCTTGGAAATAGCCTTCTGTAGTTCTCCTAGTGTGATGGGTTCCCTCATTGGGGCAGGAGTATCTGTCTGTCCCATGGTTGCCAGTATTTCTTTTCTTATCTCTCTCTGATGATCTATGTTAATGGGTAAGTTGCTTTCTGAACTGTATCTTCCAGCAAACAAGTCTGCAGCTTGTTTTCCTCTGAAAAGTTTGCCACCTTCATCCAATGTGATAGTCTGCCTAGGTGAGGAACGCTCTTCATTTAGAGACTTGACTAATCTCCAAAGTTTCCTGCCGTCTTTCTCAAGGTTCAGCGATGCCGTTTTAGTTCTCCAGCTTTTCCGTTTTTCTTCTAGCTTTGTTCTCTGAAACTCTGCTACAGCCTTTTTCCATTTGTTGTGAGTTTCAAGTGAAGGCTGAGACTCTGCGTCCTTTCTAGCCCTGTCCATAGCTTCCTGACGTTCTTGGAGTGTGCTGGACCAGTATGGTATGTAGTTACGCCGGCATCCTTTGGGAATGGTTTCTTTTGCAGCTTGTAGTATGCATCTGTTGAAGTCTTTTACCACTTCATTAATGTCTCTGTTCTGTACCTTGAGGGTAGACAGCAGCATGTTCACCTGATGCCTGAATAAACCCCAGTTGGCTTTTTTGTAGTTCCATCTTGTAATGGCTGGGCCTGTACTGAGAGTTGCACTCTGGACAGTAAGAAAGATTGGGCGATGGTCGCTTCCCCCTAGTTGGTCTCCTACTTCTCTACTAATAGATCCAGCTATATCTGGTGTGGAGAAGGCAAGATCTGGTGTTGAAGTTGTGTGCCATCCTCTGGATTAGAAGGTAGGAGTATCTGTGGCATTATTGACTAGGATTAGGGAGTGATCATCTTGCCAAGTTTCAACCTCTTCACCTCTGTGATCCAGATGGTTATAGCCCCAGCTCTGGGAGTGGCTATTAAAGTCTCCAACTGCTATAAAGTTGGTGGCTGGTACCTGTATAGAGCTGAGACTCAGGGGTTTGTTGTTCGGACAGTAATAGTTCAGGAGTTCTATTTCCATCTTGTCTCCCTTTATCTGCAACAGCTGATATTCTGCTCCATCCATGAAGGTTTTCCTTTCGTGTGCAGGAATGTTATTCCTTACAAGAGTAAGTACTCCTCCTTTTCGTCTATCTTTTCTGTCGGATCTGAAGCATTGATATCCCCTTATTTTAAAGGTTTGATCTGCTTTCAAGTGAGTCTCTTGGATACAGCAAACACTGACTTGCTTCTCATACAAGATGTTTTCCAGCTCTGTCTTTTTGCTGTATCCAGCCTGCTTGCTGTTCACTCCCTCTGCATTCCAGTGCATCATGACAAGTGGCACTCTGGGTTTCTCTTTTTCTGTTTTGTTTTGGTCAGTAGTTCTCCTCCGCCGTCTGCTGACTCCACAAGACGGTCTAGAGGGTCCTCCAGTAGCTGAGGGTGGGCTCTGTCGAGGCTCAGAGCCCGGCACTGCACCTGCCTGGTGGAGCTCCACAGGGCGAGCACCAGTACGAGATTTATTTGACGGTGTACTCTCCATAGAAAAAAAAAGCGAGTTGCGTGATACTGTGGTTTCCGGTGCGCCTTCTGGCCCAGTATCTATGACTTTAGCACCTGTTCAACGGGAGAGTGGGCTCATCCCTAATCTGTTTATGTTCCCAGTAGTAGACTATTCGCAAGCAGCCTGGGGGTGTCACTGCTCTGCGCGGACCTTGTTTACCGAGGCGGCGTCCGAGCTCGTATGGTGAAAATATGGTTGCGTTATCTTCAAAATAGCCCTGTCTTTCCCATGGCTTTTCTGCCATCCTGCAACTTTGAGTTAGGGAGTTCTGAGATCCAGTCTCTTTCCCAGGCATTTTAATCCTGGCCTGGCACGCATACAGAGGACCCCACTTCTGGTTCTAAGTTAGCAGTTGGGGATAGGTGGGGTAGCACACTGTGCATTCCCCGTCATCCAGGGGGCTCTCCAACTATGCAGAGCTTGCACAATGCTGTGCTCTGGTTCTGGGCTCACCCAAGGAATCCTCACGTCCTGCACAGAGCCACTTCCAGATACCCACCACCTGCCAACCCTCCATTGTAGAAATCTCCTGCATGCGGCCATCCAGTCAAGAGCCAGTATTAAGTCTGGTGCCCAAGTGATCCCCCCAAGCTCAGTGTGCAATGCTGGGTTCTCATCATGCTGCAACACAGGGGGGATTGTGATGCTCAGCCATCTCTCTCAACTCTGCACTGATAAGTGACATCGGGGACTTAACTGTGCCTCAGTACTGGGAGGCCCCGTTTCCGGGTACACCACACACAGCCAATTGAGGCAACGGTCGCCGTGGGCTTTGACAGAATGATGTTACTAAAGATGAGAGCAAAGCCATTCGACATATCAATCTTACAAACTTATGCACCAACTAAAGATCACAGCGAGGAAGAAATAGAAGAATACTATGAAGAGCTACAACACACACTTAAACCAGATAAATCTACAGATGTGTTGACAGTAATGGGTGATATGAATGCAAAAGTAGGAAAAGGAAAATACAAGAAAATAGTAGGACAGTATGGATTAGGGACAAGAAATGATAGAGGAGACAGACTTATCCAGTTCTGTGAAGAAAACCAGCTGGTCATATGTAACACCTTTTTTGAACACCACCCAAGGAAATTATACACATGGAAAAGCCCAGGAGATGTATCACGTAATCAAATCGACTATATCATGATAAAACATAGATTTAAGAACAGTGTCACAAGTGCAAAGACACATCCTGGCGCCGACATAAATTCAGATCACAATCCAGTTGTCATCAAAGTAAATATAAAGCTGAAAAGAGCTGGAAACAGAAGACAGGAGGAACCCCAGATAGAAATATCAGCGCTGAAACAACCAGATATAAAACAGAAATATTTAATCGACGTCAAAAATAAATACCAACAGTTATTGACAGAAAGCATGGAGCAGTATAGAAGAGAAAACCCAGAAGAAAAAGCAACCGCAAAATGGGAATGCTTAAAAACAAGCATACAATCAGCAAATGCAAATTTATCTAAAAAGGAGTCTAAGAAAAATCAAATTTGGATGACAGATGACATCTTGAATAAAATGACAGAAAGAAAGAAAGCAAAAAACACTCCAGAATATAAAACAATAGACAATGACATACGAACTATGTGTAGAGAAGCAAAAGAACGGTGGATAGAAACAAAATGTAAGGAAATAGAAGACTTGGAAGCAAAGCACATGACAAGAGATATGCATGAAGAAATAAAGAAATTATCAAATCGGTCGCGGTTTGCACAAGGAGGAAGCTGTATCAAGAACAAAAATGGTGTAATATTACTTGATGAGAAAGACATATCAAACAGATAGGCAGAATACGTAAAAGAACTATTCGAGGACAACAGAGGTAAAAAACCATCACCAGATTCTAATGAAGGCCCAAACATTCTCAGATCAGAAGTAGAGAATGCCATTCATATGATACAAAAAGGAAGATCAGCAGGCGTGGATAACATAAAAATTGAAATGATAGAAGCTCTGGAGAGCTTTGGTATAGATACAATCACAGAAATATGCAATGATATATACAATACAGGATATTTACCACACGACATGAAGACATCAGTTTTTATAACATTGCCCAAAAAAACCAAATGCAACAGAATGTTCAGACTTCAGAACAATCAGCCTGATGAGTCATGCAATTAAGATACTGCTCAAAATCATACAGGAGAGAATAAAAAGTAAAGTAGACAGCGAAATCCAAGAAGAACAGTTTGGTTTTAGACGGAACAGTGGAACAAGAGAGGCAATATTTTGCCTAAGAAGATTAGCAGAAAAATATACAGAGGTCCAAAAAAGTATGTATGTGTGCTTCATTGACTATAAGAAGGCTTTTGACAGAATCCATCATGAGAAAATAATTGAATGCCTCAAAGACATAGGTATTGATGGAAAAGATATAAGAATACTCAGTAACCTTTATTGGGAGCAAACTGCCACAGTAAGATCGGGAAGGAATTATTGACCATACATAGACATAAAAAGAGGTGTCAGACAAGGTTGTGTGCTGTCCCCCTGCCTATTTAATTTATACACCGAAAAAATTTTCAAACAGATACAGGAAATACCAGGACTGAACATCAGTGGAAGATCAATAAACAATCTTAGATATGCAGATGATACCGTGTTGTTAGCTGAAAGCGAACAGGAGTTACAAGAACTAGTGAAGCAAGTGAACAGTATAAGTCATGAATATGGACTCAACATTAATATTGAGAAAACTAAAACTATGATAATTAGCAAAACAGACGATAAACCCACATTAAAGATAAGCGTAAATGGGAAAATCCTGGAACAAGTCAAGAGCTACGTATATCTTGGTCATATAATAACAGAAGATGGCAGATGTGAAACAGAAATCAAGAAGAGAATAGGAATGGCCAAAGCTACATTCAACAACATGAAACATATACTGACATCCAAACAGTTATCTCACAAATTAAAACTGAGAATCATAAAGTGTTATATATATTCTGCATTTCTGTATGGTGCAGAAACATGGACGATGAATAAGCATTTGGAAGAAAGAATTGAGGCTCTTGAAATGTGGATATATAGAAGAATGGGGCATATCTCATGGAAAGAGATGAAAACAAATAAGGAGGTCCTAGAAAATCTAGGTATGAAAAGAGAACTAATGAGAGAGGTCAAAGTTCGGCAGCTAAAATACTTTGGCCACATAAAAAGGCATAACACCTTGCAGAAGACCATAACAGAAGGGAGAGTTGAAGGCAAACGTGCAAGGGGAAGACAGCGCTATAAGTGGGAAGATAACATCAAGAGATGGACGGGAAAGAGTCTATCAGAGTGTACCACCAAGACAAGAGACAGAAGACGTTGGAGATCCATTACAGCCAACCTTCGTTGTGGAGATGGCAACTGATGATGATGATGAAGCGACCCAGGATGCTTCCATGCCATGGATTGGGCTTTTGTCTCAGGACAGTAGTGGTATACCCACGTTTCATCTCCAGTCATGATTTGCTCCAAGAAATCCTCACCATGTTCATGAAAGCGGAGGAGATGGGTGAGGGAGGCACCCATTCGTTTGTTCTTGTGGTCCTCTGTCAGTTGCAGAGGGACCCACCTGCTGCACACTTTTCAGTGCCCTAAAGGGTCGTGAACAATGTCCCAGATTGTGCCATGTGAAAGATTAAATTGTTCTTCCAAGGGACACGTGGCGATCAGCACGCAAATTTTCCTCAATTGCAGGGACAAGATTTGCTGACGTGGAAGCACACCTGTCCCTTTGTTCGTCCGACACACTAACTCTACCGCCACTGAATTCATGACACCATTTTCTCAAATGCTGCACACTCATCACGTTTGGGCCATACACATCTTCAAGTTCATGATGAATTTGAATTGGTGCTGTCCCTTTTGCCCACATAACCGAATAACTGATCCTTTTGTCCACTCACACAGTGCAGTAGTCATTGTTGAACTGCCTAGTTCAGGAAAATGGCGGAGCTAGAACTTGATTTGTGGTTCCACCTAGCGGTCAAGGTCTGAACTTGTCAGCAAAAAGCCATCTCACTGCGTGCAGTATGTCGGTGATGATCTTTAGCACGCTGCGGGCGACACATGTCGCCGAAGATAACCTATGCTCTGCACGCTGGAGCTGCCATGTGTCGCCTTACGGATATCACCGTTTCTAGCATGAGGACTTGTGTACACGTGATTTCAGCCCCGGATGTTAAGTTGTAATGTTATTTGCAAGAGAGTTAGCTTCCGTTTCCGATCTTAAAAAAGTGATGGGTGTATCCGCGTTTATTTTTTGTAAATTTTTTAAATCGAAATGAATCGGCATCGAACACGCGGCCATTTTCGCTCTAATTTTATTGGATTCTGACGCCATGCGGTGGGGATGAGATTTTTGTCTTTATAAGCGCTGATATCGGTTCTCAGAATATGTTTGATGGCTGAGATGGAAACGAAAGTAGAATGGCATTGCTAGTATGTATAATTTTAGGGGTTAGGACTAGGAATATCGGAAAGGTTTAGAATTACGGCCGAATGTCACTGCTGACGAGGATGTTTGTTGCTTTGCTACTGATGATGGGTGTAACGAAAAGATCGTCATTTGATTTGTATTGGTCTGTTGGTCAAATGACTTTCATTGAGATGCAAGGGATATGGACTCTTTGTGTGTTGGTTATTTAAAAAAAATTTTTTTTTTTAATTTTAAAATTTTTATCTTTTTTTTATCTTTCCTTTCCTCTCTTCCTATCACATCTAACTTGTACTCAAACAAATTTTATATCATCAGATTCACCATTCATTTATTTATATAAATTTCAAAAATGATAGCAATTGACCAAGAAACACAAAAACTATAGACATTACAAGTCACCCACTATAAAAACGGGACGCTGTGAAAAAGAATGCAGCGGCAGGCGACTATTTTCGCCAAAGGAATGCCGCGTGCTAAAGGTTAAATAGGGAACCTTACTTTCTAACTTACCCTCGTATATTTCACTTTACTCACACTTCTAATACTGAGGTCCGTAGGGTACCACCATCACAACTCAACTGACTACGTCTCTACTATAAACAACATGATCTCATCCATACTGACACATTTCTGCACGCCAAACACTTTTAATTGAGTTTCCCCATTTAATAAGTTGTGTGCTGTCCCCCTGCCTATTTAATTTATACACTGAAAAAATTTTCAAACAGATACAGGAAATAGCAGGACTGAACATCAGTGGAAGGTCATTAAACAACCTTGGATATGCAGATGATACCGTGTTGTTAGCTGAAAGCGAACAGGAGTTACAAGAACTAGTGAAGCAAGTGAACAGTATAAGTCATGAATATGGACTCGACATTAATATTGAGAAAACAAAAACTATGATAACACTGACAAACAACATTTTTCTTTCTTATATAAGAATAAGTGTTCTTAGGTCAGTTTCTTGCGCTGATTTCAAATTTGAAATCCGTTTATCTCTATCACGTCGGGGTCTTAAGATATTTGTGAATAAATATATTTTTGGGAAACCGTTATTTGCTCCGTTTCATTTTTACTATATAACTTTTTAAAAATTAGTAAAATGCAAAATAATTCTACTTTTTATACTGCTAAAAGATGCATGACATATGTTACGTTATATTTCAAATAGTTACTGTATTTTGAAATAATTCTGAGTGAAATATGGCTTCTAGAAGTTGTAGAAATTCGGCTGATCTGTTCTGTTACGTGTGCGGATATTTTACCGATCGTGTTCACCAGAAAAACTTTACAACATTGCTAAAGAAAGCATATGAACTTTATTTCGATTCGAAAGTTGATGATGCAAATAAATCTTGGAAGCCAAATGCAGTTTGTTCGACTTGTGCAAATATATTGGCAGGTTGGTTACGAAAATCGCCGAAGCATAAGTTGATGCCTTTTGGAGTGCCAGTAATATGGCGTGAACCAACAAATCACGCTACTGATTGTTACTTCTGCTTGACAAATATCTATGGTTTCACTTTTAAAACTAGAAAGTCTGTGGTTTATCCAAATATTGAATCGGTTTCGAAACCAGTGCCTCGTGATCCAATCACGTGTCCGATCCCAGTTCCACCAGAACAATATCCGTTGGACGTGAATGAACCATCAGAAAGTGATAGTTTACCTGCTTTAGAAACTAATTCTGACTCGGATTATATACCGGTGAATGATGGTGTTCACTTAATTAACCATTCAGAACTTTCAGATCTAATACGTGATCTCGCTCTCACCAAAGGACATGCGGAATTACTCGGTTCGCGACTCAAAGAATGGAATCTTTTAGCGCCCAATACTCCGATATCTAAATTTCGTCATAGACACAGAGAACTTGTTCAATACTTTGAGATGGATGATGACATTTGCTATTGCAAAGATGTAAAAGGTCTAATGGTGCACCTCGGTCATGAGCACATAGTCAACGAATGGCGACTTTTCATCGACTCTTCCAAGACTAGTCTAAAAGCCGTGTTATTGCATAATGGAAATTTATTTTCATCAATTCCAGTCGCCTACTCTGTTCATATGAAAGAAACTTATGACAATATGGCTATACTTTTGGCAAAAATAAAGTACAATGACTACCAATGGCGGATTTGTGGAGACCTAAAGGTCATTGCAATTCTCACGGGCATGCAGACTGGGTATACTAAATTTTGTTGCTTCCTATGTGAATGGGACAGCCGCAACAGACAGGAACATTATGCAAGAAAGGTGTGGCCTATCAGGGATCGTATGCAGCTCGGGCATAAAAATGTAATACACGAGCCATTAGTTAACAAAGACAGCATCATTTTACCACCGTTACATATAAAGTTGGGGCTCATGAAGAATTTCGTAAAAGCGTTAGATAAAACGAGCAAAGCTTTCACTTATCTTCGAGAAAAGTTTCCGCAAATTAGCGATGCAAAGATAAAGGAAGGTATCTTTGTAGGACCTCAGATTAGGAAAGTTATTGCAGACAAACAATTCGAGAACTTGTTACATGGTAGTGAACTTCGCGCATGGATGGCATTCAAATCGATCGTCGATAACTTTCTGGGAAATCACAAATCTGTCGACTATGTGCATATTGTTAAGCAGTGCATAGATGCATACAGAATTATGGGCTGTAACATGTCCCTCAAAACCATTTGCTCGATTCGCATCTTGACTTTTTCCCTGACAACCTTGGCGAAGTCAGCGATGAACATGGAGAACGATTCCATCAAGATATCGCCGTAATGGAGTCACGTTATCAAGGACGGTGGAGTGTGACCATGCTTGCCGATTATTGTTGGATGCTTCATCGCGATGTACCACATGCCATTCACCGACGAAAGTCGACTGCAAAGAAATTCAAGCCTACATAACTGTTATACTTCTTGTACAAATGATGTTGTAATACTGTATGCGTTGTTAAAAAACTTCAATTGCATATTTCTAGAGATCCCGACCTGATAGAGAAAAACGGTTTGCAGATTTAAAAACAGCGCATTAAAATTGACCAGAAAAACATAGAAATGTTAGAGAAAGAAAAAAAAAGTTTTTTTTTTGTTAGTCAGTGTTATTTCTCGTGTCTGTGGGAGGTGATGTTCTGCTATAGTTGATTCTACTTGTAATGGTGATTTTTGTTTTAATCTACTAATGGACTTCCAGTTTTCAACCAGTTGTCTGTTTGGATGGTCTTTTCTCATTCTTCTATAGCACTCTGTTGCTTCCAGAACATCTCGTTTACGTCATAGATCCATAGGTTCTACATTTGCATCAGTTTGACAGGAAGCTGTTGGCGTGGTTCTCATTCCCCTGCACATGAACCTTAAAGCTTGGTTTTGTACTTTGTCCAACTCTTCTTGAGTGGTTTTGCATATTTGCTGACTGCAGTGGTAGGTTATTATCCATGACTGATCTGAGATTTCCTTTTTCTGCTCCCCAGCTTGAGCATGCAAGATGTTTAACTAGGTTGAGGCATCAACTGGCCTTGTCTTTCATTTTATGCATGAAAGCTTTGATGAGTATCTGTCTGTCAAGCTCCACTCCTATGTAAGCTGGATTTTCTTCTCTTGACAGCAGTTGTCTGCCGAGTTTTAGCTGGATTAAAATGCTATAACAAATTTTTTGTTGTTGATGTGACAAAGTATTCTGCCTTACAGCTCACATCTTATTAATAACTAATAGCATATGATGTGACAGAACATCACTGCAGAAGGTGGCACAAAGAAAAGAGGATTCTGTTTGGTCTGTACTGGAATTGTCAGTAGTTGGATTGTTTAAAAGTTTGTAGCTATGTTTGCCTCACTTAATTCTGTTGGTCAGGCCTGAGTAATGCTGAAGGCAGTATTCCGACTGCATGGCAGCTTAACAGCTGCAGTTCTCACATTTTGCTTATGAGATATTTTGGGTTGAAATGAGGAACAGAAGAACCTTTTCCCAAAATACTGTTGTCAGGAACAACAACAGACAGTTGAACTTAAGGTTAGCAAACTTACTTCTTTGAAGAAATTCAGGCTAAGAAACTCAGAGTAACAATTTGACCTAGGGGCTGGTTGGAATGTGGTTTGGTGTCAAACATATGAGAAGACCAGATTGGTATATATGGAGGCCAAGGGCAAGACAGATTAACAAAATATGTCACTCAGAGAGTACCACCATTGTAAGAGAATATTGGAGATCTATTAGAGCAAAGAATTTGAAGTGAATACAAAAACAAGATGGCGTGTGCTGCTATTGCTATTGTTGTTCAGAATCAACATCATTGCACTCTGGGCAAACCCATAGGTGCTCAGTCTCCCTCAACAAACGTTGAAGGGTATGAATGATAATTGTTTGCTGGTCGTATATACGCCGGATGCATCCTCTCTTATGTTCATCCCTGCCAGTCTTATGCCTAATGCCAAACTCCAGCAATCTTAGCCTTGATGATTCATCGATTGCAGTGTCATTCTCTAATAGGCGATCATTAATTGTCCTCAGTATCTCTCCCTTGTCCATATCCAATGCACCTACTATAGGTGCTCTTGAAGCTAGTCTATCAGCTCTTTCATTGCCGCGTACCCCTGCATGACCAGGACAGTAGATTCACACTAGTTCCTGAAGATTCGAGGCTTCTATGGAGGCTTTCCATTCATGATGTAGTCATTCATTTTGGATCTTCCTAAGCATGGACTTAGAGTCTAACACAATAACTCAATTAACTGCCCTTGTTAATTGAAGTTTCAGACAACCACCTTAAAGCTGCTGTAGCTGCCTCTACCTTCATTCTCATGCTGGAGGTTGTTGTCATGTAAGCCCTGCTATGTTCAGCGACGATCCTGCCCTTAACTGTAGCTGAGAAGCCCCATCCTGATTTCTCACCAGACCCACCAGTGTACACTGTGGCATCATCATCCCCGGCATTATCATTTATCAGCTGATTAATTTCAAGCTGTGCATTCTATGCCTAGGCTGATGATGATCTGTTGGTACGTCATCAAGTTCTGACTTACTCCGCTCTTCCCCCTTGAAAACGTTTTCAACTAATTCAACCGTGGTCACCTGTCGAACAGTTGACTCAGCCTGCGCCATCTATGATATCCCCCTCTTTATTCTTGCTCCCTTGATGTCAGCCATGTTCCTATGTTGGTGGTGCCTTTTGTCTGTGGTTACTCGCATATAGGCTTTTCCCTGAGCCATCGCATATCTGGATTTAATCTACAGCAATCCAAGGGGTATCTCGCGTACAGCCCAAGATTAAACGCATCCCTTCATTTTGAATGCCGTCCAGTCGTTCACATTGCGGTACTGACAGCGTAAGTATTCCCAGGTCGTACACGGCTACTGACATGACCAGATGATGATATAGGAGAAAAAGTAGTCTCTGCTCCAGGTGCACTGCGACCATTGTTTTTAGGGCTGCCAGGCCTCTCTTGCATTTCTGTATGATGTGATCAACATGGTACTTGTATGATAGCGGAAGTGGAGGGGAACTGCGGTAAGACGTCTTATCCACCGCATGGGGTGTCTAAAGCCAGCCGGTCTCAACACTTTTCACACCTTTGTCTGAGGTCACCCTTTCCTCTCTTGCTCTATTTTACTCTTTCCACTCATCCTATTCTTCTATTTGTATGCCATATACATTTTTTTATTTCATATTTATTTATCTCCCACTCATTCTGACCTCTTCTATTTCCAGTCCCCACTTTTATCACCATTTCTGTTGGGTAGTTTATTGTCCGGTTTAGTTTTTTAGTTTCTTAGTATGCATTGTGTACATCCGGCGGCGGAAGTCACTTTCTGTTCAGCCACGCTCTCATCAACAGACAGCGATTTTGATAGAATTTCGGTTCTTGCCTTCAGGGAAGTACCCAGTTTTTATTTTATTTAGTTTTTATGTGTCCTATCTAGCCTTCACTTTCTTTCCTTTCCTGACGAAGGCCTTGTGGCCGTAACGTAGACTATTTTCTTTGTCTTTTGTCCTCGTAAGACGAATCACCTTTTTTCGATTTTTTTTCAAACCCATCCATTGTATGATAGCCCATGATCGAAAGTAACTCCTAGGTAGTTTAGCTTGTCGTGCCTTTCAACTGGTTGAAAACTGGAAGCCCATTAGCAGACTAACACAAAAATCACACAAGTAGCAATAACTATAGCAGAACAACAACAATACCCACACTTACAGATAGCACAATAAACTAACAAGAGACACGAACCCAACAATACTTGAGACAGACTCTGGCATTGAAGAGAATTGAGGATGATAACTTCATCAAGGCAGTCATCCACTGTCATTTGTAACAGCTCAGAGAGTTGTTTGCTTGCTCATCTTCATTTGGCCCATACACAATGACTAGATTGACTTTTCTTCTTTAAGATTTAGCACCATTATGCGCTCCCGAGTTCCATCCTTTGATGTTATCTGTTTGATTTGTGCGCACAGTAACCTTTAGCCCTTTCAATTATAGAACTCCACTGTAGAGCAGAATGTTGCCATCAAGATCTATGATTCCTTGTCTTTTTTTCTTGGTTTCCATCAGAGCCAAGATTTCTAATTTTGCTTTCCTCATTTCCTCCGCCAGCTCTTCTTCTTTCCCATTAATACTTCTAATGTTCCATAAACCGTAGTCTGTAATCTGTGCCAGTTCGTCGCCTTTAAGGTCAGTCTTGTTTTCTCCTTGTGGTTTCTTGTAATCAAATTTTAAGACAAACAGGTGATGGGGCAGCCTCCATGCATGCCGTCTCGCTAATTCATGGTTTTACCTGCAACACATGAAACACTCGGGTTTAGTCAGAATCTCTCCTCCTTTCTCAACACGCGCTGGGGACTGGCCTAGGCAGAGTTCTTTTTTCTGATTGTCATGAATTGGAATTGCTAGATGTGAAAATCAGTGTGATGAAAATAAAAACAATTGTAGAGTGCAGTGAATTAGGATCTGTAGCACTGGAAAAACTAAAGATTGATACATTATTATTGTCCCAATTAAGAGTTTGCTTGGTACATCCATCTGAACCAACTATTTTTTTGGAAAATATGGAAGTGGCGCACATCGTAGTGGGCTTTGAGTAAAAGCTATTTTGAAAACCCATTAAAAGAACACGCATGCTTTTCAGTATTTAATGATGAACAAGTCGGCGTGTCAAACGTTTGCATCAGCTTTTTGAGAAAATATTGAAGCAGCGCACATAGCTGAGTGCAAGCTATCTTGAACACCATTTACTGATTTAGAATCATAACACATATTGGCCAACAACCTATTTTATTCAGATTTCACAGATCTATTCGCAAGTAACATGTTAAGAAAAGATGGAGAAGTTTGATAATTTGGTTTTGAAATAAAAAAGCCACCCAGTACTTGTTCATGTTTTTGTTTTAATCTTTCATATTTGTCATCCTTCAGGTCCACAAGGAGTATAGATCTGAAACTTTTGCCCACGTCTTCCTGTCCTGTGCCATCAGCTCAAGGTCTTTCTATGTTTTGTTCATATCTGCCGCCAGTTCTTTGGTCTCCCTCTATCTCTCTTACCCTGGGAATTTCAGAGGACGGACTGCCTGGTAATGCTGTTAACACGTTTCCTCAGTGTGTGTGTCCTATCCATCTTCAGCATCTTCTCATATCTTGTTCTACTGACGCCTGTCTGGTTCTTGTCATTAGTTCCACATTAGTGGTCGTGTCAGATCACTTCAATCCTTCTATTCTACGCAAGTTTCCATTTATGAAACCCTGATTTTTGTTCTCCATGTTTCAGAGCCATGCAACAGGACTGAATTGAAAATTATGATTTTTGTGTTGGACCTGATTTCTTATTTCCCAATATAGTGAAAGCTCCTCTAGCCCTTTGTATTTTTTAAATTTTTATATCATTATCCCTCCTATTGTGTCTATATTGCTGCCAAGGTGTATGTATGTTTCTACATCTTGTGGTATTTCTTCCCATTTATTCTCATTATCTTTGTTTTCCTCCCTGTGTATTTTCAGACGCCACTTGCTATCATTTCTGATTACGTATTTTCGCTTTGCACTGGGTTTCGGTTATGGGACAGAAGTTTCAGGTTGTTGGCAAAATCTAGATTGTCAGGCTGTCTAGTCCACTGAATTCCATTTCTATGGGCTGAGGTTGATGTTTTCATAACCCAATCTATAGCCAATAGAAGAGAAATTGTGACGAGGTATCCCTATTGCACTCCAGTTCTTGACGAAGAACTCTGCATGTCATATCTTCATTAGTTTTCTTTACCAAGTTAATTATCTTTTTATCTGTAACACTCTGTTAAAATGAAAGACAGAGGGCTGAATTTTTTTCTTAAAAAGCGAAAAAATAGTCACAGGCGATTAAGGTGGATGAATTTTCACTCCACTGATCAACTTATAGCCAAGTGATACTGGCCTTCCTTTCATTTTGAGATGTCTTCAGTTTTCTCTCATTTTTATCTTTTGCCATGACAACAAGACACAGGAACAATCATTTTATCATGAAGCAGTCTGTTCATGGTCAACATTAGCACTGACATGAAGAAAAAACCAGACAGTCTTCAAGAATATATTCAGGACACAGGCTTTTAAATCAGAAATATTAAAAGATAACCATACATTCACAAAATGTGATTAAAGAGTTGTCAAGTAATTAGTCAAATTACACTCGTTATCAATTCCCACTTCTCAAAACAGGCTGGTCTCGCCAAGATAGCTGGTGATAGGCATCATATTCTATGTGGTCTGGGTGTTCTCTGTCCCATTTGGACTTGAATATGGTCACAATAGATTGAGGTACCATCTATATCACAAGTACATGATTGGTCCACCAGCCCCATGACCGCCGAACATCTGCTCCAGTCCTGCCCAACTTTCAGTAAACGGAGTGGCATATGACAACAACCCACTTCTCTCAACGAAAAACTGTTTGGAGATGTCAGGAACCTTGAGCTGACTACTGCCTTTACCAGAGTCATTAATGTAGAAGTCTGAGGGTGAATGAAGACGAATAATCCACAAAATGGGCTGCACATGCTGAAAGTTTAAGATGTTGGCATTAATTCTTCTCCTGTCATTGTTTTGACTGGCATAACTTGCTCGCACGCTTATATTCTCCTAGCACAAAAATATGGACAGGCTCATTTGTTTTTCATGCAGCACACAGATACTTCCATTTATACTGGTGGCTCACTAAGTAATTTCAGTGTAAATTTATCAAACCAAAGACCTGCTGTACTTTTGCCAAACTCGTTATGCAGTTAATTCATTTATTACCCCCTCAGTCCTCAAGAAGCATAGGCCTTCGACAAATGCATGCCGAGTCCTCCAGTCACTTGCTGTTAGCTAAAGGCCTTTCCAGATTTTCATCATGTTTGTTTCAGTCTACCTCTCTCATCCTGGGGATTGCCTTTTGTATCCTTATTTTGATATCACTGTCCCTCCAACTTTGTCCACATTGCTGCCAAGGTAATATACATGATTCCACATCCTGTATGGGTGTCTCTTCAGGTGCAATCTTTTCATTTCCTGCATTTAATCTCATTGTCTTTGACTTTGCCCTGTACATTTTCAAAGCCACCTGTGGTGACCTCCTATCAGCTACTTTCATTTTGTCTTGCATCCGGCCATGGGACAGAAGACCAATATTGTCTCGAAAATCTAGATTGTCAAGCTGTTTAGTCAGCCCACTGAAATCCATTTCTGCTGGTTGATGTTAATGTTTTCGTAACTCAGTCTGTAGCCAGTAAGCAGAGAATGTTGACAAGTGGCATCCCTGTCAAGTCTTTATCTCAGACGGTTCTCTTAGTTGTCCTTCGTGAAGAAATTCTGCATGTCAAGTCTTCATATTTTTTCTGCATTAAGCCATTGATCTTCAGGGTGATGCCATAGTGATTCTGTCAAATACTTTTCACAGTCCACAAATTCAGTGTAAAAGGGCGAGTTCAATTCCAGATTTTGTTCAACTATTATCCACAATGTAGCTACCTGGCCTATTATGCAGTAGCAACACTAATTTACACATGAAGCGCTTTAGTGTAGCCTTTCTGCACAGGGTCAATTACAACCCAATGCCCTTACGGAAAATGAAGAAGACAAGATGATATCTTTAAATTTGCTTCACTGTATGCATTTGTCAACATGGACCAATCCTAACATCAATGAATCGGCATGAGTGCTTGTATTTTTGTATGTTTAACTTCACGGATAAGTTATATTTCTGTGTTGCTCAAGCATGGTGGTGGTCCCACCAATTTGCCCAAATCTTTATTTACCATGGAATGTGTGCAGCTTTTGTAAGACATCTCTTTCACATCTTGTGCCCACTGTATGGTGTGGTGCTACCAAATCAGCGAATCTAGAACAAGAAAGAAACTGCTTCTCCTCACAATGCGTTACAGCATAAGTACAAACAATTCATGAAAGACAAGTCCATGATATGGGCAAAGTCGAGAACATTAGTTATTTAGAACCAGAAGTTTGAGCATGTGAAATTACATCTATAGCTCAGGGGGCAAGGGTCAAGATAGACCCTCCAAAATAGAAGGTAACTCCTGCACGAATACATAGCCTCTGTCAACCAAGCCAACTGTACCTGCTCGTGGTGCCCCCTGCTTTTGCAAACATGGTTCTGGCAAATAACCAGTCCCCTGAGTCTAAGAGGTAATAGACTATGGGTGGGGGACTCTATAGAAACCCTTTGGAGGAACATGCTTTGTTAGGTGCAGAAACACTGGGCCCACTGGTGTGTGAACATGTCCCAAATTCCCACCAAGGGCATGCCCAGGGAACTCGCCCTGGTAAAATTAAAGTCAAGGTGTAAACCCTGTAAAACACAAGTGCAGAAGAAGCATGATAGTCTCGGTTGACAATCCACCTAAGATAAGGAAAACTTCACACAAACCCACGTAAGAAAGATTCGTTAGTCTGGAAAGACAGCTCTTCTAGGAGAAACAACTTCGATGACAGACTGCTCCTGGTAGATGAAGCTTGTAAGCCTTGGACGGCAGTTCATGTAGAAGGAAAACTGATTTCAAACCACCTTCTGCCTTGCAGGTAGGCTGGGGACAGTCAAAGGTTAAGGACAGCAAACACGAATAAAACTGCTTGCTGAAACCGAATGTGCAGGGCCGAAAGGCGCAGATATCGCAGCCCAGCTGTAAACTATGACACAACGTAATTTCCGCTCAAAACAAAATCGGAAATATAATAATATATACACACATCTTAGAAACAAACAGACATATCGAACTGGTTGAATCTTGCAGATATTTTACACAAAAGAAGTTAAACATATAACAGTGTTGTGACAACTTTTAGTAAGTAAAACCAGGCTAGAAAACAATACTGATGTAGTTTTATATGTCATTCCACATGATGTGAATGTTAAAGCATCACACAAACATAACATCTGCTTAGATATTAAATATAAACACACACAGATTATTTTAAAAAAAAAAATACTTTCGTGCATTTTATACACCTGCAACATTAAACTGCGAGCCCAAATGTTAAGAATTCAAAAGGACACTTAATATCACTGCATAGTTTTTTCCTACCTAACGCAGTGTTGCTGTGTAATAGTCTGACTGCCTTTATAAAATTATTACATTAAGCAGTTTGGAACAACAAATTAAAAAACTGCAGGATTTTTGTTGGATGATCTTATGTGTTTAGTCGTTGTTGTTAGAGTTTTAAGCATATGTGCTCATATAGCATAGCTTTTGTCAATCAATTCTGTTTGAGACGTCCCTTCTGTGATGTGGGTTTGTTCAGTTGAAAAGATGTTTCCAATTAAAATTGTATCGATAACTAATCTGTTGTGTTAGTGTCACTATGAGCATGAGTGTGGGAATTCAATGTAAACTAAATAACGTTTCTCTTTTATCATGATTGCTGGAGCAGTTAGAAAAAGCAGACATAACACATCATAAATACATGTTTTCACCACTTCATGGCTTCCCTCTTCTCTTCAACAATATTTTTATATACTTCGTAGATATGCTACAGCATTAGACAGTGAAACATGACATGTTGCAAAACACAAACTTTGATGGGGAAAGATCTAAGAGCCATCAACAATAAATACTGGAAGCAAGAAGCAGCTGTAAAGTACAAAATAATTTGAATAGTTTCTAACCAATAAAGCAAAAAGTAAGGTTGGGATGTGCTTTTTTCACCTAATCTGTTCTCTCTTAAGTGAAAACAAGAGATAAATTGTGTCCCCTGAGTCTAAGCTGATGATTCAGTATTTATAGTATTAACTTCACTGATGACACATGATGGGCAGCTCACTGTGGTTAGGAACATAATATACCAAACACACTACGCTGGCCATGTCCGCCGCTAAGGTTCCCACATTGCTGGATTTATGTCCAGTGCCCTCATGTCTCTCTTGCACTTATGGGAGGATGAAGGTGCCGATCATTTCAAGTGGCAATGCTCTCTATGATGCCACCTCAGATTGGGTGAAAAGAAGCTCTCACAACAAGCAAAAGAGAAAAGAAAACATCAAAAAGAACACCAGGAAAATAAGCAGCTGAGGGCTGTCACATCAGAGGTGCATTCCCATAGTCAGTTATGACTGAAGGGGCTATTATATTATTATATATCATATACGAAACAAATAACGTAATAATGTGCTGTTTTTAGACATAAGAAAAATTGTGCTGAAAATAATTATGCCATGAATTATTGGTGATGAATGTAAAGGAAACATTCTTCTTCTTTGATGGCTAGCTGCCGACTGTCAAAGCAGTCAATGGCCATCACACCTGGTGGCGTCTTGTAGGGCAGCAACAAACTGCTTCCACTTTGTTCGGTCGGCGGCCATCCTTCGTACAGTGCCCCAGCTCTGGTTCATTTTTTGCATCGTGGCCTCCACAGTTTTCCGCCAAGTTGTTTTTGGTCGGCCTCTCTTTTACTTTCCTTCAGGGGTCCATAGCATAGCCGTTCTTGTGATGGCATCTTCTGAGGACATGTCCAACCCAACTCCAGTGTCTGTCAGCTATGATGGTGTGCACATCCTCATGGTTACTCCGAGAAAGTAGTTCTTGGTTGGTGATGGTATTCGGCCAAAAGATTCGGAAAGGAAACATTGCTGAGGTGTTATTGTTAATCAGAATCGACGTCACTGCACTCCGGGCAAACCCATAGGTGCTCAGTCTCCCGCAGCAAATGTCGGAGGGTATGAATGCTAATTGTTCCTGTTGCGCACTGGTTGTATACACGGCGGATGCTTCCTCTCATACGTCCATCCCTGCTGGTCTTATGTTTGATGCCGAATTCCAGCAATATTAGCCTTGATGATTCATCGATTGCAGTGTCATTTTCTAATAGACGAACATGAATCGCCCTCAGTATTTCTTCCTTATCCATGGCCAATGCACCTTTTATGGGTGCTCTTGAAGCTAGTCTGTCAGCTCTTTCATTGCCACGTACCCCAGCATGACCAGGACAGTAGATCCATTTCAGCTGCTGAAGTGTTAATCTAATCAATTTTATTACATGGAAGGGCATCCTAGTCACTGCACAAGAAAATCGCTGAGGCAACAGAAGTGGTTGCAAGTAAAAATGTTATGAAAAGCTAAAGCAGCAAGTAAAGATTGAGAAGAAGAGATGAACAAAGAAATACGATCACAGAGATGAGAGGAGAAGGGAACTCCTTTTTCATCTAATCTGTTCTCTCTTAAGTGAAAACATTAAGAGTGAATAAGAGATCAATTGTGGATAACCAACTGAAATGAGATAAAACAGTATTCACAACATTACACCATGAAAAACGGGGGGCCTGAGAAGTGGAGAATGACAAGAGGAAAATAATATTGGGCATCTTGATACTATACCTCCCAGCAAAGAGTTTAACAGTGACAAATCGTCGCCTAAGTGCTTTATTCCATCTCCTCTTCAGCTTGTTTTGAGAAAAATGTGTTTATAAAGTTTTTTGAGTTCCCAGCTGAAAAGAAGGAAATATCACATTAAAATGAAATTTGTCATGATGATCCAAACTGTTAACTGTAAGATATTGTGATTAAACTATTGTATGTCGATTTATGACCTTAGGTCAATTTTGGCCAACAGTGGAGATAGAATAAAGCTGTAGTACGGCTACAATATGTGTGCATATTTATCCCCCCCCCCAAACATCTTTCCAGAAAGCCTTTGTGTCTGGAATAACTGTACTTTTGTCTTTGACAATACAAATCATCCTTAAATTTGTTTCTCTCAACATGTTTAGAGCTTTCCTTTAATTTGTATAACCTGGGGCTTCTAAAACAAGGGGTCCATGTGTTTACAGAACTTTGCAACATCATAATAAAGAAAATGAACAATAAAAACAATATAGAGTAGTCATTCGTGGACTGTCTACAAACTTAAAGAAACCCTCCCTGTGTAGCATTGGGGCCTCTATCAGACACATCATGCTTACAACCATGTTAGATTTCAGCAATACTTAAACTTATTGTGATAAGAATAAGCATAAAAACTGGAATTATTTATCACTATTATCATAGGAATGGAGTTTACAGACATATTTCACATGTTACCTGTACATTCACAGATTAACTCTTTGACTCCAGAACAATGCTCAGAGCATTGCGAAATTGTAACTGCCATGCCATCGTAACACTTAGAGCGTTGTTTTAATTTATCATGAATAAACCCCAAAAATCGTCCGTTTAAAGCAGTTCATATTTTAAAACTCGTAGAATGACTTCCGCTACTATTTAAACAACTAATTTGAGTGTAGTTAAGCAGCACATGTGCGTGTTTTAATGTTACTATCACATTGTGTGTGATGATTTGCATGTTTGCATTTTTCGTTGTTATTGCTATAGAAATATGCCACGCTTTATATTTACATTTTCTGAGTCTCCTAAACGAATAATTGTGTCAAACTACTTAGAAACATTTCTGACATTGACGATGATTGTTTGGTAGTCACAGTTTGTTGTCACATAACGGAATCGGTGCAGAAAAGCTAGACACATTAGATTTAGGTGATGAGTGGATGTAGTCCTATTCTGGCCGATCGAAAAGCAACAAAACTAGACCTGCAGTAACATCTAATCACTAGTCCTAGGTAGAAGATGAAGCTAGGAATACTAGTATTAAAACATTAAACAAATGTAAAACGTTTTTATATGATGTTTTTCTTCTTTATTTGTTTGAAAATTGTGTAATGCAATATTGCATAATTTATTTTATTCTTATAAGGGACCTACAGTAAAAACTCTGTGAATAATACTAAATGTACTAACTGTGGCCATAATCAATGTTTTTTTTATTTTGTAAATGGATTACCTTGATGTTTGAAGACTAAAAAGAAAGTTTTATTGTCTACAACAGTAAATTGTCTTTGGTAAGCTTGTATTCTATAGTTAACGTTTTAGTGTTTTTAAATTTTACATGCAATATACCGAACATACTTGTGTTAATACTGCCAAAGACACTTACTTACTTACTTAGTCGTTCCCCTTCTACCGTGAGGTGTAGAGGTTTGGAAGAGAGAGCGCCAGACTATCCTATCGGCTGTCTTCCTCCTGGCCTGGTTCCATTCTAGTCCTCGGTCCTTCAAAGATTGGCCAAAGACACTATATATTACAATTCTCTATCTATTTCCCTACAGTTTGGATTAAAATAAGTACATGTTCACAGACAAGATTAACATAAATTGTAGATAGTACATTTCACCGTTTAGAATTCACCACAAAATACAAGGGGATTGACATAAGTCTTGGGCCTGACCATGAAGGAGTTACAGGAGGAAGATGAAACTTGGCAAATTTAAAGTTCATCATACATGCACTGAATGTGTGAAGTACGCATTTGTTTCTTCAATGGGTTTTCCCGCTACGGTGCACGGCGCAATGTACTTTATTGACCGGATCTGCTGCTCCAAAGATTTGACAAAACAATGGAAAAGAAGGAGGCCAGAGCTGTGATAAAATTTCTGATATTTCAGGGAAAAACACCTACAGAAATACACAGAGAGATGGAACCAATGTTTCGTGATTCTTGTCCTTCATATACTTCGGTAAAAAACTGGTGTCAACAGTTAAAGTGCGGCCGCTCAAATGTTGCTGATCTGCCAAGATCTGGTAGACCAGCCTCAGAGTGCAACGATAAAAATGCAACAAGAGTGAAGAAAATCATTGACCAGGATCGAAAAATGACAATTGTGGAGATAGTTAGTAGAGTAAAACTAAATGAAAGAACAGTTTATAGAATTTTACACAACAGACTGAACATGAGAAAAGTGTGTGCACGCTGGGTTCCGCGACTGTTGACATGTGAACAGAAGCAAACGAGGGTAAATTGATGTCAACAGCTGCTCAAAAATTGTCAGTCACAAAATTTTTTGGAGACCATAGTGACAGTAGATGAGACTTGGGTACACCATTATGACCCCGAATCCAAAATTGCCAGCATGCAATGGAAAACCCCGGGCTCCCCAACACCTGTCAAGCCGAGAGCGCAGAAATCTGCAGGAAAAGTGATGCTGACTGTTTTTTGGGATGCCAAAGGTGTCCTGTTGAAAGATTATCTGCCTCGTGCCAACACAGTTAATGGACAGCACTATGCAGATCTTCACACCAAACTAAGAACGGTTGTGACCAGGAAACGAGGGATAACGCGCACTCAAAATCTTCCTTTGCTTCAAGACAACGCGCCCTCTCACAAAGCACGGCTTGTGCAGCTAGCAGCCAACGATTTGAATATTGAAATTCTTCCACACCCACCATATTCTCCAGATTTGGCTCCATCAGACTTTTTTCTATTCCCAAATCTTAAAAAACAGCTAAAAGGAAATCATTTAGACAGCGATGAAGAGGTTATACTGGCATGTGATGACTGGTTTAGTTTGAAAAATGGGGTGTTCTATTCCCAAGGTCTTTTCAAGGTCAAGCAGAGGTGTCAGAAGTGTGTCAATTCAGACGGTGGCTATACTGAAAAGGAATAAACACTATACAAAATGTCAGCTCTCTGTGACATGTCCTTCATGGTCAGGCCCAAGACTTATGTCAATCCCCTTGTAATTGCGGCACAGGGTGGAAAATAATTACGGAGTCAAAGAGTTAATGAAAAAATAAGGTGATAATGTTTCATCATGCACAAAATCTCTGCTTTTCTTGACTGCTAGAAGAAAAGTACATGATGTCAAACCTTGGCAAGTGAGAATGCACTCAAGAACACCTTACAAAGCCTTGTAGCATACTTCATTCATCACACTCTCCAGAGCATTTCAGATTTAGGAATTTCCGATAAAGTGTACAGAATCTTTAAAAATCTTTCCTAGTCACCACATAAATGCCATTTTAAAAAATGACCTTAAAGCTGAACAACCAATTGTCAATGGCCTCTTTCACTTCATCATATGGTAGGTATATGGTGCCAACAGTGCAGCTGGTTCCCTTGTAGGACAAGTGCACCAAAGCAGTAGTAGTTTCTGTACCAATCAGTTTTTACATGATAGGTTGCTAGCCCTATGCCCCATGTCATGTTAGTCACATCTTTCACATGCAGTAGTCCCATTCTGTCTTCTCCTAAGAGACCCCAGGAAATGCACATCGTCATCACAACCCTCCGCTCCCCAAGGAGCATAGGCCTTCAACAAACATATGCCAAGTCCTCCAGTCACATGCCATCATCTCAAGTTCTTTCCACGTTCTCCTCACCATTTTCACCTCTGTTTCTTCTCCATGTGCTTCTTGGTCTACCTCTGCCTCTCTTGCCATGGGGGTTCCAGGACATGGATTGCCTTGTAATGCTATCAACAGGTTTCCTCAGCGTGTGTCCTATCCATCGCCATTGTCTTCTTCTCATCTCTTGTTCCACTGGCACTTGTTTGGTTCTTGTCATCAGTTCCACATTGGTAACCTTGCCATTGCCATTTTAATCCTTCTATTCTATGCAAGCACCCATTTATGCAAGTCTGTAGCTTTTTGGTTGTTGTTTTTGTTGTTCTCCATGTCTCAGAGCCATATAATAGTACTGACTTGACATCTGAGTTGAAGATTCTTATTTTTGTGTTGGATCCGATTTCTCTTAACACATTAACTACCGAATTGAAAAACACACTGTGGCCGAATTAATTTTTTTTCCCATTTTCATTCTGTAGGTGTTTGCACAAAGTAAGCTGTAGTTTTCGTAATTGTTTACAGATTTTTATGAATTACACGTCATTTTAAAGATAAATGAATGTACTATTACAATACACATCGGTTGTAACTCTAATAGAGGTTGTTGCTATTTAACGGCCCTCCGATGGCCGAGGACTTGCAATATTTTCACAATTATAACTGCTTGCGCCCCATCTCTATCAAAATCACAATTTCAATCAATGTGCACACCGTTTTCACTGTTGTCCTCGTCGCTAGATCTATCAGTCAATTGTTGAAACACGTTTCTATCCTATTCAGCCGTTAGACGAGATGTACACGCATTTTTTGTAGTCCTATCTAGTTGCCACGGTAAACAGTTTTACACGATTTGGTAACTAACCCAAAACGCTGAAAAATATGAACATAATATCAATTTTCCAGTGTTCTACAACAACCATGCTTTGGGAATTTGTTTTCCGGTGGCAACTTAAAATCTCGAACCAGATCAGAGAGTGTTTCAGTACATTTTTCATTCGTTTTATTACTAAAATTAGATTGGCGCTCTGAGCGGCTTGCGGTCCTAATGTGATTATTTTGTGAGCCGCTAACAGCGGCTTGCGGTAGTTAATGTGTTAATCTCCATATATTTCCCAATGCAGTGAAAGCTCCTCTTGCTTTTTGTGTTCTTATTTTGATATCTCTGTCAGAAAATGCACAGGGCACAACTAATTATTGTTACATTTTAATATAAAGTTTGGTATATTTATACAAATATTACTGGTTTATTCTCCTCTGCTTGTTTACTGGGATCAAATTCTTCCCAAAGTCTCTGGAATTCAGTCACAAACAAGGATGTTACTGCACTGTCATCTGTTATGATAACATTCTCTTGGTTGCCTGTGATAGCCTGTATGGTCCAATTGAAAGATCCATTGATGAGAACTTGCCTATCAATGACCACAAATTTGTGATGCATGAGGTATGATGAATGGTTCGTTCGCACAGGAATGCCTGGGAATAGAATGCAGATGTGGGAATTTAAATCTCATACTGGATCATATTAACCTAAAATTGAGAATATAATTTTAACAAATATTTGTACCACAGTATGAGACATACATTAATATCAACATAACAACAAAGAAATTATGAGTGACAATTATCATGTTATATACTTTCTTCAATGCTGCATACTGCATTAACATGACACTGAACAAGTAATTGGGGAAAAAAAAGATGCTCTTGCAGTCTAGTTGTATTTTTTTTTTAAATGTGTGTGTTACACATGACAACACTGCTTCATTGATCCTGTGAGCTAAGTTAGCTGAAGCCCTGTGTTTTAGGAGACTCATCAAAGCTAAGTTAGCTGAAGCCTTGTGTTTTAGTTGACTCATCAAAGCTATGTTAGCTGAAGCCCAGTGTTTTAGTAGACTCATCAAAACTATGTTAGCTGAAGTTGTGTTTTAGTAGAATCATCAAAGCTATGTTAGCTGAAGCCCTGTATTTTAGTAGACTCATCAAAGCTATATAATATATTAGCTGAAGCCCTGTATTTTAGTAGACTCATCAAAGCTATATTAGCTGAAGCTCTGTATTTTAGTAGACTCATCAAAGCTATATTAGCTGAAGCCATGTTTTAGTAGACTCATCAAAGCTAAGCTGGTCAATGGGGAAGAGGCCTTTTTAAGTAACACAACACTATCCTCTAGATTAATGCAGGAGAACAACCCAAGCCCAGGAGAAAAGCTATTTACAGAAATTACAACTAATCAGCCCGATTTTCAAGTATCCAAAAAATACATATATAAACAGTACATGTACCAACACTATTTTATCAATGTCAATCCTGGATGTTAACTGTAGAATATAAAAAATCACCAGTTATGAGATGTTTGACAAAAAGCTACTTTAAAACACAAAAAGAAAAGACTTAGTGGGAAACAGAAGTCAGGGATATTGCTAAAACAGCAAAGAATATATCTGTTGGAAGACCAAAGAGAATGAATCTAGATTAATCAGCAATAGATACAGCTTAAAAATGGAAGAGACAAGGAATAGATGATGACCTAAGAAATGAGGGATCAAGGGTGTAACAGGCTACATAAAAAAAACACAAAATGACAGCACACCAGGCTGCAATATGTAAGGTAAAAAGGTAAAGGATGCCGTTACATGCCCATTGAGGCATAATGGGAATATGGGGTTAGGCCCATATTTTCTTGACCATCGGCACACTAGGGGCGATGTGGTCAGCATCACGCCAGCCGCCTTAACCTTCCCAGAGTTGCTCTGGTACCCAATTCATGAGGCTGGGTCAACCCCGGAGCCGTTTGCGGTCTAAAAAATCCCACTTCAACTGGGGATCGAACCATGGACCACCGAGCTAGTGCACTAACCACTGCTCTAGGCTGTAATATGTGCCTATAATGAAACCTACTTCTGCTTCAGATAAAAGACAGGAAGACAGTTTTGTGTAATTCAGAAAGCCTATTTTCTCAGACCCCATTCAGGGTAGAGGACCATCCAACTCGTGGCATTGCATCATCTGCCATGTAATGGGTCTGGTGTGGCATACACTACTAATAACTCCGCTAAGCTAGTGGGGAAGTCCTCTAGGGTTGCAAGAAAGCCCAAAAACCTATCCCCTAAAGCCACAAGGGTAAAGAGTGAAAACTCTGAGATCTCAAAGAAGATGAAAGCATGTTGTCTACTGGATGACTTCACCTACATCAACATGTCTGTAGTTCAAATCCCATGCTTCTGGCTGGTCTAGAGAGTTGCATTCTCACCAGATGAAAGCCTGTTGTCTACTGGATGACTTCACCTACACTGACTTCACCTACACCAACATGTCTGTAGTTCAAAGCCCATGCTTCTGGCTGGTCTAGAGAGTTGCATTCTCACCAGATGAAAGAACACATTAATTAAAATATTAATTCATAACCCTCCACTCCCAAAGGAGCACAGGCCTTCAACAAACACATGCCAAGTCCTCCTGTCACATGCCATCATCTCAAGTTCTTTCCACATTCTCCTCATCATTTTCACCTGTTTCCAGCTCTCTTCTCCATGTGCTTCTTGGTCTATCTCTGCCTCTCTTGCCCTGGGGGTTCCAGAACAAGTACTGCCTTGTAATGCTATCAACAGGTTTCCTCAGTGTGTGTCTTATCCATCGCCATCGTCTTCTTCTCATCTCTTGTTCCATTGCCATTTGTCTAGTTCTTGTCCTCAGTTCCACGTTGGTAACCTTGTCATACCATTTTAATCTCTCTATTCTACGCAAGCACCCATTTATGAAAGTCTGTAGCTTTTTGGTTGTTGTCTTTGTTGTTCTCCATAAGATAGTAATCTTCACTGACTGCAGATCATTACTGGAATCAATACAGAACACCAGAAATGATAACATGATGAATGAGATCAGATCTGAGCTTAACATCATCCAAAGGTCATCAACCATTGTCCTTCAGTGGTTACCCTCCCATTGTGGAATTGCTGGTAATGAGAGAGCAGATGCTCTATCAAGAAGAGGCAGTAAAATGGAACAATACAGCCACCCATTGCCCTATCGGGAAGCAAACACCATCATCCACAACAAGTACAAAAATCAGTGGAAGGAGGAAGCGGATATATACAGCAGAGATGACCCAATCCACCATCTAAACAGATACCAACAGACCACCATTTTTCGCCTGAGAACTGGCCACTGCAGATTACTTGGCCATCTCTATCGCCTCAGGATATCCCACACAAATGAATGATTTGAGTTGAAGATTCTTATTTTCGTGTTGGATCTTATTTCTCTTGATCTCCATATATTTCCCAATGCAATGAAAGTTCCTCTTGCTTTTTTGTATTCTTAGTTTGATATCACTGTCTGTCCCTCCAACTTTGTCTATATTGCTGCCAAGATATGTGTACGATTCTACATCTTGTATTGGTGTTTCTTCAAGTTCAACCCTGTTATCATTACCTGCATTTATCCTCATTATTTTTGTCTTTTCCATGTGTATTTTCAGACCCAATTGCTGTGACCTCTCGAGTGTTTTCAATTTGTCCTGCACCTGATTACGGTTATGGGACAGAAGAGCCAAGTCATCAGCAAAATCCAGATCATCCAACTGCTTAGTCAGAGTCCACTAGATTCCATTTCTGTTGTGTGTTGTCGATGATCTCATAACTCAGTCTATTGCTAGTAAGAAAAGAAATGGAGACAAGAGGCATCCCTGTCGCACTCCTGTTCTTATCCCAAATGGTACTGTAAGCTGTCCTTCATGAAGAACTCTGCATGTCATGTCTTCATATGTTTTCTTTATTAAATTAATGATCTTCAGGGGAACTCCATAATGCCTCATCAATTTCCAAAGTGATTCTCTTGTCTACACTGTCAAATGCTTTTTCGTAGTCCAGAAATCCGATGTATAATGGTGAATTCCATTCCAGACTTTGTTCAACTATTATTCTCCAAGTGGCTATCTGGTCTGTACATGATCTGTTTTGCTGAAAACCCTGCTTGTTCATCTCTCAGTTTCTTGTCTATGGACTCTTTTAATCTCTCAAGGGTAATCCTGTTTAATACTTTTTCTGGCACTGATAGTAACATTATTCCTCTATAATTTGTGCACTCTTGCAAATTTCCCTTCTTAGGCAACTTAACGAGATATCCTTCCTTCCATTCTGCTGGTATCTCTTCCTTTTCCCAAGACTTTACCAAGTAATTTATATAACATCTCTGTAGCCGTGTCGATATCTGCTTTGATGGCCTCTGCTGGAATGTCATCAGGTCCAGACGCTTTTCCATCTCTTAGAAGCTTTATGGCTTTCTTTATTTCTTCCTTCGTTGGTCTTTCACCGTTAATTTGTAGCTCTACTTCTGCTGGCTGGATGCTCGGGGGATTTGTGGAGCTGGTCTATTGAGAAGGTCCTCAAAATATTCTGTCCACCTCTTCATTTGCTCTTGTATATTGCTGAGCAGTTTTCCATTCTTGTCTTTTATGAGGCAACTTGTTTGCTTGTATTTCCCTGTTAGCTTCTTTGTGCTGCTATACAGTTCTCTCATATTTCCTTTGGCTGCAGCATCTTCTGCCTCTCTTGCCAACTCCTCAATATACTTCCTCTTGTCTCTTTTGATACTTCTTTGTTTGCTTCTGTGTACACTTCTTGAGCCTTGGCTTTGGAACTTCTGGTTTTGCTTGTGTTTAAATCTGCTTTCTTGTTTTTTTCTGTCTTTTATCTTATTAATGGTTTCTGTTGTTATCCATGCTTTTTGTTGTCGTTCCATATACCCCAGTATTTCTTCACATGTCTCATTCCATACAGTTTTGATTTGCTGCCAATAGTCTTCTGTATTCTCTACATCTTCCAGCTGTTGGAGCACTTGGAATTTGTTGGATATTGTGACCGTAAATTTGTCTCTTGTTTCTTGATTTCTTAGATGTCCTACATTAAATTGTTGTCTATAATTTTGCATTGTTGCATATGTCTTGATTTTCATTTTTACTTTGGCTATCAGAAGGTGGTGATCTGATGCCACATCTGCTCCTCTATATACCTTTACATCCTGCAATGATGATCTAAACTTCTTGTTTATGCATATTTGATCAATCTGATTTTCTGTTCTATGGTCTGGTGATATTCATGTTGCCTTGTGTATTCTCTTATGTGGAAACATGCTTCCTCCTATAGCCAGCTGATTTGAAGCACAGAAGTTTGAGAATAGTTCCCCATTTTCATTCATTATTCCTAGCCCATGTGTTCCCATGACTTCTTCAAAGCCGGTGTTGGCTGTACCTATCTTTGCATTCATGTCACCCATCAAAATTGTGATGTCTCTTCTTTTTACTTTTTCCATAATTTCCTGTAGTCTAGTATAAAATGCTTCTTTCACAGGCTCTTCTTTGTCATTAGTTGGTGCATAACATTGGATGACATTTACATTTATTTTCTTTTTAGCTGTTTTAAAAGTAGTTGTTATTATTCTGGGTCCAACAGCTTCCCATTCAATGAGTGCTTTCTGTGCTTCTTTAGATAACATAAGAGCTACCCCTTCACTGTGGTGTGAACTTTCGTCTTCATGTCCTGAGGACAGCACCAATTCTCCTGTGATGAGTTTCTTCTTGTCTACCCCCTTCCACTTTGTTTCACACATTCCCAGAACCTTGATTTTATATTCCCTCATTTCTGCTGCTACTTGTGTCACTTTCCCTTGTTCGTTTAATGTCTGAACATTCCAGGTGCCAAATCTGGAAGTTCTCCTAGAAGAAAGAAGGTTAGTCAGTAACACAGACTTGGCTTTCTGTGTTGCATCATACGCCTCCCTGCGAGAGGACCTTCCCCTGTCTTGGATGGCTGTGTTTTATTTTCCTTAATTGACTTGTCCATGTTTGTTGAAGTTGTTTGTGGTTTAAATTTTTTTTACAGGATGGGGTAACCAGCCCCATGCCCAATCCTCCTTAGTCGCTTTCTACGACATGCATGGTAGAGAACAGTGTTACTATTCTTTGCTCCCCTTTTGGGCCCCGGTAACACATGGGTGAATTAAAATATTACAGAGAGCTTAATTAGGGATCGTTATGAATGTCCAAGGTGTAAGAGAAGTGTGAGCCTAGTTTAATGGAAACAAATCAGTGTTGGCTTCACATGGATTCGCAGTCATGGACTGTAAGCTAGTAAATTTTTAAAAATATAACATGGGGTCATATCAATAGGCAGTTGGCCAACATGTTTTGCTCATGTCTACTATTCTTCAGCTATTTCATTTTTTTTTTAAATCTCTGCAGTTCTTGCCCTACCTTCCTTTCTCAAAGACCATATTTGTGAACCTGTAGAATGAAGCTGCTCACTGTCCGTGATAATTCGTATCTTGACTCCTCTCCTGAAAAGCCTTAACAAAATATCAGCAAGGTCTTTACAAGTTATTAAAAATACACATATGTCCATCGTTTCCTTGCAGGTCTGTATAAGTCTGTATAGCTCACTCAAAGATGTTTTGTCATGAGAAAAACGGCAATTAATTTTTACACAGCCGTTTCCCGTAGAGAAATGTTCTGGACATGCTATATGTTTGTCTGGAAAAAAGAGAACTTGCAACGAAGTGCTGCTCAATCTACTTTCACTTTCGTTTTTATTGTTAATACGACTTAATGAACGTTGTTTGCGTCGACAATAAAGTTGGTACAATATTTCACTGACTACAAAAACAGCAACAGTGTATAGTGAACCTTTCACTCCCGGATTCATGTTCATTTAATGTATGTTGATATCAATTGCTTCTATTAATCTAAATAATACTGTAACAATAATGAGTTCATAATTTTGACTTCTGGAAGTTCACGAATGGGAATTCCTCAGGATGCTACACAAAACAAGAAAGATTACTACAGTTTACTTGGAGTTGTGCATCCGGTTGACGTATCACCATGTCTAACAACAATGTAAGCATTGAACGCAATGTTAAAATAGTTTGCGACTTTGACATTTTGAAGAACCCAATTACCATAGAGACTGGGTGTTTTGGTGGAATCACGTGGTTATAGACCCACGCCACCATATTGCCCAAATGGCTATCGATACGTCACTTTGTCGTTTGCACTCAGTAAAAAATATCCGCTGCCGCAAGCCTTAACACAAGCATAACCCTGTTTCGAGGCGTGACCCTTTTGCTTGCTTAAATAGTCGCGTGCACTGATTAAAAATAGCCGCTGTCGCTTGTCCTAACCTAACCCCATTTTGAGACGTCGGCCGTGTGATTCGCTAACACTAACCTTAACTCAAACACAGACCCAGTTTCCACCGTTTTCAAAAATAATAACGCCCAACAAACGATCACACTTAATTGAAGAAATATTAAGACAATACCAACTTACCCACTTATTACTCAGAGCAACACATCCAAGCAAGGCGTGTCGATATCCACTTGGGGAAATTTGTGGCGTGAGTCTATGAACTTGTTATTCAGCCACTATTTCAAACCTAATCTTAACCCCCATGACGTGGGCTGCTTAATTAGCTGCCAGATCGATGGACATTTAGGCGAAATCGTAAACACACCCCACTTTTCTTAATTTCAACCCTACATTTTATAGGGTAAAATATTGAATTTGTCACAAGGATATAGACAAGCCGTAATTTTCCCCAAACTAATCCTCACCCCTTATTAATGTGTCTGTGAATTCTTATTTAATGTCGTATCAATGTGGGTGGCTTAATTAGCCTCCGGAGAGAAATATATTTGGGCGAAATTAGACACATATTCCACTGTTTTTCATTTCAACCAATTGTGCTGTAAAATATGCAAGGGGATTAGAGTGAAACCTGAATTGTGGACAGAACATATTGCTGCTTAGACAGTACAGATTAGGCTAATTTGGTCATGTCCGCAGCTTGGAAGATGGTCACATCCCAAGGATATTTGCTGTGGACAACTGGCAGATGGCAAAAGAACAGCCAGGCAACCACAGCTGAGGTTCAAAGATGTGTGCAACAGAGACATGAAAGCACTGGACATAAATCCAGCAAACCCTGGGAGGATGAAGCTACTGATCACTCCAAGTGGACATGCTACCTATGGTGCCACCTCCAGCTGGGCAAAAAGAAGCTCTAACAACAAGCAAAAGAGAAAAGAACATGCAGCTGAGGGCTATCACCTCAAGGGCACATCATCCCCATAATCAGTCGTGGCTGGAGGAGGCTCCTGCTAATGTAAAATGAGTATCGCTAAATTATTTTGGGCTCATACATTTTCCAACAAAAAAATATTATTAGTAACCCCACGCATCATGCCTTTACATAAGGTTGCTTAGAGTTATAAACAATTAAGTCTTAGTGGTAGCAAAGGTCTGCCATCAATGGTACCTATACCTTGTAGCGGTATGGCAGCTAGTGTACCCTGACAATCCCCAGAGCTATGCCAGTGGTAGGTTCAACCAAGCTGGACTGGTCTGCGTGGGTAGGGGTCAGACAAAAGCTGGTACCCTGTCTATGTAAAAAATTGCACATGTTACGGAAACGGCAATAAATGAAAAAAACTTTGATGCGGGATGGACATCCGGAGTCTCAGGCTCGTATGACTGACAGTGGTGAAAGCCGAAAGGAAGCCACTGGCATGAAAACGGATGCCCAGACTGCAAAACACGAAACCAGAATTGGTTTTTGGAATGTCAGAACTATGAATGAGGCAGGAAAGCTGAGACAGATCACAGCAGAGATGAGGAATTACAAACTAAATATCCTGGGAATAAGCGAGAGCAAATGGACAGGGATGGGGAGAATAAAAACAGCTACAGGGGAAACAGTACTTTATTCTGGTAGAGAAGAGGGTCAGCACAATGAAGGTGTAGCCATTATCCTGAAGAAAGGAATGGAAAGGTCTTTACTGGAATGGAAACCCATTAACAACAGACTAATAAGAGCAAGACTGAGAGGGAGATTCACCAACACCACAATTATACAATGCTATGCACCAACAAACGACAGCGATGAAGAGATCAAGGACGAGTTCTATCAACAGATACAAAAGGAAATGGAAACTGTACCCAGGTACGATCTTATTATAGTAATGGGAGACCTAAATGCAAAAGTTGGAACACACAATAATTATAACGAAAGAGTAATGGGGAAATGCGGCAGTGGAACAGTAAATGAGAATGGGGACAAATTAATAAGCTTCTGCAGTATTAACAACCTAGTCATTGGAGGAATACTTTTTCAACACAAAGAAGTGCACAAGTTAACATGGGAATCACCAAATGGACGAGACAAAAACCAGATAGATCACATAATGATCAATGGCAGATGGAGACATGCACTACAAGACGTGAAAGTAAGAAGAGGCGCAGATGTGGGAAGTGATCATCACCTAGTAGTAACAAGACTGAAGGTGAAACTCAGAGCTGCTGGACCAGTTGCAGTCAAACAGAAAAGATATAACATCACGAAACTTAAGGACCCCCTCACCAGAAAAGCGTTCGTGGTCGACGTAAAGAGACGATATCTGATTACCAAAAGCCAGGAAAGAACAGAGATCGACGATGTCGACCAGAAATTCAACACCATCTCAACAATATACAAAGAAAGCAGCAAGTCATGCTTGGGATTCCAGGAAAGAAAGAGCCAAGACTGGATAACACCAGAAATACTAAACACCATAGCGAAGAGAAAGGAAATGAAAAGAAAGAAAACAGAAGCTAAGTCTCCCAGGTTAAAGGCAATATATAGTGAACAGTACAGTCAGCTGGACAAGGAAGTAAAACGTCAAACCCGTGCTAACAAAAGGACATTTCTGGATGACCTTGCAAGACAGGCAGAAGAGGCAGCACTGAGAAATGAACAAAGCACAGTTTATAAAATAACTAAAGCTATCAGTGAAGAACAAGGTGCAAACAACATAACGTTAGTAAGAGACAAGCAAGGAAATCTCATCACCACAGCACAAGGGCAGGAAACAAGATGGGCAGAGCACTTCAGAGAAACACTGAATAAGGAACCACCAAAGACTCAGTTGAATGTTCCTGAGGCTGAAAGTGACTTAGACGTAAATACAGACATTCCACGAAAAGAAGAAATCATCACAGCTATCAAAGGGCTAAAAAATGGAAAAGCGCCTTTTCACGACAATCTAAATGCTGAGCTATTCAAGACCGACCCTGAACTAGCAGCAGAACTATTAGAACCACTATTTGCACAAGTCTGGGAAACTGAGACAACACCAACAGAGTGGAGTAAAGGAATAATTGTCAAATTGCCCAAGAAGAGCGACCTTGCAGACTCAACAACTGGAGAGGAATTAACCTCCTCTCAGTTCCCAGCAAAATACTAGGCAGGATAATCATCCAGAGAATTTCAAAAGCAGTTGACCATAAACTGAGGAAAGAACAAGCGGGCTTCAGAAAGAACAGAAGATGTGCAGATCATATATTTACCCTCAGGAACATTATAGAGCAGTGCTCAGAATGGCAGAGACAGCTGTACATTAACTTTGTTGATTTTGAAAAGGCTTTCAACAGCATGCACAGGGACAGCCTATGGAAAATTCGGAGGGCTTATGGAATTCCCAGCCGCATTGTTTCCATCATAAAAACCTCTATTCTAACTTTACGTGCAGTGTTGGATTGAGTAATGTAACTTTCGAAGTGAAAACAGGAGTACGACAGGGATGCCCCTTATCAACAACATTAATTTTGACAGTCATAGATTGGGTGATGCGCCAGACAACAGAGGGCAATCCAAGAGGAATTAGATGGAAAACGTTTTCTACACTGGAAGACCTGGAATATGCAGATGACATTGCACTACTCGCACATTCACATCAACACATTCAAGACAAAACCGATAGACTGAATAAGTATGGCCAGCAGGGTGGCCTGAACATCAATTTGAAGAAGACAGAGGTCATGACACTAAATGTGGGCAATCCTGAGCCAATAACAGTAAGGAATCAGAAGTTAGAACAAACAGACACATTTACTTACCTAGGATGCATAGTACGACATACAGACATTCCACTTGTAATACCTGATGGCGGAACAAGCAAGGACATTAACAACAGAATGAATAAAGCGAGAACAGCCTTTGCTGTTCTCAACAACATTTGGAAGTCTTCCCAGTACAGCACAAACACCAAATTAAGACTGTATGAGAGCTGTGTACTTTCTGTGCTTCTCTATGGTGCGGAATGTTGGAGAGTAACAGAGAAGGAATGTCGAAACTGTCCTCCTTCCACACAATCTGCCTAAGGAAAATTCTCCGAATCTTTTGGCCAAACACCATCAGCAACCAAGAACTACTTATTCGGAGTAACCAGGAGGACATGCACACTGTCATAGCTGGCAGACACTGGAGTTGGGTTGGCCACGTCCTCAGAAGGGACCCTGATACCATCACAAGAACAGCTATGCTATGGACCCCCGAGGGAAAGCGAAAGAGAGGCCGACCAAAAACAACTTGGCGGAGAACTGTGGAAGCTGAGATGCAAAGAATGAACCACAGTTGGGGCACTGTACGAAGGATGGCCACCGACCGAGCAAAGTGGAATCAATTTGTTGCTACCCTACAAGACGCCACCAGGCGTGATGGCCACTGACTGCTTTGATGGTTATGGATCAAAGAAGAAAGAAGGGGTCAGAGTGGCTAAGAGGGATGGCGTCCGCCTCAAATTCTAGAGGTACTGGGAATCATAGCATATTTTACCTTAATATTTGTGGAAGTGCAGTTTTGAACATTATGCTGAAGTATAAGGAGGTGGTGGTTGATTAGTAGACAGTCATTAAAATAACTACAAAACTGTTCATCATCAACAGTGGGCAGTACCAGAACAGCCAGATGATACAGCAGGCTTTGCTGAGGAAGAAAATCAAGTAGACAGAGATAAGAAGTTGAAGTTAGTATGCTGTATGTGTGCAGTTAATAGTGTTATTCTTATGTGAAGTTATTAGTATCATGACTATGTTAAGTTGTTAGTGTGATTTTTATATGGTGATTTTAGTATAATGCTTATATAGAGTTGTTAGTACAGATTTTTTATTAGAATTGGTATGGTGTTAATGCAAAGTTGTTAGTATTTATTATTTATTTAGTTGTTAGTTTATGTTGAGTTATTAGTATGATATTTTTTATTAGTATTGGTATGATGTTTATGCAATTGTTAGTATAATGTTTATGTTCAGTTGTTAGTTTAATATATTTGTGGAGTTAATGCTGTGAAGTTCCGTAATGGTGTTTTTATGATGTTTATGGTGGTATTAGTATGACAGTTAAGTATATTGTGTTTTTAATTGTTTTTTTCTGTCTTCTTTGGTTTTAAAATACACTTGTATTATGAAACATGATTGTAAGAGTCATACACAAGAATGGCCACATCAGGTGACCTGTATGATAAATACTCTTTCCTTTGCATTATTTAGTCATTACAGTATATGTTTTCTTCTTCATTATTCTTAAACTTTTGTGTACTGGCAGCATGTAATACTTGCTGGCCACCATGCAATTTGACAAACTGGTCAAGCCATTTCATTTCCTTGTAATGTATATATTTTATTTAAAAGTAGGTTCCAGCCTTTTCAGCTGTCATTAAAAAAAAGCTGTTTGATGTTATTCTTTCTGTTTCTTTATAGAAATATTTCATTATGGCAGAGAAATGTTGAGAAAATGTGTGCCAGTTAAGCTGTTAATTGTCAACTTTGGTTGACTCTCTTTGGTTTCAACTGTTGGAATCTTAATTGAGACCTTTCTTTGAAACATGAGCTCATATGGTGATTTGCTTGTTGACATATGAGGTGTTGCCCTATAATTTCTAAGGAAAGCATACAGCTGTTGTCTCCAACACTTTCCTTCAACTGCGGCTGTTTGAATGACCTTCTTGAGGTTTCTCATCATCCTTTCTACCTCCCCATTTGGCCATGGCCAGTAAGGTGTGATTCTTCTGTGTCTGCATCCAACATGGTGCATACAATTTTTCATGTCTTGGCTGTTAAATGGTGAACCATTATCTGTTTTTAAAGTTTCAGGAATTCCAAAAGTCGAAAATATCTTGTCAATCACAGGAATGACAGTTCTTGCTGATGTGGAATTAATGATTTCAACAACTGGAAATCTTGAATATTCATCTACCATGACAAGAATATACTGTCTACATGGTAATGGTCCACAAAAACCTGCAGAGACCTCTGTCCATGGAGCTTTGGGAAGCTCAGACATTTTCAAAGGTCTTATGTGCTCCACTTTCAGTGCAAGCTTGACAAGCTAAACAAATGGAAATAGTCTTAGTCTCCTCAACCATTTTGTCTAATCTGGGGAACCAAATTTTCTCTCTAACCAAACATTTGGTTTTGACAATGCCTTGATGTCCTTCATGGGCCAAATCTACTGCTCTTCTCTGGAGTGTTCTGGGAATTACTATTCTTGAACCTCTAAGTAATAAATTGTCTTCAGTAAGTGTTAGTTCATTTCTAAATCTGTGAAAAATATTAAGATCTTCTCTGTTTACTTTAGAGAACTGTTCATAAGGAATGTTATTCCATTTATTATTTCTGATTATAAACTGAACTGCTTGTAACAGTGGGTCTTTCATGGTTTCTTTTTGTATTTCACTGAAATTCATATCTTTTGGAACACTGTTCATAGCTAGGAATCTCACATAGGTTTCTGTCTCTTCACTGTTTTTGTTCTCAGACTGCTCTTTTAGTGGGTGTCTTGACATCAACTGGATTATTCTTTCCAAGCTTGTAAACAACATTGAAATCGTACTGCTGCAGTCGCAAAACCCATCTTTCTACACGAGCAGGAGGCTTGGAGGGGTTCTGCCATGTCTTGAAGTGTACTAACTTTTCTGTGGTCTGGAACAATTCCCTTTTCAGAAAAAGTATATCCATAAAAATCCAGTGTGGTTTTACTGAATTCACATTTCTCTTTCTTCAGTGTGAGGTTATGCTGCCTCAGTCTGATGAATACCTGTTCTAGATTTTCATCATTTGGATTCAGAAACTGGCAATGTTTTACAAGTTGGGGGTAACCTAGTAACATATCTGTCTAAATTTTCTTTACCGTTTTGAATGGCCTGTCTAAACCTAAACTGTTCATACATTGTATTCTTCTTTGGGATGAAATACAAGTTCAGCTTCTGCTTTACCTTGTCGTAATCATCACTTGTCTCAGCCATAGTCTGGTAGATATCATAGACATCTACTCCGGCATAGTGCAACAGTAAACACTGTTTGCGTTTGACATCTTTGACCCCAAATGCCTCCAGACTGTTTTTGAAACGGCTTACCCATTTGGCTCCAATGTTCACATCGTGATCATACTGAAAAAGCGTGATGGGTAACATACTCGTCGCCATTTGTGGTATTCTACTTTAGTCCTCTAAATAAAGTAGTACAAGACATGTGTCATTCTTAACATTTATTACACACAGCTATACAACATGTCTAACATCTCATAATGGCCATTATCCCAAGTCATCTAACTCCTCCTCTCATATCTAAATATATCCCTATAATGTAGGATAGGACACTACGACCAGTCATATAATTTTGAAGATGTAATGTGTGATGGATGCTTTATCTACTCTAATTTGACATATTGTTTGTTTCACATTTTCAGACATCCCATAGCAGTGTTCTTCCACATAATTTTCCGTGCCTCTGCTTTGCTTGCTTATTTATTATGTGGATGGTTTAGCTCCAGTTTTATTACCAACTTTGTTGCTGTGGTTCTTCTCTTATCTTTTGACTTCTGGACTGTCAAAAATATCACAGGTCAGTCTGAGCTACAGATATTTTACAAGTTTAAAAAAATTATTTTAAATCTTTTTTTATTACATCATTCGTCAAATGTTTGTGCTCACATCATTTTGATTTATAACAAATGTGTTTTATGATTATGGTTATCTAGGTGTCCCTAAAGCCCTTGTGCAGCTTTAAACTTTAATAACTGGATGTACACATGACATAAGCGCACGGTAAATGACATTTCTTCTTCTTCCTCGTTCGTCCTGAAAAGAACGTTGGTTGCGTTGTGTCCGTTTACAGCGGAGCTGCGATATTTGCGCCTTTCGGCCGACACATCCAACTTCAGCACAGCATTTTTTGGGACCGGTTTTGCATTCCCTCTTTGATCATTACTCTCTCAGCCAGACTGCAGTGATGCAGCCTGTTTCCAGGACCACCACTTGGAGGTGGAGTAAGGTCTTGGTCAGCTCTGGTTCGCTGATCCTGACGCAAGCAGTCCAAGCTATGAGTCGCTGACTGCATTCATCTTGTTTGCTGTGTCTTCGGTCCCAAATGACATTTAAAAACATAGTGTATCAAGAGAACAATCAAGCATAGCCAGAGGTGCCGTTGACTGGAACCCACAAGGGAAAAAAGAGTGGAGAGGCCAAGGAGAACTTGGAGAAGAACATTGGAAGAGGAGGCTAACGAAATTGGAATGACTTGGGCACAGCTGAAAAAGACAGCCCAGAATAGAAATCGATGGAGAGCAACTGTTTCAGCCCTGTTCCACGGGGAACGGAAAGTAATGATGATGATGTATCAAGTTTTAACACAATACAGTTCAAATTTTAGGCTTCAACGTAACTACTATCTGTCATGGCATATCATTCAGTCAGATTTTCCAACAAACAGTAAACCTTTTCTTTTACTGTCACCATTTTTAATCAGTTACAGAATCTAAAAAAAAAAATTACCTTAAAATTGATAACACTAACATTTTTAGAAATGCATAAATTATGCTGTTTATAATGTGCTTCTGTCATTTGTACATCCAATGTCATTAATGTTTAAAGTTGCACAATGGCTTTGGGGACACCCTGTATTGGAAAGCTAGTCTAATTAATACTGTTGTCTTCAGTCATGACACTATTTGGTGTAACATAAAGTTTAATCTGTGACTATCTCATTTTATTTTGTAGTCTTATTATGTGTAACTTGTTTTATATTGTTTCTGGCCATTTAGCAATACTTTGTCTACATTATTGTTGTCAATCAGTTCATTTTTATGGCTATATGTAGCATATTAAAAGAATTGTTAAAAGACTTTCCCATTAGGACTGCATAACTGGTGACTTGCTTTTATTCTTTTATTTCTCAGAAGCAGAAAATTATTGTGAATTGAAAATACTGTTACTAAATATTGACCTTTTCTTTTAGAATTACTGTCTTCAGAACTATATTTATGCTGCATACTTCAGTCCTATTGTATGGCTCTGAGACATGGAGAACAACAAAGACAACAACCAAAAAGCTACAGACTTTCATAAATGGGTGCTTGCGTAGAATAGAGGGATTAAAATGGTATAACAAGGTTACCAATGTGCAACTGATGACAAGAACTAGACAAGTCCCAGTGGAACAAGAGATGAGAAGAAGACGATGGCGATGGATAGGACACACACTGAGGAAACCTGTTGATAGCATTACAAGGCAGTCCTTGTTCTGGAACCCCCAGGGCAAGAGAGGCAGAGGTAGACCAAGAAGCACATGGAGAAGAGAGCTGGAAATAGAGGTGAAAATGGTAAGGAGAACGTGGAAAGAACTTGAGATGATGGCACGTGAGAGGAGGACTTGGCATGTGTTTGTTGAAGGCCTATGCTCCTTTGGGAGTGGAGGGTTATGAATGATGAATACTTCAGTTGACAGTCTAATGTTTTGCACTTTCTCTTTTTGTGTGTGATCAATAATAAAGACTTAGAATATGAAGAAAACCATGTACTCTATGACACAAGGTTGATGGATATGAAAAAAAAATCGAAAATAAGTAGTTCATCTAACCGGGACAAAAGATAAGGAAAATAGCCAACTTTGTGGCCACAAGGCCTTTGTCAGGGAAAGGAAAGAAAGTGAAAGCTAAGAAGGACACATGAGAAAAATAAATAAAATGATACTGCTCCTAAAATTTACTGTGACTAGTGTGTCCAGCGTTAAGAAAGCATGCCATAAGAACAAACTCATGAAATGGCTGCCATTTCCGGGTGTATTAAAATTTTTTTGTAAAAAGAGAGAGATTTTAAGAAATAGCAAGTAATATTATAGTAATTGCTGTAGTAACTTCATAGAGAATGCTGTTTATTATGTCTCGTATTCAGGAAGACTATTAGTTGGGCTAAGGTGGTGGAATTATGTTGATGAAAAAGGAACCAGCCATTGGATATATGAATCCAGAAAGGTAAGTAATCCACATTTAACACACACCATGTGTATGCTTTTATTTTTGTTGTTTTACTATTCCCATAATGCTTGGCTTTCATTCTTCAAGGTCACACTTCAAAATTGAATAAGCCATATCTGATTCGTAGTTGTTGTGGTGGATTTGATGTTATTGATGTTATCATTCAATATTTCTAGTGTACTGAATGAGGTCAGCTGTGAAGGTCCCTGATTATAACAAATTTTGGGTTGAATTATCAGAGTACCTTTCTGCTACCACCTTATGACCTCAATCAGACCTATTCTTGACTAGTATGTATGATAGCTACGTATAATGTCTAGGGTTATGAAAGTGTGTAATGAGTGTAATTAAAATTACTACAAACACATTTAAAGTCTATATATAGAACTGAGTCAATACCACAACCACAAACAAACTGACACTCTGTTATATATCTTATAGAAGTCTGTGGCTGGAAATTATGTAACAGTCTATATTACAATTTATTATGCCCTGATTCAGAATTTTCTGAGTCAGGACCAACAACAAAATGAAATTTATGGTTTTATTTACATAAAGATTAATCACACAATGGATCTTCTATCCATACAAAGGACTATTATAATCAATTTATATTTAGGTATTTCTCTACACTGGGTGACACTGGTAACTAATGGTGGGGTGGGGTGTTTTCATCATTCCCCTTCTTTATATTAGTATCTTGTGGAAAAAGTTATTGAATAATCAAAGATTTTATGTCTCTGTTAATAAAGTCAGTGGATGACCGTTGTAGTGCCGACACATGGGCACTTATCTGTAGGTTGATAGTAGATATGATGCTGACAATTTCCTTTCGTTCACTCGAATGACCAGACTGCCACAGTCCCTGGTGTAGGATAATATAGTAGACCGCTTGGTCCAGTAAAGTTTCACTTTCTCTCTCTCTCAAGTAAATTCACCAGGGTCCTGGTACTACCGTAGCACCAGAACAAAAAACCCTGAAACAAGGTTATGATTCTGTATAACATATCTACAATAACATTCCACAATTAATACATGGCATAATTCAATAAAAGAAAATGGTCAGATCTCTCTGACCACCCCATTTCAACCATTTTCCTCTGAGATAACAACTCATACCAGTGCTCCTGTTCTTTTTCCTAATGGCTACAACGCCTCTGACACTGCAACAATGATTCTCTCCCATAGAATAATGTGGGTTAGCCTTCCCACAGGTAACTGGAAATCATTTTAAGTTATACAACTCATGTCAATGTTTACTGCTTGTGTGCAACACCACAGGCCCTGCATAAGTCTGCTGGGGACCTCTGTACTTAGTCGTAAAGCCTTCCCAAACAAGCAGTATCTCATACACCAAATTTGGTTGTAATAATAAGATTTATAAATTCATTCTTACCACAATTCAAAGAAATATCACAAACATACGTTGAATGGCATTAGCATTAATATGTAGGTTCAGCTTTGCCCCGGTCCAGACTGCCAAGAATTATTATTTCACTCTAGGCACTGCTGTTCTCAACGCAGCTTGCTTACAAAACTTTCTGTATCAACTGGCGACAAGCCTTGGAAAGCTTTTGCCAATATTAACAGACCGGCCCAATCAGCGAGGGTCTAGCTTTTCAATTCAAAATTTAAAATAAAAAAAAACTCCAAACTTCTAGGAGTGAGTCTTCAAAATATAGTTAGTTTTTTTGCTTAACCAATACCCTCCTTCCTATACTCTTCTACCATCCAATCGGATTTGAATCAATCTAATGCCTCTTTTTAAACTGGCGTCCCCACTAACGTTATGGATAAATGAGCGAAACCAACAGTCTGTCCGTCTTAGTGTTCGTAGACATATAGTATTATTTCAATATCTTGGCTAATAATTAGACTACCATATATATTAAAACATATTATTTCTCAGGGGACCCTAAGCTATCTTTATATATGATTTTTATGGCTATATTATTTATCGTTTAGATTTTCAGTTTTGTCACTGTTAATCGTCAATTTCAGCTTTTCCAAAAGTCGGCCATCTTTCCCACTCCTTTTCTATCAATTTTTTCATTCAAATAAACCAACTAGTTGTGTTACGTCAGAAATACACTACTCGGCGAGAATGGAACACTGTGTGTTTATGTATTCTGGCTTGTCCAACAGAGAGGTTATAGTATTAGTCCCGCGTGCAGAACGAAGAGGGGTTTTTGCCAAGCATTGGTAGTATTTGTGTTAATTATTACTATCGTTTCGTTCTTGCTACTGGAAAATGTCCGAGTTACTACTAATTTAGGCGTTAAAGTTAAAATCGTACGTTAATTCAGATGGTAGCTTGGTGTCACAGTTCTGGCAGATCGTTAATTGTAAGTCTCAAAACCGAAACTAGGAAAGCGGGTTAGATTTTACGGCGGGATTGTTTTATAAGCATTTCCTCTGCACAAAAGGCAGCGCTGTACTGGCATAGAGACGACTTTAAGCAGACACTTACAGTCGGGTTTATTTATTATTATAGGATTAAAATCTTACTGAAGTTAGTGATTATTTCACAGATTTCGCTACACACCTCCCTTCCTAAAACATGCATTCACTGCAGGTTCTAATCTGTGAGATAACTTAGCGCAAATGAAGTCCTACATGTTTTTCTGATTTTCATCACAAGGATGTCTACTTAAAAAATCGGCACCCACGTTCTGAGAGCCGGGAATATATTCAATCATAAATGAATAGGGCTGTAATAGTAATGACCATCTTAATAATCTGGCATTTTCATGCTTAGCCTGTGATAAGAATACGAGAGGCTGATGATCCGTTTGGACCACAAATGGTCTGCCATACAGATAGATCTGGAATTTTTTTATAGCCCAGATTAATGCTAAACATTCCTTTTCACTTGTTGAATAATTTTTTTCCCGCTTTGTTCAACTTGCGGCTTGTACAATGGGTACAATTCCCCATCTTGTGAAGAGGACCTTTGCAACAATATAGCCCCTAGGCCCACATTGCTTGCGTCACTTCTCACAACAAATTCTTGATTCAAGTCAGGCAATTTCAATACCGGCCTGCTTGTGAGTTTTTCTTTTAACTCTTGGTATGCTAATTCACACTGTGCTGACCAATTAATTGTATCAGGTTGTCCTTCACGCGTTAAATCCGTCAGAGGAGCACATATAGAGTTAAAATGTTTAATGTACTTTGGTAGAAACCACACAACGACACAAAAGATCGCACATCTTTTTTTGTTTGTGGCCTCGGTGCTCTTTTCAATTTTTCCAGATTCTTGGGGTCAGGGGTCATGCTACCCTGATGTACGGTATGTCCCAAGAATTCCAACTCTTTACATCCAATACAACATTTTGTTGGTCTAGCAGTCAAGTTAGCCTCTCTGAGTCTATCAAACAGCATATTCAAAGAGGTAACATGTTCCTCAAATGTTTTAGTAGCGATAAGAATATCATCCATGAAATTCGAGATGCATGGATTTTTCAGGGGATCCAACAATTTTCACATCATCCTCGAAAACACACTCGGGGCATTTTTCAACCCAAACGGCAACATGTTGAACTCATAATGGCCTTCCGAGGTGCTAAATGCTAAGTAAGGTCGAACCTCAGGCTTTACTGGAATTTGATAATAGCCTTTGCTAAGATCTACCTTAGAAAAATATTTTGCCTTGTTCAGCCTGGCAAATAGTTGATTTGTATCAGGTAATGGATCCACCTGACCTTCTGTGACAGCATTCAGTTTCCTGTAATCTATGCACAGTCTATGTTCCCCAGATGGTTTTCGCAACAAAACCACACTAGAGCTGTAAGGAGATTCACTGTGAGAAATAATCCCTTCTTGTAACAAATAATCTATCTCCTCTTTCAAAGCTTTTTCCTTAGCGAAAGGAATAGAATAGGGCCTCATACAGATGGGTGTTGGGTCTAGTAGTTTCATATCATATTCCAACAAATTTGTGTGCCCCAGCTTATCCGTTAACACGTCTGTATGTTTCTCTAGGACCTTTTGAACCTGCTCCCTCTGTTCTTTTGTCAGGTGATTACTGATCTTCACCTGTGCAAACGTTTCACTGGGCTTCAGTGGATATTCAAATGAGGTGAGCAGGTCATTTTTCATTTCGGTTGCGATAGACAAGGCCATTAAGTGTGTTCCTTCCTGGATTTGCCTGTCCAGATATTTCTTCAGAAGGTTCACATGATAGACTTTTTCCTTTCCCTTCTTGTCTATCTTATAGTTTGTTCTGGATACCTTTTCCAAAACTGTATATGGACCTTGCCATCCGATTTGAAGTTTATTTCTGCTGCCGGGCAATAGAAGAAGCACCTTCTCCCCTACAGCAAGCTCCCTATCCTTCGCTTTTTTATTATAATAAGCAGCATGCTTTTTCCTGGCTTGTCTCAAATTATCATTTGCCAGTTTCCAACTAGTTTTTAAACGAGTGGTGAGTTCATTCACATATTGATATGATGAGGTAACAGTCTCTTCTGCCTTCTCATCGGTCCACGTCCTCAACAAGGCTTCCAATGGACCTTTTATTGGCCTCCCAAATAACAGGGTTGCGGGTGCCATCCCGGTTGAATTATGTGGAACTTCCCGATATGCAAACAACGCAGCGGGCAAATATTGGTCCCACGTATCAGGTTTTTCATGGGCCAGCTTTCTCAGGATAGAAATGAGAGTCCCATTGAACCTCTCTACCTGGCCGTTCCCCTGGGGGTGATACGGACTACAATGAAAGTGCTTGGCTTGAAATAACCTAAAAACTTCTTCCGTTAGTTTCCCCTTGAACTGTGAGCCGTTATCAGTCAAGATTTGATGCGGGAATCCTAACCTAGCGAATATTGTAAGTAATGCCTCTGCGACATGCGTCGAATCGATTGACGACAGGGCTACCGCCTCTCCCCACATAGAACAAGTGTCCACCAGAGTAAGGATGTAACTGTTCCTCCTCTTGGTCCGAGTGAGAGGTCCCACAATATCCACGGCAACTCTCTCAAAAGGGGTTCCCACTATGGGCATTTCCCCTAGAGTTGCTGGAGCAGTCCAATGCTTTGGAGCTACTCTCTGGCATTCTGGACAGGATTTTACATATCTCTTTATATCTTCCGTTATCCCTGGCCAGAAATAATGACAAGCTATATGCTGTCCTGTTGTGCTGATCCCCATATGACCACTGAAGGGAATTGCATGTCCTAATTCCAACACTCTCTCCCTATATGAAGTTGGAAGTACCAGCTGTGCATGGCCAGTTGTTCCAGTTCCAGTCTTCCTATACAACAATTTGTTCTTCATATAATAATCCCCTTTGCTTGGAGGTGTGTGGCATTTAGGTAATTTTTTAAAGCAAGGCTTGAGTGACCTGTCTTCAGCCTGTGCCTTCCTTATCTCTTCCGGATGAGTATTTATTGGTTCATCTTCTTCCTTTCTGGATTGTGAACGGGTCTGGACTGCTGCCAAGACCACAGGTCTCTTGGGATTCCCCAAGAAGACATAACGACACCCCAATATTAGAGGGTAGATGGGTGCGTCTAGCACTGCTGCTCTGATTATTCCTTCCACATAGCGAGTTTTCACCGTTATCCTTGTGATGCTGCACTGTAATTCTGTCCTTCAACCGGCCCGATCCTGTTCTTTTATTTTGAATTTTCATCATTTTTTTTCTTCTTCTCATTTGTGTATATATCGTGGTTGGTATTCTTGAGTAGATAAATTAAATGGGGTCGTTTTACGATGGTAGGTTTATTTTTCACTCGGCCAGTTTTTTCTCTTATAGATTTTTTCACGATCACGGAGATTTCGTTATTTACGAAATAATCGCCATTTCCGGCACGCGGTATGACATGTCCGGAAGCACGTGGCCGTCAGGTAACGTGACGCAATTTTAAGACACGTGTTTTTCGCGTTGTTTTCAAATCTGATTGGCGTAGGCGATCCGCGGGAGTGGTTCCCTGGGTGTATAAATAGCCAGTTAAACGGCGGCCTAGTTCTCTATCGTAAGAAATATTGTCAGCCGTCAGACTACGTAATTTATCATCTCCATTGCGGGGAAAAACAGCGATGAATTGGTATGTAGAATTTTATTAATCGTTTTATTCATTAGAGGGTTCTTTGAGAAATTCGCCCGTAGTTAATTTTTTCGGGGACATTAACTTTTTAGTTCTAAGGATAGTGCCATTCATTATCATCTTTGTAGAACGATGGAAATGTAAAAAGTGTGTATAATTCTTTCTGGGATTTTGGCAGTAGATAGGAGTGTGTGAAGTTGTGAGAAACACGTGTGCCCATATTTGTAGAATGTTATGTAAAACCACCATTTATTTCTGTGTATTTACTAATGTAATTTTATGGGGAAATCCCTGGTGTGTTCGTTAATTTTACTGAGCCTTAAATGTGAGAAATATTGTCGGAGGGTTCAGATTTACGTTGTAAGTGAATTATACTGCTTAGAGGAGTAAACTATTCCTATAGCGAGATTTCAATTATTTTGGAGCAAGCTGGGAAACCTCATGTGTAAATGTTAAAAAGGAGACCCCGGAATTTCGGACAAAAGAAGTTCCCGAGTTGGAAATGTTGACACGTGGGTAGCCATGTGTGACGGCCAAGTGGCCCGTCAGACAGGTTTTGTTTATTTGGTTGGCGGATTTTAGTTGAGAGAGAGAGAGGGAAGGAGTGAGAATGAAGAGACCCGTGGAATAGAAATATTTTATGTATCGTTTTTTCCAGAACGAGAGAAGGGGAGGAGGAGAGAGATTTAAGTGCCACGTGGGTAATATTATTTTTTTGTATTGTTGTACATGACGAGTGAAGTACTGAGTAAGGGAGTTATAAAGATTAATGGGTTAGAGATGTGTTATGTTAGAGTGGTGTACATTAGACGCATTTCCTTTTTATTTCAGCGAGTCACGGCAAGAATAGTGGGGGAGCGTAAATTTGCCCATGTGCAAAATTACCCACGGCAACAGGACCTATCTTAAGGGTCAGACCTATGGTCTCTGGCAGTGAAGTCCCTATGCCTTAGCTGGACCGTGGTTTATTTATCATACAGCCGAGAGCATCGCTATTATAGTCTCTAGCAACGGCAGGTGGCTGTGAGACTGGTTTCAATTGCGTACAGCCAGAAATCAAGGCTGTGGTTTTTTTCCTCTAACTCCGGAGCGGGTTAAAAGAGGGAAGCTATTCAGCAGCAGAGAAGTTTTGTCGACAGTTCATCAAGTACCTCATGCTTGACGCCAGAACTTCATCATCATCATCGCAGAATTCAGGAACAGGTGACAGGGTTACCATACCTAGGTCCTGAAAGTAACGAGAGAAGAGCGTAGCGGAGACGCCACATCATCAGTCGACGAGTGTTAGAGAGACACTGAGACCAAGAGAGAGAGAAATAGAGAGAGAGAGAAGGAGGGAGAAAATAGACAGGACCGGTAGGGTCTGTTCAGTGTCCACTCGAAGGATAGACATTGAGCCTTTGGGTTACTCCAAGTCTATTATTTTAGCATCGCCAGTGGTGTTAGTTAGCGGCGCATATCGCCTACCTAGATGGAAGCTGTGTAGATGTTTTCGTTGAGGAAGAGTCAACCGGACTGAGACAGGAGAATCTTATTTGTATTAGAGAGTGGAGGCTAAAGTGGACAGCCCCCACAATAGTAGAGTTATTGAATCACTAATCATTTTATTGTTCCTCAGCAGGGAGACAGAAAGAGTGAATGTGATTTGGGTTTGTTTTTTTTCTAGTGTCTATCTAATCTAATTGGTACGTTGTTTTCAGGCCGTGCAACAGTGCACGCTATCGACTGACTTGATGACGTATGATGCCATTTTTATGTTTTTTTCTTGTATGTAAATAAATATATACATATATTATTTACTGGATCAGCTTCTATTCTATACTATACCTACATGTGGTCTGTATAGTGGTGTCTGTGGTCGTTTTTATACACCTTATCTCCTTGTATTTAAAGGAAGTCAGAGGAGGGTGAGATTATAGCCAGTTTGAAGTCACGAAGCGGCAAGGGCGAGTCAAAACCTGGTTCTATCCCTTGAGCCAATAATCTCATCTGTCCACAGGCATGTCATTTTTCATCTGAATTCTATCTTCTCAGACTTTCTCATACTAGGGTCTTGCTTTCATTCAGGCAAACTCTATAAACTTAAAACCACTTCATGACAAGTGGGCGGCAATCGTCCGGTGGATCATTTTGTTGAGATCAATTCTGTGATCTACATTCATAGATTGTCTCTAGGAAGTTTTCTGAGAATAGAATTTCTTTAAATATCCCCTAGACTTGAGCTATTAGAACTGATCCAGTTATAGGTTTTTCCACAGGTTGCAGTCTAGTAGATTTTTGTGGTATTTTTGATTTATATGACTAAGAGGTAATTGATGGCATACCAACATATTTTTCTTTAACAGGAAGGTAATTTAGTTTTTGGCAGCTTCTTAACTAAATTTTTTTCAGGTTATTATTCAGACTTAGTGCTAGTCTGAGGTCGGGTTTGTGGAACAGCGGTTAAAGAGGGAGTATTTTATATTACGTAATAGGTTGTTCCTTCTCTTTTCCTTTTCTGTCATTTCTCTGTATTTGGGAACTTACAGCAGTTTACAGGTAAGATGGCGGATATGGCCAAGTTACGAGCTGCCTGGCGTGAATCTGCTCAGGGTATGGGAATGGATAAGGAGGAGACTAAGGCCTACCTGATAAGGGAAACTGATAGGCATAATCAGCAAGAGAAAGAGAAGGAGGACAGGGCAGCCGCCGCAGAAATTGAGGAAAGGAAAAGGGCAGTCGCCGCAGAAGCAGCAAAAGAGGAAAGGATAGCCGCCGCAGAAGTAGCGAAAGAGGAAAGGATAGCCACCGCAAAAGCAGCGGAGAGGCAAGCAGAAGCAGCAAAAGAGGAAAGGATAGCCGCCACAGAGGCAGCAGAAAGGGAAGCGCAGGAGAGGCAAGCAGAAAGGGAAGCACAAGAGAGGGAGAAGGCAGCAGAAAGATAGCACGAACTTGCCCTGCGTTCTCTGGAACTGCAGTACCGAGCTTCGGAAGGCAGTTCAGCTAATGGAGATTCTCCGGGAGCAGGAGCAGCATACCCCTCAGGAAACGGAGGACCCCGGATGGCAGCCATGAGCTTCCCATTTGACTCGTTCCCTAACGGGAATGAAAAGATTGACGTGTTCTTGGAGAAATTTCAAAGAATGGCAAAGGCATACGGGTTGGATGAGAGTCTTTGGTGTCTGAAATTATCACAATCGCTCAAAGGTCATGCGTATGAAGTTTACAACAAGCTGCTCATAGATGATCAGAACAACTTCGAGGCACTGCGAAACGCTTTGTTGCAAAGGTTTCAGTGGACTCCCCGTAAATGACAAACCATGTTCAGGGAGAGCAGGCCGGAGAAGGGAGAGAGTTTCACACAGTTTGCAGAGCGGGTGAGAAATTACTTAACCCGGTGGAGGGAACTGTCAGGACTGGCGAAAACTTTTGAAGGGTTGGAGGAGTTAGTTATGTGTGAACAGGTAAAAGCAAACATTTCCCCCGACTTGAGGCGGTATCTGGCGGAGCAGGGTGCCCAGCAACTTGATCAGATTATCGTGTTCGCCGAAAGGTACCAGACAGCACAGGCCGAAGTACTGGGACAGAAACGGAAAAACCCAGACCTGCCAGCCCCAGACAATGGAGCTTCATCATCGCAGTCGGCTACTTCACCAGCTCATCAGCAACCAGGGCCTTCTCGCAAGGAGCTTCATTCAGGTTATAACTTGCGCCCCCAGCCGCATAACCAAGCACAGCCGACATCATCTCAGGAACCCGCTAGGAACAGGGGAGATAATGAGAGGTATTGTCAGAATTGTAGAACCACTTCCCACTGGACATCCCGGTGCATGAACAAACCACCAGCTCATCATGCAGCTTGTTTAAGGCCGGTGAGAGTGACCAAAGGGAATAAGTGGGAACCGGTCAAGGCAGAGAATTTGTTCTCTAACAGTGGACGAGCCGTAGTGAATGGGACGGCCACTACATGTTTGTTTGACAGCGGGCTTACTTACCCCAGTATCGTCGCTCGTCATTTGGTGAAACCAGAGCAGTGGACAGGAGAAATAGTTGAGATTGGTGGCATTTTGAGAAGAGGTATCTCACAGCGTCTGCCCGTAGCCAATATTGAGGTGAAATGCAAATTTGTGTCTGGCACCATCAAGGCAGCTGTAATGGCACAGCCAGCACATGATTTCATCCTGGGAAGCCCATACTTAGTTTTGGGGAACCCAACCACACCGATCCTTGCTAATGCAAGGGGGCCTACTGCAGGCCAGCAAAGTGAAAGGGGAAAGCACCACATTCACGGAGCCCCACGGGAGCTCAAACATCCTTGTCTTGCGATGAGGAGGAGAGATGCCTCTAAAGACAGTGGAATGTTATTTACAGAGGCGTATTCGCCTGTCAGCCCTGTTCAGCCTAAAGGTCAAACAGCGGCGACGTCTCTGATTTCGGAAGGATCTTCTTTGTCGTCGGGAATTAGGCCCCCGATGGTATTACATCTCTCAAGGGAGGGAAATACTGACAAGAAGGAACATGTGCACGGTTCTTCAGTCAACCGCAAACAGTTACGCCCTGTTACGGCGATGTCTGGCCAAGCCAGTCAGTCTGTTTCAAAACACTGGGAGGTCGCACCATTTGGTAATCATTATTTACCACGCGCCGCCAGGAAAATTCGTGGGCGAAGGAAACACATGAGAGGGAGGAGGAAGGGCGACCAGTCAGGTTGCAGTCGTCAGGAGGAAATCCCCAGGCGGGACCCTCACGATCCAGGGCTTGCAAAGATTCTCAAGGATATGGAGATGGGCCTGTATGATAATGCTAATTATGACAGTGATTAGATCGGGATGTAGATCTAGATACGGACCAGTATGAATTCCAGAGATTTCATTGATTTAGCACGGATTCCCGCACTTGAAAGGGGGGATTTATGTGATGCTGCACTGTAATTCTGTCCTTCAACCGGCCCGATCCTGTTCTTTTATTTTGAATTTTCATCATTTTTTTTCTTCTTCTCATTTGTGTATATATCGTGGTTGGTATTTTTGAGTAGATAAATTAAATGGGGTCGTTTTACGATGGTAGGTTTATTTTTCACTCGGCCAGTTTTTTCTCTTATAGATTTTTTCATGATCACGGAGATTTCGTTGTTTACGAAATAATCGCCATTTCCGGCACGCTGTATGACGTGTCCGGAAGCACGCGGCCGTCAGGTAACGTGACGCAATTTTAAGACACGTGGTTTTCGCGTTGTTTTCAAATCTGATTGGCGTAGGCGATCCGCGGGAGTGGTTCCTTGGGTGTATAAATAGCCAGTTAAACGGCGGCCTAGTTCTCTATCGTAAGAAATATTGTCAGCCGTCAGACTACGTAATTTATCATCTCCATTGCGGGGAAAAACAGCGATGAATTGGTATGTAGAATTTTATTAATCGTTTTATTCATTAGAGGGTTCTTTGAGAAATTTGCCCGTAGTTAATTTTTTCGGGGACATTAACTTTTTAGTTCTAAGGATAGTGCCATTCATTATCATCTTTGTAGAACGATGGAAATGTAAAAAGTGTGTATAATTCTTTCTGGGATTTTGGCAGTAGATAGGAGTGTGTGAAGTTGTGAGAAACACGTGTGCCCATATTTGTAGAATGTTATGTAAAACCACCATTTATTTCTGTGTATTTACTAATGTAATTTTATGGGGAAATCCCTGGTGTGTTCGTTAATTTTACTGAGCATTAAATGTGAGAAATATTGTCGGAGGGTTCAGATTTACGTTGTAAGTGAATTATACTGCTTAGAGGAGTAAACTATTCCTATAGCGAGATTTCAATTATTTTGGAGCAAGCTGGGAAACCTCATGTGTAAATGTTAAAAAGGAGACCCCGGAATTTCGGACAAAAGAAGTTCCCGAGTTGGAAATGTTGACATGTGGGTAGCCATGTGTGACGGCCAAGTGGCCCGTCAGACAGGTTTTGTTTATTTGGTTGGCGGATTTTAGTTGAGAGAGAGAGAGGGAAGGAGTGAGAATGAAGAGACCCGTGGAATAGAAATATTTTATGTATCATTTTTTTCCAGAACGAGAGAAGGGGAGGAGGAGAGAGATTTAAGTGCCACGTGGGTAATATTATTTTTTTGTATTGTTGTACATGACGAGTGAAGTACTGAGTAAGGGAGTTATAAAGATTAATGGGTTAGAGATGCGTTATGTTAGAGTGGTGTACATTAGACGCATTTCCTTTTTATTTCAGCGAGTCACGGCAAGAATAGTGGGGGAGCGTAAATTTGCCCATGTGCAAAATTACCCACGGCAACAGGACCTATCTTAAGGGTCAGACCTATGGTCTCTGGCAGTGAAGTCCCTATGCTTCAGCTGGACCATGGTTTATTTATCATACAGCCGAGAGCATCGCTATTATAGTCTCTAGCAACGGCAGGTGGCCGTGAGACTGGTTTCAATTGCGTACAGCCGGAAATCAAGGCTGTGGTTTTTTTCCTCTAACTCCGGAGCGGGTTAAAAGAGGGAAGCTATTCAGCAGCAGAGAAGTTTTGTCGACAGTTCATCAAGTACTTCATGCTTGACGCCAGAACTTCATCATCATCATCGCAGAATTCAGGAACAGGTGACAGGGTTACCATACCTAGGTCCTGAAAGTAACGAGAGAAGAGCGTAGCGGAGACGCCGCATCATCAGTCGACGAGTGTTAGAGAGACACTGAGACCAAGAGAGAGAGAGATAGAGAGAGAGAGAAGGAGGGAGAAAATAGACAGGACCGGTAGGGTCTGTTCAGTGTCCACTCGAAGGATAGACATTGAGCCTTTGGGTTACTCCAAGTCTATTATTTTAGCATCGCCAGTGGTGTTAGTTAGCGGCGCATATCGCCTACCTAGATGGAAGCTGTGTAGATGTTTTCGTTGAGGAAGAGTCAACCGGACTGAGACAGTAGAATCTTATTTGTATTAGAGAGTGGAGGCTAAAGTGGACAGCCCCCACAATAGTAGAGTTATTGAATCACTAATCATTTTATTGTTCCTCAGCAGGGTGACAGAAAGAGTGAATGTGATTTGGGTTTGTTTTTTTCTAGTGTCTATCTAATCTAATTGGTACGTTGTTTTCAGGCCGTGCAACAGTGCACGCTATCGACTGACTTGATGACGTATGATGCCATTTTTATGTTTTTTTCTTGTATGTAAATAAATATATACATATATTATTTACTGGATCAGCTTCTATTCTATACTATACCTACATGTGGTCTGTATAGTGGTGTCTGTGGTCGTTTTTATACACCTTATCTCCTTGTATTTAAAGGAAGTCAGAGGAGGGTGAGATTATAGCCAGTTTGAAGTCACGAAGCGGCAAGGGCGAGTCAAAACCTGGTTCTATCCCTTGAGCCAATAGTCTCATCTGTCCACAGGCATGTCATTTTTCATCTGAATTCTATCTTCTCAGACTTTCTCATACTAGGGTCTTGCTTTCATTCAGGCAAACTCTATAAACTTAAAACCACTTCGTGACAATCCTGGCAATGGGAAGTGTCATAAGTGGTATGTCCTTGGTCGCCCCTTGTATCTCCACTGTTTCTGTGGTATACTGATCCAGGTTCACCAAGTGCGCACTCACCACAGAATCAAAATCCAATCCGGTATCGTAAAGGCACCTAATGGTGACCCCATTACATACCATGTCCTCACACACTGGGGGGTGATAAGGTTCCTGCTGTCCAGTAGGTTTTACCTTTACTTCCTTTTTCCCCAACTTCATAGCAGCAAATCCAGCAGGTTTCCTATTACAAACTTTGGTGTCATGTCCTTCCCTCTTACACCATCTACAATATAATCTACCTTGATGAAAAGGTTTTCTTTCCTCATATTTCCTGTCATTGAATTGTGGGTTTTTATTTTTATAATCATTGCGTGGCCTATCAAAATTTTGCTTACCCTTGTTACCTTGATCTTTGTTGTCAAATCTATTAGAGTTTTGTGGAGCCTTATAATTGTCTAGATGTTTCTTTTTGGCGCCAGCTACCTCTGCCTGGGCTGCCTGATGCCTCTCAGCAACATTAAGTAACTCACCCAGCCTCTCTGCACCCTGTTCCATGAGAAACCTTCTCAAGTCTGGAGCCATGGACTCTCTCAATTGCTCAATAAGGATCATTTCTTTAAGATCTTGGGTTTTCCCCAGAGCAGTCCATTTCTCCAAGTACGTCTCTAAACGTGCAGAGAACTGGTGATAGGTCTCACCCAACAGTAGCTTGGCATTTCTAAACTTTTTCCTGTAAAATTCACCATTCTTTTCATATCTTAACAAAAGAGCCTGCTTAACATGTCATAATTGTCTTGGTCATCCCTGCTCATTTTTGAGAAAACTTCATAAGCTGTTCCCCTAAGACCTTGGGATAACTTCAAGCTCCATCTTTCTTTTTCTAGCCCATAAGTTGTAGCTAATACCTCATATCTACTTAAATATGATTCAATATCATCATCTCTTTCAACAAAATAATCTAAGTGGAACCCCATAGCTGAGTTGGAGGCCCCCTGACTAACAGTAGCATCAGAGGTAGAGGGGCTGTGACCATTTTCAGGAGCATGGCCTTGCAACTCTAATTCCCTTAGTCGCAACTCATGCTCCCTTTGTAATCTTTTATCTTCTGCTTCCCTCTCGGCAGCCAATCTCTTTTCTTCTGCTTCCCTTTCTAATCTTTTATCTTCTGCTTCCCTTTGCAGTCGTTTTTCTTCTGCTTCCCTTTCTAATTTTTTCTCCTCAAATTGGAGCCTCTTGATCTCAGCCTCTCTATCAGCCTCTAAGGCCCTAGCCTCCTTGTCAGCCTCAATTTGTAAACATTTTATTTCTTTATCTGCCTCTCTATCTAACTAATTTCTTTATCTCCCTAGCATCTTCTAACTGCATTCTCCTCTCTTCAGCTAACCTATGTTCTTCCCTAGCAATGAACTTATCACATTCTGAGGTGACATAGTCAATCAAGACTTGACCCTCCATGTTCATGTCTCTGGCAGTCTGCACAGCAGCAGATCTGAACTTTACCAAATCAGCCATATTGTATCAAGCAAGGTTAACAATATACTAAGGTAACTTATTTACTCTAACTAAACAACAACTACAAGCACCAACAGTTCATCCACTATTTAAGTTCCACAAAAGAATACTTTTAATTTTATTATCTGGGATTCCTATACATGTATTAGGGGAAGTTTAAAATCCCAGAAGCGAGTTACCCAATATAGCTGGTGTTGGGAGTTTACCTAATGAAAAGTTCAAATCCCGGACAAGCCTACCAATATATGTGGTGGATTTGATATTATTGATGTTATCATTCAATATTTCTAGTGTATTTGCCAAGCGTTGGTAGTATTTGTGTTAATTATTACTATCGTTTCGTTCTTGCTACTGGAAAATGTCCGAGTTACTACTAATTTAGGCGTTAAAGTTAACATCGTACGTTAATTCAGACGGTAGCTTGGTGTCACAGTTCTGGCAGATCGTTAATTGTAAGTCTCAAAACCGAAACTAGGAAAGCGGTAGGAGGTTTGTAAGAGAGAGCGCCATACTATTCTGTTGGCTGTCTTCCTCCTGGCTTGGTTCCATTCTAGTCCTCGGTCCTTCAAAGATTGTCTAATGTTGTCCTCCCAGCGGACTTTAGGTCTGGCTCTTAGTTTCCCATGCTTGCCATGGTAGCCGATCTTCTCCCATTCTGCAGACAGGGCCAAACCATCTCAGTTGGGACTGTTCTACTTGGGTCTGCAGGGGTTGGGTTTTTAGGCCTTGACGTATCGTCTAGTTGCGGGCCATGTCTGTTCTTGTTACTTCAACCACCTGCCTCAGATACCTCATTTCCAAGGTTTGGATCTGGCTTTTGTGGGTTGTAGTCATTGCCCATGACTCGCATCCATACGTCAAGACTGGGACATAGGTGGAGCGGTACACAGCCATCTTCGTCTTCTTACCAATTTCTCTTTTGCTGAGGAATCCTCGATTTATGACTTGAAAAAGTCTCCCAGCTGCTGCTCTTCGGGTAGCCAACTCTTCTTTGATGCCTCCCTTCCCGTCTATGACAGCTCCAAGGTATTTAAAGTGGTCGACCTGCCCCAGGACCTGTTCTCCCAGCATAATCTGATGTCTTCTTTCCTCTCGTGATATCCCAAGCCCAGCTGAAAAAGGAGGAGAGCGGCCTGCATGGAGGTCATAAGGAGGCAGCCCCTCCATCATGCAAAGGCACAAAAGGCCAATCACCTGTTTGTCTTAAAAACCAGATTACAAGAAACATAAGAGTGAAAACCGGACTGATTCTAAAGGCGACGAACTGGAATGGACTACAACTTACGGAACATGGAACACAAGAAGTATAAATGGGAGCAGAGTCAGATACCTATTTTTACAGCTGGGCAGACTGGAGCATGATACAACCTGGATTTGAACCGGGTCCCTTTACTTTGAGAAGCAAGCGATATGACCACTTTGCCACTTGGATGCTCATATATGTTTAAACTAAGGGCAGTTAACACTCCCCAAACCAACAAATATTAGCTTGCCAACTATACTTGATACTGCAAACAACTGGGAAATAGCAGTAGACCTCCTCAAGTGAGAGACACAATCCAAAAATCATTAGAAAGATTTCAAGACGGCCAGATATAGTGCTGCCATCACACTAGATTGTACTGATCGAGTTGACCGTAGCATTTAAATCCAGATTAGTTGAGGGGTATTCTTTCAAAGGGACTAAATATAATGGCACAGGTTATGGAACTGAGACATGAAAGCCTCACAGGAAAAGTTGTAGCTGTAGAAATAAGCACAAGTGGCCGGCTCATTACATGATCTACTGAAACAACTGGACCTGAAGACAAAGTCATAAACAAGGGCACTTTAAAGACTTAGGAGCATAGGCCTTCAGCAAACACATGCCAAGTCTTGCTGTCCTGTGCCATCCGCTCAAGTTCTTTCCATGTTTTCCTCATCATTTTCACCTCTGTATCCAGTTCCCTTCTCCATGTGTTTTTTGGTCTACCTCTGCCTCTCTTTCCCTGTGGATTCCAGAACAAGGACTGCCTTGTAATGCTATCAACAGGTTTCCTCAATGTGTGTCCTATCCATCGCCAGCATCTCCTTCTCAACTCTTGTTCCACTGGCACGTGTCTGGTTCTTGTCATCAATTCCACATTTGTGACTTTGTCATACCATTTCAGTCCTTCTACTCCACGCAAGCACCCGTTTATAAAAGTCTAGCTTTTGGTTGTTGTTTTTGTTGTTCTCCATGTCTCAGAGCCATACAATAGGACTGACTTGACATTTGAGTTGAACATTCTTATTTTTGTGTTGGACTTGATTTCTCTTGTTCTCCATGTTTCCCAATGCAATGAAAGCTCCTCTTGCTTTTTGTATTCTTATTTTGATATCACTGTCTGTCCCTCCAACTTTGTCTATATTACTTCCAAGATATGTGTACGATTCTACATCTTTTAGTGGTGTTTCTTCAAGTTCAACCTTGTTATCATTTCTTGCATTTATTCTCATTATCTTTGACTTTTCCCTGTGTATTTTCAGACCCACTTGTTGTGACCTCTCATCGAGAATTTTCATTTTCTCTTGCATCTGATTACGGTTATGGGACAGAAGAGCCAAGTCATCTGCAAAATCCAGATCATCAAGCTGTTTAGTCAGATTCCACTGGATTCCATTTCTGTTGTGTGATGTCAATGTTTTCATAACCCAATCTATTGCTAGTAAGAAAAGAAATGGAGACAAGAAGCATCCCTGTCTCACTCCCGTTCTAAACCTAAACGGTTCTGTAAGTTGTCCTTCATGTAGAACTCTACATGTCATGTCTTCATAGGTCTTCTTTATTAAGTTAATGATCTTCATGGGAACTCCATAATGCCTCATCAATTTCCAAAGCGATTCTCTGTCTACACTGTCAAATGCCTTTTCATAGTCCACGAATCCGATGTATAGCGATGAATTCCATTCCAGACTTTGTTCAACTATTATTCTCAATGTGGCTATCTGGTCTGTATAGGATCTGTTTTGTCAAAAACCTGCTTGTTCATCTCTCAGTTGCTTGTCTATGGACTCTTTTAATCTCTCCAGGATGATTCTGTTTAATACTTTTCCTGGCACTGATAGTAACATTATTCCTCTATAATTTGTGCACTCTTGTAAATTTCCCTTCTTAGGCAACTTGACCAGATAACCTTCCTTCCATTCTGCTGGTATTTTCTCTCTCTCCCAGACTTTGCCAAGTAGTTTGTATAATATCTCTGTAGAGGTATCAATATCTGTTTTGATGGCCTCTGCTGGAATGCAATCTGGACCAGCTGCTTTTCCATCTTTCAGAAGCTTTATGGCTTTCTTTATTTCTTCTCTACTTGGTCGTTCACAGCTGATTTGTAGCTCCTCTTCTGCTGGCTGGATGTCTGGGGGATTAGTTGGAGATGGTCTGTTGAGAAGTTCCTCAAAATGTTCTGTCCATCTCTTTATTTGTTCTTGTATAATTACTAAGCAATTTTCCATTCTTATATTTTATGAGGCCATTTGCTTGTTTATATTTCCCTGTTAGCTTCTTTGTGTTGTGGTACAGGTCCCTCATATTTTCTTTGGCTGCAGCTTCCTCTGCTTCCCTTGCCAAATCATCAATATATTTCATCTTGTCTCTTTTGATGTTTCTTCTTACTTCTTTGTTTGCTTCTATGTACACTTCATGAGCCTTGGCTCTGGAGCTTCTGTTTAACTCTGCTTTCTTGTTTTTCCTGTCTTCTATCTTACTAATGGTTTCTGTTGTTATCCACGCTTTGTGCTGATGTTCTCTTTTTCTCAGTACTTCTTCATATGTCTCGTTCCGTATATTTTTTACTTGTTGCCAGTGGTCTTCCATATCTGTTTCATCTTCCAGCTGTTGGAGTACTTGGTATTTGTTGGATACTGTGATTGAAAATTTTTCTCTTATTTCCTGATTTCTTAGATATCCCACATTATTCTGTAGTCTATAGCTATATGCTGTTGTAAATTTCTTGAGTTTTAATTTTGTTTTAGCCAACAGAAGATGGTGGTCTGATACAACATCTGCTCCTCAACATACTTTCACATCATGCAATGATGACCTAAACTTCTTACTTATGCATATGTGATCAATCTGATTCTCATTTCTGTGGTCTGGTGATATCCATGTTGCTTTATGTATTCCCTTATGTGGAAATATGTTTCCTCCTATAGCTAGTTGATTTGAAGCACAGAAGTTTGCTAATAGTTCCCCATTCTCGTTCATCATACCTAATCCATGCTTTCCCATGATTTCTTCAAAGCCAGTGTTGTCTGTTCCTTTTTTCGCATTGAGGTCCCCCATCAAAATTGTAATGTCCTTACTTTTCTTATTGTCCAAGACATTTTGTAGTCTGGTGTAAAAGTCTTCTTTCACAGATTCTTCTTTATCGTTTGTTGGTGCATAACACTGGATGATGTTTATATTTACTTTCTTTTTGGCTGATTTAAACCTTGCTGTTATAATTTGGGGTCCCATTGCTTCCCATTCTATAAGTGCCTTCTGTGCTTCCTTGGACAGCATTAGAGCCACCCCTTCACTGTGGTGGGCTCTTTCCTCCTCATGTCCTGAGGACAACACCATTTCTCCTGTGATCAATCTCCTCTTCTCTATGCCTTTCCACCATGTCTCACAGAGACCCAGTATATCAATCCTGTAATTTGTAATTTCTGCTGCTACCTGTGCAGTTTTCCCTTGTTCACACAGAGTGCAAACATTCCAGGTGCCAATCCTGGAGATCTTCCTAGACAAAAAAAGGTTATTCTGCAACCCAGACTCCTTTTGGCTTTCTCTAGGTTGCTTCATGCGCCTCCTTTCCAGAGGACCTTCTTCTGTCTTGGGCGGCTGAGTTGATTTATATTCTTTATTTGACTTGTCCATGTTTGTTGAAGTTTTTGTGGTAAAAAGTTTTTTACGGTATGGGGGTAACCAGCCCCATGCCCAACCCACCTTAGTCGCTTCTTACGACATGCCTGGTAGGGTACAGTGTTACTATTCTTTGCTCCCCTTTCAGGCCCCGGTAACACACGTGTGTGGTCCAAAATTCTTCACTACAAAATACTACAGCCGTCATACATGCCACACCTCGGAGATGAAAAACCTGTACAAAAAATCCAAAACCCTGTACAAAGACACGCAAAACCTGTACAAAGACTGAAAAAAAACAAATCAAAAGAGTTAACTCGTGTAAAAATATTTTTAATTACAGTGGGCTGCATTATAAATAAGGCAAAGCAGGTCTTCACTTATTTAAAAACCCAAACAATAAATGTTCGAGTTTATTTTACACTGTAAAAATAATGTGATGGTGTCATCATTTAGTCTATTTCTGTGTTTAATTATCACTAACAGACTGCGAAATCCTGTGTTCAATAGGACCTTATAAAAGAACTCTGAGACACAGTAATAAGGGGAATGGGTTAGAAAACCTGTACAGAAATTATGTACAGGGTGTGCACATCTGAAAACGCAAACACCTTGTACAGATTATGGGTAAACCATAGCATGTGGCATGTATTTGCCGTTAGATATTTTTATATGTATGAACAGCATAGCTTGAGCCTGTGGTAATTGATGCTGCTCTTGGTAACTTCACTATGAAGTGATTGAGTGTTATTTTCACATCTATGGTTGCTAAGCCATTTTTTCAAATTTGGTTTTAAATGACTAAATTGTAAACTGATTCATCATTGGATTAATGTGGAACACCTGGTATTTTCATGTTTCTGTTGTGGCTACACTATGAAGTAAACAGGCATTTGTCCATCTCTGATTGCTCCAGATATTCAGTTTGTTAATATAAACAACAGTATTTTTTTAATTGAACATATTTTATAGTATATTTGAAGAATATAGAACAAAAATCACTCATTTATTTCAGAGTGATTGTAGGAATTTTGTACGAGTTCTTTATTGTACACATAAACAGGTGATTTGCTTTTATAGTGTAAGTAAATAAATTAAGGGGCTTCATTTCAATAGGCCTGACCATTCAGGTAATTCCGATATTCATGTTACTGCCCTCCTTCATGTGTCGGTGATGACCGGACTCGCTTTTTGTTGGAGAATCGTCTTATTTTTCAAATGGGCTGTTTAACTCCTAAAGGGCTTAATATCCAACATCATTTTGCATAAATTCTGGTGGTTTTTATCTCTTTTTCATTCTTTGTTATTCGTTGTTTTTTCCGATCTGTCTTCTTATGTTTTTGTTTTGGTTCATTTCGTATCTTATTGTCGCGATCTTATACGTCATTTCCTTTGATACGGAATTTCTGTGATAAAGTGCCTCAGTGTTTTATTCCAAGCATTTTCCGATCTAGCTAAGTTACCTTTTATGTGTTCGATAGTTTTGTTCATTCTTTTTTTCGTTTCGTTGATTATTTACTTTCTTGTTTCGGTATTTCTTTCAGGTATTACGATTTTCTTGTATTTTTATTGTTCATTTTTCGCTCATCACTGTGGTTGTTTATTTTTTCCATCTTTTTGGTGCAATCTTCCGGTTCAGCCTAAAGTGGCTTGTAAGTACATATTACCTGAACAATGCTTCATGCATCCAGAATTTTGCTACAGCTTTAGTGTTCTGAGTTAGTATTATGAATTTCATTGCAATTTAAAACTTTCCACTCTATCATAAGGTGTTACAAACAAGTTTATTGGCACTCTTGGTTATTCAAGCCAATGTGGGATGGTTATGTAACCTTTCTTATGCATTTCAGTCACTCCATCATTTTTTATCATAAGTAATCCATGCCCTGTAACCTGTTGAGATAACGTAAAATTTATGTGATGTCAGTTGGTGTTGGTTTGTACAAAGTGCCAGTTGGTGTTAGTTTGTACAACGAACTAAAATGACATTTGCTTTAATTATTGTGCACTTATTGTTAAATATGAACATTTTCCTGGAGATAACATACTTAAATATAGGCATGATAACACCTCTGGAGAATGGAGAATAATAGCAAAGAAAGAATTATACTGGCATGGTAACACCTCTGGAGAATGGAGAATAATAGCAAAGACAGAATTATACTGGCATGGTAACACCCATAGAGAATGGAGAATAATAGCAAAGACAGAATTATACTGGCATGGTAACACCCATAGAGAATGGAGAATAATAATAAAGAAACACCTGTAGAGAATGGAGAATAATTTAAAAAATTAATTAATTTACATATTATATAGATCTTTGGAGTGACTTTCTTCTTTCCTTTTCTATCATTCTGCTGTTGACATCAGTATCATGGAAAGACCCACTGGTCTTCTGGTTTTTATGTGTTTCTAAAGAATTTGAAATTTGAGCCCAGCAAAATGAGAAAGTTTTCTTACATGACTGCCAGATCTTGTGATGAGCTATGATCAGATGACTGCCTGAGTTGGTGAAAGGTTATGAATAATAGCTTTTGATAAATTTAATGCAGAAACAGGAACATTGCGGAAACTTGAATAACTTGATAAGTTGTCACTGTAGAATAATTTTGTTTAACGTAATGAAAACTAATAACAATGTAATTAAATTTACTAATGAATGTGTCGTGTACAAATGTGTCATGTACGAAGGTACTAATGGTTCTAAGTACTGCTGAATGTCTCTCTTGTTTTGGGGAGGAAAACTATATACATATATATTTTATATTTACTAGCATAACCTATATCTAAATAGTTTTTAATACATTTGCCTAGAAAATGACTTTCAAAGAAAATAAGCATGTTTGTCACATGATGTTTGAGATAGAACTATGGCCAAAATCAGTAGTCATATTAAGTGGTAACTGTGAGGAGTTACTGTATTTTTATTTTCAACTCGCCCCAGTCTTCTTCTCTCTGTAATTATTTGCGTTCATTTATAAGGAGTTACTGTGGGTTTTATTTTCAATTCACCCAAGTCTTCTCTCTGTAAATTATTGCGTTCATTTATTTTATTAGGCGTTTGAGTTCATAATTATTAGGCTGGGTTAATTTTTCAGACGTTAGGAGAAAATCCGAACACCCGCACTTACCCTGTTTAATTGTAGGGATGGGGGAGAACCATGACCCAGGTTCAGCGCTGAAACCAATGATATTATTCCGGTGAGCAGACGGTTACTTAAAGTTACGTAGGATTTCTGCGCGTGAGCTGGAAATAATTTTGCGCATTTTGCTTAGTAAACATGAGTCATAAGTTAGTTAAGATATCATTGGCTGAGGTCAGATTTAATTTATGTGCAGGAATATAATAGGTCAATAGGTCGGCCGAAAGCGGTTCCAGATAGAGCCCCTTTATCATATAAGAGTTATGCGAACTATGTCAGAATCGAAAACGAGGCTGAACGACGTAGATGCCATTTTCGGCTGGATAATACCAGGGCTAGTAGCGAGAATAAGCATCAAGTAAGATTTTTTTTTTAATTAATGAAGATAAATATCCCGTTCAACCTCTGATGGGTTATAATTAGGATATATATTCTTTTCAATTCCAAATAATATGAACAACTGCCGATATGAGAAAGTGGCATCACATTTGTCAAATCGTAAATAGGGACAATCACAATTATGCTTATACGTTAAATAAATAAATAAAAAAACCAAGCAAACAAACAAAATAAAGAAGAAACTCTGAACAAGAATAATATTAAAATGGAGGGGTGTAAAGGCCTGGTGGTTCCAGTTATATAACTGACTTTCATCATCATCAGTTGCCATCTCCACAACGAAGGTTGGCTGTAATGGATCTCCAACGTCTTCTGTCTCTTGTCTTGATGGTGCACTCTGATAGACTCTTTCGTGTCCATCTCTTGATGTTGTCTTCCCACTTATAGCGCTGTCTTCCCCTTGCACGTTTGCCTTCAACTCTCCCTTCTGTTATGGTCTTCTGCAAGGTGTTATGCCTTTTTATGTGGCCAAAGTATTTTAGCTGTCGAACTTTGACCTCCCTCATTAGTTCTCTTTTCATACCTAGATTTTCTAGGACCTCCTTATTTGTTTTCATCTCTTTCCATGAGATACGCCCCATTCTTCTATATATCCACATTTCAAAAGCCTCAATTCTTTCCTCCAACTGCTTATTCATCGTCCATGTTTCTGCACCATACAGAAATGCAGAATATATATAACACTTTATGATTCTCAGTTTTAATTTGTGAGATAACTGTTTGGATGTCAGTATATGTTTCATGTTGTTGAATGTAGCTTTGGCCATTCCTATTCTCTTCTTGATTTCTGTTTCACATCTGCCATCTTCGGTTATTATATGACCAATATATACGTAGCTCTTGACTTGTTCCAGGATTTCCCCATTTACGCTTATCTTTAATGTGGGTTTATCGTCTGTTTTGCTAATTATCATAGTTTTTGTTTTCTCAATATTAATGTCGAGTCCATATTCATGACTTATACTGTTCACTTGCTTCATTAGTTCTTGTAACTCCTGTTCGCTTTCAGCTAACAACACAGTATCATCTGCATATCTAAGGTTGTTTATTGACCTTCCACTGATGTTCAGTCCTGGTATTTCCTGTATCTGTTTGAAAATTTTTTCGGTGTATAAATTAAATAGGCGGGGGACAGCACACAACCTTGTCTGACACCTCTTTTTATGTCTATGTATGGTGAATAATTCCTTCCAGATCTTACTGTGGCAGTTTGCTCCCAATAAAGGTTACTGAGTATTCTTATATCTTTTCCATCAATACCTATGTCTTCGAGGCATTCAATTATTTTCTCATGATGGACTCTGTCAAAAGCCTTCTTATAGTCAATGAAGCACATATACATACTTTTCTGGACCTCTGTATATTTTTCTGCTAATATTCTTAGGCAAAATATTGCCTCTCTTGTTCCACTGTTCCGTCTAAAACCAAACTGTTCTTCCTGGATTTCGCTGACTTTAACAGATATTTAATTGACTTTCGCCTATTAAAAGTCATATGTATTGTAAGAACAGAATCAGACCTTCACATATTCCCAGCCACTATATATTAACATTTGTTCGTGTTAAATATTGTTTGACTATATTATGCAGTTTCCTAGGACTTTCTATTCTTAACACTTCTTCTATATTTATAAGATTATATATATTTATATTTATAAATATATTATAAATATAATATATAATTATAAATTTATAAATTATATATATCTGCCATCGACAGTGTTAATACCTTCTCGAGGTATGGCGGCTTGCTTACCCTGATTACCCCCAGAGCTATGCCAGCGGGAGTTTTACTCCTGGAAGGTTCTACCAAGCTGGACAGGTTTGCGCGGGCAGGGGTCAGACTAAAGCAGACACCCTGGTCCTCCAGGTTGGGGGTTTTAGCATAGGGCTGACACCCCTGTCTATGTAAAAAAAAAAATTGAAGTTACGAAAACAACGAATAAACAAACTTTGCTGCGGGATGGACATCCGGAGTCTGAGGCTCGTATGACTGTCAGTGGTGAAAGCCGAAAGGAAGCCACTGACATGAGAACGGACGTCCTGACCGTAAAACATGATACAAGAATAGGATTTTGGAATGTCAGGACAATGAATGAGACGGGTAAACTAAAACAGGTCACGGTAGAAATGAGAAACTATAGGTTACACATTCTAGGGATAAGCGAGAGCAGATGGACAGGGGCAGGAAAAGTTAAAACAGCAACAGGAGAAACAGTACTTTACTCTGGAAGAGAAGATGGACAGCACAATGAAGGTGTAGCCATTATTATGCAGAAAGGAATAGAAAGGACATTACTGGAATGGAAACCCATCAACAACAGACTGATAAGATTAAGATTGAGAGGTAGATTCACCAATACTACAATAATACAATGCTACGTACCAACAAATGACAGCGATGAAGAGGTCAAGGATGAATTCTATCAACAACTGCAGAAAGAAATGGAAGACACACCTAGATATGATCTTATTATAGTAATGGGAGACCTCAATGCGAAAGTTGGTACACACAATACATATAATGAAAGAGTAATGGGGAAATGCAGCAGCGGAACAGCAAACGAAAATGGGGATAAATTAATAAGTTTCTGTAGTATTAACAACCTGGTCATTGGAGGAACACTTTTCCCACATAAAGAAATTCACAAATTAGCATGTGAATCACCAAATGGTCAGGACAGAAACCAGATAGACCACATCATGATTAACGGTAGATGGAGACATGCATTACAAGATGTGAAGGTAAGAAGAGGTGCAGATGTGGGAAGTGATCACCATTTAGTAGTAGCAAAACTGAAAGTGAAACCAAGAAGGGCTGGACCAACTGTAACTACACAGAAAAGGTTTGACATCAGCAAATTGAAGGACCCCCTTACCAGAAAAGCTTTTGCAGCTGACATAAAGAAACAATATCAGTTTGCCAAAAGTCAGGAAAAGACATTGATTGATGATATAGACCAGAAATTCAACACCATTTCAACAATATATAAGGAAAGCAGCAAATCATGCTTGGGATTCCAGGAAAGGAAGAAGCAAGACTGGATAACACCAGAAACATTAAACACCATAACAATGAAAAGAAAGAAAACAGAAGCGAAGTCCCCCAGGTTAAAGCAACTATATAGCGAACAGTACAGTCAGCTGGACAAGGAAGTTAAACGCCAAACCCGAGCCAACAAAAGGAATTTCCTAGACGATCTTGCAAGACAGGCAGAAGAGGCAGCACTGAGAAATGAACAAAGCACAGTATACAAAATAACTAAATTCATCAGCGGAAAACGAGGTGCAAACAATATTACATTAGTAAGAGATAAGCAAGGAAATCTCATCACGACAGCAGAGGGACAGGAAACAAGATGGGCAGAGCACTTCAGAGAAACTCTGAACAAGGAACCACCAGAGACACAATTGAATGTTCCTGAGGCTGAAAACGATCTAGATGTAAATACAGACATTCCATGAAAAGAAGAAATCATCACAGCAATCAAAGGGTTAAAGAATGGAAAAGCTCCTGGCCATGATAACTTAAATGCAGAGCTATATAAGACAGACCCTGAGCTAGCAGCAGAACTATTAGAACAAATTTTTGCACAAGTCTGGAAAACGGGGACAACACCATCAGAGTGGAACAAAGGAATAATTGTCAAATTGCCCAAGAAGGGAGATCTTGCAGACTGCAATAATTGGAGAGGAATCACTCTTCTCTCAGTTCCCAGCAAAATACTAGGCAGGATAATTATACAGAGAATTTCAAAAGCAGTAGACCACAAACTGAGGAAAGAACAAGCAGGATTTAAAAAGAACAGAAGATGTGTAGATCATATATTCACTCTCAGGAACATTATAGAGCAGTGCTCAGAATGGCAAAGACAGCTGTACATTAATTTCGTTGATTTTGAAAAGGCTTTTGACAGCATACATAGGGACAGTTTATGGAAAATACTGAGGGCTTATGGAATTCCAAGCTGCATAGTGTCAATCATAAAAAGCCTCTATGCCAACTTTACGTGTAGTGTTGGGCAGAGCAACCTAACCTTCGAGGTGAAGACAGGAGTACGACAGGGATGCCCCTTATCAACCACTCTATTTTTAACAGTCATAGACTGGGTGATGCGCCAGACAACAGAGGGCAGTCCAAGAGGAATAAGATGGACTACATTTTTCTACATTGGAAGATCTGGAATATGCAGATGACATTGCACTACTAGCACATTCACATCAACACATCCAGGAAAAAACGGATAGACTTAATAAGTTTAGCCAGCAGGTGGGCTTGAACATCAATTTAAAGAAGTCAGAGGTCATGACGCTCAATATGAGCTACCCTGAGCCCATATCAGTAAGGAATCAGCAACTGGTACAGACAGACACCTTCACATACCTAGGATGCATAGTAACACTAGACGGCGGGGCAGGCAAAGACATCGACATCAGAATGAATAAGGCAAGAACAGCCTTTTTTAGCCTAAACAACATCTGGGAGTCCTCTCAATACAGCACAAGCATAAAATTAAGATTATATCAGAGCTGTGTGCTTTCTGTGCTTCTCTATGGTGCGGAATGCTGGAGAGTTACAGAGAAGGAAATGTCAAAATTGTCCTCTTTTCACACAACATGCCTAAGAAAAATTCACTGAATCTTTTGGCCAAATACCATCACCAACCAAGATCTGCTTACTCGGAGCAAGCAAGAGGACATGCACACCATCATAGCTAGCAGACGCTGGAGTTGGGTTGGCCATGTCCTCAGAAGAGACCCCGATGCCATCACAAGAACAGCTATGCTTTGGACCCCTGAAGGAAAACGAAAGAGAAGCCGACAAAAACAACCTGGCGGAGGACTGTGGAGGCTGAGATGCAAAAAATGAACCAGAGTTAGGGCACTGTACGAAGGATGGCCACCGACCGAGCAAAGTGGAATCAATTTGTTGTTGCCCTACAAGATGCCACTAGGCATGATGGCCACTGACTGCTTTGACGGTCGGCGGCTAAGGATCAAAGAAGAAAGAAGAATATTATATATATATATATTATATAATTTTAAATTATATAATATAAATTATATAATTTTATAATTATATAATTGTAATATATAAAATTATATAATAAAAATTATATAATATAATACAATTTTATATTTTTCTCTATTTTGGCTTCCTTATCTTCTATGTTTTGTTTGATCTTTTCAGTAAGTGAGATGTCTATGACTGGTCTATGATCTCATATTATATATATATATATATATATATATATATATATATATATATATATATATATATATATATATATATATATATATATATATATATATATATATATATATATATATATATATATATATATATATAAATTATATAATAAAACTAAAATAAAATTATAATTAATTTTTATTATTTTATAAGGTAGTATGTTTTGCTAAGTGTTGCAATTCTAACGGAATATTTGTTACTAAATAGTGGAATTCTAACGGAATATAAAATTCAACGGAGTATGTGTTAAAAATTCACGCTACTGATTCTATTCAATAAACCGGTAAGTAAACTAGTTTTCTTCTTTTTGTTTTGTTAGTTGAAATACAAAGAATAGTACAAATATGTGCTACTGTATTTGCATCTAATTTTATTTCAAATTATTAGTTAACCTAAACGAAAATGCATATTGGGTCTGAAACTCGCGATTGGGTCCATTTTCCTGCAATACGGGTACAGCCGAAAATGGCGGCCAAATTTTAGTTCACGTAACTCTTATATGATAAAGGGGCTCTAGTTCCAGAGAGATAGACGCGACGCGATGACTCACCGGGCCCGTTATTGCATCAAAATATTTTACTATATATTTAGCATCAAAATCATGTAGCGCTCTCTGGTTCCAAGAAATTCAGCCGTGATGAAAGCGCCAGTCAATATATCGTCTGCTCAGCTCGAGAAATTCGGTATTGGGTATGTGTATAACTTAATTAACGTTGTAGAAAGTTCTTTTTTTTGTGATCTTAGTACGTTAGAGTTAGCTTTCTTCTGGGCATAAATTTTAGTTTTATTAGATAGGAGTGCCATCAATTACTTAATTATACTAAACTATAGAGTGTAGTGTAAGTTGTGTCTTTACTTTTTTTTATGAATAAGCTAGCAGTATCTAGGTGTGTTGCGGCTTTTTGAGATAATTTAACTGTATAAGGTTAAGTCCTAGGTTACACCAATTATGTAATTATGAGGGCCGTATAACCTCAATGTGATTATTGATTTGTAAGTGTATATACGCGGGTGGTTTGTGTATTTAATTACTTGTGTTATTTGGTCTTGTAGTCAGAAGACAAAGGGTTGAGATGGGATTTAATATTACCTAGATGGTATATATATAATTGTGTTAATTGATACCTTCCCGGGTCAGTCCGTAAGAAGTAGGGCCGGGGAATTATACCGGGGATTTTTAGCTTGCGGTGAATGCAATGTTGTGACACCTGAGGGCAAGACTAGCACAAAAGATTCAGGTCAGCCCGTGTCTGGGGTTTTCCTACCAAGACAGCTATTTACGTTGGTGCGGGAGAGAGAGATAGGAGGGGACGTTAGATCAGTCTGACCCTTGGGCAGAAATATCTGTGCATTTCGTGTGCGTAGATTTGTGAGTAGGGGGAAGTTAGTATTTAGGGGAACCAGGGAGTAGAGGAATTAGGGTGTTAATGTGTTAGGGATGAGAATATTTTGAATTGTTGTATAGATGTTGTTAATTTTTTCGTTTTACAGCATTGTCACGGCACCTAGTGGAGGCTGTAGACTGCCCGAACACCTACCACTGTATATTGCCTTCTCAGAATTAGAAGGCTCGAGACATCGCCAGAGGTGAAGAGAACTGGGGATGCGTTAGTACCGACGTCCAGTACGTCTGCATCAGTGAAAGAACGAAGACGTTCTCTAGTAGTGAGGGCACATGCCTCAGCGGGAACGGGTTCTTAAATCAGGAGCTCTTAGCTCGTTAAAGCATACCAAATAGGCGCGTTGCCTTGTGCTTCTAATATGGCCATAATAAAGCCGTGAAATCAACTACAGCCTTCTGCAACAACATATCGCTGTAGTGAACCAGACCCTCTTTAGCAGTATACCGGAAAGGAGATAGGGAAAACATACCTTTCCAAGGAAAACATACCTTTCCAAACTGCAACCAAGAAGAGGGGAGTGACGGAGTAGCAACTCATCAGATCCTCAGAAGAAGACGGTAGCATCAGAGAGTCACTGAACCAAGACGGAGTAGAGAGAGAGAGAAGCTAGCTGGGACTAGTAGGGTCAGATTGAAAGACTTAGAGGACAGCCTCTGAGTTAGCGCTGCAAAGTCAAGTAGTGTAGCAGTGCTCATGGTGTAGGAATCGATTGTGTAGGACAGAGCGCTTGAAACAGTAGCTATTTCGTTCTCCACCGTTAGTGGAATAGAGTGTTAGTTAGATAATATAGTGTAGACAGGAGTGGTGGCTCTTAGTTAGAGACCCCCACCGAGTAGATTTATTTAATCTTTAATTCTGTTTAAGAAAGTGTGAAAGGAGAGTGGGGAATTGTGTTTTTTTTTAATATAGTGTCTTTCACTTAAATTGTTCTTGTTTCCAGGTGGTGCGAACTCGCACTTTATTTTGTTTACTGTGGATTTGATTTGTTGTTTTAATAAACTATAAAATGTACACTGGATCAGTTTATCTTTAACTATACTGTACTTTTATGCTTTGTCTGTATAGTGTGTCTGTGGAACTTAGTGAACCCTTATCTCCTTTTGGTAGCCAGAGGTCGTGAGACAGTAGCTCTTACATAAGTCACAAGTGGCGAGGGAGAGTCAATCTCGGTTCTCACCCTCGAAGCTATAAGTCTCATCCTTCCACATATACTGTATTCTCATCTAATCTATCTTCTCAGACGTTCTTCAATCTAGTGTCTTGTCTCTGTACTCAGACAGACTCTAAAACGTTTAAAACCACTTCGTGACAGTAACTAACTAATTGGAAATGGACAGTGGTAACATTTGCCATTAAAATAGAATATTTCACTCATCAAGGTCACAATAAGTTATGTGTTTGTATCGCTGGTTGGCTGTCATAGATTTCCTGATTATTTATAAAATCAGTATTTCTGATTACTTTGATTGTACACTTTGAGAGCTTACCTCCTTTCCATCTCCAAATTTATCCTCTTGCCATTAAGCTTTCAGTCTGGTCCACCATTATAAATTGCAGTCACTTGTTACGTTTCTTTATGAATCCTTACTTACTTAGTCATTCCCCTTCTACCGTGAGGTGTAGAGGTTTGGAAGAGAGAGCGCCAGACTATCCTATCGGCTGTCTTCCTCCTGGCCTGGTTCCATTCTAGTCCTCGGTCCTTCAAAGATTGTCTAATGTTGTCCTCCCAGCGGACTCTGGGTCGTCCTCGGGGTCTGGATCCTTGGCTCTTTGTTTCCCATGCTTGTCATGGTATCCGATCTTCTCCCATTCTGCAGACATGGCCAAACCATCTTAATTGGGACTGTTCTACTTGGGTCTGCAGGGGGTAGGATTTAACTCTTTCAGTCCTAAGCAAAAAAGTGGGTTTGGCCCAAGCAAAAATGGCCACCCCAGTGCGTTTTTATTGTTGTTGTTTGGAAATAATTTTTTAAAATGTTCATATGCATAAATAACTTTGTTGTTGTATATGAAACTGAAGGTAATTGGATGTACTTTACTCTTGTGCTACAAGTATAAAAGCTTTAATTGAAAAATGATTATGTCACAGTGGTGGTGCTCTGCGAACTGGTCTCACGGCACCAAATTACAGTATGTGACAGTGCCGGTTGTTTCTTTTATTTATATGTCACAATGCTACTACTGTACTACTAGGTGACTGAGGCAGGCCTAGTATTTAATTCCAACGGTCAAATTCCTTCCTTGACCTATCTTCCAAGTAGAGCTATCTCTTTGACTGGCCCCTTTCGCCAGAGATGGTGATTCCTGGATGAGATAAGGTTCGTCTTTTTCTTCAACCCAGACCACGTTCTTCTCTCCTAGGTGTTGTATAGCGACTGGCTCGTACTAGTGGTTTTAAGGCTATATATGTTATATAGGTTTAACTCTTTCTCACATACCCACTCCACATCCTTTTTATTGATTAAACCAACTTGAGTGTTGAATTTCCAAACATAATGGCTTTTATTTACATAACATGTGTTCCACAATTCTTTTCTCATAAGGGTATGTTTCAATCTCCCTTTTATCCAGGCCTCCAGACTTAGGCTCAATGTATTTTTTACAAAGGTATATTATTATATTCTCTACTGTAGACTCTTGTCTAAAGCACTATAATCTGTTAGGCATAGTTCAATTGCGTGCATCAATATCAATTCATAGTTCACCTAAACAAAGTTATATAATGGCAGGAGCAGCTGTGGTGGCGTCGTCATACTTACTCTTATATGAGAGAGCGCATGAGATGTTTCATAACTGTCAGATACAACTGTGGTGGCGTCTTCATACTTACTCTTATATGAGAGAGCGCATGAGATGTTTCATGAATGTCAGTGCTGTAAACCCTTTTTATCCACCTTTGTTCAATATATTCTTGTTTTATGACAATGCCTCATCTTCTTTGTATGACAGCCCATCCTGGCTATCTGATAATAAAAGTTATCCACTTTTTAAGCTTTAATTATGCCTTTGCTTCAATAGTCTCTTCTGTAGCTCGCTACCTTAAATATGAGCGACATTAGCCTGCGACAATATGTTGAGCGTGTTTCTAAAAAAACATGTCTCTCTTCACATAAGTTAAGCATAATTAGAGTCAAAGACCTCTTACCGTAATATACAGAAGTCCGTTACCTATCACTGTCCTACTAGCACCACCTATGAGCTAATCCTATGTTTAACAGCACACATTATCAATCAAATCTAAGTGTTCTCCTGAATTCCTATTACTACTTTTCTCTATCTAGCTATTTCTGTAGACCTTCTGCAAAACCGCAGGTTTCACATTTATATACTCTTTCATCTTGTTAACACCAAATAACTGTTCGACTGACTTTAACCTACAGTGTATTTTACACTGTACAACCACACGGCCTAATATCTGGCTTTTGGCTAGGATCATGTGTCTACACACAGGGACCAGTAGTGACATTTATGTCATGAGGTCCTTTATGTGAAAACACGGAAGACCACTACAATGACACATGGTGTCATTGGGTCTTCTTGTGTTGGGACATGTGGTCTTGACCAGAGCCGGGTATGGGCAGGGGCCAATGCAACCTCATGCGAGGAAAAAATATGCAACCTCGTGCGAGGAATATTATAAAAAAAAAAAAAAAAACCAGTAGTGACATTTATGTCATGAGGTCCTTTGTGTGAAAACACGGAGGACCACTACAATGACACATGGTGTCATTGGGTCTTCTTGTGTTGGGACATGTGGTCTTGACCAGAGCCGGGTATGGGCAGGGGCCAATGCAACCTCATGCGAGGAAAAAATATGCAACCTCGTGCGAGGAATATTAAAAAAAAAAAAAAAAGGTGACAATTAGTTATTCAAGGTAAAATGGAGGATATGTGCTTAAAAAAATGATTAGTTATTCAAGGTAAAATGGAGGATATGCGCTTAAAAAAATCGCTTTAAAAATCTAAAATAAATATCTCAAAACAGAAACACGTTCACTCTTAAACACGTGCGGTATTTAAAAGAATGTACTTGCAGTCGGAAATGACTTTGTTGGTAGTTATAATTAGAAACAGTCTCAAACAGAGGCACATATACTAAAGGCTTTTTAAAGTCGATTGGGCCAAGCGCGTCTAACCCCTGAGCCTTTATAAAGTCGATTGGGACTTAAAGAGTTAAGGCCTTGACGTATCGTCTGGTTGCGTACCATGTCTCTTCTTGTTACTTCAACCACCTTCCTCAGATACCTCATTTCTGAGGTTTGGATCTGGCTTTTATGGGTTATAGTCATTGCCCATGACTCGCATCCATATGTCAAGACTGGGACATAGGTGGAGCGGTATACAGCCATCTTCGTTTTCTTACCAACCTCTCTCTTGCTGAGGAATCCTCGATTTACTTACTTACTTACTTAGTCGTTCCCCTTCTACCGTGAGGTGTAGAGGTTTGGAAGAGAGAGCGCCAGACCATTCTATCAGCTGTCTTCTTCCTGGCCTGGTTCCATTCTAGTCCTCGCTCCTTCAAAGATTGTCTAATGTTGTCCTCCCAGCGGACTCTGGGTCGTCCTGGAGGTCTGGATCCCTGGCTCTTTGTTTCCCATGCTTGTCGTGGTAGCCGATCTTCTCCCATTCTGCAGACATGGCCAAACCATCTTAGTTGGGACTGTTCTATTTGGGTCTGCAGCGGATGGGATTTTAGGCCTTGACGGATTGTCTGGTTGCGGACCATGTCTCTTCTTGTTACTTCAACCACTTTCCTCAGATACCTCATTTCTGAGGTTTGGATCTGGCTTTTGTGGGTTGTAGTCATTGCCCACGACTCGCATCCATATGTCAAGACTGGGACATAGGTGGAGCGGTATACAGCCATCTCTTCGTTTTCTTACCAACCTCTTTCTTGCTGAGGAATCCACGATTTATGGCCTGAAAAAGTCTCCCAGCCGCTGCTTTTTGAGTGGCCAACTCTTCTTTGATGCCTCCCTTTCGGTCTATAATAGCTCCGAGATATTTAAAGTGGTCGACCTGCTCCAGGACCTGTTCTCCCAACTTAATCTGATGTTTTCTTTCTTCTCGTGATATCACCATGGATTTTGTTTTAGAGCTGCTTATGACCATCCCTCTCTTCTCCAGCTCTTCCTTCCAGACTTGCAGGTTGGATTGGAGATGTGCCTCTGATTTAGCAATCAGGGCAACATCATCAGCAAATGCCAGCTCCGAAATATAGACCTGTCTCATCTTCCAGTACCCCACTGAATACTTTCTTGTTCTCTCCTTACATGCCTTGATGGCATCGTCCATAAGGAGTATGAAGAGGTAAGGTGATAGGATATCACCTTGTCTTACACCAGTGGTGGTCCTGAACTCTTCTGACTTATGGTTTGCTGTCCTCACATAATTTCTGCAAGACTTGTAGAAGCTCTGTATAGCATGGATCAGAGGTGCTGGAATATTCTTCCTTGCCAAACAGTCCCAAAGTTTGCTCCAGGGGACCCTGTCAAACGCCTTTTCCAGATCTATGAAACAAAGATGGATCTCACTCTTATACTCAAGGGCCTTTTCACTCAGCTGTCTGAGTGTGAAGATTAGGTCTTGAGTACTTCGGTTTGCTCGGAATCCGCACTGGACCTCATCCAATTGTGGCTCAGCTAGGCGTCGGAGTCTCTGCTCTAGGATTCTAGAGTAGATTTTACCAGGGACACTGAGAAGGGATATGCCTCTATGGTTTCCACATTGTCGATTGTCACCCTTTTTGAAAATTGGTGTTATGATGGCAATCTCCCAATCCTTTGGTATGGTCTTGTTGCACCATGCTGCCTGTAGGACCTTTAAGAGTAATAGGTCGCCTGATGCTCCCATGTACTTAACCATTTCTGGTGTTATACCATCATGCCCTGCTGCTTTGCCCATCTTGATTTTCTCTAGTGCTGCCCTCAGTTCTTCCATCTTTATGTCATCTTCACCATCATTGGTTTTCTCTTCTGTGCTAGTGGTTATCATTTCTGATGCTTCACCATGCTCACCATCCAGGAGTTCTGAGAAATATTCTTTCCATCTTTCCATTACTTCCTTCGGGGCAGTAAGCAATTTGTCTTGCTTGTCCTTTATAAATTTGAGAGGGCATTGTTTTTCTTTCCTCATGTTCTTTAGGGTCTTATAGAACAATTTCTGGTTTTCTTGTGCATCTTTTTCTAGCTTTTCTCCAAATTCTTCCCAGGACTTCTGTTTTGCTGCTAGCACTTTGTTCTTTGCTTCTGTTCTGAGTGTCACATATTCTCTATATTTTTCCATTTGTCCTGTTGTGTTTTTAGCTCCTAAGTATTGTTTCCATGCCATTTTCTTCTCTCTTATTTTCTCTTTGACTTCCTCTGTCCACCAAGGTGTCCTCTTTCTCTGGTTCCCAAGTCGGACTTCACCGCATGCTTCTGCAGCAGCTGTCTTTATGATATCCTTGAATTTATTCCAGAGGGTTTCCAAGTCATCAGGTCGTTCTTCTGTGTTGCTCACTGCTGTAGCAATAAGCCCCTGATATCTGGTCTTAATTTCTGGCTCTCTCAGCTTGTAGGTCCTAATGCTCATTTCTCCTGCTCGTTTACTTGGTTTCTTGCGTGATGTTGGGCAGTTCCTAGGCTGAGCAACTCTTTCAGTTGTTCGTTTGATTGTTAGCAGGTAGTGATCACTTCCAATCTCTGGCCCCCTCCAGACTCTTGCATCTCGGACATATCTGAATGAGCTTCTCCGAACAATGGCATAGTCGATCACTGACTTCTCATTCTTGGTTGGTTCACATCTAGTGTATGCATGTATGCGCTTATGGGGGAACTTTGTGTTTGTAATGATCAGATTCTGCTCACTGCAGAATCTAAGGAGTCGCTTTCCATTGTCATTGAGAGTATCTTCTCCATATCTTCCGATAACTCCACCCCATCTAGCATGGTCATTTCCAACTCTGGCATTAAAATCTCCGAGCATAATAACTTCATCTAGGCAGTCATCCACTGTCCTTTGAAGCAGCTCGAAGAATTCCTCCTTGACCTCTTGTTACGTACATTTATTACCTAAGGGGGTAGTCGTCGGTCCTACCAAATGTACGCACCAGTCTTGAGATAGTTATATTATTTGTGCGTTCGATTGATTCACGCACTGACGTGCACAATGCTGTGTGAGTTGCTTTGGACGCACGTGTAACCTAGTTGAGTAGTTTGTGACGTCAGGTTTTGAAGTGGAAACATGGAACTGGCTTGTGTCCATGATTGTAATTTTATGCATGTCATAAATCTTGTTGTAGTTTTGACTCACCTCTCTCGAGTAATTAGTTCGAAAAAAATTAATAGAATTAATTTTTTTAAGGGGAGGTAATAAGGGAGCTGTTACGTACATTTATTACCTAAGGGGGTAGTCGTCGGTCCTACCAAATGTACGCACCAGTCTTGAGATAGTTATATTATTTGTGCGTTCGATTGATTCACGCACTGACGTGCACAATGCTGTGTGAGTTGCTTTGGACGCACGTGTAACCTAGTTGAGTAGTTTGTGACGTCAGGTTTTGAAGTGGAAACATGGAACTGGCTTGTGTCCATGATTGTAATTTTATATCGTGTATCCAATGGCATGTTGAAGGAAGCCATTTATTATTGTGATTTGTATTGGTCTTCAGGTCGAAGCCAATCGCAGTTATGTCACGTAAGTTATCGCCCACTTCTTATTTTAATGCTGCATAAAAAGGCCGCTCTACTACTAATCTAGCGGGAATTTTATCATTCCTAGAATGGATCTACAGAGTCGCTTGCCTTTTAGGTTTGGATCGTAGACGGAGAATTCCTACGAGTAGAAGAAGTTATATTGTTTACCTTATGCACATGTTTTAAATGCCGTACATGCTTCAATGCCAAAGTCGTGGCACGGATGTAAAGAGAGGTTAGCCGATTCCGAACTCAATAGCTGAATAGATTGTTGTGGGTGTTGATAAGACTTAATCACTTGAAGAATAACTAAGAATGATCAGCAACTTCAAAGTATGACATTTTGTACCTATAACCTATAACTATGATCGTATCGTTTCTTCGTATGTGCCATGTCAATAAACTATATGTCCAGCAATCACTGACTTATGTACTGCCCAGTTTACCATCGAGTGATCAGTTCAAACACTACCTGTTGTAGTCCGTTTTACAGAACAGTTTGTTGACATTTTCGTTCAGTTTGCCATTCGCGTTGTGAAGACCAACACCATTACCATAAACGGCTACAACACCTCTGCTCTCTCATCCTCATTTGGCCCATACACTATGACCAGGTTGACTATGGTTTCTCCTTCTTTTAGTTTTACAACCATAATGCGCTCCGAGACAAAGTTCCATCCCTTGATACTATCTTTTTGATTTTGGGCCACAATGCAACCCACGCCCCCTTTAGCTCTTTCAGATATGGGTACACCACTGTAGAGCAACGTGTTGCCATCGAGATCCATGACTCCTTGTCCTTTTTTCTTCGTTTCCGTTATAGCCAGGATTTCTAGTTTTGCTTTCCTCATCTCTTCCACCAGCTCCTCTTCCTTCCCATTTATACTTCTTGTGTTCCAAGTTCCATAAGTCGTAGTCCGTAGTCCGTTCCAGTTCGTCGCCTTTAGAATCAGTCCGGTTTTCTCTCTTGTAGTTCGCGTAATCATGATTTAAAGCAAACAGGTGATTGGCCTGTTGTGCCTTTGCATGGTGGAGGGGCTGCCTCCTTACGGCCTCCATGCAGGCCGCCCTCCTCCTTTTTCATCCGGGCTTGGGACCGGCATAGGCGGAGTTAATCCTCGATTTATGGCCTGAAAAAGTCTCCCAGCTGCTGCTTTTCGAGTGGCCAACATTTCTTTGATGCCTCCCTTTCGGTCTATAATAGCTCCGAGGTATTTAAAGTGGTCGACCTGCTCCAGGACCTGTTCTCCCAGCTTAATCTGATGTCTTCTTTCTTCTTGTGATATCACCATGGATTTTGTTTTAGAGCTGCTTATGACCATCCCTCTCTTCTCCAGCTCTTCCTTCCAGACTTGCAGGTTGGATTGGAGATGTGCCTCTGATTTAGCAATCAGGGCAACATCATCAGCAAATGCCAGCTCCGAAATATAGACCTGTCTCATCTTCCAGTACCCCACTGAATACTTTCTTGTTCTCTCTTTACATGCCTTGATGACATCGTCCATAAGGAGTATGAAGAGGTAAGGTGTTAGGATATCACCTTGTCTTACACCAGTGGTGGTCCTGAACTCTTCTGACTTATGGTTTGCTGTCCTCACATAATTTCTGCAAGACTTGTAGAAGCTCTGTATAGCATGAATCAGAGGTGCTGGAATATTCTTCCTTGCCAAACAGTCCTAAAGTTTGCTCCAGGGGACCCTGTCAAACGTCTTTTCCAGATCTATGAAACAAAGATGCATCTCACTCTTATACTCAAGGGCCTTTTCACTAAGCTGTCTGAGTGTGAAGATTAGGTCTTGAGTACTTCGGTTTGCTCGGAATCTGCACTGGACCTCATCCAATGGTGGCTCAGCTAGGCGTCGGAGTCTCTGCTCTAGGATTCTAGAGTAGATTTTACCAGGGACACTGAGAAGGGATATGCCTCTATGGTTTCCACACTGTCGATTGTCACCCTTTTTGAAAATTGGTGTTATGATGGCAATCTCCCAATCCTTTGGTATGGTCTTGTTGTACCACGCTGCCTGTAAACCCCTTAAGAGTAATAGGTCGCCTGATGCTCCCATGTACTTAACCATTTCTGGTTGTAGCGAAATGTTTTGATTTTTGAGGGAGAAAGTGTAGGTATGACAGACTTGATGGAAGAATAAAAGATAATCTCTAGAGGAAACTCTTCCAGACTGCAAGTTGAATGCACAGTCTCTCCTCGGGAATTAGTCCACTCAAAAAAACTTTCTAAGAGAATTCTGGTGAAACTAAACAGGATATTCTCTAGGCGATAAATTCTTTATCCGATATCCTACAAAGGACTATGTATAGTACATATAGATGGATAAGAGATTTGGTGCCCAGCCACATTAAAATTATCCTGACCCAATAGTGTTTATTAATTATGGCTCTGCCCCCAGGGTGTAGATTTATGTTACTAAAACTATACAACCCAATTAAATATTACAAAGAAAATAACAACAGACTCGGTTATATAAAGTTTACAAAAATGAAAATAGAATCTCACAATATATTCAAATATACAACTAATATGATCCCTAATCTATGAATGGTTCTGATCCATGTCAGAATTAATTTTTAATCATAGGACAATAGGAATATTCTGTAGTGGTTCTGCTGGCATGTTCAGATACTCATCTCAAATGCTGATGTAGTCTTGTTGCCAGGGGTTCAATATGTCCCAGCACTCCAGGTCCCGCAAGTTCTTTTTATGGTTTCGGAGGATGGCAAGCTGCTTTCTCCGTCTTGACTCAGGGCGCATCACCAGCTGGGATGGATTAAGTCTGCCCTTGCGAACACTGCTTATGCTTTAGTCTTCTGGTATGACAACCTGATAGGACTGGATTGACAAACAATCGAAGCTCCATTAGTAATCATGCCAGAGAAGTCATTTCCCATATCTGCTGGGCGCTAATCGTCCATCAGAAATCTAACAAACATTCATAGTTAACATCAATAACAAATTGCTACCTATTATCTATTATAGCATAACTGACATTATAAGCATACAGGTGGGTCTCAACCTATATCTGGCTTCCAGCTTGTTTACCACAGTGATTTTCAACATATGGGCTGTTAGCTTCACCAACTGTGAAGTTTGGGGCAGTGGTCATCAAAAGTTTGAGAACCACTGGTCTACCTTGTGCCCACAGAGCAATAAAATCAATTTGGGGTCACTGTCAACAATGGTTTGAGAACCACTGGGTAATAGTTTTCTATTCATCTGTAACATGGTGGGGGGTGTCATTGCTGCCAAGGTTTGAGAACCACTGAATTACAAGTCAGTCAACATATTCATTTATAAAATTGGCTAGTGCTGTTGCCCATTATTACATAGTTCTAAGTTTATGTGATAGGCATTCATATACCTTATTAATACCATCATAACATAGGATACATGCACATTAACACATACAAATATAATTAGGATATTTGCAGAAATCAGTTCAGGATTAAAATATGACAAGAATAATCATGGCTGAAATCATACAGTAGAATTTAGTAGAAATCATTCAGTATAAAACAGGGCAAGGGTAGTTCATACATGAAACTTTCAGTATACATAATGTTGTTGTCTCCTGTACAAAATCAAGGATATTAATTTCTGTCACAGTGAAAAACAAAAGATACTGACATGATATGTTGTAGATAAACATGATTAATTCATGTTATTCATATAACAATATAGATCACTTACTCGCTCAGGCAAGATTCATTGCTGTTTAAATGATCGGGCCCCTCTGTATTTCTTAGGAGCAACCATTTTGTTCCCGGTCAGTCTGCCGGCTTGCGAGAGAAAAGGCCTGCGCTTTTAGAATAGCGCCAAAATCCTCCAGGTTTCCGTTTGGTTGCTGAGGTCAAAGGTCAAAAGTCAATAATCCGCGCTCCCTATCCATTGGCTGAACTGCAATTATTCAGGGCGCGGTGTAAAAGTTCACAGCGGTAAAAGGTCACAGTGGTTTTGCCAGTCAAACGTAGAACACAGGAATTTATTTCCCGCAGCAAATGGGAGATCTCCTGATGTGTATTTACGCGTGGTAGATTCTAGAGAATTTAGAGAGAAGGAATGTTTTGGTATGCGAAAAGATTGACAGAGAGAAAAGAAGGCGAATACACTTTGTGACATAGGCCCCCTTTTAAAAGTTATGCCTACGGCTAACTTAAGTTGAGCCGACTATTCTCTTCTGTCTGCCAATACCTTCCTGTCTCATATCTCTTGTTAATTCAATCCCATTTTTCCTCTGTCGAACGGTATGCCTGTAATCCACACATCTCTATCCGTTTCCTCTTCAATAAGTAGTTGAGGTGGGTTGAGCAAGCCTGCTCGCAAAATTATCCCCCTCTTCTTTTCTCCCTTATGGATCCTCCATTGAAGCTTGCCTCCTGGCAAAGAGCTTGCATTAAAGCCTACACTCTGCTTGCAATGCGGTCTATAGCAAATAGTTTTGCGTGATGAGGTTGCCAACCTCATACACAACCTTATTTTAGTCATAGTACTTGACCTGCCTAAGGACACATACCTATCTCCCCAGGTATGAGAGCGTGTATGATCTTCTATCCCTGTTTCTCCAGTGACAGAGAAAGATAAGTCTACCATTTGTTCCTGCCCACCAGGTACCAAGGAAATTTGGACCTGCTTCACTTTCTGATCCCAGAGAGTGGGTGAGGTTATTGGAACTGAGTGAAGACTAAGTGCTTGAGGCTCATGTTCCTCTTTAGCCGTTTCTCCCGTGTTAACGGAAGATATTCCTGAAACATGTTTCATCCCACCAGGTACCAAGGAAATTTGGACCCGCTTCACTTTCTGATCCCAGAGAGTGGGTGAGGTTATCGGAACTGAGTGAAGTCTTAGTGCTTGAGGGTCCTGTTCCTCTACAGCTGCTTCTCTCATGTTAAAGGAAGATATTTCTGAAACATGTTTCATCCCACCAGGTACCAAGAAACTCTGGCCCGGCTTCACTTTCTGCCCGCAGAGAGTGGGTGAGACTATCAAAACTTGTTCAGAATTAAGTGCACTGGGGTGGTCAACCCCTTTGCACTCTTCCAACTTTTCAGTGAAAATATTGGAAGATGAGTTAGGCATTGGAGTCTCCATAGCCTGTTCAGTCACGCCATCTCTGGATCGTGCTGAGTCTCCTAAGATGATATATTTCCCTCCTTGAGGTATGGGGTAAATTCGTTCATCCAATATTGCGGCCTTTACTTTGCCGTTTACAAAGTTCGACCTAACTTCTACATAAGCTAAAGGCAAAATCATCCTTCTGTTGTTTATCATGGGTGCTGTTACCTCAACATCCTCTTCGGTGACTTGATCAAGGTCGATAACAGAGGCTGAGACAAGGGCATCACACCCAAGACCTTGATAATACAAACAGGTGATTTGTTCTCCATTTACTGTGGCAGTCTCCACATTTTGAGAATCCCTGTATCCACTCCGGGCCTTCGTCAAGTTCCCATCCATGGTAGGGACCTTAGCTTTGTATGAAGTCTGTGGGTTTGGGTCTCGGCGCCTACAGTCTAACTGATGTAGGGTGGCCGACAGGTGATGTTCAAGAACATCCCTTCCCTTCCCATAGGTTTGCGTACTCCTTTTCCGTTGAGTGATCCTATTTGGTTGAGCGATCCTATTCACTTGAGCAATCCTATTTACTTGAGCGATCCTATTTACCAGGTTTTTGCTGCGGTTGTTTTCAGTATGCCTGTCGTGAGTTTTTGCTGAGGATGAGGAAGGTCTCTTCAGATTATTTGCACAGCTGTGCTTAATCTTGTTTTCAGGACAGTCTAGAGGTCTCTGTTTAGATATCCTAGCCTCTGCTCTGTCTGAGCCTGAATTCTGAGACATAGACTTGGCTTCATGTGGTGCAGTTATATTTACCGCTGAAGATGGTGATGCAACTGGCACAGGAGTGGCATGATAAGTATTCCTAGATTCAAGTTTATTGGATTCCATATTTGTAGGTTGAAACTGAGTTTCCATTTCTTGCAGTTCTTCCTTACACTGGAGGGATTTTTCTTGTCTTTGTCTCTCATGTTCCACATTCTCTTCCTTGCATTTTGCTCTCCATTCGTTCTGTTGCCCCATTATGCTCATGAAACATTCTACCTGTTCCGAGACATAATTTTCCAGCAAACTTCCCGAGAAGCCAGATAATTTTCCAATCTTATATGATTGCTCTGTCCATTTCTTCAGTCCTTCTATCTCATCCATTTTAACAGCAGTGGTTTAGCTGAGCGAGTATGAGATCTCTAACTCACAATCAAATAAATACATGCTAAATACTTTCTATAGCCGTAACTAAACTAAAGTATTTTAACAACCTATGTTATTTAAAATCAGTATACATAAGACATAACATAAATATTAGTTAACAACATGTAACTAATAACCAGCAGTACCACCAAGAATAGTTTTCATATCATAACTAAAATCTGTTTTTCTTGTAAAAATTTATGTGTAATTTAGTCTAGGGTAATTTATATGTCCCCTCTTTAATCTAATCCTAGACTTGGACACCAATAAGTGACAAGTACCTACAGCAGTAGTGGTCTAGGAAAGATAAGACATAGTCGATCACTTGACTTCTCATTCTTTGTTGGTTCACATCTAGTGTATGCATTTATGCGCTTATGGGGGAACTTTGTGTTTGTAATGATCAGATTCTGCTCACTGCAGAATCTAAGGAGTCATTGAGAGTATCTTCTCCATATCTTCCGATAACTCCACCCCATCTAGCATGGTCATTTCCAACTCTGGCATTAAAATCTCCGAGCATGATAACTTCATCTAGGCAGTCATCCACTGTCCTTTGAAGCAGCTCGAAGAATTCCTCTTTGACCTCTGCTCTCTCATCCTCATTTGGCCCATACACTATGACCAGGTTGACTATGGTTTCTCCTTCTTTTAGTTTAACAACCATAATGCGCTCCGAGACAAAGTTCCATCCCTTGATACTATCTTTTTGATTTTGGGCCACAATGCAACCCACGCCCCCTTTAGCTCTTTCAGATATGGGTACACCACTGTAGAGCAGCGTGTTGCCATCGAGATCCATGACTCCTTGTCCTTTTTTCTTTGTTTCCGTTATAGCCAGGATTTCTAGTTTTGCTTTCCTCATCTCTTCCACCAGCTCCTCTTCCTTCCCATTTATACTTCTTATGTTCCAAGTTCCATAAGTCGTAGTCCGTAGTCCATTCCAGTTCGTCGCCTTTAGAATCAGTCCAGTTTTCTCTCTTGTATTGCTCGTAATCGTGATTTAAAGCAAACAGGTGATTGGCCTGTTGTGCCTTTGCATGGTGGAGGGGCTGCCTCCTTACGGCCTCCATGCAGGCCGCACTCCTCCTTTTTCATCCGGGCTTTATGAATCCAGAACCTTTTAATTACATTATTTTGATCTCTTTTATTACCACTCCTTGCCTTGTTTTTCAAAAACATATTAACATAGGTCTGTCTGCTGATAAATGTATCTAATAGTGACTTACTCGTATGATATTTATGTCTTTTTCAGATGGTTGTAATTGTAGGCTTCCTTATGAATGGTGCAAATTTATATGGTTACGTGCGCTGTAAAGTTGGTGCAAAAAAGAGCATGTCATCTGTAGCATCCAGCTTTTTGTCCATGCAGTTATTCAGATCAGTAAGTAAGAAAGGTCAATATGTTGCTCTCATCATTTCTGCCAATACAGCATAAGGAATACCATATCCACTATACTTCAGCCTTTTATTCGTAATTTCATGAACTATTGCTGCAGGATATGGCTTTTGCAGAAACATAAAACTGTCCCAGCTACGGTAGTATCTCAGCACATAAAATTGTGCTGGCTGTTATAGTGATTTAGCGTATAAAACTGCACCAGCTAAAATAGTGATTTAGCGGACAAAATTGTGTAAATTGCAGTTATTTCATATATAAACTTAAACTGGCTATAGTAGTGATTTAGCATATGAAATTGTCCCAGATACAGTAGCGATTTAGCATAACAAATTATGCCAGATACAGTCATGATTGTAGCATATAACATTGTACCAGATACAATCGTGGTTTAGCATATCTTCCTCTTCCTCGTTCGCCCTGAAAAGGACGGTGGTTGCATTGTGCCTGTTTACACAGTAGCTGTGATATCTACACCTTTCGGTCGACACATCCGACTTCAGCACGGCATTTTTTAAGGACCGGGTTTGCCTTCCCTTTTCGATCCATACTCGCTCAGCCAGACTGCACTGATGCAGACTGTTTCCAGGACCACCACGTGGAGGTGGAGTACGGTCTTGACCAGCTCTGGTTCGCTGGTCCTGAAGCAAGCAGTCAAGCTATGGGTCGCTGACTGCATTCACTTCACATCTTTGGGTCCCGGTTTAGCATATAAAATTATACTAGTCACAATTGTGATTTAGTATATAATATTGTAAAAGTCACAGTTGTGATTTATCATATACAATTTTACCAGTCACAGTTGTGATTTAGCATATAAAATTTTTCTAGTCACAGTCATAATTTAGCATATAAAATTATACCAGTCACAATTGTGATTTAGCATATAAAATTGTACTAGTCATAGTCGTGATTTTGCATATAAAATTATACCAGCCACAGTCATGATTTAGCATATAAAATTATACTAGTTACAGTTGTGATTTAGTGTATAATATTGTAACAGTCAGTTGTGATTGAGCATATAAAATTTTACCAGTCACAGTTGTGATTTAGCATTTACATTGTACTAGTCACCGTCATGATTTAGCATATAAAATCTTACCAGTCACAGTCGTGATTTAGCATATAAAATTATACCAGTCACAGTCATGATTTAGCATATAAAATTGTACCAGTCAGTCGGGATTTAGCAAATAAAAATGTACGAGTCAGTCATGATTTAGCAAATAAAAATGTGCGTCAGTCAGTCATGATTTAGCAAAAAAATTATGCCAATTACAGTCAAGATTTAGCATATAAAATTATACCAGTCACAGTTGTGATTTAGCATATATAATTATACCAATTATTGTAACAATTTAGCCCATACAGTTGTACCCTACTACAGCAGTGATTCAGCTCAACGTGTATGTTTAAATATATGAGATTATTGAAAGTGTGTGGTCACTGCCGTAAGCATGTAACAGAGTTAATAGTACCATCTGGGAGAGAAGCAGTCCTTGAGCTAATAAATGAGACATGGAGATCAAGCTAACTCCCAAAACCTGGAGGAATGCACATATTGTCCCCATTTTAAAAACCAACAAACCCCCAGATGAACCCAAAAGCTGTCACCCGATATCTCTAACATTGTGCCTGGGCAAAATTGCTGAAAGAATGATAAACACACGTCTCTATTGGTTCCTTGAGAGTTCCAGTATTCTGTGTCATGAACAGGCAGGCTTCAGAGCCACCAGCTGCACAGAAGACCAGCTTTTTCGGTTGATGCAAAGAATTCATGATGGCTTTCAGAATAAGAAACATACTGTTGCTATCTTCTTTGACCTCTAGCAGGCCTATGATTGAGTATGGAGATGATTGGCATAGGAATACATGGCAGGTGATACAACTGGATAAAATATTTTTTGATTGATTGAACAATCCAGACAAAGATAAACTATGCAATCTCATCTAAAGAAGTCTTAGAGGAAGGCTTACCACAAGGCTCATCATTAAGCTGCATTCTATTTCTCATCTATATCAATGACAGCTGACCAGATCAAAGCCTAAAAAGCTCTTTACCCTGATGACCTGGCAATATGGCAGAGTCATGAGAATGTTGAAAGTGGAGCTCAGAGACTAAACGGAGACCTTAGAAGACTTCATGAGTACTGCCAAACATGGAAACTAAAGGTCAACTATACAAAGACTGTGTACACTATCTTTACCAAAAGCCATAAAGTAGCAAAGAAGAATATCATCCTGTGGCTAGACAAACACCAAGTGACAAAAGAAGAACATCCAACATATCTTGGAGTCACACTTGATCGGCAGCTCAACCTCAAGAACCATATTGAGAATACAAAGAACAAAGCACTGAGGAGATTACAACTATTAAAGAGGCTTGCTGGCACTAAATGGGGATCAGACAAGGATACTTTGAGAGGCTTGTACCTTGGCTATGTCCGTTCTGTGATAGAATACAACAACTCACTGCTTACAACCTGCTCCAAGACAAACCTAGGCTCTCTTGACAGAGTGCAAAGCAGTGCCCTTCAATTAATTAGTGGAGCTATGAGATCATCTTCAACTGCTGCATGTGAAATACACACAGATGTGGAACCCCTTGGGTTGTGGAGGGATAAAGCTGCTTTAGAAGTTTATGAAAGATGTAAGAGAATGAACCTAAACCACCCCAATAGACACCTTGTAGAAAACACGTCAGCCTTACACCATGTCCATGAAATACAGGACAGATACCACCTCCCAGAAAGAAGACAAGATCTACAGAAAGTAGTACAGAATTTACCACCACATAGTCACTTAAAAGCACCAGAAGTACAAATAAAATTAGTAGATGTAACAACCAAACATTCTGACCCAGTCAGTCTTATGAGTGCATCACAACGAACCATTGATGCCTACCCTGAAGAATGGTTGCATGTCTATACTGACAGATCTGCATTTAAGGCCACCATCAAAGCAGGTTATGAAGTCTACATATGTTACCCAGATGGATCCTCTGACGAACTGTTTGATGCATGCGGGGAGTTTTGCTCCAACTACGAAGCTGAAATCATTGCACTGGAAACATCCATATACCATCTGTATTCAATGCCTTTCCCTCAAAGGCTCAAAACATCATCATTTTTATTGACTCAGTGTCTGCCCTTCAAGCTTTGGAAGGTAGTGGACATTGTAGAACTGAAATAGCCAAATTAATCCTGGATGCTGATCACCTTATCACTTCCTATGGCATCAGAATAGTTATGCAGTGGATCACTGGTCACTCAGATACACCAGGTAATGACAGAGCAGACAGAAAGGAACAAGACAAGAACAACCACTCACAGCAACAACTCTCCAAACAGCCAAATCACTCATACGAACAACAAACAAAGAAACTTGGCTTAACAGATGGGCCATGGGAAACACTGGGAGAGAGGTTTACAGACATATGGCCGGTCCTGATCCTAATGACAACATTGGCCATCTTACAAGAAGGGATCAGAGCACCATTTTCGGCTCAGAACACAACACATACCACTCAACAGTCACTTGAACAGAATCCAACCACAACACTCTCCAGACCACCATCTCTTTGAGTGCCCAGCACTCGATGATGTTAGGAAAATGCTCCTTCCTCCGAGGCCAGATAAGTTGAACACCTTGCATGGAGAAACAAAACAACTTGCATAAACATACAGATATCACTACATGACACTGGGCTGAAGGGCAAGAGCCCAAGTGCCGCTGGAACAATAACAACAACAATAACAACAACAATAGTATCATAAATAAAGTTTTTAGATGTGATCCATCAGAAAAACACATTACTCTGATTTTTTAAATTTAAACATGAATGAACTTGTGAAACACAAGGCATTAGCCAATGATATTGAAGGGGTGATCTGATGCATTTGTATTTATATATTCTTGAATATGTGGGGTAAACAAAAACAGATAATGTTTGCCTTACTAGGACAAAGAAATGCCAGTGTTACGACCACAAGGTCTTCATCAGGGACCAACTAATTAAAATAGCAGAGATAAGAAAGTGAGCTAAACGCATAAAAATATTTGAAAGTGATATAAGCCATAAATGGGAAGCACTTTAGTCAGTCTGGAAACTCCCAGGGGAAACTTTTTAAGGCAGAAGCAGTTATCAGTAGTCATCTTTGCAAATACAGGGTTTTTAATTGTTTTTTTTCTTTGTTTTGTTTTTAAAGAGATCAGATCATGCCACGTTGTGTCAGTAGTTTAATAATTGTTTTTTTAAAAGATATAACAACTTACTAGTCATTTCTGTAGGTACAGCAGGGCTATTATCTGGATGGGTCTCCTCTTCTCTTAACAACAATCAGGCTATCACACTTCCTTATCACAAGGGCTAGCATTTTGATCATTTTGCATCTTATTTTTGGACATAACCAAAACATTGCTAAATTGAATATAAACGTGTTTCAATAAAAACAATGCTGATTTAAGAACCTTTGTTAAGGCAGTTTTGCATTTTTTGGTCATTTTTAAGCATTTTTTTTTTTTCATTACTTTGCATATTTTGGTATTTTTAATTTTAAAATATGCACATTTTAGTATTAACGTGTTCTTACTTATTGTTTTTTTTTTTAAACAAATTTCTTTACTTCATTGTTTCCCCCATGCCGTTTAATAATTTTCTTTACACCCATGAAAGCAAATGTTCCTGGTAAATTTTCCTGCATGAAGTCAAATTTTGAATTTCTACCTGGTGCCATTTATTCCTTGCAGAAGTCAACAGTTAACATAAAGAATTTCAGTTTGGCACAGTAACAACAAGAAAACAAAAAATTAAATTATATATTTTAGGTCCTTTTTGTGTTGTTTTCTGCTGTTCGTTTTCTTCTTTTAATAATACAAAATAATTTTAATTTAGCTTGGAAACTAAACCAAAAAAAACAAAGACAGTTATGTTTTAGGTCATTATTTTCGTTTTCTAGGGCCTTTTTTTTGGCGTTCTTCTGGGTCTTGTGCATTTTTATAGGTCATTTTTTGGCAATTTTTAGGTCATTAAAATCCTAGCCATACTACATAAAAAAAAAAAAAGCCATACTAATCACTTTAGTGTTCGCTGGTGTAGCACTTTTAATTTCCTTTAAAGCTGCATCCTTAGCATAAACAATTGTACTAACTGTTTGGCGAGCTAGGCCTAGCTTACAGGCTATCTCAGCCATAGACATGCCTTGCTGACTTAGTTTAATCATAGGTAACTTTGTTTTTCAAGTAAGAGGCTTACGGCTTATTTTTTGTATCACTACACTTAATGTCCATTATAAATAAACACAAAAATATTACACTACATAAAAGTAAAAAGTCTGTAAAAGTTTTGAAAATTGCCAGTAATACACAAAGAGAAGGAGAGCAAACAACTTCTGTAAACAGATTAAACAAAACAGATGCTGAACGGCGCAGATGCACTCTCTTTCTCAGCTGTTGAGTGCGAGTGTGTCATGCCAAAAATCGCCAAATGAGCGAGGCAAGCGCCAAAAATTATGAACAAATGATTTAAAAGCGCTGTATCGGCAAAGCTTTGAAAAGCAGGGTATGACTATATAGACCCATCAGTGTAATTATTCAGAGACGCTGAAACAAAATGCATTCAGAAATTATTATTCATACAGAATGTTTCAAAACAGGATAACACGGAGAAAGAGACTGACAAATTTAATTTCTCTGGGCCTATCAACTGCATGCACCATGAGCTCCAGTTTAAGTAAGCCCATGTCAGTATTAGTATTTTTAAAGCAGCCTGTGCTATGATAAAAGGCTGGGAAGGCTTGTCAGGTAGTGCAGTGAGCTGGTGGCAAAGATATATTTCTAACGGTAGGTACCACAAACTGATTTTTCATATTTGTTAAATTGACAATTCAGTAAGATATTTAGAAAGTACATTAAAAAAAAACAAAATTAAAAAAAAACAAAAAACATCAAAATCGGTCTATAAATAAAATAGTTATGAATTTTTATTTTATTTTTCGACTTTGAAATTGTATTGCTCCGTCTGAAAGTGAAAATGGGTCATCTTTGACATCACCAAAGGATCACAAATAACATGTATAAGCACATATAAGGTCATGTTTGTGTTAAAAACTACTTGTAATTGTAAGAAATTAAGAAATGGAAGGCATGGAGGACATAAAAAGGCCAATATGCTCTTTTCAAATTTAAAGAAAATCAGGTTAGTCGTGTGTTTTTGGTTACAAAATCAGCTCGACACACAATTTTAAAGTGTCAATGCTCAAAATCTATGCACTGTAGACACTCAATATCTGTGATATCCAATGTCATAGTCATACTAAGTAAGCCCAATTTTTTCTAAACATGTCACATTATTCTGAACAAGGTTATTATGAGTTGAACAAACCGCTCAATTCGTCAAGATTTCTACATGTTTACAAAGAACAGAAAAAATTTACTTATGAAGTTACAGTAATGATCCATGTATCATTTTAAATAAATAAATAAATGACGCTATCTTTTACGTCATTTCCTTCGAGATTTCTTGAAGAGAGGACTGCGATCTTGCGTATTCTGAGCATTTACATTTCTAGCTAAGTGACTTGTTCCGAAGTTTTGTTCATTCTCTTTTTTTTTGTTTCGTTTATTATTTGTATTATCATTGTACTTTTTCCATCTGCTTGTATCGCTCATTTTGTATTGTTTCTTATCATCGTATGTTTTTGTAGTACCTATTACTATATGTAATTCTTGTCTTCGTCACCTGTTTGTGGCTGACAAAGGGTAAAACCCGAAACGTCCCTTGTCTCATGTGAAGTTTTTTGTAAAACTGATTCAATACCTTTTTATTAGTTTATAAACTTATATTCCTTACCAGTTTTACAGCAGCCCCTTAATTTATTTACTTATACTATACTACAATCATTGCTGCTACCCTGTTTCCGTTTCGTGACTACTATATTTTGTGTGCTTCTCTTGTTTCATATTTTTACATTTGTTCATTATGCCTTATCAAAAACAGTTGATTTCTTCTCTTCATTCTTTCATCACCCATTCATTTTCTCTCATGCCTTCTGATATATCTCGTACTGCTTGTGACTTAGCCTTTACTATATACAAGAAGACACGCTGTACATGTCACATTAATTTTCTCAAGAACTGTCTCCATGCTAGAGTTATTCCCAAAGGGTTTGTCTCTAGCTTCCATCTATCGGCGGGACTTCCTCATCTTGCTGACCAGCACCGCTTACAACAAGTTGAGAAGAAATGTTCCTTCCAACGTATGAGGTGCGTCATTGCTATACATAAACGCCAGCTGACAGTTTGAACTTTCGAAATCCAACCTTACACAATAGCTACGTCTACTGACTTCTTTGTGCCCGGCAGCGTTCCTTCTTATTCGCACTATTATCCATGACACGAATAGGGAGCTGTATACTCGTTTGTGCACACATAAAAAAGAGAAATTGCGCCGCCTCCGTCCGCAACCTCCTTCAGGGTCCTCTATTCAGTCTTCTACCCAAGCTAAAGTTATTTGCATTCCTCCAGATTTGCATCTGTCTCCTGATGAATTGTCTGTCCTGAGCAAAGGTCTTAAGTTTGTTCCTCTTCGTTCTAATTTTGACAAATATTCTCTGCTTCAGGATGTTCACAGCTTCCATCGCCGCATGCGTCTCAAATATTACCATCGTAATGGTAATGATTCTACCAGGGTTTCCGATACTGATGATATCTTTCGTCGTTTTGGCAAACCTAAACTAGACTGGACTCCAGCTCCAGGAGCTTCTCGTGCTCTGGATTTATATATTGCCAATACTTTACATGACATTGACCAGCTTACTCTACGCCGTCTCCGTCGATCTAACCTCACGTCTTCTGAATGGCGGGCATTGTCACGCCTTAGAAACCGTGAGGATATTGTTATCAAGCCGGCAGACAAAGGTGGTGCTGTGGTTGTATGGCGTAAGGACCTATACATTCATGAAGGAGTTACACAGCTAGGTAACACCACCTTTTACTCACCTTGTTCTGGTGATGCTACAGTCCGGAATAATCTTACTGTTTATGAGACTATCCGGGGCCTTGTCCGTGATGATCTTCTTCCTTCTGGTGCTTTATCTCTCCATATTTTTGATAGTAGTCTTGGTAAGCCTTCCTTCTACATGCTTCCTAAGGTGCATAAAATTGCTAACCCTGGTAGGCCTATTGTTTCAGCCTGCTCTTGTCCCACTGAACGTATTTCTGAATTCCTTGATAGTATTTTCCAGCCTTTGGTCGCCAATCTGCCTTCTTATTTGAAAGACACTACTCATGCTATCACTACCTTTGATTCGATCAGATTCAAGCCTGATCGTACTTACCGTCTTTTCCTCCTAGATGTTTGTTCCCTTTATACTTCTATTCCACATGCTGATGGTCTCAAGGCACTCCAATTTTTTCTCGACCAGCGTACTGATCTTACTATAAGTACAGGTCCGCTTTTTCGCCTTGCTGAGTTGGTTCTTAATCTCAACTCTTTTGAGTTTAATGGCCAATTCTTTAACCAAATCAGTGGCGTTGCTATGGGTACTAAGATGGGCCCTAGTTACGCTTGCCTTTTTATGGGCCACTTTGAATATTTGGTCTTTCATAGTTACGATGGACCAATACCCGAATTTTACCGTCGTTATATTGATGATGGTATTGGCATTACAGACATGTCTGAGGTAGACCTCCGTCGATTCATTGACTTCTTCTTCTTCTTCCGTCCTTAGCCACCGACCGTCAAAGCAGTCAGTGGCCATTACGCCTAGTGGCATCTTAGGGCAACAGCAGATAGGTTTTCTTTGCCATTGTTTCCCATCACGCCTATTGGCGTCTTTAGGGCAACGGCAAATCAATCCATTTGCTGTTGTTTCCGTAATCGAAGTGACTGGCAAACGGGTGATCAGCCCGTTGATCGATTCATTGACTATGTTGGAAATTTCAATCCTGCCATCAAATTCACTTCTGAAATTTCTACGACTTCAGTGAACTTCCTTGACATCACTGTGACTATTAGCCCTACTGGTCTTAAAACGTCTGTTTATTATAAGACTACTGACGCTCACGGTTTCCTTCTTTATACTTCATCCCATCCTCTTAGTTGTAAAAATTCCATTCCCTTTTCTCAACTTCTTCGCTTGCGTCGGTTATGTCACAATGACGATGATTTCCATCAGTGAGCTCAAGAGATGCTCGAGTTCTTTCGCCAACGTCTTTATCCAGAACATGTTTTATCTGATGCTCTTTATCGTATCACACGCGTCACTCGTCAGATTGCACTCACTACTAAACCTTCTGTCCAATCTGACAGACTCAAACTGGTTCTAACTTTCTATCCTCACTGTCTGGCAGTGAAGAGAATTCTGTTTCGACATCTGCCTATTCTCCACTCTGATCCTGATACCAGAGAGTTGTTTCGTGATACACCTTTGGTAGCATATCGTAGGGATAGAAATTTTAGGGATATTCTTGTACACAGTCGTCTGCGACATACTAGCCCTTCATACTTTGGTACTAAACCGTGCCAACGCTGTATATGTAAGAGCTGTCCGTTTGTACTCCAAACTGAGACAGTCACTTTTCCGAAAAGGAAAATTTTTCATTAAAGAGTCTTTCACGTGCGAATCCAGAAACCTTATTTATGCTATCATCTGCAAGAGGTGTGGCATGACCTATATTGGTGAAACTGGCAGGCATTTGGCAGACAGGTTTCGTGAGCACTTGAATGACATTTATCATGGCAAACATTTACCGGTGGCCCTTCATTTCAATAGGCCTGACCATTCAGGTAAATCCGATATCCATGTCGCGGCCCTCCGTTCATGTGTCGGGGATGACAGGACTCGCTTTTCATTAGAGAATCGTCTTATTTTTCAATGGGGCGTTTTATGTCCTGAAGGTCTCAATATTCAACATCATTTTGCATAAATTCTGGTAGCTTTTCTCTCTCTTTCATTCTTCTTTATTCGTTGTTTTTTCGATCTATCTTCTTATGTTTTGGTTTTGGTTCGTTTCATATCCTTTTGTATCTCTAAAAAATGACGCTATCTTTTACGTCATTTCCTTCGAGATTTCTTGAAGAGAGGACTGCGATCTTGCGTATTCCGAGCATTTACATTTCTAGCTAAGTGACTTGTTCCGAAGTTTTGTTCATTCTCTTTTTTTTTGTTTCGTTTATTATTTGTATTATCATTGTACTTTTTCCATCTGCTTGTGTCGCTCATTTTGTATTGTTTCTTATCATCGTATGTTTTTGTAGTACCTATTACTATATGTAATTCTTGTCTTCGTCACCTGTTTGTGGCTGACGAAGGGTAAAACCCGAAACGTCCCTTGTCTCATGTGAACTGTTTTTTGTAAAACTGATTCAATACCTTTTTATTAGTTTATAAACTTGTATCATTTTAAAGCTTTTTTCAAGCACATTTACTTTGACTTGTTAAGCACAGTATAGGCTCAAAGATGCCTTGTTTGATGCAAATGCACAATTATTCATATTTTTTGACACCCACAAAAATTGCAAAAAAATTAACCATTTAAGGTATATTTATATATCATACATCATTTTAAAGCCGTTTTACAGCTCTTTGCAATGGAATTCAAATAAACTATGTTTATATGACATATTGATATTGATGGCAGAGCTGGTCTTCTACCTTTTCCATTCTTTAAGAAATGTTTATGTAAAGCTCAATATGTATCATCACATACACTGTCACCTGCAGACAGACTGTAACAAATACATGTACTATGTAGATGGGCCTAGTTTATAGTATGAATAAATATAATATAAATAACACTTGAAAGAAGAACTAGTTTATCCAGATTCTAAATTCTAGGCCCTAACTAACATAATTCATAATGCCACTGCATATATAAATAATCTATTCGGCAAATGAAAGCAACTGCCGTGATTGCTTACATTAAATGAGGTCACCAAACTGACTGAGTTTTTGAGCGATTGGGGCATTAATTAATCATGATTAAAAAGTATCTAAATACCAATTTTAATTGTGCACGATGCTTTTGAAACTGCCAACGATATTTAAATCGCCCTCAAATAATTAAATTGCCAAAACAAAAGCTAAATCGAGCGAATGACATTTTCATTGTTCCAACCTTGAATCTTCTACCTGCACTCCCCTTGCTAATTGAGTAATTCCCTTGGTTTTATTTTAGTTTTCACAGTCGTACTTATTTCAGTATAAATTAAATGTTATCAATTTTCAAAAATATACGCAGGTAGTTTCTCTCATATGTGTGCTCAGTAGAATCAGCCCGATAGTTTCTCTCATTTGCATCACGCTCAGGGGGGTTGATCTTTCCTGTAGAACATCCTTCATGACTAGACACAAGCGAAAAAAACTTGTTGGGTTGCTTGTCGTTAATGAAAACTTGCTCTTTCAACAAATCTCAGAAAATGGTAAATATTTGCACACTGATAATTGAATAGATGGCGAATCTATGGATGTAAGGCAAGCAGGGATCCAGCTCTTGGAAGCACACTTAAAAAGTCAACTTTGTCATTACTTCGAAATTTGTGCAACTAATTCCACATCAATCGGGGCTTGTCTTATACGAAAATTAGGCCCAATCACTCTTCTTTCCATTGATCATAAATTTGGAGAGAATAACTCTTTGTTGATATAGCAACATGTGTTTGAATGACGCGCGGGTAACTCCAGAGTTTGCAGACGCATCAAAAACCCCATATACTGATGTTTTTCGCTGCAATTTTTCTGTCATTTACAAAATACCGTACATTCCGTCTTCAAGTTTACATATTTTGAGAGAGAAAAGAATACAGAATTATCTTGTGTACATTTTATTATAATACATACAAAGATGCAAGAGCAGCAAAACAACAAAGAAGACCTTGTTTCCCCTATCTGCCCCGCGAAGGACATTTTTCCAGTGAAATGTCCGGGCAGTTTGTGGTACCTACTAACTGGAGAAAACATACGAAATTATCCAGTTAGATTTGACAGCAAGAACGTCACAGAAAGCTCATTTTAATAATGGAATTTTGCTTGGAAAGTATACATTTGTCAGACATAGATTACACAGAACTTTGTTCAGCTCGTCAGTTTAGATCATATCTGACATAGTCTGATTCAATTAATAGTGCACCACTTTATGATAGTCTCATTCGGTTAACAGTGCACCCTTTTATGATTGTCTCATTCAGTTAATAGTGCACCATTTTATGATTGTCTCATTCAGTTAATAGTGCACCATTTTATGATTGTCTCATTCAGTTAATAGTGTACCATTTTATGATTGTCTCATTCAGTTAATAGTGCACCATTTTATGATTGTCTCATTCAGTTAATAGTGCACCATTTTATGACCGCCTCATTCAGTTAATAGTGCACCACTTTATGATAGTCTCATTCACTTAATAGTGCACCATTTTATGATTGTCTCATTCAGTTAATAAAAGGTAAAGGATCCCGTTACACGCCCATTGAGGCATATTGGGAATATGGTGTTAGGCCCATATTTTCTTGACCATCGGCACACTAGGGGTGATGTGGTCAGCATCATGCCGGCCGCCTTAACCTTCCCAGAAGTTGCTCTGGTACCCGATTGGGGCTGGGTCGACCCAGGAGCCGTTTGCGGCCTAAAAAGATCCCACATCATCTGGGGATCGAACCATAGACCACTGAGCTAGGAAGCCAGTGCACCAACCACTATGCTACTGCGGCTCCCTCATTCAGTTAATAGTGCACTATTTTATGATAGTCTCATTCAGTTAATAGTGCACCATTTTATGTTAGTCTCATTTAGTTAATGGTGCACCATTTTATGATAGTCTCATGCAGTAAACAATGCACCACTTTATGATAGTCTCATTCAGTTAATAGTACACCACTTTGACAAGTAATGCCTACACATATTCATGCACACTTGCTAAATCTGTCAATACTAGTAATAACCCGCCAAAATTGGCAGGTTTTTAATTATTTGTGAATGACGCGATCATCTCTTCCTTTTAGCCATCTTATCATTTTGATCCATAACAATAAGTGTGCAATACTTTAAATTAAAATTTTGTCTTACATTTTAAGGTTATTTTTAAGAAAAATGATGAGTTAAATCCGTTTCCTGAATGAAACTGGACAGAAGAGTATCTTGATTGTCTTTTGATTAATGCACACCATCACACTTTTCTATTTTCGCGAGAGTACATATAAGGGAAACAATACAATTATTGTCTAACTGTGAACCACAGTTGCACCCCTTTAGCTGTGGTGAAAGTTAATGTACTCTCTCGAAAATAGAAAAAGTGCGCAAATGACGGTGTGCAAAATGTGACTGAAGTACATACGTGGGGAATTATGGTATTGGATATTTGCTTTTCAGATGGTATCTTCAGCAACCAGAGCAGCCACCTCGTCGACTGAAACCAACAAAGCTACCAACAAAGAAACCGGTGATAATTAATTGTATTTTTTTTAAAAATGAAATATGGTATTTCAGGGAACTTTAGCTGCGTTTTAAGGATCTATGTTTTGTTTTCATGTTATAAATTGTCTATTATGTTCTTAGAGGGGAACTGTAGAATGTTTTGGGTTAAAATCAGGAGTGACTGGTCCTGATTTCATGGTCTGTGTAAGTAATTATGCTTTGTATTTTTTTATTCAACCATCTACATGAAACTTGAAGTGTGCATGACACACTTTACACGATTATACAAACATTTATTTCAACATATTTTATCAAAATTTGTGAATTTTATTAAATTAAAAAAATACACTTAAAAAAAGTTTTTAAGTGTATTTTTTTTTTAATTTAATAAAATTCACAAAGTAACATTTTTATTATGTACTACCTTTTGGGGTATCTTTGTCCTCTCAAGGCTGTGTGTGGTCCCGGATGCCGGGTCCTCCCAGCGCAGTAGAGGCAGTGAGTGGGAACTGTGCCTGTGCCAGACTGCCCTTTTTTCGAGGACCTTCGGTCCCGAATGGATTTTGGCTGGACGGGCGTCTGGGAGGCATGGCGAAATGGTTTTATAGCGACAGGAGTAGAGTACACATGAGGGCAAGTTTGGGGCACAGCGGATTGATCTACCGCTTGCTTGTCACAATGATCACAGAAACAACAATTAAAAGTCTGTTGTACCAATATACGCCGTTAGGTGTGACGGAACAACGGACGATTTCTTGTTGCCCTAATGACGCCGCAAGGTGTTATGGCCGAAGACTGCTTAGTCGGTCGGCGGTCAAAGGAATAATAATAATAATAATAATAATAATAACCTTTTGGGGTGTTAACTGGTTGCTTCTCTGCAAACTGGTTATCAATGCATTTATCACAGCCTCATATGAAGTTAAATCATGTTACCACAGAAAATTGTATTCTTCCTATCTTCATTTGTGTTTAAAACAAAAACTTTTTAAGTTGTTCAAGCAGAAATAACTTGGTGAAGATTAACCTGGGGCTGTAATAGGATGATCGAGATAGTGGTTGCAAACATAATGGTGCTTTAAGGTAAAATCATATTCATACATTTGTTTAAATACTAATACAATCAGTGAATTGTTTTTTTTTTTTTTTTCTCTTTTGGAGCTGTAATGATGTCAGGCAAGGATGTGCACTATCAACTTATCTGTTCTGTCTGTGCAGTAATAACATAATGATATCCACAGAAGATATGCCAAGAATTCCAGTCAGTAAATATAATATTAAAACCCTTTGATGTGCCAATGAGTTGCACTAGTAGAATGTGAAGAAAGAGCTACATTAAGCAATACAGTAGTAACAAGAACTTGATGTAGATGCCTTATCTTAAATAGCCAGAAGACAGAGCAGTGGTCATCTCAGAGAAACAGAATTTAAAATCTTGTACCAAATATTAATAAACCAGTTTGGAACAAAGTTCATAGATTCACATATCAAGGCACACTAATGGAAGATGCATCACAGAAATAAAGTACAGACTAGCCCAAGAAAGTAACAACATGCACTAGAGTTCTGTGCATAAAGTCTTTTTCAGTGGAAATAAGAAAAACAATTCTTCAAATGTCATTTAGGAGCGAACTCAACCTCGTGGAAGCAAATCATAGACAGAGTATCAGTTTTTAAAAATCCCTGCAAGGCTCAGGCGTGGTTTTTTTTCCCAGACAAATATCATGGGCAGCCAAAAATTGTAGAGAGGCCAGTTCTGCAAGGACACTTAATGCACACATCAGTAGGAAGTAGTAGGAGTAGCTGAAAAAAAAAACAACAACAGGAGACCGATATGACCCATGTGGGCCTATTCCCTTTAGAGTGTAAAGGAATTTTGAATGTTGTAACACTTGTCTGATGATGGGACTACTTCTAATGATCCAGTTGCCTCCTGTTGTAATGATGTGTATAGTATCCTGTCATTGTTCAGTTACCTCCTGTTGTAATGTGTATAGTTTCCTGTCATTGTTCATATTGTTGGGGCATGTTGTGAGAAGAGATGTGTGATCTTGTGACAGGAAAAAAAGAGGGAGCAAACAGAACTGATAAATAGAACCAGAGACAGGATGACTTACACCATTTGGCATGGCACTTAAAAGAAGAATCAGAAAACTATTCACCAGCATGTATATAATAAAAATGTGTTACTGTGATCATTTTTGACAAATGAAAGATAGATGCAGAGATATGCTATAGAATTTGGTGAACATTAATATGTTTTAATCAAATATGTCCAACCCTAATAAAATCAAAAGTAATGACTATTCTGTTTCTGTTTAACACACTGGGAGAATAAGTACATTGTGGGACATCAGTGAAGCATCTGAAATATACCCTTGTTGTTAGAACACAGACATAAACAAAGAGGGAAACTCGAGGTCAGTGAGTAGTATGCTGCATTATGATGCTTGATGCAGGCTTTCTGTAAAACAGACCAGTATGGTATGAGATGCTTCAGTTGCTGGTATGATGATTACAAATATGGTATGAGATGCTTTAGTTGCTGGTATGATGATTACAAATATGGTATGAGATGCTTCAGTTGCTGGTATGATGATTACAAATATGGTATGAGATGCTTTAGTTGCTGGTATGATGATTACAAATATGGTATGAGATGCTTTAGTTGCTGGTATGATGATTACAAATATGGTATGAGATGCATGCTTTAGTTGCTGGTATGAGATGCTTTAGTTGCTGGTATGATGATTACAAATATGGTATGAGATGCTTCAGTTGCTGGTATGATGATTACAAATATGGTATGAGATGCTTCAGTTGCTGGTATGATGATTACAAATATGGTATGAGATGCTTTAGTTGCTGGTATGATGATTACAAATATGGTATGAGATGCTTTAGTTGCTGGTATGATGATTACAAATATGGTATGAGATGCTTTAGTTGCTGGTATGATGATTACAAATATGGTATGAGATGCTTTAGTTGCTGGTATGATGATTACAAATATGGTATGAGATGCTTTAGTTGCTGGTATGATGATTACAAATATGGTATGAGATGCTTCAGTTGCTGGTATGATGATTACAAATATGGTATGAGATGCTTTAGTTGCTGGTATGATGATTACAAATATGGTATGAGATGCTTTAGTTGCTGGTATGATGATTACAAATATGGTATGAGATGCTTCAGTTGCTGGTATGATGATTACAAATATGGTATGAGATGCTTCAGTTGCTGGTATGATGATTACAAATATGGTATGAGATGCTTCAGTTGCTGATATGATGATTACAAATATGGTATGAGATGCTTCAGTTGCTGGTATGATGATTACAAATATGGTATGAGATGCTTCAGTTGCTGGTATGATGATTGCTTCAGTTATGGTATGAGATGATTTAAATTGCTGGTATGAGATGCTTTAGTTGCTGGTATGATGATTACAAATATGGTATGAGATGCTTCAGTTGCTGGTATGATGATTACAAATATGGTATGATGATTACAAATATGGTATGAGATGCTTCAGTTGCTGGTATGATGATTACAAATATGGTATGAGATGCTTCAGTTGCTGGTATGATGATTACAAATATGATTACAAATATGGTATGAGATGCTTTAGTTGCTGGTATGATGATTACAAATATGGTATGAGATGCTTTAGTTGCTGGTATGATGATTACAAATATGGTATGAGATGCTTCAGTTGCTGGTATGATGATTACAAATATGGTATGAGATGCTTCAGTTGCTGGTATGATGATTACAAATATGGTATGAGATGCTTCAGTTGCTGGTATGATGATTACAAATATGGTATGAGATGCTTTAGTTGCTGATATGATGATTCAGTTGCTGGTGTGATGATTACAAATATGGTATGAGATGCTTCAGTTGCTGGTATGATGATTACAAATATGGTATGAGATGCTTCAGTTGCTGGTATGATGATTACAAATATGGTATGAGATGCTTCAGTTGCTGGTATGATGATTCAGTTGCTGGTATGATGATTACAAATATGGTATGAGATGCTTCAGTTGCTGGTATGATGATTACAAATATGGTATGAGATGCTTCAGTTGCTGGTATGATGATTACAAATATGGTATGAGATGCTTCAGTTGCTGGTATGATGATTACAAATATGGTATGAGATGCTTCAGTTGCTGGTGTGATGATTACAAATATGGTATGAGATGCTTCAGTTGCTGGTATGATGATTACAAATATGGTATGAGATGCTTCAGTTGCTGGTATGATGATTACAAATATGGTATGAGATGCTTCAGTTGCTGGTATGATGATTACAAATATGGTATGAGATGCTTCAGTTGCTGGTATGATGATTACAAATATGGTATGAGATGCTTCAGTTGCTGGTATGATGATTACAAATATGGTATGAGATGCTTCAGTTGCTGGTGATTACAAATATGGTATGAGATGGTTGCTATGAGATTACAAATATGCTGAGATCTTCAGTTGCTGGTATGATGATTACAAATATGGTATGAGATGCTTCAGTTGCTGGTATGATGATTACAAATATGGTATGAGATGCTTCAGTTGCTGGTATGATGATTACAAATATGGTATGAGATGCTTCAGTTGCTGATATGATGATTACAAATATGGTATGAGATGCTTCAGTTGCTGGTATGATTACAAATATGGTATGAGATGCTTCAGTTGCTGATATGATGATTACAAATATGGTATGAGATGCTTCAGTTGCTGGTATGATGATTACAAATATGGTATGAGATGCTTCAGTTGCTGGTATGATGATTACAAATATGGTATGAGATGCTTCAGTTGCTGGTATGATGATTACAAATATGGTATGAGATGCTTCAGTTGCTGGTATGATGATTACAAATATGGTATGAGATGCATCAGTTGCTGGTATGATGATTACAAATATGGTATGAGATGCTTCAGTTGCTGGTATGATGATTACAAATATGGTATGAGATGCTTCAGTTGCTGGTATGATGATTACAAATATGGTATGAGATGCTTCAGTTGCTGATATGATGATTACAAATATGGTATGAGATGCTTCAGTTGCTAGTATGATGATTACAAATATGGTATGAGATGCTTCAGTTGCTGGTATGATGATTACAAATATGGTATGAGATGCTTCAGTTGCTGATATGATGATTACAAATATGGTATGAGATGCTTCAGTTGCTGGTATGATGATTACAAATATGGTATGAGATGCTTCAGTTGCTGGTATGATGATTACAAATATGGTATGAGATGCTTCAGTTGCTGATGATGATTACAAATATGGTATGAGATGCTTCAGTTCTGATATGATGATTACAAATATGGTATGAGATGCTTCAGTTGCTGATATGATGACTATCTTAAATGACGTCATTTTCCAGTTTTCTATTGCCGAGAAGGCAGCCTGCGGGTCTGAGAAGACTACACTATCATTTGGTTCTACGAGGGACGGTCAAAAAGTAATGCCTCATAATTTTTAATTTCATTCAATAGGCAAGAAAACAGATAAAATTCACATTGAAATGTAGCCCCAAGTCTAAACTTCAAAAATTTATTTCTCAATGTAGTCTCCGTTATTTGTTACAGTTTTTGTCCATCTTCTCACAAGGGCATGTATCCCCGCATGGTAAAAATTTGTGTCCTTTTTCCTAAACCACTGGCGTACAGCGCGTTTAAGGGTCTCGGTGTCCTTAAAGTGATGTCCGCGAAGATCTTCTTTCAGTAGTCCGAACAGATGGAAGTCAGAAGGTGCAAGATCGGGACTGTAAGGGGGATGTGGTAATAATGTCCAGCCAAATTCTGCAATCGCATCAATGGTGCATTTAGCGGTGTGTGGCGTGGCATTATCGTGCAACAGTAGTGCAGTTCTCTGATCTTTTAATAGGTAAAGTCGCCAAAGACGACCTCTAAGCTTCTTCAAAGTTTCAATGTAACGGTCTGCATTCAACGTGTTTCCCTGTTCCAAGAAGTCGAGAAAAATCACACCCTTCTCATCCCAAAACACGGAGGCCATAACTTTCCCTACAGATGGTGAACTTTTGAACTTCTTTCTTGTTGGCGATGTTGTGTGATGCCATTCCATTGACTGCCTCTTGGATTCTGGTTAAAAAAAATGAACCCAAGTCTCATCACCTGTCACAATATTCGATAAAAACTCTTCTCCTTCAGTTTCGTAACGGTGCAGGAGGTTGATGGCTATGGTTTTCCTTGTTTCGTTATGTCTGTCTGTCAACATTCTGGGTACCCACCGTGCACAAACTTTTGAATAACACAGGTCTTTAATGATGTTCTGGACACTGCCTTTACTAATGGACAACATGGAAGAAAGTTCATCCAGTGTTACCCGACGGTCACCACGAATGATGCCATCAACTCGATGAATGTTGTGTGGAGTCACTGCCGTAGACGGACGGCCAGTCCGCTTTGCGTCAGCCATTGAGGATTGACCTACTTCAGCTTCGTCACAACGATGTACCCAACGCCGGACAGTGCTAACATCCACTGTTGAATCTCCATAAACATTCTTCAAATGTTCGTGGATGCGAATTGGGGTCTCGCCTTCAGCGTTGAGGAATTCTATGACATAACGTTGTTTTAACCGAACGTCTTTGGCAGCCATTTTTAAACTGTTACAGTGGTGCCACCTGTTACTGAAACAGGTTGGTAATGCTATACAGTGCAGAAGAGTGTTTGAGGAATCCTGCTAAATTTACAAATTGCACACCTATGCAGTATTTACATACATAAAAAATAGGAGGCATTACTTTTTGACCTTCCCTCGTATTTCATGTGATTAGAATAGTTCAAAGATTCTAGTTAAAGTTTTCTAGATGGCGACTACTTCTGCTTTGTAATTTGTGCACCAGGTACCTGCAATTTTGATGGGTTCTTCTGTGTTGGGTGGGATGATTATGGCTGCTTTAAACATCTGTGCAAGTATAGATAATTTCTTCATTTTGACAGATGGTTTCCATGGCAAGTGTTTCCAGCAGGTTAGGTAAACAAGTTAGTTTTATCTTGCTATAATCTGCTTGTGTATTACTCACACCAGAGATGTCAAACACTAGGGCCTCACACCAGAGATGTCAAATACTAGGGCCATTTTTTGGCCTTTAGAGAATCTGATTTTGGCCCACCAAACTGTCTCAAAAATTTTTAACTTTTTTGAATATTAACACATTAACTACCGCAAGCCGCTGTCAGCGGCTCACAAAATAATCACATTTGGACCGCAAGCCGCTCAGAGCGCCAATCTAATTTTATTAATAAAACGAATGAAAAATGTACTGAAACACTCTCTGATCTGGTTCGAGATTTTAAGTTGCCACCGGAAAACAAATTCCCAAAGCATGGTTGTTGTAGAACACTGGAAAATTGATATTATGTTCATATTTTTCAGCGTTTTGGGTTAGTTACCAAATCGTGTAAAACTGTTTACTGTGAAAGCTAGTGATAGGACAAAAAAAATTAGTGTACATCTCGTCTAACGGCTGAATAGGATAGAAACATGTTTCAACAATTGACTGATAGATCTAGCGACGAGGACAAGAGTGAAAACGGTGTGCACATTGATTGAAGTTGTGATTTTGATAGAGATGGGGCGCAAGCAGTTATAATTGTGAAAATATTGCAAGTCCTCGGCCATCGGAGGGCCGTTAAATAGCAACAACCTCTATTAGAGTTACAACCGGTGTTTATTGTAATAGTACATTCATTTATCTTTAAAATGACGTGTAATTCATAAAAATCTGTAAACAATTACGAAAACTACAGCTTGCTTTGTGCAAACACCTACAGGATGAAAATGGGAAAAAAATTTAATTCGGCCACAGTGTGTTTTTCAATTCGGTAGTTAATGTGTTAAGGGTATTTTTCAAAACATGACCCCAGCTCTAGTGACAGGACTATGTAGAATTATGAAAAATTAATAAAATGGATAATTTGAATATTTTGAGACACATTTAAAGTAAGGATATAGCAGAGTCATGCAAACAATTATTGAGAAGAAGAAAGATCAAACTGAATTTTCTAATTTGACCTTTCAGCATGGAAATTGTGAAACAGCTGACTATTTTGTTTTAAAAAGGTACTAAGTAAATTTGGTACACTGGGGAAGGAGGGGTCCAATTTGTTAATTACATAATTATAAAGTTCTCTGTACTTTTCCCATGTATACAAGGTAATTGTTTTAGTTTGTTTTTTTGCGTACGCCCACTATTACTCGAGGCGCAATCTCAGGTTAGTATGTCTAACCTGAGACTGATTTTTATGTGAGTATCCCTTTTTTTCTTGTACAGAGACAGGTGTCCCTCGCCATTCAGGCAGATACTCGCCGATTTCGGAGGTACCCATTAGAGCTGGGTCGGCTCAGGAGCCGTCAGTCCCTGGTCGACGACGCTACTTCAAATGTTCTCGCTAGGGCTTGAGTTAATCCAGTCCAAATCCTGGTCGACGAAAAATCTTCAAAATGTTCTCGCCCGGGTTTGATCCTGGGTCACCCGGTCGCCAGCGCAGTTTGGTAACCTCTACACCAGCGCCGCTCCCAAGGTTTTTTTTTTTTCGTACGCCCGCTAATACTCAAGGCGAAATCTCAGGTTATTATTTTTTTTTTTTTTTATGTCTAACCTGACATTGATTTTACGTGAGTATCCCTTTATTTCTTGTACAGAGACAGGTGTCCCTCGCCATTCAGGCAAATACTCGCCGATTTCGGAGGTACCCATTGCAGCTGGGTCGGCTCAGGAGCCGCCAGTCCCTGGTCGACGACACTCCTTCAAATGTTCTCGCCAGGTCTCGAGTTAATCCAGTCCAAATGCCGTCCCCCGGGTTTGATCCTGTATCACCCGGTCGCCAGAGCGGTGTTGTAACCACTACGCTAGCGCGGCTCCGCTCCCAAGGTAATTGTTAATATTAATCAGAATCGACGTCATTGCACTGTGGGCAAACCCATAGGTGCTCAGTCTTCCTCAGCAAATGTTGAAGGGTATGAATGGTAATTGTTCCTGTTGCGTACTGGTATACACGCCATATGCGTCCTCTCGTACATCCATCCCTGCTGGTCTTACGTTTGATGCCAAATTCCAGCAGTCTTAGTCTTGATGGTTCATTGATTGCTGTGTAATAGGTGATCGTGAATTGCCTTCAGTGTTTCTCTCTTATCCATGTCCAGTGCACCTTCTATGGGTGCTCCTGATGCTAGTGTGTCAGCTCTTTCATTTCCGCGTACCCCTGCATGACCATATCAGTTCTTGAAGATTCAATGCTTCTATGGAGGTTTTCCCATTCATGTTGGAGCCATCCATTTTGGACCTTTCGAAGCATGGATTGTGAGTCTGATAGAATAACTGGCTTTGGTAATAGTCTCAGATAGCCATCTTAAGGCAGCAGTAACTGCCTCGGCCCAAGTTCTGCACTCTCTATCAAGGCTGATGATGACTAGCTGGTAGTTTATCCATCTCTCATCCGACTTACTTCACTCGTCTCCCTTGAATACATTTTCAACTGTGGTCACCTGTCTAATAGTCTCCTCTGCCTGATATCCCACTCTTTATTTTTGCTCCTTTGATGTCAGCTATGTTCCCATGCAGGGGATGCCTTTTGTCTGTGGTTACTAGCATATACGTTTTTATCTGGGCCATCGCATATCTGGATCTAATTGACAGCAATACAAGCATGTGCCACATCATCACAATACCATATGCATCCCTTCATTTGAATGTGTTCCAGTCGTTCACATTGTGATATTGACAGCATGAGTATTCCCAGGCCATACTCGATTACAGACAAGACCAGCTGATGATACAGGAGACACAATAGTCTCTGCTCCTGGTGCCTGTTTTTAGGGCTGCCAGACCTCTCCTGCACTTCTGTATGATGTGATCAACATGGTGCTTATATGATAGCCCACAATCGAATGTTACTCAGGGTATTTCAACTTGTTCTGCCTTTCAATTTTCTGTCCACTGAGAGTAATGTCTGGAAGATCTGCTTTCTATATGGAGTTGTTCAAGGAGCACCAAAGCATACACTAATACAGGCTTTGTTGGGATTGACCTTGGAACTAATTTCGTCGCACCATTTAGAAACTGCCTGAAGTGTCTCATGTATGCTTTTAACCATTTCATGTCTATCTGAACCAGCCCTGTAAATGAGCAAGTCATCGGCAAACGTTAATGTTCATACCAAACCTGTTGATTGGATTGCAGCTATTTTGCTGTATAGATGTTAATGGAGAACCCTGGGGTAATCCCGGGCAATTGTGTTTAATTAGTCCTTGAGAAAATCACAGTGAAATAGGGAGTTTGACAATATTTATAACTCCAAGAGTCCAAAATTTCTGTGTATGACACTGTATCAGATCTGATAAACTCCAAGATTGTAGTATTCAGACTTCTGTGAATACAAACTTGACAGAGTTTGGAGCGAGATACAATATAGTTAGCCAGACACAAGGAACAATTGACTTTTAAAGAGCACCAGTTTAGCTGTTTAATGCTCGTAAATCTATCACTTAATGTTTATACTGCTGGTATCCCACATTTCTTGTTTCCAAAACTTAGTAAAAAGAAAAAAATAATTTAAAAAGTACAATTAATTTGGGAAATTTGAATAAAGTATTTCGTTGTGGAGTACAGTGGAAAAACAATTTGTTTAGTTTGGCACGAGAAGCTCTGTGTTTTTGAGGAATTTTTCAACATTATGAAACAAAGCATGGTTTTGTTCATACTGCTGTAGCAGGTGAGAGGACAGAAAGAGGAAGAATAAAGAAAAACTTTCAGAGTTAGCAACAAAATGTCTTTCAGAAAGTTCTGACTTAGAGTTTCTGTGCTTTTTATGCTAGCTAGTCATATCTCATATGATTGCTAAAGCAATGAATCCTTTCTCTGAAAAAGAGTTTGTTAAACATTTTGTCATGGAAAATTATGACAGAAACACTGTTGCACAGAGAATTAGTCAGATGGCAGATGATCGACTGACCAGTTGAAACAAAAGAATTCAAGTATTTTTCAGTTGAAAGTCACCTGTTTGCTACCAGCGCCCAAAAGAGGAACAAAGAATAGTAACATACCATCAAGAAAGAAGGTCCTCCATGAAGGAGGATTATGATGTGGTCCAGAGAAAGCCTTAAGTAGTCTGCATTGCTGATTCACCTGTTTTCTTCTAGGACAATGTCTTAATTGGACTTCTGGAATATTCAAACCCTAAAAAACAAGGGAAAACTGCACAGGTTGCAGCAATCTTATCAAATTTGCATTCCACAGTATTATATGCAGAACCATGCTAATAATTTTTAGTATAAAAAAAACTGTGGTGTTATACTCAGCTGGTGGTCATATAATGACGACTCCAGATATGCCTCCATGCATGTTTCAGAGCCATACAATAGGAGTAACTTGACATTTGAGTTGAAGATTCTTATTTTTGTGTTGGACTTGATTTTTCTTTATCTCTGTGTTTCCCAATGCAGTGAAAGCTCCTCTTGCTTTTGTATTCTTATTGTTAATATTGTCTGTCCCGCCAAGATACATGTACAATTCTGTACCTTGTAGTGGTGTTTTTTCAAGTTCAGCCTTGTTATCATTTCTTGCATTTATTCTTATCATCTTTGTATTTTCAGACCTGTATGGTATAGTATTATTATTTTTGTTATCACAGGAGATATGCGTAGATTTATATATTTATGTTTATTATGCAAAACATGTAAATAAGTTGGCTTATTTTCATTTGTTATCAAAGGTGGTCTGCATATACATAATATTCTGTAATTCTACTTTCTGCAGCTTCTGTTAGCCCAGTAAAGCTGAAACATAGCTACAGACAGAATGTGGGATATCTCAGAAACCAATGAATAATTTACTGTCACAGTATTTAGTAAGCACAAAAAGGAAAGAATTTCCATAACCAAGGCTCATTAACCATACACAGAAAGAAACAACGAAGTTACAAGACATGCCAGAAGAGACACACTGACAAGTTGGTTGGCAAGAGGCAAAAGGAAATATAAAGGACCTGTCACGGCTGTTTGCCAGCGATCTTTTAGTTTTTCCTGACCGCGCTATTTATAGCTATCGTGACAGAGGTCACGTGCTCAACTTCCTAAGGGGAAAAAAATGTGGCGGTGTTTACTTTTGATAGGGCATAATTAATGCTTTTAGGCTACTTTATTATTATAAATACCGGCTTTAATTTTGCGTAAAGCTAGACTAGAAATGTTAGAGTAAATTTTAGAACAAGAACAAACATTTTATCACAATTAGAACAGAAGATATAATAGTCTGAAATAGTGTAAAATTTACGTTTTTTTAATATTTTGTTATGGTTTGTTTCTAATGCAATTTACACTAAAACGGTCACAATCAACATGCATAACAAATTACAGAAATCAAAAGTAGAAAACCTGCAGAAAATGGATATCAAAGTTTTGTTTTGGTTTCATGCGTCAAACATTAATTATTGAAACATTAAATTGCAAGTCCACATTTATTACCTTAAAATAACACACCCAATTGTCCCCAAAACACGAGAGCTAACAAATATCTCAATCATACATCATGATGGTCATGAGTAAAATGAAATGTTCAATTTAATAGATAATAGGTGTATTTAATAAATACATCTATTAAATGATTTCCACACTCTGTTAATTCTGTCACTCTCACGCAAACAACTGCCATAATTTGCTCTAGCCCCAAAATTTCGCTCAATTATCATTCACACTTCCTTTTTTTTATAGGATGAATCTGTACATTCACAGATGGAGAAATTTGTAACAAATGAGTTTCCATTATAAATTTTAATTGTGAAGTTATATTTTTAATACCGCTGGCGTGTCTTTCAATTTTGGAAATAGTGGAATGTACAAATTCTCCTCCTTGCTCTCCATGCATGCCCATTCCAAAGCCATGAGTTCTGATCCAGTCTGCGCAATGTTTTTCTAATATGTGCTGTTTAGGAATTGTCTTACTGGGGAATAGCTTTCTGAACAAAGACATACAAGTCTCTATTAATGCTGTTATTGATTCTTTACTAATTGGTTTACTCAGTGATATTTTGTTGTGTACTTTCTCAAATGCTTCTTTCAGTGAGTTGAATTGTTCTTGGGCAATAAAAGCTATGTCAGTTATATCTTGTTTGTTTGTAATTTTCATTGTTTGTGTAATGATTGCTCTTGTAAGATCTTTATAAACTTTTTGTGTGAGATATCTGTGGCAGTGATTCCCTATGAATTCTCTGCTATGATAAGCCTGTAGTATGAATTTGTGTTTGGCTAGTACCTTGTCCAGGTGTAAGCAAACTGGACCAGACCTAGCACACAGATTTTGAAAGTGAAGTTTGGCCAGCGCATCTTGTGCATTTTCAAGTTTAACTTTAAAACTATCTGTCTCCTCCTTATCCTCACAAAGTTCAATACCTGCCTGAAAAAATATCTATTTTAGCTTCTAATTCTTCTGCCTGTTTCCAGTTCCTACCAAATCTCTTCAAGTTCTTAATAGGACTAATGTTTGCATGTATCTCTTGCGGATTCTTAAATATCTTTGCGTCTATTGTATCGGCTACCTGTTCTAGAAGTCTGTGGTGTTTCAAAACAGTGCCTAATAAAATATGAAGGTAAGGAGGAGCTACATTTTCAATTCCAATCTCTAACATTGGTTTGTGTAAACAATTATGGTAACGTGCCACTTGCCTTTTATACCCTTTCCCATATTTCATATATCTATTGTAATCTCTTATCAACATTGCCAAACTTCTTGGTTTGCAAGTTGTATGCTCTCTGGATGTCTTTATTTCCTTGTTTTGCTGGAGACACCACAGACATGGGGTATATTCCTTTAGCTCCAGACAAACCAAACATTTTCATCAAAAAGTCATAATCCCCGAATAAGAAAACAACAACTTTTTTACCATCCCACTCTAAATCTTTTAGTGACTCTATCTGAGCTTTCATGCCATTCATAAATATTTCTAAATTATCATATGTATCTCTGACTCTAGCCATTGATAAAAGGATGGTATTAGATTTAGAATTTGGTTTCTCTAAATTTACTACCTGCATTGTAACTTTGAATGAAAGAAGATATACAAACAGTTACTTAGAATTCTTTGGCAGCCGTCGTGTGCACAGGATTGTCTACCAAAGAACACTAATGGAACAGTCCTTATCTCACACACAATAAAAACAAGACATTCATATTATAAATACAAGATTAACAAGACTTGAAAGATAGATCAAAGTATTGTGGAAGTAATCTATCTATACATTTACATGTTTTCTGACACTTATATATGCAGCTAAATATCATTATAAATGACAGAAAATGCAAAAACAGATGAAGCTTTACAATAAGTTATTTTTTTACAACCTTATTTAAGATTTGCGAGTATCAGGAATGCATTTACAGTGATTTAAATGTTATAAAATCTGGTGACAATATGCTTGTTCTTGTAATGCCAAACTCACAAAACTGACTACCACACATTCTCAAGATAATCTTTAGCTTCCCTTCGAGAAGTCTTTATAATTATAAACTCAAACGAATGGGCCGATTTTTAGATATTAAATTAATAAAAAGATTACTTATTTTATGAATTTCCTCAAATGATGACGCTGTTTTCAAAAGTCTGTAACTCCGCCAAAACTAATTTCAAACAAATAAAAAATGCAATCAAAAATAGAACACAGAACAAAGTTATAGTACACAAAAGAATTTTAGCACTGTGTTTATCCAGAACGAGTGTGTAATGATTTATATTTTACTGATTTTACACACACATCAGCTGATTTTCCCCGCCAAAACCCTCAGTAGTTTTTTACGGTGCATATGAAAATTTTATACCCGGTGTCAGAATTCCGGTCACCGAAACTAAAAGATCGCTCGGGTATAAGGCACAAACAGCTGTGCTATACAATATTACAACAAAGTTAATGGAATCAAATGGCCTTAAGGAAAGGACTGGACAATTTATAACCTTAAAAAAAGAGCACATGAACAGATGGACTGAACATTTTTGAGGAACTATTAAACAGACCACAGCCAAAAAATCTCCAAGACATTCAGCCAATAGAAACAGCTAACTGTGAAAAACAAGCTTCTAAGAGATGGAAAAGCTGCAGGCCCATCAAAGCAGATATGGACACTTCTATAGGGATATAACAATTACCTGGCTTAGTCTGGGAGAAATACCAGTAGGCTGGAAAGAATGATATCCAGTCAAGTCATCTAAGAAGGAAGATTTGCAGGAGTGCAAAATTTCATAGGATAATGTTGTTTGGGCCATGGAAAATATTAACCAGCATCATCTTTGTGATTAAAAGATGTCACTGACAGATGACTGAAAAGGGGGGGGTGTGAATGGGCAGGTTTTTTGACAAAACAGATTCTGTATAGATGAGATGCGCATAATAGTAGAATAGAGCCTTGAGTTTAATTAACCAGTCTGCATTGGATTTGTGTGGACTACGAAAAGTGTAGACAGAGTCACTTAGGAAATGAAGAAATTAAATGCAGAATCTTCATGTAGAAGAATGGGATAGGGGTGTTTCTCGCCATTTCTCAATTACTGGTTACAGATATGCTTATGAAAATAACAGCCACCAGAAATGGAATTCAGTAGACTGAATATTTCCATGTGGGGAAGACAAAACCAGTTAAATAATACTCACATAAAGGTATGTTACAGGCACTTCTGTAGTCAGATTACACCTTAATTGTGTCAAGCAAATGATAAATGAATGAGAACAGTACAGGACAAAGGATAGGTTTTGTTTTGTATAAACATTTAAAATAAATAAATAATACACACATAAAGGTATGCTTCAGGCACTCGTGAGAAATAAAGAAGTAGAAAACCAAACAACAGAAGTGACAGGCTTACCAGAGTATTATTTATTTACTGTTTGCAGGCCTCGAGTTTCTGTCTATTTATTTAAAATGTGTAAGACAAAAGCAAACCCTAGAACACCTATCTCCTTTAGAAAATTACATATAAACAAAGATGGTAAACTAATGTATACTCAACCTAAGGAATTTACTGTACGCCTTTTACCTTTATTGTTGTTTCATAATATTTCAAAAGAATGCATATTATGCTTGAATAATTTAATAACTTCTATTGCATGACTGCTTCTGAGTATGCACATTTTTTTAGTATTTATTATTCTTCATGTTTTAATTAAATGTATAATTCACTGTTTTTACTTTATGCAAGTGGGGATATGCATGAACTGGAATGTTTACTAATACAAATGTGAACATACAGATTTATATGTAAATTAAAGGTATTCTTACACACTGAGTTGCATGTTGAGTATCTTTTACTTTTCACACTGAACTTCTTGATAAATTAGCTCCTTCTAATGTTGCAAAACAGTTGTAAATAATAAATAAAAAGGTAAATAAAAATTAACACAGGAATCTCAATGCTACAAAAACTATTATTATATATCAAACCAGTTACTGCCATAGCTCCCTTGGGAGCGAAAGGTCAGCTACCACATGCACACTCTGTCACTTTCTCCACATCGCTTTAGGTTTATGTTCTGTACCTTACTGTCAATTTCCAGGCTTTCTTTCACGACAAAAGGTAAAATTCCTGGAATATATTTTCAGTTTCTGTAACAATTTCACTGCTATGGAAGGCACTGGTGTATCTATTTTCAACCTTCCTTAAATGACTCTTTAAACATCACTATACTACAAGCAGCGGCCCTCATCTTGTAGTCCATGAACCAAACTCAAGCCCTGGGTACCACAAAAACATCTTTCAACTTTACTGCTCGCAGAATGTAGCAGTTCAATAACAAAACAAGTTAAAATAAATGCCAGTGGAGGGCAATTAAAATAAATACCAAAATATAGAGTAACGATATAGTGTTGCATATTTTCTAGAAGGATATTACAATACTGTCTATAAAATGTAATATAAAGTTTAATTAACAGTAGCCAACTGTTCTCTTTCTTGCTTTGGGTTAGGAGACGGTTTGAAGGCATCCCAGGGATGGCGAGGCTTGTCCAGCTCAGTCCGTGTCAGCCAGACTTTGTAGTATCTTAGAAAGTACTGGAAACTTCTTTGAAAGGGTTCAGATAAATAATAGCTGGTAGTATCTTTCCTCTTTTCCTAGAAGAAACATTCATGAGAAGGACTGAATGAAGATGGTCAACAAAACTAGTTAATGTGGAAATAGAAAATGAAATAAAATAAAGTAGCTGTCACTTACAGTAACAACAATGCAGTCAAAATGTTTTGTACATTTTATTAATGTCTTTTTTTTTTAAATGAAATGTGTGTTTATTAGTCTGTATCCTGGTTTGCTCCATTATGTTGCACAAGACCCACTGCTGCAGGTAAGTCTCTTGCATGACGTCTGTATCCTGGTTTGCTCCATTATGTTGCACAAGACCCCTGCTGCAGCTAAGTCTCTTGCATGACATCTGTTATTAAACTATGTGCTCTTTCAGCACTGGCTTTTGAAGCAGTTGGTTTTATATGTTGACACTGTCAGCCCATGCACAACCTCAGCTGCCTCTTATGACATGCCTGAAGAAGAAATGGTCACATTTTCTCTCTGTCTCCTCAGAGAACACCCAGGAACTACGTGGGGATGTATTATTAATTACTGTTACAACCAGTTGGTGTATGAACGAGGAGTAACATAAAGCATCTGACATGCGTATAATGCACAAAACAACCAGCATTTGGTAGCAAAAGTTCATACATTTTCTGCGACACATGGATTTCTTTTCATACTTTTTACATTTCACACTTGCTCTCCTGTTTACTAAGAATACTAAACTGCTTTGAGCTGACATCAAGAGAATGAAATTTTAAGTAGGCTAAAGGCAAGGAGATAAATACAATGAAAGGCAGTATGGATATCTGATTCAGGGAGGGTACAGAAATTCTTGATAAGAAATGTACAGCAGGCTAGGTCTGCCACAACATAACAGAACAAACAGACCACGTGACAGGTTATTTTCTAGAATGGCTTAAACAAAAAATGGTGATGCTTCACTGTCAATGCCCAGAGAGGAGAAGAAGCAAACGTGTCTTGATAAATAATTGAATTATGTTTTCAAGAACTCATTAGCACAATATAATTTTCAGATACCTACACATAACACTATTATGATATAATATAGTGTAGGAAACAGACATTCTGGGGGTGTGTGTGGTGAAGGCCTTGTTGTCAGCCTGCTTCTCTTGTGCTTTTCCATTTCTGGAGGATGTCTTGCTGTTTATTACTGTACCCCCGCAAGAACACATACCTATATTTTGTGCTGCGAGTGCTTGTTTGTTAAATTTATTTATTTATTTTTTTGTCGCATTTTTGAAATTATCACTACAAACTGAAAGGGGTATACGAGGGCTGTCCGGAAAAGAATCGGCCATGTAATATAAATCAATAAACATTTTACATAGCACAATGATGGCTCAGTCCCCTTCAAAGTAGGCTCCTTGGGACATCACACAGTGCTCCCAGCGTTTCTTCCACTTTTTAAAACACTCTGCGAAGGCTTTTTTTTGGAAGCGCCATCAGTTGCATCGCCGTATTTTCTTTAATTTCATCGACGGTCTGAAATTTTCTACCTTTCAAACATGATTTCAATTTTGGAAAAAGCCAAAAGTCGCAGGGTGCCAAGTCTGGGCTATAGGGGGGATGAGTTACCTGGTTGATGTTATGTTTCAACAAAAAACTTTGCACTAGATGTGATGCATGGGCGGGCGCGTTGTCGTGATGAAGACGCCAATCGCCAGTTGCCCACAACTGTGGTCGTTTTCGTCATACTGCATTTCTCAACCGACGGAGAACTTTGAGGTAGTACTCCTTATTAATTGTTTGGCCTGAAGGAGCGTACTCGCGATAGATAACACCTTCCCAATCAAAAAACACAGTCAACATGGTCTTGATCTTGTTACGGGTTAGCCGCGCCTTCTTCGGGCGTGGAGAACCAGGCGACTTCCACTGAGATGACTGAGCCTTGGATTCTGGATCATAGCAGTAGATCCACGATTCATATCCGGTTATGACTTTCTTCATGAAATCTGGGTTATTGGTTGCGGTTTGAAGCAAATCATTAGCAACTGTGGCACGAAGTTCCTTCTGCTCTGGTAGCAGAATCCGCGGAACGAATTTTGCCACGACACGTCTCATACCCAGATCCTGGGTCAGAATCTCGGACACAATAGTTTTTGGAATTCCCAGATCTTTTTCTAGTTCTTGCACTGTCAGTCGCCGATCTTTGTTGATTGCAGACCGTACGCGTTCATTTTCCGGTGTTCTGCTTGTTGCAGGCCTTCCAGAAATGGGATCACATTCAACAGATTCTCAACCATCTTTGAAGCGTTTGTGCCACACCTTTATTTGTGTAGCACTCATTGCATCGTCTCCAAAAGCCTTCTGAATCATCATAATAGTTTCCGTGGAGGAATGTTGAAGCTTGATGCAAAATTTGATGCAGATTCTTTGCTCTACTCGTTCAGCCATTTTAAATACGACGACCACACAGTGCACGTGCTCACTAGACGGCTTTTAACGGTCGCACTGACTGGTGCAGCAACGCAACGTCAACATTGCACACATATGTGCATTACAGGCCACTCTATTTGGCTGCCAAGTTACATCAATGTTGCGCAAAACGGTTTGTCTAATATTAATTATGGCCGATTCTTTTCTGGACAACCCTCATAACAAATTTACCATGTAACGTTATTTAAGATATTATACCCCTGTTAAGCTGTATGAGAGCTCAGTTTTGTTCTATCTGCTATAATTTTTAATCTAATGTTACTTACTTAGCCATTCCTCTTCTACCGTGAGGTTTAGAGGTTTGGAAGAGAGAGCACCATACTATTCTATCGGCTGTCTTCCTCCTGGCTTGGTTTCATTCTAGTCCTCGGTCCTTCAAAGATTGTCTAATGTTGTCCTCCCAGCGGACTTTGGGTCATCCTGGAGGTCTGGATCCCTGGCTCTTATTTTCCCATGCTTGTGTACACACACACACCAAGACTCAACGTGTCATGTCATTTTCAATTTCATATTTTTTTACCTGTTCTATCTGTCTGTAAAAGACTTACCGCTTCAATAATGTTTTTCTTGGTCACTGCAATAGATTTTTCAATGACTACAATATTTGCCCGAGTAGCCTTGAGACCCAAAGCTTCCAATGTTTTCAACATGTTCAGCTTGTAAGTAAAATTACTTCGAGAAATGTAGATCAGGTGTTCCATAATCACAGTATTAGGTTCTAGGTTAGCTTCCTGAAAGATAAAAGTGTTGGGGAATACTAAGGAGTGTTTTAAAAATACAATAATGTATCAATTTTAAAAACATTTAAAATAAAGGGACAAATTTACAATAATCTCAGAAATGGTTGCATGCAAGCCAAATGGAATTTACTCTTTGCTTAATTTATTTTAACTCTACTGTTGCTGCTTCATGGCAAGAATGAACAGTGTTAAGTAAGCTGGGTGGCCTGGATGAATGTTGCGGAATATTTCTGCATACTATAATAATAATAATAGCCCCTTCAGTCATAACTGACTATGGGTGACAGCCCTCAGCTGCTTATTTTCCTGGTGCTCCTTTCGACGTTTTCTCCTCACCTCTGCTTCTTGTGTGAGCCTCTCTTCGCCCAATCTGAGGTGGCGCCGTAAATAGCATCGCCACTTAGTGCGATCGGCAGCTTCATCCTCCCATGTTGCTGGATTCATGTCCAGTGCCCTCATATCTCTCTTGCACACATCTTTGAACCTCAGCTGTGGTCGCCCAACTGTTCTCTTGCCATCTGCTAATTGTCTGTAGAAGATATCTTTTGGGATGCGACCATCTTCCATGCGGCGAACATGGACAAGCCAGCGAAGTCTGCGCTGTCTAAGAAGCGTATACATACTTTGAAGGCCAGCACGTGACAACACCTCGACATTTGTCACTTTATCTTTCCACGAGATGCCGAGGATGCGGCGTAGACACCGCAAATGGAAGGTATTGAGTCTTCTTTCTTGCTTAGCATAGGTCGTCCAGGTCTCGCTGCCATATAGGAGTGTGCTGGTGACGCAGGCATTATATACCGCAGCTTTGGTCTTCATTGTGAGTTTAGAGTTTCCCCAAACACGCGATGTGAGGCGGGCAAAGGTAGCTGCAGCTTTGCCAATGCGGCTGTCGATTTCTGTATCCAGTGAGAGTTTGTCATTGATGGTAGACCCTAGGTATGTGAAGTGGTGCACCACTGCCAATTCATAGTTATCGATAGTGATAACTGGTGCAGCACCCACATCCTGACTCAGCACATTCGTTTTCTTTAGACTTATTGTGAGGCCAAAGTCCTTGCATGCTTTAGTGAAGCGATTCATCAAGCTCTGAAGCTCCTGTTGGCTTTGAGTGACGACTGCAGCATCATCAGCGAACAACAAGTCTCTTATAGTGACCCTTCTGATTTTTGTTTTTGCCTTCAGCCTTGAAAGATTAAACAGACGGCCATCTGACCTAGTGTGAAGGCATATTCCTTCAGTTGCATCTCTGAATGCATGTTTCAAGAGTAAGGCAAAGAAGATTCCGAAGAGGGTCGGAGCCAGAACACAGCCTTGTTTAATGCCACTTCGTATATCAAAGGGCTGTGACGTGCTTCCAGCATATTGGACTGTTCCCTTCATGCCGTCATGGAATGACTTTATCATTTCCAGCATTTTAGAAGGGCAGCCTATTTTCAGGAGGATTTTAAAGAGTCCATCCCTACTAACCAGGTCGAATGCTTTTGTGAGGTCTATAAAGGCAATATATAATGGTCTTTTCTGCTCTCTTGATTTTTCCTGAAGCTGGTGGAGAGAGAAGATCATGTCTGTTGTTGATCTGCCAGCTCGGAATCCACACTGTGACTCTGGATATATGCGCTCAGCTAACTTGTGTAGTCGCATTAAGATGACTTTGGCAAAAACCTTACCAACAATACTAAGAAGAGAGATGCCTCTGTAGTTATTGCAATCACATCTGTCTCCTTTATTTTTATATAGTGTTACAATCTTGGCATCTCGCATGTCTTGAGGAATAGTTGTCTTTTCCCAGCACTGGCACAGCATCCTATGCAGGGATGTAATAGCGTGCTCTTACAGCATTTGATTAAATCAGGAGGAATCCCATCACTGCCTGGTGCTTTACCAGAGGCCAAGCTATCAATGGCCTTGCTGAGTTCCTCTAATGTTGGTTCGGCATCCAGCTCCTCCATAGTTGGCAGACTGTTGACACCATCAAGGGCTGCAGGCGTAACGGTATTGTCTCTAGCGTAAAGCTCAGAGTAGTGCTCGACCCACCTCTCCATCTGCTTACCCTTATCGGTTAGCTTCTCTCCGCTGATGGTTTTTAGCGGTGCCGTCTTACTTTTATGGGGGCCAAGTGCTTTCTTTATACTGTCATACATTTGTCTAATGTTGCCTGTTTGCGCTGCGATCTGGATGCTCTCACTGAGCTGGAGCCAGTAGTCATTTGCACAGCGTCGAGCAGTTTGTTGAACTTTGCTTCTCGTAGCCCTCAGGATCTGTAGGGTTCTGGCACTCGGTGAACGTTTATATTCATTCATAGCACTGCGCTTAGCTTCAATGACAGGTGCCATCACATCTGATGAAGCATCAAACCAGTCATTTGACTTTGCTGTTTTCTTACCAAAGGTGGCAAGTGCAGTACTTTGAATGGTGTTCCGTAGATGCTTCCAGTTCTCTGTAATAGTATCACCATGCTGAGGGCTACTGAGCACTTTCTCGAAGGTCGCAGTGAATTGAGCGATCATGAAAGGGTCTGACATCTTGCTGGTATCAATGCGTGGTTTCCCTTCATGTCTGACATGATAGATTTTTCTTGGTTGTGCTCTGATTTTGCAGAAAACCAAGGAGTGATCTGTATCACAGTCTGCACTATGGTACGAGCGCGTGGAGAGCACAGACTTGAAGAGTGGCCTTCTGACGAGAATCAGGTCAAGTTGGTGCCAGTGCTTGGATCGTGGGTGTCTCCATGACACCTTATGCTGGGGTTTTGTCTGAAAGTAGGTGTTGGTCACGCAGAGGTCATGGTGAACGCACAACTCTAAGAGCCGTTGTCCATTTTCATTCATCTTGCCAATACCAAACCTGCCCAGACATGAAGGCCATGAAACATTATCGGCACCCACTCTAGCGTTAAAGTCACCAAGGAGAACAAGCTGTTCTTGCCTAGGTATGCTTTTGATAATTGCTGTTAGATTCTCGTAGAACGCATCTTTAGCTTCTGAGGCAGAGTACAGAGTAGGAGCATACACACTGACAAGGGTGATGGGACCTGTGCTAGTTTGCAGGCGGAGCGTTAACAGGCGTTCTGATCCATTCTCGCCTGGTTCAACCATTTTAGTTAGCGATTTTTTGACCGCAAAACCTACTCCGTGTTCTCTAGCTTTATTAAGATCTTTCCCTTGCCAATAAAATGTGTAGTCCTTCTCACTCACCGTTCCAGAGCCCGCCAGGCGCGTTTCCTGAAGTGCAGCTATATCCACCTGAAGTCGTTTCCGGTTGAAACCCTTGCTGACCAGATTCGACGAAAGTCGAATTAGTAACTCTACCAACGCAACAGACAGCCATATCGATAGTTTTACGAAACAAGCCTCATCCGGGTATTTTTAACATTCCAAAATGGCTGCGCCCATGAATGATATCGTGAATCGCTGTTTAAAAGCCGAGTTTTGATTAAAATTTCATTATTTTTAGTACAAGAGCCCATTCTTTGTTTTCATCATGTGTGATGATGAAAACCAGACTTATAACAGAGATGATTCTGACTCTGGCAGCGAATCTGGGGCCGAAAGTGATATCTCATGGCTAAGTAGAGATGTTTCACTCAATCGAAATGCAACTGATAGCAGCGATAACGAATTTGGATTAGATGAAGGTGAAGTAGGTACATCTGAAGCAGGAGATGGGCGTGGCACAAGAGACCACAGCAAGACTGCACATCAAAATAATCTGTGGAGATGGAGAAAGCTTGCTCAAAACGAACTTGTTGAGCTTGACATGCTTCCTTCATATGAAGAACAACAAGGTGTCACGGCAGACACAACTGACTTTAAGTCAATTGATTTTTTCAAACTTTTTTTCCCCGACACTGCCATAGATCTGATCACTGACGAAGTGAATAGGTACGGAGAAAATCACCTCTCTCAGTACACAGGAAATGCTAAGTACAAGAAACGTACTTGGGATAAAACTGATGCAGTTGAAATTTCTGCATTCATAGGCCTTCAGATTGGTATGGGAATGTGTTGCAAACCAGCAGTCTCAGACTACTGGTGTAAGAATTTTTGGTTGAATGATACACCATATTCGAGGGTCATGAGTCGGAACAGGTACTAACAGCTCCACAGAAATCTCCATTTTAATAATAATGATAACAGAATTGAGAGGGGGCAGCCTGGGTATGACCCCCTCTTCAAGCTCAGACCCTTACTGGATATTATTTTGCCTACATATAAGCAACACTACACACCTGGGCGGGAGTTGTCAATAGATGAATCGATGGTGAGGTTCAAGGGTAGAATATATTTCAAGCAATACCTGCCAGCAAAACCCACAAAGTGGGGAATAAAAGTATTTGTACTCACTGATGCTAAAACACAATACTGCCTGAAATTGAAAATTTATACTGGTAAGGCAAATGATGAAGGTTCTGTTGGGGCAACTTCCAGGGTTGTGAAAGATCTTCTTGATGGATATGGCAACAAAGGACATATTCTCTACTGCGACAGCTTTTATTCAGCCCCAGCTTTATTTCAAGAGCTGAAAGAAATTCAGATTGGTGCATGTGGACCAGTAGCTGAGAATAGGAAGCATTTTCCTGAAGCACTGAAGAAAAAGCAACTCAAATTGAAAAAGGCAGATCATCCTGTGTTTTGTGCCACAGAAGATAAAGGCATGTTGGCAGTTACCTGGCATGACACAAAAAGAGTTAATCTTTTATCTACTGTTCACTCCAATGATGTTATGGACAAGACAGTTAGAAAACGAGGAATACCTGAGGGCAGAACAATTCAGAAGCCAGTGCTAGCAGAAAAATACAACAAAAGTATGGGAGGTGTCGACCACTTCGGCCAACTGGGTGCAAGCTATCCCTACCCACACAGATCATATAAATGGTACTTGCAATTATATCATTTCTTAGTTGAAACTGCCCTGGTTAATGGGCACATAACCTACAACACTGCCAACTCTACAAAAAAGATCACAGCAAAGAAGTTCAGGCAGGATGTCAGTCTCGCTCTTATTGAACCTGCTATTCTTCGACGCAATGTGACACCTTCAAAACCACAAGTCACAACAACACGACTTACTGAGCGCCACTTCATTGATAAATATGAAAGGGCAAGGTACAAACCAGACTGTAAAGTGTGTAAGGCTGCAGGGAAAAGAAGCCAGACTGTCATGTACTGCCCAGATTGCAATGTACCTCTATGCACGATACCGTGCTTCAAATTATACCACACAGTCGAGGATTATCAACGATCCAGACAAAGACTCTTGCAGAGGCCTACAGCTACAACTTCAACCCCAGTTAATGAAGGAAGCAGCTCAGACTCCAACTAGAGGTATGTAACTATTCAAAACATTCACAAACACTCATTGTCAGATGCCGCAGACACAGAATACACTCAAAAAAGACAATATAAAAATTAAATTTTCTTTGCATTTTATTCACAATTTTTATGAGCCTTTTATGTTGAAATACATGGTTATTAATAAATCAGTACGTCAATTAAGATTATTTTCTTCATTGCCATCAATGTCCCTAACATTTTATTGCACTGACATCAAACAAATTCACTAAACACTGGAAAAATATCATGGTTTTAAAACATCTCCTGAAATTTCTATAAATAGCCACACAAATTCAAGATGGCCGCCATGATCATGTGACCAATTTGCATAAAATATATTTTTATAGATGTAGCAACCATTCATAATGGCGCTCTGAAAATTTCAAAACCCTATGTCTGTTTTTCAATTTTTTATGAATTAAAAAAAAAAAAACCAGTTATTTTTAAAGAAATCTGCAAACACCCTTGGTAATGGGAGACATTAATGCTCCGGATCGCTGGTCAGCAAAGTGTTAATTATGGCTGTCTTCCTTACATCGTTTACATCCTGTAGGTTTTCGGATAGTCCAGTCAACATAGTCCGGACGTTCCAGCATCCCAATCTGAGAGTTTGCTTATTTCTATTTTTTCGATAATTGCTTGGTGCAAAATTTTCTGTCCACAGTTCGGGTATGACCCTAATCCCCATGCACCCAATGGGGAAAGCAGACAGTGGCGGGACAACACCTTATTGACTGGGGGCTGCCCAGCTTGAAGCGGGCGGTAGCTGTCCAGTGAGATCCTAGAACCTCTCCCACTGTCGGAAGTAGCCCCTGGCGCCATGCCCTACGCCAATTGGGCAAAATGCTTATAACCGGTAACTGCTACTTCCCGTGTTTTGCCGACACCTATAGGGTGAAGCTGGAGTGTCCTCTCCAGGGCGCGAGCTTGGGCACAGTTATATGGAGATCAAGCTGTTGCCCATGCAGCATGTTCCCCCTCTCCAAACAGCCGGTAGATCCAAAGGAACGGCAGTAGCCGATACAGTTTGGTACCAGCCATGTCGCAGGAGTTTCCAGAATAATGTAAAATCGACATTAGACTGCCTTAGGGACTCCGACTCCAGATTTATCCTCAGGGTTTACTCCCGAAGCCAATTCCATAAATGGATATTCCCACATTCTGCATACTGTAGCTAATCTAAAAAGCCATCCGTTCCTTGCGTCCTATAAATAGTGGTGAAGACACACCAAGCTTTCATAATTTATGCCATATTTGAAACGCTATCAAAATATATGATGTTTTTTGACATTTTCAATAATACAAAATGTTTGTTTATTTATTATCATGCAGTGCTCTGCTATGGTTGACAAGAAAAATGTAAAAGAAAAAGTGAAAATTTGTAAAATGTAGCTCCACATTAAACAAAAGTCTATGCTGGTTATTTATTTCCTGCATAAATTAAAGACACTAGGAAAGCAAGTAAACTAGAGGGTTCAGGCACGCCAGTCATCAAATTAGCCAATCAATATCATTAGCCTCTGTAACATTATCCAGTGACCCCCATGCTCCTGCTCACCTTAGTTCTTTGCCACATCTTTCTCCAGATGAATTATTTCTCAGGTCTGTCACATAGTATTTTTTTTCCTACAACTATTACTTGATCTTTCCCTTTTCCTCCATCTCTGTGGCTCCATGTCAAGGTCTGATCAGCTACTGCCAGAGACTAATTTCCTCGTGTTATGTTCAATGCATCTCCAGTTCACGTTATCTATCTCTTCGCTCAGCTGGCTCTTCAATCTATCCTAAAGTCCTAAAGTCAGGACAATCATACTAAGCAGGAAGTACACACAACAAACAGCACATTTAAGATGCGTACATAATTTTCCTTTCACAGGACAGTTACCAGGTTCTGGGATCAAAACCTAGTACCGTCACGCTCCATTCTATCCAGCTATAAATGGGTACCTTGCTCTGCTGTTGAGTTGAGTTAAGGAAGGAAAAGGCAGCGAGGAAGGGAATAATCACCCCACCTCATTAAAAAAAAGCTGGACCGAGTATTGTGAAGTCTCTAACACTTCACCACCCCCCCCCGGTAGTTTGTGTTATGGAACAACTTTACCACACTCATTTTACCTGGATAAAAATAAAAACCATGTAGAAAAACGCTACCTTCATATCTTGCAGCAATTTATGGGCTTCTTCCTCCTTGTGGCAAGTGAGGGCAATAGCTGCATATGTTCTCATGTTGGGAATCAATCTCAATTTTGACATGACTTTCAGAACAGCCTATGCAAAAAATTTAAAACAGGTCAAACGATGATCATATTATTACTAATATTAAGATCTGTGTTTCACAGGTAGTTGAACGATAATGAAAAAGAATATTATGTTTATGTTTGATCACTCAAATTAATTCTACAAAACGAAAATGAATCTTGGTAAACTAAAAATTTGAATGCCAAAACAAACAAATCATGTTTCATTTTAGGACAACAAATGTAATCTGACCCACAAATTTTTTAAAACATCCTGCAAGAAAAATAATTTTTGCAGTTAAAAGGTTTTTACAAATGTTTCCATTTGACTTTGCTCACTGTCCCACAATTTGTCACTATGGGAAAGCTTGCAGCAAGCCTTACTAATACCATACGCAATATCGGTGGGAGCCCTAAGCTCCTGCCAGATCCAAATGAGCACAGCAGGTCAATAGGGAAGAGGCCACAATAATCTGCTAAACTTACTGCCTTGTGGGTAATCTGAGAAGGTCAAAGGCTAAGGAAAACAAACTTGAACTCTGTTTGCTCATACTGGATGTGCCAGACTGAAAGGCACAAATGTTGCAGTTCACAGCACAACTTAAAACACTACTCAACAATAATATTCTACACGTCAATCACAAAAGTTGTATTCCAGTCAAGCCCTACCCATGCAGAATGAACACCAGGCCCCAAGCCTTGAAGGGGGCCACTCAAGACTATTAGCGGTCATCTTGTTTCATCAATAAGAGACACTGGCTGACAGAACTGCCTTTGTCACACCCTTGAGGGAAAAACTGTTTAGCAGTGAGACCGTCTTCCCAATCTATGCGAGAGACGTGACAGTCAACATATAATATGGTGAACTCTATACATATTTCTCCTCTTCTATTATAGGGGTCACTTTTTACAAATTTAATTCTGCACTATAATGGATACATTTCATTCCGACAATGCAAAACAAACAAGAAAAACAAACAAGAAAAACAATGATCAGGTAATTTTTTTTAAATGTATATCTTTGTTAAGATACAATGAGCTTGCCAGCTAGCTAGAATCTCTAACAGCAATATTTCCCATGCTACACATTTCAATTGAGGAACTTACAATGCACCTGCTGTTTCCCAATATAATGACACTGCCATCTAGAGACAATATATTCCAGCTTGTTTAATGTTATTTGTGGCACTGACTTATAGGACACAGATTCTAGGCAGACAGCAATTCTGAACACCAGAATATTGGAAAAAAGGCAGGTGTATCTCAATTATGGAATTTTTCTGCAATCTTCAGAAACATTAACATGGACAAAGGACACTGAGAGCAACAAATATTATAACAAAGCAAATGTTCATGTACCCTTAAAAGCAAAGTTTACAGAGCAAAGCCAACCGGGTTCAAGTGAAACATTAGCAATTTTAACATTCAACTTTTTAAGGTTTTTTGGTGTAGACTTTAGGTGACATTTTTTAAAAGCATGTAACATATTATTAAGTATATTAAACCTACAAGTTTTATATATCAGTGTGTTTGGAATTTGAATGGACTTTAGTACAGCAGTAGTTTTTTTTGGTATTTGTTTGACCTTGGTTGAGCAGCAATAAATTAATTACTTAATTAGGTGCATACAAAGTAACAAATATTTACGTACTCTGAAATATTCAAAGAACGAAAAAAAACTAGCAATTGCAAAATGTACAAAACAGTGTTTTATATATGATACTCCTAGTATGCTACTTGCCAGTACTGATACTCCACGAAATACAGGCTACTATCACTGCAAGCGCTACTTTGATAAGCTATTGTCAGTTTGTTGATTGGAACCACTGATACAATAATAATCGTTTGATACACTGGGTATCGTTTGCAGTTGGATGTATTTATGGTGAAGAAGGTGAGTGTGTTTTGGGACAGTCACTCACAGTAGCGTACACACCGAGTCATGGAATGATGTAACGTCTGATGATTTTTAACCATGGTTTATTACAATTATAACATCACGTAGATCTAGACGAATACAGTTACATCGAAACATGAATCTTCATACTGCAGTTAACACACCATACGGCCCATACACCTCCTGGCCTACAAAATCTCTACTCTTCACATCAGTGCACAAAGACTGCATCTACGGCAGTTATATAATAATCAAGGCCTACAAAATCTCTACTCTTCACATCAGTGCACAAAGACTGCATCTACGGCAGTTATATAATAATCAAGGCCTACAAAATCTCTACTCTTCACATCAGTGCACAAAGACTGCATCTACGGCAGTTATATAATAATCAAGGCCTACAAAATCTCTACTCTTCACATCAGTGCACAAAGACTGCATCTACGGCAGTTATATAATACTCAAGGCCTACAAAATCTCTACACTTCACAAAATCTCTACAGCCCTGCGCAGGCATACATTATCCAAAAACACATCAGGGCTGACCACCTCAGTCAAAAACCCAGCATAGACTGATCCCACGGGAACACACCCCGTTCACACAGTCACGAGAATCTCCTGTTCTCTTAACACCGCTCTCAAAAATCCCTGCGGACACTAGCCGCGAGAGCTATTCACACATCACTCAAAAACAGTTCAGAAACAGTACATTATGACCAGAGTTCACCCGCTATCTGACATACTGTTTCCACGAAACTAAGAGGAGATATTTTTAAACAAATCCATTACCAATCTGCAAGCAAGTACTCTAACCCAAAATTTACTCTACTCAACAAGTATTTTTCAAGATCATTTCCCTTTCATCAAATCTACACTCATCAGTTTGCCACACCCCCAGAGAAAAAAATGATTATATCATTTTTTTGAAAATCAACTCCCAAAAATTTAACGGTTAATGAAGTTATATCAAATATCTCTTAAATTAATTCCCAAAAATTTAACGGTCAATGAAGTTATATCAAATATCTCTTAAATTAATTCCCAAAAATTTAACGGTCAATGAAGTTATATCAAATATCTCTTAATTCCCAAAAATTTAGCGGTCAATGAAGTTATATCAAATATCTCTTAATTCCCAAAAATTTAAAGTTTATGAAGTTATGTCAAATCTCTCATAAATTAACTCCCAAAAAATTTAAAGTTAATGAAGTTATGTCAAATATCTCATAAATTAACTCCCAAAAAATTTAAAGGTTAATGAAATTCTATCAAATACCTACAAAAATATACCTATGACAAGAGAACATAGCACATCTACAAAAATATCATCAATAAATGTAAGATAACGACTAAATCATCCAACATACTCATTCAAGCATACCAAAAAATTAATCTAATACAAAACCCAAGTTAAGTATACATAGTACAAACTAAGCAGAAAATAAACTATCGTAAGAGAAAAGACAAAATATGAAATGGGAATATGATAAGAATCAAATAGAATCATAAGATGACAATGAAGACAACAATTCTATACATGTAAAACAAATAGAACTATTAGAACCAATTACATTATCTAAAGTCACATAATTAACTTAACAATACAAAGAATGAAAGTATAAATAGCGTAACAAAAAAAAGTATACAAGAAGCATGAATTACATCAAAGAAGAAACACGGAAGCATAAACAAAATATCAGACAATACTGAAAAGACAACAGAAAAGATGTAAAGAATGACGAATAGTCAACAAAGAGAGATGAAAGTAAAGATGCAAATGTAAAGAAAGTTGGTAACAATACCTTACAATAACTATCGAAATGTAACAACGTATTGTAAAATACAAAAATGCTAAAGTATATTTATATACTAACACAAAAAAGAAAGCTTATGACGAACACAGCAAATTAAGTAATTTAACCAAATTATAAACTTATACATAACTAAAAATAAATTATATCAAATATCACCCAAACAAAAAATATTAATGCCATCACAAGTTTCGCATTGACGCATAGTCAAGCGCTAAATACCAAACAATACATCCAAACATTTTCAAAGAATTAATGTCACTACATAATAGTAACCTTAACACACAGTCTAGCGCTGGCGCAGAAAAAAAAAAAAATATCTCAAAAAGAAAATTACAATACAAAAAATGTTTCTTAACGTTAAGTTAAATAAAAATAGTATTTTTATTTCTAAGTAATATGTAGCTATAATTCACAACTAACAATTAAATTAGCTGTGTAACATAATTTAAAAAATAATCTTATCTTTAAACAGACACACATCAAAAACGTGTAAGTTTTTTTTCTCTTTAAAAAAAAAAAAAAAAAATACATCACAGAAACGTTACATGGGGTAACACACTGTTGAACTGCTTACGAAGTTATAAATATATAAGTGTAATATTATTTATCTTAACTATGTATTATAATCAGATATCTAAATTCTTTAAATGAACAAGAGTTTCAGCCGTTGCTGTTAATTCTAACAATTCCATTTAATCTGAACTTTAAGTTAATTCTAGCTGACAAAAAATCGAATTGTTTAAATTATCAAATGTCATAATTTAGAAAAAATGGAAACCAAGTTTCAGAATATGTCCTTAACTTCAATGCAAAATCATTAATAATACATACAAGTTACGTTTAAAATTACCTTTCACTAAACAATTAATTCCAACAATCTGTATATAAATATGTTAACTAAACATGGTATCAAACCCATGATGAAAAAACAAAACAAAATTTTAAGTAGTGAATAAGAACACTCAGGACTATCTATGAAAATGACTATTACATCGCCTCAGTAAATGAGTTTGTGCATAGGAATGAACTAATGCATAATTAAAATAGTCATATAAGTAACAATAAAAAAATTATGGCAATCAAATGTTACAAAGAAATTACATAATATTCCATTAACAACATATAAAGTTCTATACTAAAGAATACAATAACATTCACTGTTTGTAAACAAAACAAAAAATAAACAGGACCTTTAAAAAAAAACATTCCTTCGAGGTCTTGCGAACATCTCATCAACACGCGAGGTGACATCATGACACGGTGGGTTAATATACTGGCTAGGCTTGCTTGAATGGACATATGGCACATAGTGATCTACATCTCTCCCAGGTAATGTCAAATATAAGAATGGTGACTCCCCTCACAAAGTCGCTCGCTGTGAGACAATACAAATGAAAATATCTATTTTAATCCATGGTAAGATTATGAGGGAACACGGAAAAGTTCACTACACAATTACCCAAACTCTGTGGTTGTGTAAGGTTGTGGCCCTTCTGCGATGTCAACAACTCTCGTCACATAGCAGACAACATAGAAGTCTTAGGGACAACTTGACCTATTCACGGTCGTCAGTGCGGTAGGCTGAAAAAATTACTACCTTCACAAGAACGAGATGCTCTCTTAAAATTACAAGCACGACAAGCAAAAACATTTAAGAACTTATTACCGTTCCTATTACTCTGATTGCTAATAATCTTGCTCTTATGTGGAGCACAGTTAACCTGGTTGCGATCTCTTTTTTTGCTATTGACAGCATTGTTATTTGCTCTATTGAAATAGTTGCACTGATTTAAATCCCAGTTTGCATAGTTACGGTTAACATCTTTTCTTAGATAAGAATGTCCACTAGATAAAACTTGTTTTTTTCCAGAAAAATTATTACTAGGTTGATAGTCTTGCACACAGTTATTTCTACCATCATTTCTACAATTCTTAGGATCAAAATGTTGAAATCTGTCTAATTGCTTCTTGTTTTTAGGAGAAGAAACGTTATCATATAATAAACTCCCTCTAACCTCAGGGTTATGTCTCCTATCAAAACTGTTTTTATCTTTGCTTATGGCAATGTATTTAACAGCTGGGTCATACTGTTTGGACTGGGTATGACTAGTAAAAGGCTTGATAGTCTCTTTATTTTTTTGCACAACATTTGTTTCCTTCATGGAACAAGCAGTGGTATGTTTGTTACTTGTTACCAATTTATCAGATCTGTCAATAAATACGCGGTTGGTTTTCAACACCCTGACTTGAGATTTAGTACTGTTTCTTTCCTTATCTACAGGACTGGCTATTACTGTAGAATTCTCTTTGTTGGACTGTCGCCAAGAAACAATATTATTGGAAATAGCGTTGGTAGTGCGTGAAAAGTTATATTTTCCACGAAAGGATTTATGTTCAATATTCTTGACATTAGAATGCGCAAAAAGTGTCTGAGGCTGACTTTTTGCTTTAGTGGTCTGATGATAAGAAACTTTCTGTCTATCATCGTCAACACTGACGGAAGACCACATCTTGTTCTTCAAAACAATGTCAAGCAGGCCATACACTCGTTTCCTGGCTTCTGAAATCTCAATATCTCTAAGTGCAATCTGCTCACTTAGTCTTTTATTTAAATCCTTAACTCTTAAAACTTTGCAGCTTTCCTCTGCTAGCGAATTCTCAATCTTAGCAACCTTTACTTTTTCAGCCCCTATTAATGTCTCTTTTCCATTCTGTTCTTTATTTATCCTCAACCGTGTTAATTCCATTTGACGTTCCTCGGTGTCACTATAATGGCTATCTACAAGCTCATCAATCTTCTCCGGGCATACAGTGTTCTTGTCTTCAAGTTTACCAAAACATACATCATGAAGCATTTCTATGTATAACTTCTCCCGTTCATTTGTTTCAGCATTTAATTTCTGATACATCTCTTTCTTTCGTTGAGTCTCCTGTGTAAGTTTTTCCAACTCAACATGCTTATCTTTCATTTGAGTCTCTAACTCTTCAATTTTGCTTAAAGCAGAATTCAATGCTGTTTGTGAACTAGAAAGTTCCAAGTTAGCTTCATGTAGTTCACCTTTTAAGTCTAGATACTGTCTCGTGTAGTACCCTCTCTTCAGAAATACTCTGTGAACACTTCTTTCTCTCATGAAATGCACTCTGCTTGTTTTTCCTTGTTTGCCCTTTATCCTCTAACTCTTTTCCCTGATCATCAGGAATACCGTAGAAAATTATCTTGTGTATATTCCTCACTATATGATCATGCTTAACATCAGTATAGTTGTACACAAATGACCGAAGGTAACGTAGTAAGTCTGCTAAATCCTTGGCTATCCTTAGATGAGGAACAGAATGAAAACTCTCCTGAGCAAAATACCTTAGGGCTCTTGAAGCATTAATCAAAAATTCATCCATTACATCTGCTTCAAGTGCTCCACCTTGCAATCCATCATCATCTCTACCTTTCTGAAATAAATATTCTAATACAGGCCTCATATCCTCCGGATCTGTATCACAATCCATTGTGACTTGCTTACTCAGTCAACCATATATGTATCAATCAACTTTCTACCTCACTAAACCAATTATCTTTTCAAGAAATTGCTATTAGATCTCAAATACCGTGTCATCAATTCTTGTACATCGCACCTTTATATAGGCATAAATTACTCATGCATCAACATATTCTATAATTAATCGATATAATTATCGACAACAACAAAAATAGTTATTAATAGAATAGGATAGTGCAGATTGAGGCTTGTTGACATGGACAGAAGTGGCAACATCTACACACAACAAAAACCACTTATCTGAAGATAATCCCGTCCCTTCCGCTAACACACTGGATATCACAAAGTTATGGCGATAACACTCCAATGCAGAAAGGTACAAGGACTAGGCTCTCTTGTCTTCAGATCCCTGCCACTGTACAGTATGTGCTCAACAATGCATAAGACGACAGGAACTGAACACAGCAACTCCGCAACTCGTCACTTGAGGTATACGTGCAGGCGAACTCTCAAAACACTGCACATATAGTTGAACTTGTATATGGACCGCAACAGGCACTGTAACTTTTATGGCATGAATGACGCTGGTATCGCTCAAATGTTTAATATCATGGACTCCTGTAGTCCTTCTTTCACAATCCAAAACAAATACTGTCAAAGTCTACTTGCATCTTTTGATACAAAAAATTAGGCTGGAAGCGCTGCACATCTGTAATTCCTCGAGCTAATCATGCTGTAGGCCCTATAACAAGCATGTAGCAGGTATTCGATCCAAATGTTGACCTTTTGCCCTACTGTCAATGTTCATCACGAGAATGCCGTGAGATGCTACTGTAATGTTTTCTCGATGTCACTTTCAGGTTCAAATATTGTCGTGAGAAATTCTAATCCACATATATAAATTAAAAAGTAAATGTAAAGCCTAACGAATTAATTCAATAAAAGGAAAGAAGACTGGTAAAGAACAGTGCCGTCACTATAGCGTACGCCTGTGTTATAGGACGTCAGGCTAGTTACACAAAAAAATCCCTTTCTATGCTCCGTCTGCATAAAAATACACGCGGTTATACAAATACAACTAGTACTGTGTTTCTTAGAAAACCTTGAGATACGCAAGCTGCTTAATGACCTAGATACACAAATACTAGCATTAATGAATTATATACACTACGTTAACCTAAAAAAGACAGACGGACTTAGGATAGAGAGAGAGAGAGAAATGTACGGAGGAACGCATGCAACACTAACACGCTGTCTCGCGAGATAAAAATAATGCCACCCCCAAGCGAAAGGCACGAAGGCTTGATTTTTTTTTCAAATAAACAGTGACAAAAAACACTACCAATACACGGTTAGGTTTTGAAAACATGTTTAATGCTTATTAGGAAACATGACATTCTACTGTTTTACGTCTGAAATCCTGACATTATACTGACAGAACAGTCGAAAAGGCACGACAGGTGGCGGTTCTAAACACAAAAAATAAAAAACAAATACACGACTATCCTAGAAAATACATATTTTGAACGCAGCCACTTAGCTCCCTTAAAACATATATATTTGGGTGCCTTAGGACTTGCTGACAAAGAATATGTTAGGTGTTAAGCAATTAGTCTAATAATTAACAAATTATAGCCATAATACTAGAGTGGTGCTGTCAGACAACACAGAATCATTTTTGCTCATAATGGCGTGTTTGGACACTGCTTTAGAAAAAAATGAGGCCACCACGTTAAATCCGATTTGATTGGCTAGAATAATATGTAAGGCTAAACATGATTAGTCGATTGCAAATACTATTTTTGGTTGTTAATAGAAACGATAGAAAGAGTACATTTTTTTCAAATGCTTTTGTAAACATGGTCCCATTGGTTAGACCATTTGATATAGTCAATTAGGAGCATCAGTTCAGGGCCACATTTTGAAAATAAACTTATTGAAAAGCAAGTGCGTTGAGATCCAGCTCATATTTTTCTAAATAAAAGCCTGGGACAGAGGCAGATCGGAATTGTGCCATAACTCATCGCCAGTCAACGTTTTTGTTTATTATTTCCATGAATTGTGGTAAGCTAGACATTTGATATCTTTTTGATGAAAATTGAATGTGAATTGATAATGTATGTCTGTATGTGTGTGGTTCAGTAATAAACAAAAGGTAAAACCTAGATATTGCTCCAACATGAACAAAACTTGTCGCAGAGGAGTGAAACTGCATGGGATTGCCAAATAGTACTATGACACCTATCTTATTGAATAGAAGGAAATAATGCTGGAATTGCAGAGGCGTTGTAACCATTAGGGAGAGGAATACTGGTGTAAATTGTTTCAGATGAAGCTAGCAGTTGGCCTACCGCGCTGAACTCGGTGTTTGTTATGTATTGTGTTTCAGTGTGGAAATAGATTATAAATTAGTTCTGAAGTAGGAGGTACTACCTTCTTGTTTCAGGGATCGTGGTACTAAACTATTAAAGCAGCACCTGGTCTGAGTTTTGCTGAATCCAGCGGCTGATAGCATACTCCTTGGTCAAGATAGCGACCAGTGTTGTTTCTCAAGAATACGGTGAAGCAAGCGAGCAGAGGAGACTGTTTCCTGCCGCCCTCACAGAAGATAAGATTCGTTGGCCAGAGCAGCTCAATCTTATGTACCCCCCCTCTAAAATTGACAGTATATTAAATAAAGAGGGACAATTAATTGTTTCAAATGACAGGAACTGTGAACTTTTCCAATACTATTTCCACCAGAAACAGACACTTGAAGTCGTGATGACAAACAACCACCTAGCTTGAAAAAGCCAGTATTACCTCATAGTACTACATCACAACTTACACACATATTGTAATAATAATAATATATGTCAATACACAAATCCTATCTATAAATTCTGTACATACAACTTGTAATTACATTTGATTGTGATTCTTGGTTCACTTTGTAGTTGAATCAGGATATCTATTATTGAAAGAAATTAATACATATTTTAAAAGTTACACTTGACTTATTAAGATAGTCTTATAGGGTGTTCTATGTGTGTGAGTGTCACAGTGTTGTAAAGTATTGTGGATTAAATTAAATTGTTTATCTGTTTGTTGGTTGTTGTGAACATACACTTCATCACTTTCATAACCCTAGACATTCAACGTAGTCATCACAATATTCCAGAATAATTCTGACTGATGTCTAAATGTGGTAGCAAAGTAAGGTCATCTGTAATACACCACACTTATTAGATACAGATACCTTCACAGCTGATCTCAGCCAGTACACTAAGTCCCCTATAAATATTTATAACATCCCACTTTACCACAAATATGTTAGTGGTATATTTCCTCAATTGCGCCACACAGGCTATACATAAAATCGAGAAGCAAAGACTGTGGTCCTTAGGATATGCTGTCATCAATACCACACAGTTCATCAACGCGAATAGGTGTCGCAGGTATTAAATCCCGCTAAATCTGTAAACCACCACAGATACTCCTAGTATGCTACTTGCCAGTACTGATACTCCATGAAATACAGGCTACTATCACTGCAAGCGCTACTTTGATAAGCTATTGTCAGTTTGTTGATTGGAACCACTGATACAATAATAATCGTTTGATACACTGGGTATCGTTTGCAGTTGGATGTATTTATGGTGAAGAAGGTGAGTGTGTTTTGGGACAGTCACTCACAGTAGCGTACACACCGAGTCATGGAATGATGTAACGTCTGATGATTTTTAACCATGGTTTATTACAATTATAACATCACGTAGATCTAGACAAATACAGTTACATCGAAACATGAATCTTCATACAGTTAACTCACCATATGGCCCATACACCTCCTGGCCTACAAAATCTCTACTCTTCACATCAGTGCACAAAGACTGCATCTACGGCAGTTATATAATAATCAAGGCCTACAAAATCTCTACTCTTCACATCAGTGCACAAAGACTGCATCTACGGCAGTTATATAATAATCAAGGCCTACAAAATCTCTACTCTTCACATCAGTGCACAAAGACTGCATCTACGGCAGTTATATAATAATCAAGGCCTACAAAATCTCTACACTTCACAAAATCTCTACAGCCCTGCGCAGGCATACATTATCCAAAAACACATCAGGGCTGACCACCTCAGTCAAAAACCCCGCATAGACTGATCCCACGGGAACACACCCCGTTCACACAGTCACGAGAATCTCCTGTTCTCTTAACACCGCTCTCAAAAATCCCTGCGGACACTAGCCGCGAGAGCTATTCACACATCCCTCAAAAACAGTTCAGAAATAGTACATTATGACCAGAGTTCACCCGCTATCTGACATACTGTTTCCACGAAACTAAGAGGAGATATTTTTAAACAAATCCATTACCAATCTGCAAGCAAGTACTCTAACCCAAAATTTACTCTACTCAACAAGTATTTTTCAAGATCATTTCCCTTTCATCAAATCTACACTCATCAATATATTGAATCTGATCCTAAATTAATTAATAAAAAAATTAATTAAATTGTTTGGGGCAATAACTCAGCATTTGAACATCATTTGGGTGACATTACAAAATAACATTTACAATCTTTAAACAGGCATGAAACCAATGCATATTATGCATGAATATGTTTGAAAATTCAACAACAGGATGAATAAAACGAGAACAACATTTGCTAGTCTAAATAACATCTGGAAGTCCTCTCAGTACAGCACCAACACCAAATTAAGATTATATGAGAGCTGTGTACTTTCTGTGTTTCTCTACGGTGTGGAAAGCTGGAGAGAAGGAAATGTTGAAATTGTCCTCTTTCCACACAATTTGCCTACAGAAAATTCTCCTAATCTTTTGGCCGAATACCATCACCAACCAAGAACAGCTTACTCGGAGTAACCAAGAGGATGTGCAAACCATCATAGCTGGTAGACGCAGGAGTTGGATTGGCACCGTCCTCAGAAGAGACCCCGATGCCATCACAAGAATAGCTATGCTATGGACCCCTGAAGGAAAGTGAAAGAGAGGCTGACCAAAACAACTTGATGGAGAACTGTGGAGGCCGAGATGCAAAGAATGAACCTGAGCTGGGGCATTGTACCATGGATGGCAGCCGACCGAGCAAAGTTGAAGCGGTTTGGTGATGTCCTACAAAACGCCACCAGGCGTGATGGCCACTGACTGCTTTGACTGTCGGCGGCTGAGGATCAAAGATGTTAGAAAATGAATAAACTCTGTGTTTGTGGTATTTATAGCAATACTTTATTACAATGTTATTATCCAAGATGAAAATGATAGCAGAATTGGACATAAACAGATATATTCAAGAACAAAAAAAAAAAAAAAAATAGCTCATTAAAATAATACAACAAATTTACTTTTATTTAAAAGGTTAGCCAAGTATGTATATATTTATTGAAAAAATTAAAAGATTCTATTAAGTTAATTAAAGAATAATTAAAATTGATACATAGAAAGGGACAATAATTGAACATTTTTAATATTTAAAAATAAACTATGATTTTTGAAACAAAAACTTTATCATATTCGTTGAATCCAGAAATAGAAGAAATCAAGATTGTTTTTAGGACTTATGGCATGCAAATAGGTAATGTCTATTTTTCAGGAAGCAAAGAACGGTGCTGCATACACTACATTTTTTTTTTCAATACCTAGAGCTGCTCAACAATTTACACAATTTTTTCTTGAAGCAGTATCTTCTGGTATAATTGAGTGTGCGGTGCTGATTTTATTTTTAATGACATCATGTGAAGAGGGAATATTCTGCTGTGTCTCAAGTCCACCCAGCTCCCTAACAAGTTCCTCCATTAAATCTATTTGAAAGTAACAATTTTGTCTTCCTAGTTCTTCAACATCAGGATGATCCTTTCTCCACTTTTGAAAAATAATATAGCTGTTAAATGTAATGTAGCAGTGGTTTGTACACATTCAGCTGTCGCTACCTATGCGGCAGATGCCAAGGCAGTTTTGCTTTTGTTACCAGACATGCTAGTCACAATAATCTGGGGCCAATGTACGTAATAGTGGAAATTCATAATGTAATTGTTTTCTTCACTGTTATGTGTTGGTTGAATGCGTCATTTTTTATTTTTTCTCAAAAATATAAAACAGTATTATGATCTGCCTGGTTTTCTCTATATCAGACAACAGCAGTTTTCATAACTGGTCTTCATTTCGTTATAAGACAAACGTCATTGACAAGCACACTAGATGAAAACAGTCAATCACGTGTAACTCCACAGTTCTTCAAAGTTACACAAAGAAGCCGACAAAACGTCCACAGCAAAAAAGGGATCGTGTACTTTATTCTCATAGCAGTACTTCTTGTTTTCTTTTTATTCCTTTATGTCGTGTTTAGCAGAAAAACATACGTATGCAAAGTTCAGTGGATGATATAGCCTCATGTGTTCTTTTTAACGATAGTAAAGTCAATTATCTTTCACCGTTCTGAGTCAAAAATGACGTCTGATCTTTGATCAACAAAACCGTGCTAGTGTGTCAACTAATAGTCTTTTACCTGATTTTTCGAAAATTATATCATGTCTAAGCTGTTCATTAATTCCTACTTATATCATTCAGTGACTGGGATTTCTGTTTTGGGACATTTACTCCAGAATAAAAACCTTGTACAAAAAGATCACAATATGCTTTTCCCTCAGTTGCACATCTATGTGGAACTGATAGTCGGCTGATAAAGATGTCAGTAAGACGACCATGATCTAGGTGGCTGTCCCAATGTTTTGTAGAAGACCATGTATCGCGTCTTAAAAATACGTCTGGTCAGTTCGACTGAACTGAGGCAACTCTTTTTACCATAGCTACAAAATCTCCAAGTTCCAGGGCAAAACGCGCCATTATTACAGTTTACTGCTTTTTTCCACACAAAAAATGTGCTTCTCATAACAACGGCAGTTTCTAATCGAATGCCAATACCTCTTTCTGGTGATCTGGTTTCGAGGCTACCAATATATTTTATAATGACATCATATGGAATGTCTGCCTGATATAGGTGGCGGAGTTACATGGCCACAGTAACAATGTCAAGAAAATGTTAAAATAATGTTTTCCATTACTTGTTTGTTTTCCTAAGAACATTATCTTTATTAATTAATTAGTCACTTTTATCTACCTTACCAATATAAGTGTTACACTGTTTCACTACATTATGCTGCTTGACTTTTAACTCTCTAAATTCCCCATTAATTTTTGTTCTTCTAGCAACCTGAATATCCACTAGCTGTCATAAAATTAGACATTTGAGAAACCGTTTTATTACCCATCTACCGCACTGTTAAAACCTCCCTCACCCTGATCCAACACGTCACCATGAGCTGACTTTTTTTTTTTCAAATGATTTTATTTCTTTTAAAAGCCTTTTCTATTTTTTAAAATAATAGTTCCACATGCACAAACACCATTCTTTAAAAGATCTTTTTAAAAAAATGGGAAAGCATGGGTACCCTTACCAAAGTAAACTTTAAAATCATATGCATAATCCTGTTTCAGCCTTAGCAAGGATCCTTAATTTCATTTTCCATTTAATTGGCTTATCTCTAATATACTGCAGAAATGGATACTTGTCTTTATTTTGAACCATATGCTCATTAGTGGAAAGAGGTTGTCGAAGCTGATAAAATTTCTAGGATTTCCTCTGAATGTAATCAAACAAAAAGCATACTTTCTTCCTTTAGATGAACATCAGGCTCTCGACTGGGTATTCATGTTTGAATTCAATGTTTCAGTCTCCCAGACATCATCATCTGCAGAATCAGTGATGAATCCATCACTAAGTACATTTTTTTTTTTTAATTTTCCCGCAACAGTGAAATCCAGCTATCGAAAAATTCAAAATGGCGGCGAGTGTTTTCGGTGCTCAGTCGCGATTTCCACGTTAATTATTTTCTTATAAAACATTTTTTAAAAAAGAAAATGTTTACATTTTTATTTAAATTTTTGATTGTATTTTTTTAAAATAACGATATTAATTTAAAAAAGATGTTTTTAAAGTACTTTCTGCAACTTCAAAATTTACCCTCCGCTCATGTGCGATTTCCGGGCTAGAAATGAAGAGAGTTAAGCTGAGCATTTTAATGAAACACATAATCAAATATGATATGAACATGAAAGAAATTTGTAATAAGTTACCTTGACTGTATCACTTTTCTTTCTCCTATTTCGCCTCATCATGATGTCATTGAGAAAGTCAATGTCTGGTTTCATACCCCTCTCTTCCATCAGTGATAATAGTTCAAACTCACTTTGCTCATCGTTTGGTAGGCATGCCAGGATCTGGGTAAAAGTTTTCAAGTCAGGTTGTGCCCTCACTGCCTCCATAAATGAAATCAATTTCCTAGCACCTCCAAGAAGTGCTAACCGGCCAGATGGTAACTTCAGGTCTTTCAAACATATTTTACTGTGCTGGCTCTCTAGCAGACTGCTACTGATGTCCTCTGTTAACAGTTCTAAATACAATGATTCTGGACTGTCTACACATTTAGTTTGATCTGAATCAGCTGCAGATAACTGTGAGTTACTGACATTAAAGTATTTCTCACTCCCCTGTTCACAGACAACTCTGGCATCATTTGCAAAATGAGGCAAATCTTTGCCTGAAACCTGACCAGGTAGACTGTGTACCTCTGCTACTGTATGACCAACTCTGTTTCTGCTAGGCAGGCTTCTGTCACAAGTGTCTAATGTCACTTCCGGTTTGTTTACTTGTTTTGGGGAGGCAACATCACATTTAACATTTTGTTCCTTCATATTTACAGGTGCAGCTTTACAAGAAATACTTGAATCTCGTTGCTCTAATTTGAAGGAACTGTAAATATTCATCTTGGTACCAATCACTTCCAACTTGGGATCAGACTGCTTTGTGCCACCTGTGATGAAAACAGACCTGCTCATTGACAGGCTTTTTCTTTCACCATGCCTTTCATCTAAACTATGACTGACACTTTGCAGCAGACCTGGACCTTCATCTAGCTCAACATCCAGTGAATCCAGACCTAAAGCTGAGGCAAATGTGTTGGGGTCGCCTATACCACAGTCTCTTGCACTCCTGAGCAGCAAGTTAAATGAAAATGTGTTTGGCCGTTTTCTGTACTGTCCCATTTTTTGCCACACCTGCAGAGTAAAACAGTTGCATCTTGATTTGTGAATAATATATTAATATTATTGTTAATTCCTAGTACTTATAGTCTAATAAATCCTCAAGGTAATCTAAGTATGAATGTTTAAACTGCCAAGACTCACCCAAAAGGCCCATCAATCAAGTTTTTGTTGTGCTGCCGAGCTCTTTATCAACCAATGCCAAGTTTATTTCTTTAGCATTATCTAAAGTGTATATCTAGAGTAATCCTGTCGCTTTTCTGCCATTCTTTAAATTGCCGAGTTGAAGAACAGAGTTTCAATTCCTTTCCCAGGTATTCTATTCTGGCTTAACATGCATCTAAAGGAGCCTCACATCTGCTTTTCGGCTTTCGGGGGGAAAGTGGGACAGCATACTGTTTATTCTCCGAGATACATGGGCACTCACCACATATGCAGGGCTAAAGTACTGTGCTCTGATTCTGGGTTATCCAAAGAAAGCGTCACATCCTGCATAAAGCCACTTCCCAGCTCCCCGTCCAATGAGGGATTCTTATGAATGTAGTCGACCAGGTAAAAGATCTGGGGCCCTAGTGATTCCCCCAAGCTTAGTGTGCAATGCTAGATTCTCGACATGTTGCACCACAGCAGGAATCATGGTGCTGGGCCACTATGGTTCAGCTAGTCAACCCCTGAGATTTGGCCAGCAACTCAAGAACTCATGTTGCCTGTTTCCAGGATGCATATCATGGAGATGCTTTAGGATTTTGGTTAGCAATCTAACCCTGGAACATCAGCAATGTGAATTCCTATGCATCCTAGTTCTGTTGGGACATAGCTTCGTTTCCCTTAGACATCAACTTCCTCAATCAGAGAAATGGCACAATGCCTAGGGATGCCTCTAATGATTCTACTGACATTCATTTCAACATTACTGTTACTATTATTGCAGTCAGATCTTTTATTACAAATCAAGCTACAATGGAGATCCCTTGCTCAACAAGTATGGCTGGCAGCACTAACAAACGTGTCAGTATGGAAAAAATATCACAGGACCATTAATTACATAATATTCCGGCAATTTCAAAAAAATAAATAAATAAAAAATTATGAGATAAAGCCTCGTGCAAATGAAACACAACATAAGTCACAGATTGAGAGAAAATCAATCCTTGAAAACAACAATGAAAATAGAACCACTTGTCCTTATCATTGTTTTTTAAATATGATAAAGCCATATACCTACTATCCTCTTCTTCGTACACTATCAGACGTCAACTTGAATATGTTCAAAGAAAGCAATGGTCAGCTTGAGGCTATTTCTATCTCCATAGAGCTTTTCTAGGAATGGTACTGGTGATGGCCACATGTGCTTTCTCTGTTCATCATATGTTGAGCATCTTTGAAGCAGATGTTTAGCAGTCAGTTTATCAGTGCCACAGTCACACTCATCAGCAGTTCGTCTTTAGCTTGTTGAATAGGTAGTATCTCAATCTGTTGTGGTCCATGCGGAGTCTGAAGATTATCACTTGTTCTCTTCTGTTAAGCTTGTAATATGCATCATATTTTGTGTGGCCTAGATGTTCTGCTTCCCATTTTTTCCTGTATCTGCTTCAGATAAAACTCTTTGCCTCTTCAAAAGTTATGCTTGTATCAGGCTGAGGTAGTTTTCCACCTACCTTTGCCAGCTGGTGTATTGAGAAGTTCCTCAAAATGTTCTGTCCATCTCTTCATTTGTTCTTGTATATTACTAGACAATTTTCCTTTCTTATCTTTGATGAGGTCATTTGCTTGCTTATATTAACTTGTTAGCTTCTTTGTGTTATTGTAGAGGTTCCTCATATTTCCTTTGGCTGCAGCCAGTATCTCTTGACGTGTCTCGTTCCATATATTTTTTACTTGTTGCCAGTGGTCTTCCATATCTGCTACATCATCCAGCCATGGGGAAACATTATTGGTGAAAGAAGAGCACTGGGCTCAAAGGGTTAAACTGACCTAAGTAAAAAGGGAAAGACACTTGCATAATCACACATCTTCAGAAGGACAGGTGCTGTGCAATTATGCAACAATGGCCATACACATAAAAAATAAACAAACCCTAAGACAACATTTTAACTACACATTCATCCACATTCAACACATCCAATTCAAAAACAAAAGCACATTAAGAAATACCACACTGTAAACACATAGCAAGAGTGAGGCTGTGTAACCATACATCCATTTATAATCCAAGAAAAACATGACCATGTCACTATACTAAACATTACAAGGAAGTCCCTGTTTTGGAGTCCCCAGGGTAAGAGAAATACAGAAAGACTGAAAAACACACAGAGAAGAAAACTGGAGACAGACATGAAAGGCATCAAACAAAGGTAAGAGAAATACAGAAAGACTGAAGACAGACATGAAAGCATCAAACAAAGGTAAGAGAAATACAGAAAGACTGAAGACAGACATGAAAGGCATCAAACAAAGGTAAGAGAAATACAGAAAGACTGAAGACAGACATGAAAGGCATCAAACAAAGGTAAGAGAAATACAGAAAGACTGAAGACAGACATGAAAGGCATCAAACAAAGGTAAGAGAAATACAGAAAGACTGAAGACAGACATGAAAGGCATCAAACAGACATTGTAAGACACATGATGATGGATGACACATGACAGAAATGCTTGGTGTGAATCTGCATGTGCTCTAAAGGAAGCCGAAAGATAATAATATATAATAACTGATGACCACATCGATAAATGCCACACAGTGTTAACGCACATTCACTCTAACATTAAGAACAGATCACACCATGTCAAGGAAAGTCACAATGCTTTCACATATCTGCTCTAAAATAATCAAAGCCGCACTGTGTAATCCTACAAGGTTTACCTGCAGTGCCCTCGTGAAGCCTACTTCCTGATCTGAGATACAAGCCATAAACAGATGATTGAAACACTCTATATCTGGCCGCAGTCGTGTTGCGGCTTCATCCAGTAGTGAAAAAACCCGTGAGAAGTCCCCACAAAGAGCAAGGGCTTTCATTGCAGCCTTGACTGTAAATAAATTTGGAAGGACATGGTTTTCTCTCATGTGATTTAGGAGGTATTCAGCTCGCTGTAGTCCCTCAGCAGGAGAAGGTGAATTCGCACAGACATTAAACAGACTTGTGTAAATATGGTCTTCGGGATCAAGACCAAGTTGTTTCATCTGGAAAAAAAAAAAATACTCAGCACCATCTATGCTACAACACCTGTAGTTAACAGATAAACATGATACAACAGTGGATATACTGCAAGATTTATGCAAGTGTTATATCTTGCAATTTAAAGAGATAAAGTGATATATAACTACTCCTTCCTTCATCCAGAAACATAGATGGTCAACAGGGCACTATGTTCTGTGGAATCCTTTACAATTTTGCTTTCAAATTTGCCTTTCTTGAGTCTTTCCTATCCATTTTAAAATATCTGTCCAGTTTATCTAGTGTGAATTTACGGTTCTGTATTATTATTCGCAATTAAACATTTCTTTATATTTAACAATATGTCTTGATATGTGCTAATATAGGGAGTGTCAGGTATGATAGGGAGTGTCAGGTACGATAGGGAGTGTCAGGTACGATAGGGAGTGTCAGGTACAGAATTTCAGTGGCTTGCGGCACGCAGCTCGTCGGCTGCGCGCTAATGTCTCAGTGTGTGTCCTTAGTTGTGAAGGGCGACGGAACGAACGGAATAATTTGTCTTCTCTTTGTTACTTTCACAATTGCCTCCACGGCTGGCGTTGTGGATTTAAAAGTTGCTACCATAAGTGAAATGGGTTCATTTTTGATACAAGACAACAGGAAGCTGAGATGCTTGGGAGTCATGACCCAAGTGGGCCCGCCCCCCTTAGAGTGTAAAGGAGTATTTGGGCCGAAACACTTGTCGGTGAGGGGACTTCTTCTGATGATCAGATTGCTTCCTGTTGTATCGCTCTGTAACGAGTTTCCTATCATAATAATAAAGGGAGTTGCTGTAACACATAACAGAAAGTTATTTAACACAATGACAGATGGTAATGGAGTCAGTTTCATAAATGCATAGTCGACCAGAAACTCTGGACGTTTCAAGTTCTCACTTCATCAGCGGAGCCAAGAAATTGAAGACTCCATTGGAAAAACCAGACATGTAACACAAAAATGAAGTCCAAGAATACTGAATTTTAAAATTTGAAACGCAATGACACAATAAAGGATGGCATGTTTTTATGCTTCAATTCTTGGAAAGGAATGTGTTTTCAAATATAATTTTACTTTCTACACCCTCTTTGGAGTATGCTTAATGTGCTGAGGTCAGTAACTCAGTCTTTATAAAAATGTGACATGTCTGGTTTTTCCAATGGAGTCTTCAACTGTTCAGAATCAACATCATTGCACTCCAGGCAAACCCCCAAGTGCTCAGTCTCCCTCCACAAATGTGGACGGGTATTAATGATGACTGTACCTGTAGCGCACTGGTTGTATATACGCCTGACCCATCCTCTCATACGTCCATCTCTGCTATTTTTATGCCTGATGCCAAATTCCAGCAAACTGAGTTGCGTTGTATCATCGATCGCTGCGTCTGTCTCTAGCGGGGAATCATTAACTGTCATTATTTCTCCCTTATTCAAATCAAATATCATCACTATGGGTGCTCTTGAGGCTAGTCTGTCTGCTTTCTCATTGCTGTGTACTCCGGCATGGCCACAACAGTAGATCAACACCAGTTTCTAAAGGGTTGAGACCTCTGTATAAATTTAACTTTAATGTCGCAGCCATCCATTATGGACCTTTCAAAGCATGGACTGAGAGGTCGAAACAACATCTGCCCTGGTTAGTATAGTTTCAGATAGCCATTTGAGGGTTGCAGTAGCTGCCTCTATCTCCATTCTCATAATAGTACTGACTTCACATTTGAGTTGAAGATTCTTATTTTCGTGTTGGATCCAATTTCTCTTGATCTCCATATATTTCCCAATGCAATGAAAGCTTCTCTTACTTCTTGTATTCTTATTTTGATACCACTGTCTGACCCTCCAACTTTGTCTATCTTCTTTGATCTTTAGCCGCCGACCGTCAAAGCAGTCAGTGGCCATCACGCCAAGTGGCGTCTTGTAGGGCAACAACAAATTGATTCCACTTTGCTCGGTCGGTGGCCATCCTTCGTACAGTGCCCCAACTCTGGTTCATTCTTTGCATCTCAGCCTCCACAGTCCTCCGCCAAGTTGTTTTTGGTCGGTCTCTCTTTCGTTTTCCTTCAGGGGTCCAAAGCATAGCTATTCTTGTGATGGCACCGGGGTCTCTTCTGAGGACATGGCCAACCCAGCTCCAGCGTCTGCCAGCTATGATGGTGTGCATGTCCTCTTGCTTGCTCTGAGTAAGCAGATCTTGGTTGGTGTTGGTATTCGGCCAAAAGATTCGGTGAATTTTTCTTAGGCATGTTGTGTGAAAAGAGGACAATTTCGACATTTCCTTCTCTGTAACACTCCAGCATTCCGCACCATAGAGAAGCACAGAAAGCACACAGCTCTGATATAATCTTAATTTTGTGCTTGTGCTGTATTGAGAGGACTTCCAGATGTTGTTTAGGCTAAAAAAGGCTGTTCTTGCCTTATTCATTCTGATGTTGATGTCTTTGCCTGCCCCGCCATCTGGTGTTACTATGCATCCTAGGTATGTGAAGGTTTCTGTCTGTACCAGTTGCTGATTCCTTACTGATATGGGCTCAGGGTTGCTCACATTGAGCGTCATGACCTCTGACTTCTTTAAATTTATGTTCAAGCCCACCTGCTGGCTAAACTTATTAAGTCTATCCGTTTTTTCCTGGATGTGTTGATGTGAATGTGCTAGTAGTGCAATGTCATCTGCATATTCCAGATCTTCCAATGTAGAAAATGTAGTCCATCTTATTCCTCTTGGACTGCCCTCTGTTGTCTGGCGCATCACCCAGTCTATGACTGTTAAAAATAGAGTGGTTGATAAGGGGCATCCCTGTCGTACTCCTGTCTTCACCTCAAAGGTTAGATTGCTCTGCCCAACTCTACACGTAAAGTTGGCATAGAGGCTTTTTATGATTGACACTATGCAGCTTGGAATTCCATTAGCCCTCAGTATTTTCCATAAACTGTCCCTATGTATGCTGTCAAAAGCCTTTTCAAAATCAACGAAATTAATGTACAGCTCTCTTTGCCATTCTGAGCACTGCTCTATAATGTTCCTGAGAGTGAATATATGATCTACACATCTTCTGTTCTTTCTAAATCCTGCTTGTTCCTTCCTCAGCTTGTGGTCTACTGCTTTTGAAATTCTCTGTATAATTATCCTGCCTAGTATTTTGCTGGGAACTGAGAGAAGTGTGATTCCTCTCCAATTATTGCAGTCTGCAAGATCTCCCTTCTTGGGCAATTTGACAATTATTCCTTTGTTCCACTCTGATGGTGTTGTCCCCGTTTTCCAGACTTGTGCAAATAGTGGTTTTAATAGTTCTGCTGCTAGCTCAGGGTCTGTCTTAAATAGCTCTGCATTTAAGTTATCATGGCCAGGAGTTTTTCCGTTCTTTAACCCTTTGATTGCTGTGATGATTTCTTCTCTTCGTGCTGCCATCACCGGTGTCAATACGTTGTCGAGGTATGGCGGCTTGCATACCCTGATTACCCCCAGAGCTATGCCAGTAGGAGTTTTACTCCTGGAAGGTTCTACCAAGCTGGACAGGTTTGCGCGGGCAGGGGTCAGACGAAAGCAGACACCCTGGTCCTCCAGGTTGGGGATTTTAGCATAGGGCAGACACCCCTGTCTACGTAAAAAAAAAAAAAAAAATTGAAGTTACGGAAACAACAACAAATAAACAAACTTTGCTGCAGGACAGACATCCGGAGTCTGAGACTCGCATGACTGTCAGTGGTGAAAGCCGAAAGGAAGCCACTGACATGAGAACGGACGTCCTGACCGCAAAACATGATACAAGATTAGGATTTTGGAATGTCAGGACAATGAATGAGACGGGTAAACTAAAACAAGGTCAAGGCAGAAATGAGAAACTAAAGGTTACACATTCTAGGGATAAGCGAGAGCAGATGGACAGGGGCAGGAAAAGTTAAAACAGCAACAGGAGAAACAGTACTTTACTCTGGAAGAGAGGATGGACAGCACAATGGAGGTGTAGCCATTATTCTACAGAAAGGAATAGAAAGGACATTACTGGAATGGAAAACCATCAACAACAGACTGATAAGATTAAGATTGAGAGGTAGATTCACCAAAACTACAATAATACAATGCTACGCACCAACGAATGACAGTGATGAAGAGGTCAAGGATGAATTCTATCAACAACTGCAGAAAGAAATAGAAGACACACCTAGATATGATCTTATTATAGTAATATGAGACCTCAATGCGAAAGTTGGTACACACAATACATATAATGAAAGAGTAATGGGGAAATGCGGCAGCGGAACAGCAAACGAAAATGGGGATAAATTAATAAGTTTCTGTAGTATTAACAACCTGGTCATTGGAGGAACACTTTTCCCACATAAAGAAATTCACAAATTAACATGGGCATCACCAAATGGTCGGAACAGAAACCAGATAGACCACATCATGATTAATGGTAGATGGAGACATGCATTACAAGATGTGAAGGTAAGAAGAGGTGCAGATGTGGGAAGTGATCACCATTTAGTAGTAGCAAAACTGAAAGTGAAACTAAGAAGGGCTGGACCAACTGTAACTACACAGAAAAGGTTTGACATCAGCAAATTGAAGGACCCCCTTACCAGAAAAGCTTTTGCGGCTGACATTAAGAAATGATATCAATTTGCCAAAAGTCAGGAAAAGACACTGACTGATGATATAGACCAGAAATTCAACACCATTTCAACAATGTATTAGGAAAGCAGCAAATCATGCTTGGGATTCCAGGAAAGGAAGAAGCAAGACTGGATAACACCAGAAACATTAAACACCATAACACTGAAAAAGGAAATGAACAGAAAGAAAACAGAAGCGAAGTCCCCCAGGTTAAAGCAACTATATAGCGAACAGTACAGTCAGCTGGACAAGGAAGTTAAACGCCAAACCCGAGCCAACAAAAGGAATTTCCTAGACGATCTTGCAAGACAGGCAGAAGAGGCAGCACTGAGAAATCAACAAAGCACAGTATACAAAATAACTAAATTCATCAGCGGTAAACGAGGTGCAAACAATATTACATTAGTAAGAGATAAGCAAGGAAATCTCATCACGACAGCAGAGGGACAGGAAACAAGATGGGCAGAGCACTTCAGAGAAACTCTGAACAAAGAACCACCAGAGACACAATTGAATGTTCCTGAGGCTGAAAACGATCTAGATGTAAATACAGACATTCCATGAAAAGAAGAAATCGTCTTGTCTATATTTCTGCCAAGATATGTGTATGATTCTACATCTTGTAGTGGTGTTTCTTCAAGTTCAATCATGTTATCATTACCTGCATTTATACTCATTATTTTTGTCTTTTCCCTGTGTATTTTCAGACCCAATTGCTGTGACCTCTCATCGAGTGTTTTCAATATGTCCTGCATCTGATTACGGTTATGGGACAGAAGAGCCAAGTCATCAGCAAAATCCAGTTCTTCCAACTGCTTAGAGTCCACTGGATTCCATTTCTGTTGTGTGTTGTCGATGTCCTCATAACCCAGTCTATTGCTAGTAAGAAAAGAAATGGAGACAAGAGGCACCCCTGTCACACTCCCATTGATATCCCAAACGGTTCTGTAAGCTGTCCTTCGTGAAGAACTCTGCATGTCATGTCTTCATATGTTTTTTTAAATTAAATTAATGATCTTCAGGGGAACTCCATAATGCCTCATCAATTTCCAAAGTGATTCTCTGTCTACACTGTCAAATGCCTTTTCGTAGTCCACAAATTCAATGTGTAGTGATGAATTCCATTCCAGACTTTGTTCAAATATTATTCTCAGATCTGTACAGGATCTGTTTTGTCGAAAACCTGCTTGTTCATCTCTCAGTTTCTTGTCTATGGACTCTTTTAATCTCTCGAGGATAATCCTGTTTAATACTTTTCCTGGCACTGACAGTAACATTATTCCTCTATAATTTGTGCACTCTTGTAAATTTCACTTCTTAGGCAACTTAAACAGATATAATTCCTTCCATTCTGCTGGTATCTCTTCCTTTTCCCAGATTTTACCAAGTAATTTATATCTGTAGCCGTGCTGATATCTGCTTTGATGGCCTCTGCTGAAATGCCATCTGTTCCAGCCGCTTTTCCATCTCTTAGAAGCTTTATTTCTTTCTTCATTGGTCTTTCACAGCTAATTTGTAGCTCTTCTTCTGCTGGCTGGATGTCTGGGGGGTTTTGTGGAGCTTTACTATTGAGAAGGTCTTCAAAATATTCCGTCCGCCTCTTCATTTGCTCTTGAAATTAGACAAGATTAGACAGTACCAAGGGAGTTTATCAAGTGCTAATTTTGATTCTCCAAGGAATTGTAAACAATTTAGCGGATTTCAATATTTTGATCCGAAGAATTCGGAAGTTATAGTAGAAATAACTGTAAGAAAAACTATCAATCTAGTAATGATTTTGCTACTAGAAAGCAAGTCCTGTCTAGTGGACATTTTTGTCAAAGAAGATATGTTAACAACAACAATGCTAACTTGGGTTATAGACATAACATTTGTCATAATAGAGGAATTGACAATAATATAAAGAGAGATAATAGCTCTCCACATGTTGCTCTACATCACCAGAGTAACTTGACTCAGCAAAAGACTAGAGTCATTGTTAGTAAACAAAGCAACTGTAGTAATAAATATTTTCATCATGTAACAAATAATAAGCGCAAGTATGCTGACTTTGCTCAACATGAGCCTAGAGTCAGTTGTAATAGAGATAAACAAGGTAACAATATTTAACAGTTGGTGGTTTCCAGTCAATTGGAACGAATGGATATGACATTCGCGTGATAAGAGTTTCTCTAACGTGAGAGAATATTCAACAGTCGGAAGAATAATATCGTTATCGATACAGTACACATATCTGTATCAGTTGGTGGACTTGTTTTTCGGGTTCTGACACCCGCAACATTCGTTTTGAGAGCACTTCATACGTGGCCTGAATCTCTTGTGCTTCAAACCCGTGACCTAGTTTGGTCGTGCCTGTGGAAAACAACAACGTCTGTAGTCTACATTTGCTATCAGATGTGCAGCGATTACAGTTCTGCTTCTATTGAATGAATTTTTCAAGCGGCGAGCCAGCAGTTTATGAGGTGATCCAACGTCTGAAGGATAGTGTGTATAAGTCAAGTGTATGTGCAGTAGTACCAGTCATTTTGCACATATACCTCAAGTCAAAGGTTGCGATTTGCTGTGTTCCTGTTATGATCATCATGTGCTCCTATGCAGTGTTTGAGCACATATCTTACTAAAGCGAGGACCTGAAGGGAAGAGTCTAGTTCCAGTACCTTTCGGCAATAGACTGTTTTAGCGTCAGAATTATGTGATATTTAAGGTCTTGGCGGAAGGGAATGGAATATTGACAGATAAGTGATTTTTTGTTGTGTAAATTGTGTCATTTCACGCATGTCATCAGGCCTTCTGAATTCTATGCATTTTTTATTATGTTGTTGTTGTTGTTTATGTCTATAGTGACATATAAGTAGAATTTAATGCATAGGTAATTTATGGCTATTAACATGTGTTGACTACCATGATATGGATATGACCATATGAAGGTTCTTTGAACAGAAATTCATCTGACAGTAATTAGGAAAAGTTGCAATTTATTGTATGATTATTTAGCTGTCAGGAGTAGAAGGTTCATTGATACATATATAGTGATCTCAATAAGTAAGTCACTATGGATGATGATGAAATGGATCCTGATAATATGTGGCCTTTATTGGAATATTTATTTCAAGAAGGTAAAGATTTTGAGAAATTATAAGGACCAGAGCTGGAAGCATACGTGATGGACAGATTTATGGTCAGTGCGTCGAGAGCACTAAGAGATTTTGCTGAGAATAGATTTCAGTCCATCCCTCATTTAAGAATGGCTAGGAATTTAGCCGGTTTGCTGCGGCTCGACCTTCGTGTATTTGTGTATAAAAATATTCATGTTGAACACGACAATATATTGAAGGGTATACACAATATAATTCATTGTGACATTTCTGACAATCAGGAAAAGAAGTTAGAAGATGAGAAAGTAAGAGTCAACAGACAGGAAAGAAAAAATTGCTTAAAGCGTAAAGCTGAAGAGAGTAAACTAAAGGAAAAATTAGCTAAACTTACAAGTGATTTATGTAAATCAAATTCTGAGCTTGCTGGTGTTCGAGGAGCACTAGACTCTACATTATGCAAAATTAAAGAGGTGGAAGCTCGTATGGATGAAAAAAATGGCGAAATTAGACATCTAACTGAAGAAGTTCAAGAGAAGAGGGAGATTTGTGGAAAATTAAAAGTTCAGATTGGGAAATATGAGAAGTTGTGTAGTGAAACACTTACTGATCTGTTAAGTGACAATGCGATTCTTGGTCGCCAAAATAAAGAAAAGGATACCATATCCCTAGAGAAGGTTGATAGGCTTACGAATGGCCATGATAGTGAGATTGAGGGGCATGATAAAGAGAGAGTGGAAGAGTTAATGGTGGAGAAAGACAAATTGATTAAGTTTGAGAAATTACTGGCAGAAGAAACTTGCAAAGTTTTGGCTCTTAATGATTTAAATAAGAAACTTAGTCAAGAGATTGCGCATAGAGATATTGAAATTTCAGAGGCCAGAAAACGAGTAGATGGCCTGCTTGACATTGTCTTGAATAAAAAAATGTGGTCTTCTGTCAATGTTGACAGTGATAGACAGAAAGTTGCGAAAAGTCAGCCCCATACACTTTTTGCTCATAGAGAGGCCATACATGGTAAACATAGATCTTTTCGTGGGAAATACAACTTTCCCAGTGCTAGTGGTACTAGTGACTCTATTAATAATTCTTGGCGTCAGGCTAATAAAGATTCTTGTGTTTCAGCCAGTTCTATTGATTACGAAAAGAAATGTGAGAAATTGCAGGTTAAGGCTTCTAAAATCAAGCAGGTGTTTACTGTTGCAGATTCGGATAAACTTGTAACAGGAAATAAACATAATCCTACTTTTTCCAGGAATGAAACCCACTATGGGCAGGAAAATAAACATTCTAAGGGTCCAGTTACTTGTCAAACTCAGCACAGCCAGTTTGACGGGATTGGAAAACATATTCAGGATTACTGCCCTTTCATAGGATCAACTCGCTACAATATTGCTGAGCAGTTTTCCATTATTGACTATGAGGCGACTTGTTTGCTTGTATTTCCCTGTTAGCTTCTTTGTGCTGTTATACAGTTCTCTCATATTTCCTTTGGCTGCAGCATCTTCTGCCTCTCTTGCCAACTCCTCAAAATACTTCCTCTTGTCTCTTTTGATACTTCTTTTTACTTCGTTGTTTGCTTCTGTGTACACTTCTTGAGCCTTTGCTTTGGAACTTCTAGTTTTGCTTGTGTTTAAATCTGCTTTCTTGTTTTTTATCTTATTGATGGTTTCTGTTGTTATCCATGCTTTTTGTTGTCGTTCCCTTTTCCCCAGTATTTCTTCACGTCTCATTCCATACCATTTTGATTTGCTGCCAATAGTCTTCTGTATTCACTACATCTTCCAGCTGTTGGAGCACTTGGAATTTGTTGGATATTGTGACTGCAAATTTGTCTCGTTTCTTAGATGTCCTACATTAAATTGTTGTCTATAACTTTGCACTGTTGCATATCTCTTGAGTTTCATTTTTACTTTGGCTATCAGAAGGTGGTGATCTGATGCCACATCTGCTCATCTATATACCTTTACATCCTGCAATGGTGATCTAAACTACTTGTTTATGCATATATGATCAATCTGATTTTCTGTTCTATGATCTGGTGATATCCATGTTGCCTTGTGTATTCTCTTATGTGGAAACATGCTTCCTCCTATAGCCAGTTGATTTGAAGCACAGAAGTTTGAGAATAGTTCCCCATTTTCAATCATTATTCCTAGCCCATGTTTTCCCATGACTTCTTAAAAGTCGGTGTTGACTGTACCTATCTTTGCATTAATGTCACCCATCAAAATTGTGATGTCTCTTCTTTTTACTTTCTCCATAATTTCCTGCAGTCTAGTATAAAATGCTGCTTTCACAGACTCTTCTTTGTCATTAGTTGGTGCATAACACTGGATAACAATTACATTTATTTTCTCTTTAGCTGTTTTAAAAGTAGCTGTTATTATTCTGGGTCCAATGGCTTCCCATTCAATGAGTGCTTTCTGTGCTTCTTTAGATAACATAAGAGCTACCCCTTCAATGTGGTGTAAACTTTCGTCTTCATGTCCCGAGGACAGCACCAATTCACCTGTGATGAGTTTCTTCTTGTCTACCCCCTTCCACTTTGTTTCGCACAGTCCCAGAACCTCGGTTTTATATTCCCTCATTTCTGCTGCTACTTGTACCGCTTTTCCTTGTTCGTTCAATGTCCGAACATTCCAGGTGCCAAATCTGGAGGTTCTCCTAGAAGAAAGAAGGTTAGTCAGTAACACAAGACTCCTTTCGGCTTTCTCTGTGTTGCATCATACGCCTCCCTGCGCGAGGACCTTCCCCTGTCTTGGATGGCTGTGTTTTATTTTCCCCATGCCCAACCCTCCTTAGTCAGTTTCTATGACATGCATGGTAACGAACAGTATTACTATTCTTTGCTCCCCTTTCTGGCCCCGGTAACAAACATCATCACTTAGTTAGCTGATTTGTTTCCAGCTCTGCTGTCTCATTGCCCCAAGCTCTGCACGCCCTGCCAAGGCTGATGATGACTTGCTGGTAGTTTTTCCAGTTCTCACCTGATTTACTATATATCAATATAAATACAACTTGCAATGCATTTAAAGTAAAAAAAACTTGGTTTTAGTTTTCAGACAATACTACTACAGTTCAAATTCTCATACCTTTCCAAACAATTCAAATGCTTTCTTTGCATATCCCACTCGTCCCAATATCCCAATTAATGTAACAAATGTTCTCTTGGATGGCATGACTCGATCTTGAACCATCATCCAGTCTTCAAACACAGCAATGGCCTCCTTGATCTAAATCGGCAAATCAAATTACATTTCACTTCAAATAACTGTCAAATTTAAGAAGGAAAATAAGCACAACTCTAAAAATAACAGTAACTCAACAAAATGTGTGCTCAAATATTAGAGGTGCTCTTATCTTTATTTGCTCTGATTGTGTAATGTTGTTGCTTAAATCAGAGTGATCTCCATAACACTACGTTATATGGCAACATTACTCAAGACAATGAATGTAAATGGTCATAAGCACAACGCAACTGTATATGATACTCAACAAGATGAAGTTGCATCAGAGACACAGTAAAATAATAAAGGGAAGTCGGCAAAGAAATAAAATGAAAATGTAAAATTATAAAGGGATATAACAAATGGGCTGGCCTTAAGGGGGTGGACGGTAGAGAAAACTGGATTTTACGTACAAAATATTGATTTTTTACTTTTGAGCTTATTTTATTAAATAATCATCGAGGAATCGATTGAGCAAGTTTTATAACATAAAAAATGCATTTGATGTATCAAAAAGCATATTTTCTGTACTACCCCCAAGCTATGATTTGCAAATTTGTGCCAAAAATGCAAGATTTGTCGCTCAATAATACCTTAGTTACGTTGTCCATATCGTAGACTATGTGGTATCGATACAAAGGAAATTTCGTTGTCTGCCGTAATATAGAAAATTCGAAACTTTTTTTCTCATAGCTCTGAGTGATGTGTGCTTGAAAATTTCCGTAATTTTACGCTAACTTCCTTTTAAGGAGTGGTCACGCGATGACCTCATTCCCAACCTATTCAAGACGGATTCGTAAACACCTGTTTTGATTGGTCATAACACCATTTTGGCTGCGTGCGCAAATGTGGAAGATAACAACCGCTTTTTCCGCCCGTAAACATTTCTTCGCTGCATGTATCGTGGCGTTTGATATTTTTCTCTTGTTTAAATTTCAGTGAATTGTGTTCTATTACTTCAAAATGGGAAGAATAGGTAAGAGATCAAAGCAAATATCTGCTGCAAGATTGCGTCGACAGTATGTAATTTCTAGCAATGGTAAGACAGAATCAGCGGTGAATAATAAGCAAACTGATGTAGTCTCAACGTGGAATTTCAGCATACCAGTATCCGATAGGCCTATAGTTCAAATTGCTGATCCAGTAGTGCCGTTCACCACTGGCCCAAGTCGATCTGATATAAAAATTAACTTGAGCACGAGCAAGAATGTTGCATCTCATAATACTGTCTGCGCTCAACCTAAACCTACGTACAGAACCATTGTGGACATTTCTTTCTTCAACAACCTTCTTAAAAATGTGTGTTGCAATGTGTGTAAGCAAAGCACATTGCAAACAAGAACTGACAACACCAAGTCAAAGGGTTTCTCTCTCTTCCTGGAAGTTGTGTGTCACACATGTGAAAAGGCAATTTCTAGAAAGTACACATCCGAGAGGGAACCAGAAGGCCGCGGCCCTTGAGGACATGCAATCAACAAATCTGCTGTTCTTGGTGCCCTCATGTCTGCAATGGGCCCATCTACGTTCAATCTCTTCTGTGAGAACCTAGACCTCCCTGGCCTGCACCAGAAAACATTTCATAAATATGCAGATCAAATTTTTGATCATTTGGATACCATGCACTCTACAGTATTTCAACGGGCCGTCAGCATCGTCCGAGCTGCGCATGCTAAGAGTCAGCATCGTACCATTAATAAAAAAGAAGTCATTGACATCGCTGTCAGCTTTGATGCAACATGGCTAACTAGAGGTCATAAGTCACTGATAGGTGTTGGCAGTGTTATCGACATCTTGACTGGCATGGTCATCGATACGCATGTTATGTCTTCCTTCTGTCACACCTGCGAGAATACTGGACAGTGGCAACTGAAAAATCTGCCTGACAAATTTGAAAAATGGAAAGCAGAGCATCAGAAGGACTGCTGCCATAATTACGAAGGGTCAGCCGGAATGATGGAGGTAAAAGCCTGTGAAGTTCTCTTTCTTCATTCAGTGGCAAATCACAAGCTACGCTACACTGTTTTGCTATCAGATGGCGATTCCAAAGCCTACAACAGACTCTGTGACATCAAACCGTATGGACCAGAAGTTGATATAACCAAAGAAGAGTGCGTCAACCATGTTGCAAAGCGATTAGGCACTGCACTGAGGACACTCATTACTGACTGCAGGAAACAAAAAGTCACCCTTGGGGGAAATGGCCATGGTCGCCTAACCCAAAATGCCATAAGAAAATTGTGTATTTACTACACCAGGGCCATCCGCAAGCATAGTACAGCCCCAGAGATGAAACAAGCCATCATGGCTTCTCTCTACCATGGGTATTCGACAAACGATAAGCCCCAACATAATTTGTGTCCGCCAGGCAAAGACTCCTGGTGTTTCTATCAGGCTTCCATCACCAAAGGAGAAGCTGCCGGACCACACGAGACCAAGGTTCACACTCCGCTAGACTACAACCTGCTCCATAAGCACTTAGCCCCTATTTGTGAGCATCTTACTGATCAGCATCTGCTCAAGCGGTGTGAGCTAGGTGCAACACAAAATGGAAAATGAAAGCCTACACAATGTTATATGGAGTCGTTGCAGCAAGCGGAAATTTGTGTCATTAAAAAAGGTCAAATTCTGTGTCTTTGTGGCCGCTGGAGAGTTCAACTTTGGTCCATCAGCCAGTGCAGAAATAAAAAAAGCTGTATGGTCAAGCATCTGGAACAAACTCAAAATGCCCTGGACAGGTGAGATTGAGGAAACGTCTGGCCAACAGCCAGAAACATGAGGCTGACAAACTTGTAAAAAGGAGAAAAATTAGGCAAGAGGCAAGACAAAGGCGAGAGGAGGAGCTGCAGAAAGCTGAAGGATGTGCAGCATATAGTCCTGGAGGATTTTAACTCTTTCAGTCCCAAGCAAAAAAGTGGGTTTGGCCCAAGCAAAAATGGCCAACCCAGTGCATTTTTATTGTTGTTGTTTGGAAATAATTTTTTAAAATGTTCATATGCATAAATAACTTTGTTGTTGTTTTATATGAAACTGAAGGTAATTGGATTTACTTTACTCTTGTGCTACAAGTCTAAAAGCTTTCATTGAAAAATGATTAGTTATTCAAGGTAAAATGGAGGATATGCGCTTTAAAAAAATGATTAGTTATTCAAGGTAAAATGGAGGATATGCGCTTAAAAAAATCGCTTTAAAAATCTAAAATAAATATCTCAAAACAGAAACATGTTCACTCTTAAACACGTGCGGTATTTAAAAGAATGTACTTGCAATCGGAAATGACTTTGTGGGTAGTTATAATTAGAAACAGTCTCAAACAGAGGCACATATACTAAAGGCTTTTTAAAGTCGATTGGGCCAAACGCGTCTAACCCCTGAGCCTTTATAAAGTCGATTGGGACTTAAAGAGTTAAACACATTCAGCCCCCCCCCCACCCCCCGCCCCCCTCCCAGAATGGAGTATATTGGACAAGACACTCGGTGAGTAAAATGCATTTTTCTCAAAACTAACATTTTATTAACAAAACATTTTATTACTAACAAACTATCTATCTAACAGATCAGTCTGAAATTTGGGATGCATGTAGTACACATATATATACCTTTAAATTGCCACATGCTTTTTTTTTTGATATTTTGGTAATTTGTTTTTATATATGTTTTTTTCATACAAATATAGTGTATTTTTTTTAAAAATTAAAAATAGAATTTTTAACTTATCAAAAAAAGCATGTGAAAAATTGTTTTAACTGTCAGTCACAACATGTGTGTGCAATTTGATAAAGTTTGGTCAATGGGAAACATAAGTTTTTAGCTCTTGGAAATTGGTGAAAATCCAAAATGGCGGATTTTTTTGTGTGGTTACCATGGTAACCACATGTTTTTTTAACAAAATAAACTGTAGAATTTGGTTCATGGACATACACTGTGTCTATTGAGCACATAACAAGTTTGAAAATGTTATTAGAACAAAAGTTAGTTTTCACTGTAGGGTACCCCCTTAACTGTTGCTGGACCCAATCTGGACCATTTTGGTGGCCCCTGGACTTTTGATTAATTCAGATTAGGCACCAAGAATGTATGATAGTACGCTGAATCACAAGTAAAAGATATCTAAATTTATTAGCTAGGATACATGACAAATTATCCTGATGAAAATGTGAGTAAAAAAACATACAGTTTAACACAGGCAGGATAAAGTTAAAAAAAGGAATAAAGTGATCAACTAAGGTGACAGTGAGTAAAGCTGGAAAGACAGAGTATGATAATAAGAAAACAGAGTGAACTTCCTACCTTGCCCTCCCGACCCAAAAGGGCCATTTTCCTATTGTAGTAAAAACTTTTCCTGTTTAGTCTGCCGTATCTACTCAAGGGAATGTCCAGTCTATGGTCTCTTCTTTCATCAGTGTCCTCTGGAATCTGTTCATCAATTCTGAAGTAAATAAAATTCACTGAAAGCCATTACTTTTGCTATATCGTTGATTTTGAAATGTGTAATAACAAAATACAACCACTTTCAATACATTAAACATATATATATTCTGGGCTTGGTTTTTAAATGTTCTCAGCAAACTGTATAAAAAGGTTTGAAGACAAAGGGTGATTGCCCTGTGAAGTCCCCCCCCCCCCCCCCCCAGGTGGCTCTGATGAGGTAATAATGAAAGAAAACAGGACTACTGCTACCTCAGGCATGTACCACAAGGTGACAAATATGGAAACCTCACCATGTATGAGTAAGATTAACATATCACTACCAACTATACTGACAGTGCAACCTCACCATGTATGAGTAAGATTAACATATCACTACCAACTATACTGACAGTGTAACCTCACCATGTATGAGTAAGATTAACATATCACTACCAACTATACTGACAGTGCAACCTCACATGTATGAGTAAGATTAACATATCACTACCAACTATACCGACAGTGTAACCTCACATGTAAGAGTAAGATTAACATATCACTACCAACTATACCGACAGTGTAACCTCACATGTATGAGTAAGATTAACATATCACTACCAACTATACTGACAGTGCAACCTCACATGTATGAGTAAGATTAACATATCACTACCAACTAGGGGCAAAGTCTTTTACAGACAGGGGGTATGATGTGCTGGTGTTGTGGGTAGTGGGTTTCCCCCCTTGCTTCACCCTAGGCCTAGTGAATTCTTGTTCATGAAAGAAGCGACCATTGCGGTGTTAGTCTCTTGGCCTAGCAAAACCTCTCATACCCCAAGATCGTTGTGCGTGGTGAAGAGCCACACCCTCCTCGAGGTAGTCCTGGTAACTGAGGGTGCGAATCCTCAGGCTAAACACAACGGATCTAGAGGAGCAAACCTCGATAATAAAACCGGTGCACTACACCGTACACGCCCTCTGTGGGTGGGAAGGAGCCAGATGGATACTGAACAAGTCTTGGGAGTGGGAACGAGCGTGGACTGCTCCCTGAAGATCGGAACCCATCGTACAGGCACAGAGACTCAGGACTTGACGATCCTATTGCCTTCAACTCTTGGTCACATGCCTAGAGCCTCGGAGAACTCGGCGTAACCAGCAGGCAATTTGGTGGCGGGGAAAGAGCACTGTGAGCCCTACCTTGGCTACGTATCACAAGGAGACGCAGAAACACCCCCTTTATCTCCCCCAGAGCTGGCACAGTACACTTCTGGCTTCTACCCGGGGCGGTAGGAAATCCACATCAAACCTGGCAGAGCAAGTCCTCCATCAGATGCGGCCGATGCTGGGCCCACTGGCGCGTGGACACGTCCCGATCCCCATCAAGACTTGCCCGGGGAGCCCACCCCGGCTCAAAAAAAGCAGAGAAGGCCACTCTCCAAACCTCCGATGTCTTGCGGGCAGTGTTAGGATGTGCAAGAACATGGACAGGAAGACTCCACAACTTCCCCACTGAAGACACGCCCACGGCGACCGTTGCCTCAATTGGCTGTGTGTGGTGTACCCGGAAACGGGGCCTCCCAGTACTGAGGCACAGTTAAGTCCCCGATGTCACTTATCGGTGCAGAGTTGAGAGAGATGGCTGAGCATCACAATCCCCCCTGTGTTGCAGCATGATGAGAACCCAGCATTGCACACTGAGCTTGGGGGGATCACTTGGGCACCAGACTTAATACTGGCTCTTGACTGGATGGCCGCATGCAGGAGATTTCTACAATGGAGGGTTGGCAGGTGGTGGGTATCTGGAAGTGGCTCTGTGCAGGACGTGAGGATTCCTTGGGAGAGCCCAGAACCAGAGCACAGCATTGTGCAAGCTCTGCATAGTTGGAGAGCCCCCTGGATGACGGGGAATGCACAGTGTGCTACCCCACCTATCCCCAACTGCTAACTTAGAACCAGAAGTGGGGTCCTCTGTATGCGTGCCAGGCCAGGATAAAATGCCTGGGAAAGAGACTGGAGCTCAGAACTCCCTAACTCAAAGTTGCAGGATGGCAGAAAAGCCATGGGAAAGACGGCTATTTTGAAGATAACGCAACCATATTTTCACCATACGAGCTCGGACGCCGCCTCGGTAAACAAGGTCCGCGCAGAGCAGTGACACCCCCAGGCTGCTTGCGAATAGTCTACTACTGGGAACATAAACAGATTAGGGATGAGCCCACTCTCCCGTTGAACAGGTGCTAAAGTCATAGATACTGGGCCAGAAGGCGCACCGGAAACCACAGTATCACGCAACTCGCTTTTTTTTTCTATGGAGAGTACACTACCAACTATACTGACAGTGTAACCTCACATGTATGAGTAAGATTAACATATCTCTACCAACTATACTGACAGTGTAACCTCACATGTATGAGTAAGATTAACATATCACTACCAACTATACTGACAGTGTAACCTCACATGTATGAGTAAGATTAACATATCACTACCAACTATACCGACAGTGTAACCTCACATGTATGAGTAAGATTAACATATCACTACCAACTATACTGACAGTGTAACCTCACATGTATGAGTAAGATTAACATATCACTACCAACTATACTGACAGTGTAACCTCACATGTATGAGTAAGATTAACATATCACTACCAACTATACTGACAGTGTAACCTCACATGTATGAGTAAGATTAACATATCACTACCAACTATACTGACAGTGTAACCTCACATGTATGAGTAAGATTAACATATCACTACCAACTATACTGACAGTGTAACCTCACATGTAAGAGTAAGATTAACATATCTCTACCAACTATACTGACCGTGTAACCTCACATGTATGAGTAAGATTAACATATCACTACCAACTATACTGACAGTGTAACCTCACATGTATGAGTAAGATTAACATATCACTACCAACTATACCGACAGTGTAACCTGACATGTATGAGTAAGATTAACATATCACTACCAACTATACCGACAGTGTAACCTCACATGTATGAGTAAGATTAACATATCACTACCAACTATACCGACAGTGTAACCTCACATGTATGAGTAAGATTAACATATCACTACCAACTATGCTGACAGTGTAACCTCACATGTAAGAGTAAGATTAACATATCACTACCAACTATACTGACAGTGTAACCTCACATGTAAGAGTAAGATTAACATATCACTACCAACTATACTGACAGTGTAACCTCACATGTAAGAGTAAGATTAACATATCTCTACCAACTATACCGACAGTGTAACCTCACATGTATGAGTAAGATTAACATATCACTACCAACTATACTGACAGTGTAACCTCACATGTATGAGTAAGATTAACATCACTACCAACTATACTGACAGTGCAACCTCACATGTAAGAGTAAGATTAACATATCACTACCAACTATACTGACAGTGTAACCTCACATGTATGAGTAAGATTAACATATCACAACCAACTATACTGACAGTGTAACCTCACATGTAAGAGTAAGATTAACATATCACTACCAACTATACTGACAGTGCAACCTCACATGTAAGAGTAAGATTAACATATCACTACCAACTATACTGACAGTGCAACCTCACATGTAAGAGTAAGATTAACATATCACTACCAACTATACTGACAGTGCAACCTCACATGTATGAGTAAGATTAACATATCACTACCAACTATACTAACAGTGCAACCTCACATGTATGAGTAAGATTAACATATCACTACCAACTATACTGACAGTGCAACCTCACATGTAAGAGTAAGATTAACATATCACTACCAACTATACTGACAGTGCAACCTCACATGTAAGAGTAAGATTAACATATCACTACCAACTATACTGACAGTGCAACCTCACATGTAAGAGTAAGATTAACATATCACTACCAACTATACTAACAGTGCAACCTCACATGTATGAGTAACATTAACATATCACTACCAACTATACTGACAGTGCAACCTCACATGTATGAGTCTTCTTCTTCTTCTTCCTCGTTCGCCCTGAAAAGGACGGTGGTTGCGTTGTGTCTGTTTGCGCCTAAGCTGTGATATCTGCACCTTTCGGTCGCCACATCCGACTTCTGCACGGCATTTTTTAGGGACCGGGTTTGCCTTCCCATTTCGATCCATACTCGCTCAGCCAGACTGCACTGCTGCAGACTGTTTCCAGGACCACCACGTGGAGGTGGAGTACGGTCTTGACCAGCTCTGGTTCGCTGGTCCTGACGCAAGCAGTCAAGCTATGAGTCGCTGACTGCGTTCTCTATTGCTGCGTCTTTGGGTCCCACATGTATGAGTAAGATTAACATATCACTACCAACTATACCGACAGTGCAACCTCACATGTATGAGTAAGATTAACATATCACTACCAACTATACTGACAGTGCACATACCTTTCATTTGGGTTTCTCTCATCAGGCCTTTCACTTTCGTTATTGATTTCCATGCGCAGAGCACCAAATGTGTTTTCTGATTTATGTTTGCCACGTATTTTTTCTCCAACCTCCTCCTGCTGAGGCTTTGTCTGCAACTGCTTCTGTGTACCACTAGTTAGTGCTTTCTCAGTAGCAGCATTATAATAATTTAACCACGACTGTGTGAAGTACTGTGAGGCTGTTTGTTTTTTTTTCTTTTTTGAATGAAAGCTGCTTTTTCTTTTGTTTGTGCTATCTTTTCCTCTTGAGTGAAGATTATGCAATTCATGCTGCTCGTGCAACAGTTTAACACCAGTGTTGTGATCATGATGGTCATTAGAAACTTGCTGACCTTTTTTCTGAAAGTCCTTAGACTTTCCTACAGTTCCTGTATGTGTTCTCTGGACATCTTCACTAACACCACAGTCAGAATCAGCTGCTGATGTACTTTTATAACATGACTGGTGATAAAAGTAACAATATTTGATTCTATTTACTGCAGAGCTGCATCTCAGATTTCTCACTTCTCTCGTGAGCAGCTGAAGTTGTGCTCTGGCCCCTTGGAGAAAAGTCACATGCAAAAATATTGCCATTTATTTTGTCTCATGCAATAATTCTTAGTCATATAGTCGCAACGCTTCATCACAAGCAATGAACGCAATCTGTAACAGAAAATGCATGGTTATATTATTTGTAGTGCTAAATTGTTATTTTATTCTCATAAATTACGAAAGAGAAATCACAGAGCGCTACAATTCCAGTTTAAACAACATTATTACAAAGCCTCAAATTTTATATACAGAACTGGAGATAACGAGCGCTGACCAGAGCAGGTCAGAGGAAATTGCATTTGTAGAAATGAGGGAAAAGATGACATTTAAAATGTGATAGCTTCCCTAATGCAAAGACAGGAAAGTATCGCAATACTGGATTAGATTTAATAATATTAGCAGGAAAGATAAATATTATTTCAGCACGGAAGTAGCTAAAAATCGCACAGTAAATAAAAAAGATGAAATGCAAAAGTTCACAGAAGATCAAGAGAAGTTGATTTTTTAATAAGTTTATAGTTTTAAACAGTTGCTTTTAACCTCTTTAGCTTCAAAGATTAATGGTTACAGAAAATGTATAAACAATTTTTTGATCTATTACAGCGGGGGTTCCTAACTGGTGTGCATCTACATACTGGTGTGGCATGATATTTTGATTTTACACACAGTAACATCACAGTGTGATAATATACCCCTAATTGTTTTGTCACGACAGCATGCAGATTTGGTAGTGTAGAACCGTTGAAAAAGGTTGGAAATCTCCGTTAGAGAAGAAACCAATGAAATATGAAGACATATTGTTTCACAAATTACTTCAAAGTGCAATTAATTAAACCAAGAGTTGCTTGAACGTTTTCCTGCTGTTACTGACAAGTTCTTCTGTATGCCAAAGTTTAGGGCCAGAAAGTTTTATCTGCCTGTGCTTTTGCTTGCATCTGTTATTGATCCATCTTTTTATGAATGAGTCCGGCAGTTGCTTGGATTAAGTTCTGAAATGTTTTTTTAATTAGGGTTTTTTACTGTGCTTTGGCCTGGTTATAATTTTTATCTAACTTACATACTTACTCGTTCTTCTTCAACCATGAGGTGTAGAGGTTTGGAAGAGAGAACACCATACTATCTGTGATGGGTAGGGTGTATGTGGGTGGAACTATAGGTGTGTGGTAGCTCAAACAGCAAACATAAACCACAGTCAGACTCGATGACTAGGTAATGAAATAACTCCAACGACCAATCCAATCTCCAGAAATATTTATATTAACCAATTCACAATGCTCGTAGGGCCAATTACAATCATAAAGAACATAGGCAAAGCACGGTGATACACAACTCCTCTACATCAACAGCTACTTCAGGACATCCATGCCCTCTGGTTGTACACCATCTGTTACTTCATGACATCCATGGCCCTCTGGTCATGCACCACTCTACTTTGCTCTACTTACTAGCTACCACTTTCTGTACTGTCTCAACACACATCTCTGTCCGACTGACTCCTTTCATTTGTATTCACCCACAACCCGTGAAAACCTTCCCCACTCCACTAAGCGCCATTCACACATATCTGTGGCTTGCAGCTTGTCTTAATTCCTGCTCACAAAATCACTTGTGGCTCAAATATTACAAAGCTAGCATACACCACTCACAACAAGTTAATATACTGATTAGGCTCCCACTGGAGCACAGAAACATTCATACATGCAAACACTCTCAAAACACCCGGTGACACTATCCTATCAGCTGTCAATATAATTTTTTATCAATCCCTGTAAAGTAACCTTTTCAAGGAAGCACAGCTTTCTCCCTGAGGGAGGAGTCTGTTCTCCTACCAGGAGCATCAACTCCATGGAGCATCAATGAATGGCCTCCAAATATAGAGGTTAGCTGTGAATACTGAATAAGCAGCCATGAACCAAACAAGTGGTTGTCATTAAGGGCAAGGCGGGATAGCTGTGGGGGAGGCAGCTGTCTGTATAAAATATCTCTAAAGCTTTATAATTTGACAGCTGACAAGAGACCGACACCCCTGATAAGAATAAGACTGAGATGGAGATTCACCAACAGCACAATAATACAATGCTTGGGACACCAGGAAAGGAAGAGACAAGATTTGATAACACCAGAAACGTTAAACACCATAGCGATGAGAAAAGAAATGACAAGAAAGAATATAGAAGCAAAGTTACCCAGGTTAAAGGAAATTTATAGCGAGCAGTACAGTCAGCAGGAAAAGAAAGTAAAACATCAAACCCGAGCCAACAAAAGGTAATTCCTAGACGATCTTCAAAACAAGCAGAAGAGGCAGCACTGAGAAATGAATAAAGCACAGTATATATAATAACTAAAACAATTAGTGGAAAACAGGGTGCAAACAATATTACGTTAGTAAGACACAAGCAAGGAAATCTCATCACCACAGAACAGGGGCAGGAAGCAAGATTGGCAGAGCACTTCAGAGAAACACCGAATAAGGAACTACTAGAGGCGCATCTAAATGTTCCTGAGGCTAAAAATGATCTAGACGTAAATACAGACATTCCACAAAGGGAAGAAACCATCACAGCTTTTAAAGAGTTAAAGAATGGAAAAGCTCCTGGACACGACAATTTAAATGCTGAGTTATTTAACACATTAACTACCGCAAGCCGCTGTGAGCGGCTCACAAAATAATCACATTTGGACCGCAAGCCGCTCAGATCGCCAATCTAATTTTAGTAATAAAACGAATGAAAAATGTACTGAAACACTCTCTGATCTGGTTCGAGATTTTAAGTTGCCACCGGAAAACAAATTACCAAAGCATGGTTGTTGTAGAACACTGGAAAATTGATATTATGTTCATATTTTTCAGTGTTTTGGGTTAGTTTCCAAATCGTGTAAAAATGTTTACCGTGGCAACTAGTGATAGGACTACAAAAAATGCGTGTACATCTCGTCTAACGGCTGAATAGGATAGAAACGTGTTTCAACAATTGACTGATAGATCTAGCGACGAGGACAAGAGTGAAAACGGTGTGCACATTGACTGAAATAGTGATTTTGATAGAGATGGGGCGCAAGCAGTTATAATTGTGAAAATATTGCAAGTCCTCGGCCATCAGAGGGCCGTTAAATAGCAACAACCTCTATTAGAGTTACAACCGGTGTTTATTGTAATAGTACATTCATTTATCTTTAAAATGACGTGTAATTCATAAAAATCTGTAAATAATTACGAAAACTACAGCTTACTTTGTGCAAACACCTACAGGATGAAAATGGGAAAAAAATTTATTTCGGCCACAGTGTGTTTTTCAATTCGGTAGTTAATGTGTTAAGACAGACCCTGAACTAGCAGCAGAACTATTAGAACCACTATTTGCAAAACTATTTGGAATTCCAAGCATGATTTGCTTCTTTCCTTATATGTTGTTGAAGTGGTGTTGAATTTCTGGTCAACATCATCAGTCGCTGTCTTTTCCTGGCTATTGGCAATTTGATATCATCTCTATATATCAACCACAAAAGCTTTTATGGTAAGGGGGTCCTACAGTTTGATGATATCATACCTTTTCCGTTTAGTTATAACTGGTCCAGCAGTTCTGAGTTTCACCTTCAGTCTTGCTACTACTAAGTAGCTTTCCACATCGGCACCTCTTGTAATGAATGTCTCCATCTACCATTGATCATAATGTGGTCTTTCTGGTTTCTGTTCTGGCCGTTTGGTGATTCCCATGTTAATTTCTGAATTTCTTTGTGCGGAAAATGCGTTCCCCCAATGACCAAGTTGTTAATGCTGCAGAAGCTTTTTAGTTTATCTCTATTCTCATTTACTGTTTCGCCTTCCGCATTTCCCCAGAATTTTTTCATTGTGTGTTCCAACTTTCGCATGAGTTCTCCCATTACTATGATACGATCGTAATCGTGATTTTCATTTCCTTTTGTAGCTGTTGATAGAATTCGTCCTTGACCTCGATAAAGTGTAAATTTTGATAGTTGCTCAGCCAACATGAAGGACTTTGCTGTTTCTTACTTCTACCAATGTTTATTCCAGTGGTCGGCAACCAAGGAGCTGTGAAGATCTTTAGAAACACTGAGCTATCTAATGATTTACTTTGATAAAATCATATTTTCAGGTTTCTAAGTGTTTGGAATAAGTGCATGTTATATGTAACTTTTATCTCTTATGGATGATCTACTTCCTGCAATTCCAAAAATAGAGCAGTGGAAAATTCAAAATAAATTATATTTTACCCAATGTTTTTTTTTTTTTTTTCGTACGCCCGCTGATACTCAGGCGAAATCTCAGGTTATTATTAATATTTTAACCTGACATTGATTTTACGTGAGTATCCCTTTGTTTCTTGTACATAGACAGGTGTCCCTCGCCATTCAGGCAAATACTCTCCGATTTCGGAGGTACCCATTAGAGCTGGGTCGGCTCAGGAGCCGCCAGTCCCTGGTCGACGACACTCCTTCAAATGTTCTCGCCAGGTCTCGAGTTAATCCAGTTCAAATCCCGGTCAACGAAAAATCCTCAAATGCCGTCGCCCGGGTTTGATCCTGTATCACCCGGTCGCCAGAGCGGTGTTTTAACCACTACGCTAGCGCGGCCCCCTACCCAATGTTAACTTTAGTTCCAAGAAAAGATCACATTTCTATCTCGTGCAATTAAAGAATAGCCTAAAGCTCGAGCGATTCAAGAATAAAGCTAACTTTATTCAGCTAGAACCAGGGTTTTCACTTGGAATGCAGAAAAAAATACCTTTAATACTGAAGATAACCACACTTTTAAAATGCTTGCAGGGGACAGCAATTTCCATAGCTTAAAATTTCTTCCTTTTTTTTTTTTCTCGGTCATACATATCTACCAAATCATCCCCTGGAATTTACCGGTTAATCGAAATTGGCTGGCTGCGGACCCCTGGTCTGTCCAATGTTTCCCCCAATCCCTTTTATAACCTATACACTAAAAGGGTTGAAATGAACAATGGGACGCGTGTTTGGTGCCTCCCAAATAGGTAGTCCATGTCGTTCGGGTTTTTAATATTGCGTCTCCGAAATTTTTTTTACGCCCAAGTATTCATAATTTCAACCCACTGAAAGTAATTCAATAACCAGATAACTGTTCTTCAACAGCCATGTCAAACCTAACTGCGTAAGCGCTTAATCAATACGAAACAAAATAACTTCACTATCGCCTAATGTCCTCACTCGCTGTCCCAACCAATTTTCCGAGCTTCAGCACCGCATTGTGTAATTGTGACTATAGGCCTATATACAAAACTTTCGTAATAGCTCTGGTCATTAACGGACACGAGAAAACTCTTTACAGAGCGATACAACAGGAAGCAATCTGATCATCAGAAGTAGTCCCCCCGTCCGACAAGTGTTTCGGCCCGATATACCCCTTTACACTCTAAGCGTCTCAGCATCCTGTTGTCTTGTATCGAAAATGAACCCATTTCACTTATGGTAGCAACTTTAAAATCCACAACTCCAGCCGTGGAGGCAATTGTGAAAGTAACAAAGAGAAGACAAATTATTCCGTTCGTTCCGTAGCTTATCACAACTACGGACACACACTGAGTCACCTGCGCGAAGCCGACGAGTCTAGCCACTGCGCGCTCGCCACTGAAATTCTGCCTGACACCCCTTATAATATACACCACCTGTCGCCTCTCAGCCACTAGTACACCAAAAAAACTCAGCGTATTGTGGACTTAGAAAAATTCCTGGTGTTTTCTGTACCGCAGCGTTTATTGTCACGATTTCCATTGCCCATTGCGGTTGTTCCACAGTCAGCCTGATGCCTTTTCGGCAGTTTCACTAAGCCTCTTCAGTGCCCTTGTTCTCGCGACTGTCCCCTCAGCCCCAACAGTTTCAATAAATCATACACTGATGCAGCCACAAGCTATCTTGCGCCCACTTCAACAGCCATGACTCTTTCAGTGAACCCATCGTGTCTCAGATCCGCGGCCAGATCACTATACTTGCCCGCTTTGAACGAATGTTGCTCGTCTAATCTGGATTCAAATGGCACGGTCAGTTCAATCAATATGACCTGAAGCGTTGATGAAGAATGAAGCACTATATCCGGCCGTCTCCGCGATTTTCTGATACTCTCTGGATATGCCCCTCGTCCAGGTAGGTCTACCGCCATCTCCCAGTCGTTTGCACAGTCAAGAAGAGATGGTAAACTGCTACCAGGTTTACTCGGTTTGGGGTGTGCTGACTTTCCTGCCCTCAGAAAGTATGTATTTGGGGAGCTCGGCCTGGGCTTGCTATTCGCCTTCATCCTTTCCAGATCCATTGTCGCAGCAAGCTCATTTAGCACTTTGTTATGGCGCCAAGTGTATCGCCCTTGCCCTAATGACACCTTACACGCTGAGAGCACGTGTTCAAGTGTCTGCCTCCCCTGGCACAGGGGGCACTGCTCATCATCCGACTTTCCCCATTTCACAAGGTTGGTGGCCGACGGCAGCAGGTCATACATTGATCTGACAACGAAGCTGAGCCTAAGAGGTGCCATATGCCATATATCATTCCATGTCAAGGACCTCTGCAGGGCTCCTTCCCATGTAGTCCATTGGCCTTGTTGGACCTGCTGCACTGCTTTTTGCAACCTCTTATCATTCTCAGCTCCTCGTATCTCCTGAACTACCATGTCTCTGCGCTCCCTGCTTGATGCCTTGGACCACCAGCGGATGTCTCCATGACCAAATCCCCGTCTATTCGTTTGTGTGTATCCGATTACCTCCCTCAGTTTGAGTGACTCTTGGGCAGCATCAACAGCTTCTTCCACTCTCCACTTCCTTCCCGTTTTCAGTGTGGGCTGAATGGTCTTGACCACGTCATCAGCTGACTCGCGTAGCATCATTGCAAGCCTTGTCTCAACAACTGACTTGAAGGGAAGCAGAAGTTTTGACTTTTTGCGGTACAGTGCTACATCTGACAGACCTGGTGGTACCCCTAGCCATTTTCTCATGAATTTGTTGACCTTCTGCTCTATAGCTTCCACTGTCCTTTGCTTATTTCATATATAAGCAGTGGCCACAGCAACTTCGGTATCAACATGAACTGCAGGCACCACAGTTTGAACTTTCCCAGGAGTCTGCTTTGGTCTATGATCTGTAGTCCTCTGTCTGCCATTTCTATTATCTGTGCACTGCCTTCGAGTCTTTTAATGAGGCATCGTACACCCTGCCAAGACTTTTAACAGGTTCCTCAATGACAGTAGGGATTCTTTGGTTGGAAACCATGAATATGACCTCTGCTATCTTCCCTTTCTTAACTGTTAGGCTTCTCGACTTCTTGGGTTTGAAGCTCATTCTGCACCAGCTGACTAGTTCATCCAGGCGTGCTAACATCCTCCGGGCCTGATGTTCATCTGATGTCAGAATTGTTGTGTCATCCATGAATGTTTTGAGCGGTGGCATGTGACACATTCCACCGAGCTTTGGACCTATAGCCATTCCTTCAGCCGCATTGAGGATTACCTGCATAGCCATCACGAATAGTATCGGAGAAATGGTACATCCCATCGCAATTCCAACTTCAAGGCCAATCCACTTCGTTGTGTACTCTCTGGTTGAAAATCTGACAGAAAACCCTGCGAAATACAGCTTCAGCATTGCTGTAATCTCTTGTGGAATATGATACATTTCTAGGGCCTGCCACAACATCCATAAGCATTCGCTAGATCCAACCAGATTACATGGAGGTTTGTTCTGTCAGACTTTGTCTTTTGTATTGCTTCTCAGATCATTGTGGAATGCTCTAGACATCCTGGTGTACCTGGGATACCTCCTTTCTGAATGGTAGTGTCAATGTACCCATTTGTCAGGAGGTATGTAGTGAGTCTTTTCGCCATCACTGAGAAGAATATCTTCCCTTCCACATTGAGTAGTTAGATTGGCCTGAACTGACTGATGTCTGTGGAATTTTGTTCCTTCGGGATGTAGACTCCGTTCGCCTTTCTCCATTCCTTGCTTACAAGCTGGATTTTTCACGCATTCGTCAGTAAACGGAGAAGTCGTTTGAGCACCTCAGGGCATCTCTTATACACCACATATAGAACACCATTAGGACCTGGAGCTGACTTGCACCGAGCTTTCTGGACAATGCTTTCTACCTCTTGCACCGTTGGGGCTTGGTGTTAAATTCAGCTTGGCTTACTCGGCCATTTAAGGCCTGCCATGCTGCTGAGCGGCTTATCTTTGCGACCATCTGAATATGTCATTCTAAGGTGTTCTTCCAGGTCTTCTTTCCTGATGTTTAGCGTACCCGACCGTGGCTGCTCAAACAGTTCTTTGGCAAACTTGAAGGGCTCCCTGAAGAATCTTTCCCTATCCATTCGAGTCTTCCTTTTCTTCCTGCACAACCTTTCTGCTCTACAAAGGGCATTATGTTGGCCCTTCAGGTGCTCCCAAACCTGTCGCAACCCTTCCTTCTCTGTGGCAACTGCGTTCTTGAACAGTTTTCGGGCATGCTTCTTCTGTTTCCTGATTTCTTCTATTTTAATTTGTCTTCTACTTTTTCGTGGTGGGTTACTTTCCCTTGCCTCCCTCACTCCGAACACTTTGCGACAGTGCAGATATATTATGTCGCCGAAGATTTCCAGCTTCTTCTCCAAAGTTATCTGCTTCAGGTTGTTATCCAACTCTTTTGCCAAGGCTTCGTCCAGCTGTTCCCAAAGTCCTTTTGCACAGGCAGGTGGAAACTTGATTGTACCTCTGTTGCAGGGGCGGCCACCAGTTTTTACAGGCGGTTCGGTAAAATTAGCCCAACGGATTTGTTGAGAGCTTGATAGTCAATCGTGTAATCTGGGTTTACAGTTCATCTTCTTTAGAGCTTCGTGCCTTTGATGTTAAGTACGCGAATGTGGGTTTAAATTAACTTGAGACCATGATAATGATGATTGAATTCCCAAATGTTCAAAGACTGGATAATTCATGGCTAGAGTCCAAACAAACAATTTATTATACATTCTGTAGACATCGTACGTTGATCATGAATTACATCACAAATATAAATTAGAATCCTATGTTGAATTAGCTATCTTGCATATCAGTCCTTTGTCTCGTAATCTGAATTACCGTAGGCAGAACGACATAACTATATGCACGCGTGGTTGGAAAATCCAACGACCGACAGTGAGATTATGCGTCTGGCACTAGTATCACTAAAAAAGGACTGTTAATTCATCTCGACAAGGTTTAGTAAATTACTAACCTGTAACTTCATCCTTCTTCATCATAACAGTGGACTGACCCATGTCCATGAGAAAATACAATATAACCGTGTGGCTTTCCCTGCCCGACACTATAAGAATATAAAGACACGTCTTCTCCGTTTGACGGTCATTTGAAAAGGGGTCCCGTCTCTTGGTCACCGTGCGTGACTACCAACGCTGAAACGTCACAGCGTTCACTAGGCTAATAATACTTTTTACATTACATTAAACGTTGTAACCCCTAAAATCGCATGCTGCTAACCTCTAGCAGACAATGCCAATTAATCTACCGTAACAATTCCCTGTCCAGCGGGGGGAAAAAAATCTATTAGATAGATTTTTTTTTCAAAAACCAATCTGAATGAATATCAAAAAATTTAACAATATCAAAAAAATTTAACAAAAAATGCGGCATATGGCCTACGATGTTCTGTCTAGAACAGACGTCGTGGTCATGTCGACTAACTAACAGTCATCTAATATATTAATGATCATATTCTACATAAATGTTATACATAAATTTTATATGAACTAAAAGAGAATGGGTAATGTTGATATCTAATTAAATAATTAATTAACTCAAAATATGTCGCAATGAAATGTCATGTCAGACTAATCTAAAGAGTTAAAATTAAACTAATTAATTATATTGAGTGTGGAATAAGAAAAAAGTTGTTGAAAATCTAATGTAAGAAAAATGAAAAGATATGTTAAAGAGAGAAATAAATAAATAAAGAATAAAGTAGAGAAAAAAGTAATGTATAAATTTAACTTAGTTATGTGTGTTGGACATTAATTAAGTTTAGTATTAAGTTGTTAATACCTATCTAAATTAACCAATTTAAACAATAATGTAGTATGTGATGTATCCACATAATTATTAACTATATAATATAATAGTTACATACAATAACATTATCTAAGAATCATGTGAGTCCTTTTTTTTTTCTTCTTTAATTTTTTTTTTCAAATTTCATTTTTTTTTCAATATTTATCTCACTTTCATTTTAATTTCGTTTATTTTAACGACTTAATTAAAATTAATTAAAGTTGGATAAGATGATCCATACGTAGGCTTGATCCTTGTGAATTCCAATTAACAAACAAATGTTTAAGTGTTTCAGTTCATAAGTATCGACGTTATTATCAATAGTTCATGTCGCATACTGAGTTACTTTGATAGTGTTTTCTATTATGTTCAATTGATGCACGGAAATGTGTCCAATAGTTTTATCATTAAAGGATATCAAGCAAAGTCCTGGCGTAAATACGAACATAGAGTCAATTGATTTCATTCATTTCGTATATAAAGTCTTTAGTACACAGATACTTGTATTGTAGGCAATAGTTCATGTCTATATAGAACAGCCATTATAGTGCTATTTATTTTGAGTAAGTATCTACGACGTTAATATAGTTCAGGACTCGACATCAGTAGGGTTTCGAGATAGAGTATCTGCCAGGACGTTATCTGCTCCTGTGATGTACTCGATTGAGAAGTCAAAAGGTTGAAGGAGAATAGCGAATCTGGTGAGCTTTGGACTTTTATGATTCGCACGTCGTAGTGATGCTACGGCTTTCTGGTCTGTCTGTACTACGAACGGGGCTCCCAGCAGGAACTTTTCCAACTTCGTTATTGCCTACACCACTGCTAAAAGTTCGCGGTCGACAGTTGAGTATTTGACTTCTGGTGGTTTCAGTTTCCGTGAGACGTACAAGTTTGGATGGAGGATGTCGTCATGATATTGGAGCAAACATGCGCCAATTCCGTAGTTACTCGCATCTGTTCGGAGAATAAACTTTTTGGAAGCATCAGTTAGTCTCAAGATTGGTGGGTTTGAAAATATGTTAATAATATTAAGGAAAACATTATTACACTCACTAGTCCATGTCACCTTCACTGGCATGTCCTTCTTTAATAATGAGGACAAGACAGCCGTGATAGATGACAAGTTAGGTACGAATCTACTGTAATATTGGACTAGACCTAACAAGCTTCTAACCTGTTTCTTCGTTTGAGGAACGGAAATGTTTAAAATTTTAGAAACCGTACTGGGTAGTGTTCGGATATATCCTGCTCCAATAATGTGACCCAAAAAAGTTATTTCATGAAATGCTACTTGTAATTTTGTGGGTTTAGCAGTTAAATTGTTCCTTCTTAATGTGTCCAAAAAGTTTTCAAGACCCAAAAAATGTTCCTCAAAAGATGAACTAAATAAGCATATGTCGTCTATGTATGTAATAATGTCTGGTCTACCTGAAAAAATGTGTCGCATCATGCGAACAAAGATAGCTGGAGCGTTAACAAGCCCAAAAGGCATAACATTCCACTGGTATAGACCTTGCGGAGTGGAAAACGCTGTGTAGTATTTAGCTTTTTCGGTTAGTGGTATCTGCCAATAACCTTTAGTTAAGTCTATCTTAGTGAATATAGTTGCAGTCGATAGACGTGGCAGTAAGTCGTCGAGAAGTGGATGTGGTTCGCTATCGACTATCGTTTGTGCATTTAATTTTCTATAGTCGACGCATAGTCTAATGTTATTGTCCTTCTTTCGGACAATAACTAATGGAGAAGAAAATGGGGAATTACTAGTTTCAATAATTCCTAAAGATAACATCTGTTCAAGTTCCTTAGTAGTTTTAGTAAGAAAGTGTAGAGGAACAGAATATGGATGTACCCGAATTGGAGTATCATCGTTAAGAGTGATGTCATGACTAATGACTGATGTGCGACCTGGAACGTCGGTCAACACATCTGGATAAGATTGTAGAAGTTCAGCAATCTGTTGATGCTGTTGCGGTGTAACCGACGAAGAGATGGTTACGTCCCACCAAGATTCACTAGGCTGTACTACAGGTACAGGTAAAGCTAACTGTACCTCAGGAAAAGAAGATTCTTCTTCCTGGATAACAGACAAATTAGAATAGTGACATCTAGGTACGACAGTGTCATCTAGTTCGTGAAAAATAGCTTGTAAGCGTTCAGTAATAGAAAATATACAATATTTAATTCCCAAGAACATAAATGACCAATAAAGGAAAAAAATGATGACTGACTATGCTGAGTCATCAACGATATGAGACAAAATGTGTTACCATAACCTGTTATCTGCGTGATGCAGCATTAGGTACTAATTTTAACCGTAGACAATGGTGGTTAAAGTAAGCACCATTATCCCGCTCGATGACCATTCGAGCATCTCTATTGTTACGAAATGTAACTATAGCTTCACCATACCTGTCATTGGTAGGTGACAACAACCGTACAAACATAACGTCTGCCGTGTCATTAAAGAAATTACTAAGTGACTGCCATCTGGTACCTTGTGGCAGATTGCGCACTAACACGGTGCGAGAATATGCACCCTTCCCAATGTAAGTGGGATCAGTGTCACTAACATTATAAATAGTTCTTCTATTTAATCCTTTGGATCTGGTAGTCTTATGAGATGATGTCTCATAATGATTGACATATTTATTTGTCCTAATTTTATTAGATAAGTTCATAAGAACTCCACCATCATTACCCTTGTTTGGGACATCTTTTCTTTTCCCATTTTCAACAATTTTATCCAGATCACTGTTAATATGATCCTGTCGCCAATATCTATCTTCCGACTTGGCGGCACTCTTTAGAGAAAAGGCATATCTGCCTCGAAATGATTCTATAATCTTCCCTGGATGTGCTGGTAGTTTAATATCATTTTTTTTTTCTGTATGAGAGTCTCATCCTTCTCCTCATCGATTTCCAAAATGGTACTTAGACTGAAATTGGAGAAAACTGAGCCACATGTATTTATTTTGTTGGCTCGTAATGTAGCTGTTGCAATGACAGCGTTAGCATTGCAATAAAATTGCACATTATTTAATTCCCATTCCTCAATTTCCTGTGGGGAACAATCCTTACTACCATGGATGCGTCCCAACATCAGATCTGCAATTGGGTTCTGAAGCATGCATACCTTAACTTGTCCTGAAAAGAAAGGTGTATTAACATGGACAATAGCTGTGGGGTAAAACTCAATAGTTCCCCCAAAAGTCATGCACCGGACATATTCCCCTGTTGCACAGCTAGGATGTACCAGAGACTGCCGCACTCCAATTGTTGTGGACCCCGAATCTCTCAATAGAGAAACCATTGAACCATTAACTATCCCTCTGTTGAAAATCAGAGAGCCTGTCCCATCATTGGATGCAAGACTGACTTCTGGTAGAATGTGTCCGCAGTTCAGAACTGTCTCTTTTGCCTTCTGAAATATAAGATTACATTTTGGGCAACTATTTGCCACGTTATAATTCATTGCAAAACAAGTAGACGAGGACTGTATTTTGTTATTAGTAGGTGAACTCTGAACCCCAGGGGTTGTAGCAGTAGTAACGGCTGCCCCTGTATTATGATTATAATTTGTCGATCTACGAGAATGAGAACGATGACGAGAATAATCAGTTGAATTATTCCGTTGTCCTCTATTGTAACTGTTATCTCGATGTCTCGAGTTATAATTATCGCTGTTGTTCCAATTGTTACCGTTATTATCATTATATGAACGATTATAACTTGAGTTACGTGGATTACTGTTGTATCTGGACTGAGATGAATAATTTCTGTTTTGTGGTCTTCCTCTATTAAAGTTATTGTTAAAGCTATTACGTCCCTTATGAAAATTAATGTCATAGTTTCCCTTGAACCTACCTCTGTCCACACTGTGTGTTCTAGGTTTGTTATTACTATGATATGCCATATTGGAGGCTACAGGAAGTGGTTCTCTTATTAACGAGCCAGAAATGTTAGCATTCGGATGAGCGGTGCAGTAATTTAAAGAAATTTTTTCTAACTCATCAATAGTTTCTGGTTTCCGTTCTTGCAGATAAGCAAAGAACGGTGGGCTGACAGAAGATAACACTTTATCCCTCAATAACAAATCGACTAACTTGTCGTAAGATTTGTTGACACCTGCTAGTTCAACCCATCTGTTAAAAGTATTGCGTATGTTAGCAATAAAACCTGTAAAGTCTTTATTATTATCTGGCAACAAACTTTTGAAACGTAATCTACATGCCTCTTCGTTCAAATGGAACCGACGTAATAACAAAGTCTTAATGGCCTCATAGTCTGTGGCTAATGTCGGATCAATATTTTGTGCTGCACTTGCAGGTTCGCCATCCAGAAATTCCTTGAGTTTAAGTGCCCATGCTGTTTTGTCAAGGTTATTGACCTTACATATATCCTCAAAGCGCGCCAGCCATGATGATAGATCGTCCACGTGTAACTTGAACGGTGGTAGCTTAAAGTAATAATTGCCCTTAAGTCGGTTGGAAGAAGATCCCGATTGAGCATTATCATTTTGGCTTGCTGCAGCACCCTGCGAATTAAGTTTTGCTGTTTCCAATTTAAGCCGTTGCAATTCCATTTCTTGCTGCAGTATGATTTCCTGTCGTTTCAATTTATTCTCTTCTTCAATCCGTAGGATTTCATCTCTTGCCACCTTTCTTTCTTCCTCTTCCTTAGCAATAGCTTTCTTTTCAGCCTCTTTTCTTTCAAGTTCTTCCATCTCTGCCTTAGCAATAGCTTTCTTTTCAGCCTCTTTTCTTTCAAGTTCTTCCATCTCTGCCTTAGCAATAGCTTTCCTTTCAGCCTCTTTTCTTTCAAGTTCTTCCATCTCTGCCTTATATTTTGCAAGTTGTTGTTCCGCAAATTCCAGGAGTGCATCTCCCTTTTTGTTACAATCTTTTCCAATTTTAATGAAATGATCCAAGGTAAGCATTCTTGAAGTTGATTTATTTAAGTATTCAATTACTTATGTCTAGTAATCACCACTAGAATATATGTCGATAATTCTAATTACTCAACGAATGAATAATCAATATAAGAAATTGCAATATTCCTGTACTGTTATTTATAAGTTCCACAAATCTATAATAGTTTGTGTAAAAATATTATTATATATATCAATAATATCTATCATAAATATTATGGGAGCCGCGCTAGCGTAGTGGTTACAACACCGCTCTGGCGACCGGGTGATACAGGATCAAACCCGGGCGACAGCATTTGAGGATTTTTCGTCGACCGGGATTTGGACTGGATTAACTCGAGACCTGGCGAGAACATTTGAAGGAGTGTCGTCGACCAGGTATTGGCGGCTCCTGAGCCTACCCAGCTAATTTAAATCGGCGAGTATTTGCCTGAATGGCAAATGTCTACAAGAAATTTACTCACGTAAAATCAATGTCAGGTTAGACATAAATAATAACAATTTCGCCTCGATATCAGCGGGCGTATAAATAAATAAATAAATAAATAAATAGTTATGATAGTTAGTTATATAAGGTGCTGAAATTATATCATGCACTTAATATTAGTATTCAATAATTATGGGTATTATCCCTAAACAATTAGGTTATTTAATCTTAATAGTTATGAAGTTTACACTGTAGTAATGAGAAAATGTACTAATTAACATTTAATATGTCTAATATGTTATAGGGAGCCCCGCTGCGTGGGTCATAATGTCGCGTACGTGGTTACCACACCGCTCTGGCGACCGGGGAGGGTATACAGGATCAAACCCGGGCGACGGCATTTGAGGATTTTTCGTCGACCGGGATTTGGACTGGATTAACTCGAGACCTGGCGAGGACATTCGAAGGAGTGTCGTCGACCAGGGACTGGCGGCTCCTGAGCCGACCCAGCTGCAATGGGTACCTCCGAAATCGGCGAGTATCTTCCTGAATGGCGAGGGACACCTGTCTCTGTACAAGAAATAAAGGGATACTCACGTAAAATCAATGTCAGGTTAGACATTAATAATAACCTGAGATTTCGCCTAATTATACGTTATAAAATTATAATAATTAATCATGGTATATTATGCCATAATCATGAGCTATAAAGTGCATTGCCCATTTCTTGGACCACCACTGCAAATAGGTGCAAAGTCCCTAATTCCTCCTTAAAAGTCATAAAAATTTAATCATATTCATCTACACTATTATTAATGAAGAAATTATAGCATTAATATTAAATTATAAAAGGATGAAATGAAGACAAACAATACAATGTGTTAACCAAGGATTACAGAACAGTATTACCATACGACAAGACATTTTCACAATAAAAAATGCATTTATAACTAAGTGGTATAAAACGGAAGTGAGAGATTAAGAATGAACTGAATAGAAAACTAACCTGCGTACACAAAAATTAGTGACGTATACATGGACTCATTGACGATTGTACAAAAAATATAAACTGAATGATAGTAAGGTCAGAAAAAACACGATAGGTTACAAACATTGTTACAAAACTGAATAAAAAATTAGAACTAAATACACTAGAATACCCCAATTATAACTAGACTGGACATCTAACATGCAAGGTCAATTAATTGCAATTACGAACGAACGAAAATCATCGGAAGGTCGTCGATGGGTTCTTCGTTAAAAAAGCAATTAACTAACGGCCTTAAGGAACATTCAGAATGAATATCGGCATCCTCAGAGCCATGTTATTCATTCCAAACCGCCGCCCATCCATACCCACAAATAAGGGACAACATCAACGGAAAAAACAGATAGAACATAGATATATAATAAATAGAGAGGACATGCCTGCACTGCGAAATGGACTTAGTATTGTGTTATATGACGGACAATCGTCCTAAGTCTAAACTTATCTTTAAAAGGCTCCGGCGATGTCAAGTTCATCAACGGACTAGATCAATGCCTAGTACTGTTTGCTCTTGATTGGTTGATAACCGTATTCAATCGTCTGGTCTTCTTGATCATGTAAATCTTCATCAACTTGGAATGCGTTGACGGTTGTACTTTCAGAGCGTGGCATCTACGCATGATGTAGTGACGTCAGATTGGCATTTCATAGTCATGCGTTGAACGTCGTTTTTATTCATCATGTGACTTTCTTGTAATAGTAAACAGTTTGTAAAAGTATGTAAACAAGAAAAAATTTTTCCTTTTTTCTTTCGTTCAGCGATGGCCAACTAATTCTTTCTTTCGTTCCCCATCAATGGCCAACCAGTTGTTGCAGGGGGCGGCCACCAGTTTTTACAGGCGGTTCGGTAAAATTAGCCCAACGGATTTGTTGAGAGCTTGATAGTCAATCGTGTAATCTGGGTTTACAGTTCATCTTCTTTAGAGCTTCGTGCCTTTGATGTTAAGTACGCGAATGTGGGTTTAAATTAACTTGAGACCATGATAATGATGATTGAATTCCCAAATGTTCAAAGACGGGATAATTCATGGCTAGAGTCCAAACAAACAATTTATTATACATTCTGTAGACATCGTACGTTGATCATGAATTACATCACAAATATAAATTAGAATCCTATGTTGAATTAGCTATCTTGCATATCAGTCCTTTGTCTCGTAATCTGAATTACTGTAGGCAGAACGACATAACTATATGCACGCGTGGTTGGAAAATCCAACGACCGACAGTGAGATTATGCGTCTGGCACTAGTATCACTAAAAAAGGACTGTTAATTCATCTCGACAAGGTTTAGTCAATTACTAACCTGTAACTTCATCTTTCTTCATCATAACAGTGGACTGACCCATGTCCATGAGAAAATACAATATAACCGTGTGGCTTTCCCTGCCCGACACTATAAGAATATAAAGACACGTCTTCTCCGTTTGACGGTCATTTGAAAAAGGGTCCCGTCTCTTGGTCACCGTGCGTGACTACCAACGCTGAAACGTCACAGCGTTCACTAGGCTAATAATACTTTTTACATTACATTAAACGTTGTAACCCCTAAAATCGCATGCTGCCAACCTCTAGCAGACAATGCCAATTAATCTACCGTAACAATTCCCTGTCCACCGGGGGGAAAAAAATCTATTAGATAGATTTTTTTTCTTCAAAAACCTATCTGAATGAATATCAAAAAATTTAATAATATCAAAAAATTTAACAAAAATGCGGCATATGGTCTACGATGTTCTGTCTAGAACAGACGTCGTGGTCATGTCGACTAACTAACAGTCATCTAATATATTAATTATCATATTATACATAAATGTTATACATAAATTTTATATGAACTAAAAGAGAATGGCTAATGTTGATATCTAATTAAATAATTAATTAACTCAAAATATGTCGCAATGAAATGTCATGTCAGACTAAACTAAAGAGTTAAAATTAAACTAATTAATTATATTGAGTGTGGAATAAGAATAAAGTTGTTGAAAATCTAATGTAAGAGAAATGAAAGGATATGTTAAAGAGAGAAATAAATAAATAAAGAATAAAGTGGAGAAAAAGTAATGTATAAATTTAACTTAGTTATGTGTGTTGGACATTAATTAAGTTTAGTATTAAGTTGTTAATACCTATCTAAATTAACCAATTTAAACAATAGTGCAGTATGTGATGTATCCACATAATTATTAACTATATAATATAATAGTTACATACAATAACATTATCTAAGAATCATGTGAGTTCTTATTTTTTTTTCTTCTTTAATTTTTTTCCAAATTTCATTTTTTTTTTTTTCAATATTTATCTCACTTTCATTTTAATTTCCATTATTTTAACGACTTAATTAAAATTACTTAAAGTTGGATAAGATGATCCATACGTAGGCTTGATCCTTGTGAATTCCAATTAACAAACAAATGTTTAAGTGTTTCAGTTCATAAGTATCGACGTTATTATCAATAGTTCATGTCGCATACTGAGTTACTTTGATAGTGTTTTCTATTATGTTCACTTGATGCACGGAAATGTGTCCAATAGTTTTATCAGTAAAGGATATCAAGCAAAGTCCTGGCGTAAATACGAACATAGAGTCAATTGATTTCATTCATTTCGTATATAAAGTCTTTAGTAAGCAGATACTTGTATTGTAGGCAATAGTTCATGTCTATATAGAACAGCCATTATAGTGCTATTTATTTTGAGTAAGTATCTACGACGTTAATATAGTTCAGGACTCGACATCAGTAGGGTTTCGAGATAGAGTATCTGCCAGGACGTTATCTGCTCCTGTGATGTACTCGATTGAGAAGTCAAATGGTTGAAGGAGAATAGCGAATCTGGTGAGCTTTGGACTTTTATGATTCGCCCGTCGTAGTGATGCTACGGCTTTCTGGTCTGTCTGTACTACGAACGGGGCTCCCAGCAGGAACTTTTCCAACTTCGTTATTGCCCACACCACTGCTAAAAGTTCGCGGTCGACAGTTGAGTATTTGACTTCTGGTGGTTTCAGTTTCCGTGAGACGTACAAGTTTGGATGGAGGATGTCGTCATGATATTGGAGCAAACATGCGCCAATGCCGTAGTTACTCGCATCTGTGCGGAGAATAAACTTTTTGGAAGCATCAGTTAGTCTCAAGATTGGTGGGTTTGAAAATATGTTAATAATATTAAGGAAAACATTATTACACTCACTAGTCCATGTCACCTTCACTGGCATGTCCTTCTTTAATAATGAGGACAAGACAGCCGTGATAGATGACAAGTTAGGTACGAATCTACTGTAATATTGGACTAGACCTAACAAGCTTCTAACCTGTTTCTTCGTTTGAGGAACGGAAATGTTTAAAATTTTAGAAACCGTACTGGGTAGTGTTCGGATATATCCTGCTCCAATAATGTGACCCAAAAAAGTTATTTCATGAAATGCTACTTGTAATTTTGTGGGTTTAGCAGTTAAATTGTTCCTTCTTAATGTGTCCAAAACGTTTTCAAGACCCAAAAAAATGTTCCTCAAAAGATGAACTAAATAAGCATATGTCGTCTATGTATGTAATAATGTCTGGTCTACCTGAGAAAATGTGTCGCATCATGCGAACAAAGGTAGCTGGAGCGTTAACAAGCCCAAAAGGCATAACATTCCACTGGTATAGACCTTGCGGAGTGGAAAACGCTGTGTAGTATTTAGCTTTTTCGGTTAGTGGTATCTGCCAATAACCTTTAGTTAAGTCTATCTTAGTGAATATAGTTGCAGTCGATAGACGTGGCAGTAAGTCGTCGAGAAGTGGATGTGGTTCGCTATCAACTATCGTTTGTGCATTTAATTTTCTATAGTCGACGCATAGTCTAATGTTATTGTCCTTCTTTCGGACAATAACTAATGGAGAAGAAAATGGGGAATTACTAGTTTCAATAATTCCTAAAGATAACATCTGTTCAAGTTCCTTAGTAGTTTTAGTAAGAAAGTGTAGAGGAACAGAATATGGATGTACCCGAATTGGAGTATCATCGTTAAGAGTGATGTCATGACTAATGACTGATGTGCGACCTGGAACGTCGGTCAACACATCTGGATAAGATTGTAGAAGTTCAGCAATCTGTTGATGCTGTTGCGGTGTAACCGACGAAGAGATGGTTACGTCCCGCCAAGATTCACTAGGCTGTATTACAGGTACAGGTAAAGCTAACTGTACCTCAGGAAAAGAAGATTCTTCTTCCTGGATAACAGACAAATTAGAATAGTGACATCTAGGTACGACAGTGTCATCTAGTTCATGAAAAATAGCTTGTAGGCGTTCAGTAATAGAAAATATACAATATTTAATTCCCAAGAACATTAATGATCAATAAAGGAAAGAAATGATGACTGACTATGCTGAGTCATCAACGATATGAGACAAAATGTGTTACCATAACCTGTTATCTGCGTGACGCAGCATTAGGTACTAATTGTAACCGTAGACAATGGTGGTTAAAGTAAGCACCATTATCCCGCTCGATGACCATTCGAGCATCTCTATTGTTACGAAATGTAACTATAGCTTCACCATACCTGTCATTGGTAGGTGACAACAACCGTACAAACATAACGTCTGCCGTGTCATTAAAGAAATTACTAAGTGACTGCCATCTGGTACCTTGTGGCAGATTGCGCACTAACACGGTGCGAGAATATGCACCCTTCCCAATGTAAGTGGGATCAGTGTCACTAACATTATAAATAGTTCTTCTATTTAATCCTTTGGATCTGGTAGTCTTATGAGATGATGTCTCATAATGATTGACATATTTATTTGTCCTAATGTTATTAGATAAGTTCATATGAACTCCACCATCATTACCCTTGTTTGGGACATCTTTTCTTTTCCCATTTTCAACAATTTTATCCAGATCACTGTTAATATGATCCTGTCGCCAATATCTATCTTCCGACTTGGCGGCACTCTTTAGAGAAAAGGCATATCTGCCTCGAAATGATTCTATAATCTTCCCTGGATGTGCTGGTAGTTTAATATCATTTTTTTTTTCTGTATGAGAGTCTCATCCTTCTCCTCATCGATTTCCAAAATGGTACTTAGACTGAAATTGGAGAAAACTGAGCCACATGTATTTATTTTGTTGGCTCGTAATGTAGCTGTTGCAATGACAGCGTTAGCATTGCAATAAAATTGCACATTATTTAATTCCCATTCCTCAATTTCCTGTGGGGAACAATCCTTACTACCATGGATGCGTCCCAACATCAGATCTGCAATTGGGTTCTGAAGCATGCATACCTTAACTTGTCCTGAAAAGAAAGGTGTATTAACATGGACAATAGCTGTGAGGTAAAACTCAATAGTTCCCCCAAAAGTCATGCACCGGACATATTCCCCTGTTGCACAGCTAGGATGTACCAGAGACTGCCGCACTCCAATTGTTGTGGACCCCGAATCTCTCAATAGAGAAACCATTGAACCATTAACTATCCCTCTGTTGAAAATCAGAGAGCCTGTCCCATCATTGGATGCAAGACTGACTTCTGGTAGAATGTGTCCGCAGTTCAGAACTGTCTCTTTTGCCTTCTGAAATATAAGATTACATTTTGGGCAACTATTTGCCACGTTATAATTCATTGCAAAACAAGTAGACGAGGACTGTATTTTGTTATTAGTAGGTGAACTCTGAACCCCAGGGGTTGTAGCAGTAGTAACGGCTGCCCCTGTATTATGATTATAATTTGTCGATCTACGAGAATGAGAACGATGACGAGAATAATCAGTTGAATTATTCCGTTGTCCTCTATTGTAACTGTTATCTCGATGTCTCGAGTTATAATTATCGCTGTTGTTCCAATTTTTACCGTTATTATCATTATATGAACGATTATAACTTGAGTTACGTGGATTACTGTTGTATCTGGACTGAGATGAATAATTTCTGTTTTGTGGTCCTCCTCTATTAAAGTTATTGTTAAAGTTATTACGTCCCTTATGAAAATTAATGTCATAGTTTCCCTTGAACCTACCTCTGTCCACACTGTGTGTTCTAGGTTTGTTATTACTATGATATGCCATATTGGAGGCTACAGGAAGTGGTTCTCTTATTAACGAGCCAGAAATGTTAGCATTCTGATGAGCGGTGCAGTAATTTAAAGAAATTTTTTCTAACTCATCAATAGTTTCTGGTTTCCGTACTTGCAGATAAGCAAAGAACGGTGGGCTGACAGAAGATAACACTTTATCCCTCAATAACAAATCGACTAACTTGTCGTAAGATTTGTTGACACCTGCTAGTTCAACCCATCTGTTAAAAGTATTGCGTATGTTAGCAATAAAACCTGTAAAGTCTTTATTATTATCTGGCAACAAACTTTTGAAACGTAATCTACATGCCTCTTCGTTCAAATGGAACCGACGTAATAACAAAGTCTTAATGGCCTCATAGTCTGTGGCTAATGTCGGATCAATATTTTGTGCTGCACTTGCAGGTTCGCCATCCAGAAATTCCTTGAGTTTAAGTGCCCATGCTGTTTTGTCAAGGTTATTGACCTTACATATATCCTCAAAGCGAGCCAGCCATGATGATAGATCGTCCACGTGTAACTTGAACGGTGGTAGCTTAAAGTAATAATTGCCCTTAAGTCGGTTGGAAGAAGATCCCGATTGAGCATTATCATTTTGGCTTGCTGCAGCACCCTGCGAATTAAGTTTTGCTGTTTCCAATTTAAGCCGTTGCAATTCCATTTCTTGCTGCAGTATGATTTCCTGTCGTTTCAATTTATTCTCTTCTTCAATCCGTAGGATTTCATCTCTTGCCACCTTTCTTTCTTCCTCTTCCTTAGCAATAGCTTTCTTTTCAGCCTCTTTTCTTTCAAGTTCTTCCATCTCTGCCTTAGCAATAGCTTTCCTTTCAGCCTCTTTTCTTTCAAGTTCTTCCATCTCTGCCTTGGCAATAGCTTTCCTTTCAGCCTCTTTTCTTTCAAGTTCTTCCATCTCTGCCTTATATTTTGCAAGTTGTTGTTCCGCAAATTCCAGGAGTGCATCTCCCTTTTTGTTACAATCTTTTCCAATTTTAATGAAATGATCCAAGGTAAGCATTCTTGAAGTTGAATTATTTAAGTATTCAATTTCTTACGTCTAGTAATCACCACTAGAATTATGTCGTTTCTAATTACTCAACGAATGTATTCAATATAAGAAATTGCATACCAATAGAATCTATGTCGATAATTATAATATTTCAACGAATGATATATATCAATATAATAATCATAAATATTATGTACTGTTATTTATAAGTTCCACAAATCTATAATATTTTGTACCTCCGAAAATATTATATTTCGCCTTATCAAAATATCTATAATAAATAAATAGTTATGATAGTTAGTTATATAAGGTGCTGAAATTATATCATGCACTTAATATTAGTATTCAATAATTATGGGTATTATCCCTAAACAATTAGGTTATTTAATCTTAATAGTTATGAAGTTTACACTGTAGTAATGAGAAAATGTACTAATTAACATTTAATATGTCTTAATATGTTATAAAATTATAATAATTAATCATGGTATATTATCGAGACCTGGCCATAATGTCGTTCGACCAAGCTCCTGATGTAAAGTGCATATCTGCCTGAATGGCGAGGGACACCTGTCTCTTACAAAAAAAGGGATATTCAAAAATCAATGGGTTAGACATTAATAATAAACCTGCGCCTCGATAATACAAAAAAAAAAAAAAAAAAAAAAAAATATGTTATAAAATTATAATAATTAATCATGGTATATTATGCCATAATCATGAGCTATAAAGTGCATTGCCCATTTCTTGGACCACCACTGCAAATAGGTGCAAAGTCCCTAATTCCTCCTTAAAAGTCATAAAAATTTAATCATATTCATCTACACTATTATTAATGAAGAAATTATAGCATTAATATTAAATTATAAAAGGATGAAATGAAGACAAACAATACAATGTGTTAACCAAGGATTACAGAACAGTATTACCATACAAGACATTTTCACAATAAAAAATGCATTTATAACTAAGTGGTATAAAACGGAAGTGAGAGATTAAGAATGAACTGAATAGAAAACTAACCTGCGTACACAAAAATTAGTGACGTATACATGGACTCATTGACGATTGTACAAAAAATATAAACTGAATGATAGTAAGGTCAGAAAAAACACGATAGGTTACAAACATTGTTACAAAACTGAATAAAAATTAGAACTAAATACACTAGAATACCCCAATTATAACTAGACTGGACATCTAACATGCAAGGTCAATTAATTGCAATTACGAACGAACGAAAATCATCGGAAGGTCGTCGATGGGTTCTTCGTTAAAAAGCAATTAACTAACGGCCTTAAGGAACATTCAGAATGAATATCGGCATCCTCAGAGCCATGTTATTCATTCCAAACCGCCGCCCATCCATACCCACAAATAAGGGACAACATCAACGGAAAAAACAGATAGAACATAGATATATAATAAATAGAGAGGACATGCCTGCACTGCGAAATGGACTTAGTATTGTGTTATATGACGGACAATCTTCCTAAGTCTAAACTTATCTTTAAAAGGCTCCGGCGATGTCAAGTTCATCAACGGACTAGATCAATGCCTAGTACTGTTTGCTCTTGATTGGTTGATAACCGTATTCAATCGTCTGGTCTTCTTGATCATGTAAATCTTCATCAACTTGGAATGCGTTGACGGTTGTACTTTCAGAGCGTGGCATCTACGCATGATGTAGTGACGTCAGATTGGCATTTCATAGTCATGCGTTGAACGTCGTTTTTATTCATCATGTGACTTTCTTGTAATAGTAAACAGTTTGTAAAAGTATGTAAACAAGAAAAAATTTTTCCTTTTTTCTTTCGTTCAGCGATGGCCAACTAATTCTTTCTTTCGTTCCCCATCAATGGCCAACCAGTTGTTGCAGGGGGCGGCCACCAGTTTTTACAGGCGGTTCGGTAAAATTAGCCCAACGGATTTGTTGAGAGCTTGATAGTCAATCGTGTAATCTGGGTTTACAGTTCATCTTCTTTAGAGCTTCGTGCCTTTGATGTTAAGTACGCGAATGTGGGTTTAAATTAACTTGAGACCATGATAATGATGATTGAATTCCCAAATGTTCAAAGACGGGATAATTCATGGCTAGAGTCCAAACAAACAATTTATTATACATTCTGTAGACATCGTACGTTGATCATGAATTACATCACAAATATAAATTAGAATCCTATGTTGAATTAGCTATCTTGCATATCAGTCCTTTGTCTCGTAATCTGAATTACTGTAGGCAGAACGACATAACTATATGCACGCGTGGTTGGAAAATCCAACGACCGACAGTGAGATTATGCGTCTGGCACTAGTATCACTAAAAAAGGACTGTTAATTCATCTCGACAAGGTTTAGTCAATTACTAACCTGTAACTTCATCTTTCTTCATCATAACAGTGGACTGACCCATGTCCATGAGAAAATACAATATAACCGTGTGGCTTTCCCTGCCCGACACTATAAGAATATAAAGACACGTCTTCTCCGTTTGACGGTCATTTGAAAAAGGGTCCCGTCTCTTGGTCACCGTGCGTGACTACCAACGCTGAAACGTCACAGCGTTCACTAGGCTAATAATACTTTTTACATTACATTAAACGTTGTAACCCCTAAAATCGCATGCTGCCAACCTCTAGCAGACAATGCCAATTAATCTACCGTAACAATTCCCTGTCCACCGGGGGGAAAAAAAAATCTATTAGATAGATTTTTTTTCTTCAAAAACCTATCTGAATGAATATCAAAAAATTTAATAATATCAAAAAATTTAACAAAAATGCGGCATATGGTCTACGATGTTCTGTCTAGAACAGACGTCGTGGTCATGTCGACTAACTAACAGTCATCTAATATATTAATTATCATATTATACATAAATGTTATACATAAATTTTATATGAACTAAAAGAGAATGGCTAATGTTGATATCTAATTAAATAATTAATTAACTCAAAATATGTCGCAATGAAATGTCATGTCAGACTAAACTAAAGAGTTAAAATTAAACTAATTAATTATATTGAGTGTGGAATAAGAATAAAGTTGTTGAAAATCTAATGTAAGAGAAATGAAAGGATATGTTAAAGAGAGAAATAAATAAATAAAGAATAAAGTGGAGAAAAAGTAATGTATAAATTTAACTTAGTTATGTGTGTTGGACATTAATTAAGTTTAGTATTAAGTTGTTAATACCTATCTAAATTAACCAATTTAAACAATAGTGCAGTATGTGATGTATCCACATAATTATTAACTATATAATATAATAGTTACATACAATAACATTATCTAAGAATCATGTGAGTTCTTATTTTTTTTTCTTCTTTAATTTTTTTCCAAATTTCATTTTTTTTTTTCAATATTTATCTCACTTTCATTTTAATTTCCATTATTTTAACGACTTAATTAAAATTACTTAAAGTTGGATAAGATGATCCATACGTAGGCTTGATCCTTGTGAATTCCAATTAACAAACAAATGTTTAAGTGTTTCAGTTCATAAGTATCGACGTTATTATCAATAGTTCATGTCGCATACTGAGTTACTTTGATAGTGTTTTCTATTATGTTCACTTGATGCACGGAAATGTGTCCAATAGTTTTATCAGTAAAGGATATCAAGCAAAGTCCTGGCGTAAATACGAACATAGAGTCAATTGATTTCATTCATTTCGTATATAAAGTCTTTAGTAAGCAGATACTTGTATTGTAGGCAATAGTTCATGTCTATATAGAACAGCCATTATAGTGCTATTTATTTTGAGTAAGTATCTACGACGTTAATATAGTTCAGGACTCGACATCAGTAGGGTTTCGAGATAGAGTATCTGCCAGGACGTTATCTGCTCCTGTGATGTACTCGATTGAGAAGTCAAATGGTTGAAGGAGAATAGCGAATCTGGTGAGCTTTGGACTTTTATGATTCGCCCGTCGTAGTGATGCTACGGCTTTCTGGTCTGTCTGTACTACGAACGGGGCTCCCAGCAGGAACTTTTCCAACTTCGTTATTGCCCACCACTGCTAAAAGTTCGCGGTCGACAGTTGAGTATTTGACTTCTGGTGGTTTCAGTTTCCGTGAGACGTACAAGTTTGGATGGAGGATGTCGTCATGATATTGGAGCAAACATGCGCCAATGCCGTAGTTACTCGCATCTGTGCGGAGAATAAACTTTTTGGAAGCATCAGTTAGTCTCAAGATTGGTGGGTTTGAAAATATGTTAATAATATTAAGGAAAACATTATTACACTCACTAGTCCATGTCACCTTCACTGGCATGTCCTTCTTTAATAATGAGGACAAGACAGCCGTGATAGATGACAAGTTAGGTACGAATCTACTGTAATATTGGACTAGACCTAACAAGCTTCTAACCTGTTTCTTCGTTTGAGGAACGGAAATGTTTAAAATTTTAGAAACCGTACTGGGTAGTGTTCGGATATATCCTGCTCCAATAATGTGACCCAAAAAAGTTATTTCATGAAATGCTACTTGTAATTTTGTGGGTTTAGCAGTTAAATTGTTCCTTCTTAATGTTTTCAAAAACGTTTTCAAGACCCAAAAAATGTTCCTCAAAAGATGAACTAAATAAGCATATGTCGTCTATGTATGTAATAATGTCTGGTCTACCTGAAAAAATGTGTCGCATCATGCGAACAAAGGTAGCTGGAGCGTTAACAAGCCCAAAAGGCATAACATTCCACTGGTATAGACCTTGCGGAGTGGAAAACGCTGTGTAGTATTTAGCTTTTTCGGTTAGTGGTATCTGCCAATAACCTTTAGTTAAGTCTATCTTAGTGAATATAGTTGCAGTCGATAGACGTGGCAGTAAGTCGTCGAGAAGTGGATGTGGTTCGCTATCAACTATCGTTTGTGCATTTAATTTTCTATAGTCGACGCATAGTCTAATGTTATTGTCCTTCTTTCGGACAATAACTAATGGAGAAGAAAATGGGGAATTACTAGTTTCAATAATTCCTAAAGATAACATCTGTTCAAGTTCCTTAGTAGTTTTAGTAAGAAAGTGTAGAGGAACAGAATATGGATGTACCCGAATTGGAGTATCATCGTTAAGAGTGATGTCATGACTAATGACTGATGTGCGACCTGGAACGTCGGTCAACACATCTGGATAAGATTGTAGAAGTTCAGCAATCTGTTGATGCTGTTGCGGTGTAACCGACGAAGAGATGGTTACGTCCCACCAAGATTCACTAGGCTGTACTACAGGTACAGGTAAAGCTAACTGTACCTCAGGAAAAGAAGATTCTTCTTCCTGGATAACAGACAAATTAGAATAGTGACATCTAGGTACGACAGTGTCATCTAGTTCATGAAAAATAGCTTGTAAGCGTTCAGTAATAGAAAATATACAATATTTAATTCCCAAGAACATAAATGACCAATAAAGGAAAGAAATGATGACTGACTATGCTGAGTCATCAACGATATGAGACAAAATGTGTTACCATAACCTGTTATCTGCGTGACGCAGCATTAGGTACTAATTGTAACCGTAGACAATGGTGGTTAAAGTAAGCACCATTATCCCGCTCGATGACCATTCGAGCATCTCTATTGTTACGAAATGTAACTATAGCTTCACCATACCTGTCATTGGTAGGTGACAACAACCGTACAAACATAACGTCTGCCGTGTCATTAAAGAAATTACTAAGTGACTGCCATCTGGTACCTTGTGGCAGATTGCGCACTAACACGGTGCGAGAATATGCACCCTTCCCAATGTAAGTGGGATCAGTGTCACTAACATGATAAATAGTTCTTCTATTTAATCCTTTGGATCTGGTAGTCTTATGAGATGATGTCTCATAATGATTGACATATTTATTTGTCCTAATTTTATTAGATAAGTTCATAAGAACTCCACCATCATTACCCTTGTTTGGAACATCTTTTCTTTTCCCATTTTCAACAAATTTATCCAGATCACTGTTAATATGATCCTGTCGCCAATATCTATCTTCCGACTTGGCGGCACTCTTTAGAGAAAAGGCATATCTGCCTCGAAATGATTCTATAATCTTCCCTGGATGTGCTGGTAGTTTAGTATCATTTTTTTTCTGTATGAGAGTCTCATCCTTCTCCTCATCGATTTCCAAAATGGTACTTAGACTGAAATTGGAGAAAACTGAGCCACATGTATTTATTTTGTTGGCTCGTAATGTAGCTGTTGCAATGACAGCGTTAGCATTGCAATAAAATTGCACATTATTTAATTCCCATTCCTCAATTTCTTGTGGGGAACAATCCTTACTACCATGGATGCGTCCCAACATCAGATCTGCAATTGGGTTCTGAAGCATGCATACCTTAACTTGTCCTGAAAAGAAAGGTGTATTAACATGGACAATAGCTGTGGGGTAAAACTCAATAGTTCCCCCAAAAGTCATGCACCGGACATATTCCCCTGTTGCACAGCTAGGATGTACCAGAGACTGCCGCACTCCAATTGTTGTGGACCCCGAATCTCTCAATAGAGAAACCATTGAACCATTAACTATCCCTCTGTTGAAAATCAGAGAGCCTGTCCCATCATTGGATGCAAGACTGACTTCTGGTAGAATGTGTCCGCAGTTCAGAACTGTCTCTTTTGCCTTCTGAAATATAAGATTACATTTTGGGCAACTATTTGCCACGTTATAATTCATTGCAAAACAAGTAGACGAGGACTATATTTTGTTATTAGTAGGTGAACTCTGAACCCCAGGGGTTGTAGCAGTAGTAACGGCTGCCCATGTATTATGATTATAATTTGTCGATCTACGAGAATGAGAACGATGACGAGAATAATCAGTTGAATTATTCCGTTGTCCTCTATTGTAACTATTATCTCGATGTCTCGAGTTATAATTATCGCTGTTGTTCCAATTGTTACCGTTATTATCATTATATGAACGATTATAACTTGAGTTACGTGGATTACTGTTGTATCTGGACTGAGATGAATAATTTCTGTTTTGTGGTCTTCCTCTATTAAAGTTATTGTTAAAGCTATTACGTCCCTTATGAAAATTAATGTCATAGTTTCCCTTGAACCTACCTCTGTCCACACTGTGTGTTCTAGGTTTGTTATTACTATGATATGCCATATTGGAGGCTACAGGAAGTGGTTCTCTTATTAACGAGCCAGAAATGTTAGAATTCGGGTGAGCGGTGCAGTAATTTAAAGAAATTTTTTCTAACTCATCAATAGTTTCTGGTTTCCGTTCTTGCAGATAAGCAAAGAACGGTGGGCTGACAGAAGATAACACTTTATCCCTCAATAACAAATCGACTAACTTGTCGTAAGATTTGTTGACACCTGCTAGTTCAACCCATCTGTTAAAAGTATTGCGTATGTTAGCAATAAAACCTGTTAAGTCTTTATTATTATCTGGCAACAAACTTTTGAAACGTAATCTACATGCCTCTTCGTTCAAATGGAACCGACGTAATAACAGTCTTAATGGCCTCATAGTCTGTGGCTAATGTCGGATCAATATTTTGTGCTGCACTTGCAGGTTCGCCATCCAGAAATTCCTTGAGTTTAAGTGCCCATGCTGTTTTGTCAAGGTTATTGACCTTACATATATCCTCAAAGCGCGCCAGCCATGATGATAGATCGTCCACGTGTAACTTGAACGGTGGTAGCTTAAAGTAATAATTGCCCTTAACTCGGTTGGAAGAAGATCCCGATTGAGCATTATCATTTTGGCTTGCTGCAGCACCCTGCGAATTAAGTTTTGCTGTTTCCAATTTAAGCCGTTGCAATTCCATTTCTTACTGCAGTATGATTTCCTGTCGTTTCAATTTATTCTCTTCTTCAATCCGTAGGATTTCATCTCTTGCCACCTTTCTTTCTTCCTCTTCCTTAGCAATAGCTTTCTTTTCAGCCTCTTTTCTTTCAAGTTCTTCCATCTCTGCCTTAGCAATAGCTTTCCTTTTAGCCTCTTTTCTTTCAAGTTCTTCCATCTCTGCCTTAGCAATAGCTTTCCTTTCAGCCTCTTTTCTTTCAAGTTCTTCCATCTCTGCCTTATGGTTCGCAAGTTGTTGTTCCGCAAATTCCAGGAGTGCATCTCCCTTTTTGTTACAATCTTTTCCAATTTTAATGAAATGATCCAAGGTAAGCATTCTTGAAGTTGATTTATTTAAGTATTCAATTACTTATGTCTAGTAATCACCACTAGAATATATGTCGATAATTCTAATTACTCAACGAATGAATAATCAATATAAGAAATTGCAATATTCCTGTACTGTTATTTATAAGTTCCACAAATCTATAATATTTTGTAAAAATATTATATATATCAACTAATATCTATCATAAATAGTTATGGGAGCCGCGCTAGCGTAGTGGTTACAACACCGCTCTGGCGACCGGGTGATACAGGATCAAACCCGGGCGACGGCATTTGAGGATTTTTCGTCGACCGGGATTTGGACTGGATTAACTCGAGACCTGGCGAGAACATTTGAAGGAGTGTCGTCGACCAGGGACTGGCGGCTCCTGAGCCTACCCAGCTGCAATGGGTACCTCCGAAATCGGCGAGTATTTGCCTGAATGGCGAGGGACACCTGTCTCTGTACAAGAAATAAAGGGATACTCACGTAAAATCAATGTCAGGTTAGACATAAATAATAACCTGAGATTTCGCCTCGAGTATCAGCGGGCGTACGAAAAAAAAAAAAATAAATAAATAAATAAATAAATAAATAGTTATGATAGTTAGTTATATAAGGTGCTGAAATTATATCATGCACTTAATATTAGTATTCAATAATTATGGGTATTATCCCTAAACAATTAGGTTATTTAATCTTAATAGTTATGAAGTTTACACTGTAGTAATGAGAAAATGTACTAATTAACATTTAATATGTCTTAATATGTTATAGGGAGCCGCGCTAGCGTAGTGGTTACCACACCGCTCTGGCGACCGGGTGATACAGGATCAAACCCGGGCGACGGCATTTGAGGATTTTTCGTCGACCGGGATTTGGACTGGATTAACTCGAGACCTGGCGAGGACATTCGAAGGAGTGTCGTCGACCAGGGATTGGCGGCTCCTGAGCCGACCCAGCTGTAATGGGTACCTCCGAAATCGGCGAGTATCTGCCTGAATGGCGAGGGACACCTGTCTCTGTACAAGGAAAAAGGGATATTCACGTAAAATCAATGTCAGGTTAGACATTAATAATAACCTGAGATTTCGCCTCGAGTATTAGCGGGCGTACGAAAAAAAAAAAAAAAAAAAAAAAAAAATGTTATAAAGTTATAATAATTAATCATGGTATATTATGCCATAATCATGAGCTATAAAGCGCATTGCCCATTTCTTGGACCACCACTGCAAATAGGTGCAAAGTCCCTAATTCCTCCTTAAAAGTCATAAAAATTTAATCATATTCATCTACACTATTATTAATGAAGAAATTATAGCATTAATATTAAATTATAAAAGGATGAAATGAAGACAAACAATACAATGTGTTAACTAAGGATTACAGAACAGTATTACCATACGACAAGACATTTTCACAATAAAAATGCATTTATAACTAAGTGGTATAAAACGGAAGTGAGAGATTAAGAATGAACTGAATAGAAAACTAACCTGCGTACACAAAAATTAGTGACGTATACATGGACTCATTGACGATTGTACAAAAAATATAAACTGAATGATAGTAAGGTCAGAAAAAACACGATAGGTTACAAACATTGTTACAAAACTGAATAAAAATTAGAACTAAATACACTAGAATACCCCAATTATAACTAGACTGGACATCTAACATGCAAGGTCAATTAATTGCAATTACGAACGAACGAAAATCATCGGAATGTCGTCGATGGGTTCTTCGTTAAAAAGCAATTAACTAACGGCCTTAAGGAACATTCAGAATGAATATCGGCATCCTCAGAGCCATGTTATTCATTCCAAACCGCCGCCCATCCATACCCACAAATAAGGGACAACATCAACGGAAAAAACAGATAGAACATAGATATATAATAAATAGAGAGGACATGCCTGCACTGCGAAATGGACTTAGTATTGTGTTATATGACGGACAATCGTCCTAAGTCTAAACTTATCTTTAAAAGGCTCCGGCGATGTCAAGTTCATCAACGGACTAGATCAATGCCTAGTACTGTTTGCTCTTGATTGGTTGATAACCGTATTCAATCGTCTGGTCTTCTTGATCATGTAAATCTTCATCAACTTGGAATGCGTTGACGGTTGTACTTTCAGAGCGTGGCATCTACGCATGATGTAGTGACGTCAGATTGGCATTTCGTAGTCATGCGTTGAACGTCGTTTTTATTCATCATGTGACTTTCTTGTAATAGTAAACAGTTTGTAAAAGTATGTAAACAAGAAAAAATTTTTCCTTTTTTCTTTCGTTCAGCGATGGCCAACTAATTCTTTCTTTCGTTCAGCGATGGCCAACTAATTCTTTCTTTCGTTCCCCATCAATGGCCAACCAGTTGTTGCAGGGGCGGCCACCAGTTTTTACAGGCGGTTCGGTAAAATTAGCCCAACGGATTTGTTGAGAGCTTGATAGTCAATCGTGTAATCTGGGTTTACAGTTCATCTTCTTTAGAGCTTCGTGCCTTTGATGTTAAGTACGCGAATGTGGGTTTAAATTAACTTGAGACCATGATAATGATGATTGAATTCCCAAATGTTCAAAGACTGGATAATTCATGGCTAGAGTCCAAACAAACAATTTATTATACATTCTGTAGACATCGTACGTTGATCATGAATTACATCACAAATATAAATTAGAATCCTATGTTGAATTAGCTATCTTGCATATCAGTCCTTTGTCTCGTAATCTGAATTACCGTAGGCAGAACGACATAACTATATGCACGCGTGGTTGGAAAATCCAACGACCGACAGTGAGATTATGCGTCTGGCACTAGTATCACTAAAAAAGGACTGTTAATTCATCTCGACAAGGTTTAGTAAATTACTAACCTGTAACTTCATCCTTCTTCATCATAACAGTGGACTGACCCATGTCCATGAGAAAATACAATATAACCGTGTGGCTTTCCCTGCCCGACACTATAAGAATATAAAGACACGTCTTCTCCGTTTGACGGTCATTTGAAAAGGGGTCCCGTCTCTTGGTCACCGTGCGTGACTACCAACGCTGAAACGTCACAGCGTTCACTAGGCTAATAATACTTTTTACATTACATTAAACGTTGTAACCCCTAAAATCACATGCTGCTAACCTCTAGCAGACAATGCCAATTAATCTACCGTAACAACCTCTCTTCCCGTCCAAGAAGTGTGTGAGATCATCATCAGGCAGATCAACTTGAATGTACTCAGCACTGTGGATTGACTCCTGGCTGCGTTCTTCTAACGTCTTATACGTCGAGACAGAGCGCTGTTGATCTCCACCGAAATACACCATCTACTTCTTCTTCAAGTACCATGCCTAGTGCAGCGTAGGAGATCATGTCGCTGCACAACTTCCTGTCTGCAGTACAATTTTTCAATTCTGCTGTTGACTTCTTTCCATGCCACGATGTCAAACTGTCCAGTATTTGCTGCCTTTGTCTTTCTCTATCTCTTTTTCATTCAATCTTACCTGTTGTTTCGAAATATATTCCAACTTTCCTCTTCTCATAACGTGCCCAAAAAAAAAGTGGATTGCTTCTTTCTAACTTGTGAAATAAGTTTCTTTTGCGCATCTGTCTCTTTCAGGACATCCTCATTACTCTATTTGGCTGTCCATCCTATTTTTAACATTCGTCTATAAAACCACATCTCTGTGGCCTCTAGTGCTTTCCCTTCTTGTTTACTAATTGTCCATGATTCACTCCCATATGTCAGGATTGGTTCTATATGACACTGAAGAACTCTCTTTCTTACTTCGGGGACAAGTCTGTTTTACAGACATGGGGTATGACGTGTTGGTGCTGTGGGTAGTGGATTCTCCCCCTTGCTTCGCCCTAGGCCTAATGAATTCATTTTTCATGAAAGGAGCGACCACTGTGGTGTCAGTCTCTTGGCTTAGCAAACCTCTCATACCCAAAGATCGTTGTGCGTGGTGAAGAGCCCCACCTTCCTCGAGGTAGTCCTGGTAACTGAGGGTGCGAACCCTCAGGATAAACAGAACAGATCTAGAGAAACAAACCTCGATAATAAAACCGGTACACTAACGCCGTACATGACCTCTGTGGGTGGGAAGGAGCCTGATGGATACTGAATAAGTCTTAGGAGCGGGAACTACCGGTAGCATGCACTACTTCCTGAAGACCGTGAACTCATCGTACAGGCACAGAGACTCAGGACGTGACGATCCTATTGCCTTCAACTTTTGGTCATATGCCTAGAGCCCCGGAGAACTCGGCGTAACCAGCAGGTAATTTGGTGGCAGGGAATGAGCACTGTAAACCATACCTTGGCTACGTATCTCACGGAGACGCAGAAACACCTCTTTTATCCCCCATACAGTTGGCACAGTACACTTCTGGCTACTACCTGGGTGGATAGGAAATCCACAGGAACCCCAGCATGACACTGCCATGAAGATGAAAAAGTCATGCAGATATCACTACAAGGCATTGGGCCGAACGGCGAGAGCCCAAGTACCGCTGGATCAATAACGACAACAACTTTCTTACTACTACTACTTAGTCGTTCCCCTTCTACCGTGAGGTGTAGAGGTCTGGAAGAGAGAGCGCCAGACTATCCTATCGGCTGTCTTCCATCTGACCTGGTTCCATTCTAGTCCTCGGTCCTTCAAAGATTGACTAATGTTGTCCTCCCAGCGGACTCTGGGTCGTCCTGGGGGTCTGGATCCCTGGCTCTTTGTTTCCCATGCTTGTCGTGGTAGCCGATCTTCTCCCATTCTGCAGACATGGCCAAACCATCTTAGTTGGGACTGTTCTAATTGGGTCTGCAGGGGGTGGGATTTTAGGCCTTGGCGTATCGTCTGGTTGCGGACCATGTCTCTTCTTGTTACTTCAACCACCTTCCTCAGATACCTCATTTCTGAGGTTTGGATCTGGCTTTTATGGGTTGTAGTCATTGCCCATGACTCACATCCATATGTCAAGACTGGGACATAGGTGGAGCGGTATACAGCCATCTTCGTTTTCTTACCTGTGGTGGATTTGGTGTTATTCTATAAATATTATTAATTTTAATTCTATCTGGTGTGAGGTCAGCTATGCAAGCCCCTGAGGTTTAGTAAATTCATATAAGTTTACAGAGAACCTGTCTGCTTCCACCAATGACCTCACCCGATTATATATCTTCCCCTACTGAAGTATAATGGTGTGTGTATGTTGTCTAGGGTATATGCAATGTGATGAAGTGTAGGAACAGGACAACAACTACACCTATTACTAATTATCAATGATTAAACAAGTCACTGGTTAAGTTTTCAATTTAACATATTTTTTACAATTTATTTTACTGTATCTTTGTTATTCTTTTAGACACAGGAATAATCAACTCAAAATGATAATATAAATATTTACAGCAATTAATTCACAAATATCATTGAGTCTGTGTTTTCCCACACTTATTTATATGAGTCAATCTAGAAAAGTGTCAAGTATTCCTTGCTCCTAGAAAAGGGTACAGGTTATTCGAACGTTTGGATTCATCACTGTCTGACACAATATATTTTGGGAAATTGAGAGTTGGATTGTTTGCGATATCAAATACCCCATACACGATTGCTTATCTGGGATTTCTTGTAACAGGCTGACTGAAGTATACAATGCCAGCTTCCACTGCCAAGTCACGTTTCTCCTTCTTGTGATATAGTTATGTGCAGGCACTCAGTAGATATGGCCTCACTGCAGAACTTATGGTCAGGTATTTGATCACATGGGCTCACTTTCAATCGTACAAGAAACCCTGGAACAATATAAATTTGCCCAACTCAGCATCTAATAGTCTCTCTCTTTCCCTACTCTAACATTTGCAATATCATCAGACATCAGTATGGTAACTAAACAATTTGTTAACGTTCTCAATTTGGTTGGTACCCCCTTCATGGATAAATAACTTTCAAACCACCGTTTGACACTTTCCTTGACAAAGGAAACATTTTACATTAATAATATCAAGTCATGTACAATCACGGTGACTTGCTGAAGAAGACGGCCAGTGATCTTCCTGGTCTTATGTCATAATACAACATTTTTTTCATTAATATTTAATTGTCTTTTCTCCCAATATGGTAGAAAGCCTGTCTGGCTTTTCTACAACAGGTTTATACATTTCCTAACAACGCTGTGAAACAACACAGTGTTTGATGTTGACTTCCCTCTAGATAAACGTTTTCCCCCATAAGGTTCATACTGATTCAATAATGCATACATAATAATGATAAAAATGACAATATAAATGTTTTCATTCTTACCGCGTCAAAGAAATTTACACACTAAACAGTTGAATATTGCGATATATGGCATAATCCAAATCGCTGCTAGTGCAGAATAGCAAACAAGAATGTACTCCTTTCTTGTCTTAAAACAACTTTAGTGAATGAATTCTTTTTAACAAGTGGCCCCGAATACCAACTACTAATTGTTTTTATTCAATCGTTAGTATATTACACTACAGTCAATCAGGGACCGTTTGGCTTCTAGCGTTCTTTTTCAAAACTGACCTCAAATATTCAAAATTAGGACTCCTTCCATTCTACCCCCACTACGGGCAAACTGAGAAAGATTTTCAAGTCCATTCGTCTATCTGTCTTCTGTCCAACTTCTTTATTTCTTAATAGTTTTAAATTCTGATACATACTTATTGATCCTGTTGTTATCTATCGCACAGTCATTACATTATTTTATTCTTGTATTTATTTCTAATGCCTAGTATCGTTTTATTTCTACAATGCTTCAAAAAACTATTTCCTATCTCTCCTATTCAAATATGTAAACACGACTCGTGACACTCCTAGTCCGATACTCCGTCTCATCCCCCCATTCAGTACTGCATATTCAAAAAATTTCACGTTAATCTTAATTTTTTTTCTTTTATTTTTAACTATCGCTCTCATGCAGACCGCAGCAGATCCTTGTAGTACGTTACCAAATTTTTAACAACACGTTTGTAGAATCACTACTTTAGCACTACTTCTAGCTAGAAATGCGACGTGTGTGTGTGTGTTTATATCGGCGGACGATTCTAACAGCGTGAATATGTGCCACTAACGCCTGTCGAGAAAAAGGGGGTCTGCAACTTGTGACGTCGCGTTTCTGCCATGCTACTACATTGTTCTTTCACTTTTATGCCTTCGTGTATTCGTTTTTACACGTTTTCTTCTCTCTCTCTCTCTTGCTTTGAAGGCTAGGCTTGAACTGTGACGTTAGTTTCACGCAAGCGGTACTAAAATCTAGTGGCTTTGCTAGCGAGATAATTAACTAGTATTTCTACAGCATACATTGGATTCCCGACTGGCATAGTAGAAGCTGTTAGTCATTAACACACGGGCTGTTTTATTTACTAGCATTTGGGAGTACTATTCTATGGAAATTAGCGTTTGTTTCACAGATTTTACTACATTACCAACCTCTCTCATGCTGAGGAATCCTCGATTTACGGCCTGAAAAAGACTCCCAGCTGCTGCTTTTCGAGTGGCCAACTCTTCTTTGATGCCTCCCTTTCGGTCTATAATAGCTCCGAGATATTTAAAGTGGTCGACCTGCTCCAGGACCTGTTCTCCCAGCTTAATCTGATGTCTTCTTTCTTCTCGTGATATCACCATGAATTTTGTTTTAGAGCTGCTTATGACCATCCCTCTCTTCTCCAGCTCTTCCTTCCAGACTTGCAGGTTGGATTGGAGATGTGCCTCTGATTTAGCAATCAGGGCAACATCATCAGCAAATGCCAGCTCTGAAATACATACCTGTCTCATCTTCCAGTACCCCACTGAATACTTTCTTGTTCTCTCCTTACATGACTTGATAACATCGTCCATGAGGAGTATGAAAAGATAAGGTGACAGGATATCACCTTATCTTACACCAATGGTGGTCCTGAACTCTTCTGACTTATGGTTTGCTGTCCCCACATAATTTCTGCAATACTTGTAAAAGCTCTGTATAGCATGAATCAGAGGTGCTGGAATGTTCTTCCTTGCCAAACAGTCCCAAAGTTTGCTCCAAGGGACCCTGTCAAATGCCTTTTCCAGATCTATGAAACAAAGATGGATCTCACTCTTATACTCAAGGGCCTTTTCACTCAGCTGTCTGAGTGTGAAGATTAGGTCTTGAGTACTTCGGTTTGCTGGAATCCGCACTGGACCTCATCCAATTGTGGCTCAGCTAGGCGTCGGAGTCTCTGCTCTAGGATTCTAGAGTAGATTTTACCAGGGACACTGAGAAGGGATATGCCTCTATGGTTTCCACATTGTCGATTGTCACCCTTTTTGAAAATTGGTGTTATGATGGCAATCTCCCAGTCCTTTGGTATGGTCTTGTGTCACGAAGTGGTTTTAAGTTTATAGAGTTTGCCTGAAAGAAAGCAAGACCCTAGTATGAGAAAGTTTAAGAAGATAGAATTTAGATGGAAAATGACATGCCTGTGGACAGATGAGACTATTGGCTCAAGGGCTAGAACCAGGATTTGACTCTCCCCTTGCCGCTTCGTGACTTCAGAAAGGCTATAATCTCACCCTCCTCTGACTACGTTTAAACACAAGAAGATAAGGAGTATAAAACGACCACAGACACCACTATACAGACAACATAGAGTAAGTATAGTAAAGTGTAGAAGCTGATCCAATATATAGTAAATATATATTTATTTACAGAATAAAACATTAAAATACCATCAAACATCAATCAAAGAAATAGCGTGCACTGTTGCACAGCCTGAAAACAAGTAACAATAAAATTGATAGACACTTAAAAAACTCCCAAATCACATTCACTCTTTCTGTCACCCTGCTGAGGAACACTGAAATTGGTTAGTGACTTAAACAACTCTAATCTTGTGGAGCTGTCAACTTTAGCCTCCACTCTCTAATACACCTAAGATTTCTGCTGTCTCAGTCCTGATGACTCTTCCTCAACGAACGTCTACACAGCTTTTAACTTGGTAGGCGATATGCGCCGCTAACTAACACCACTGGAAATGCTAAAATAATAATATAATAATAGCCCCTTCAGTCATAACTGACTATGGGAATGCGCCCCTGAGGTGGCAGCCCTCAGCTGCTTATTTTCCTGGTGCTCCTTTCGACGTTTTCTCCTCACCTCTGCTTCTTGTGTGAGCCTCTCTTCGCCCAATCTGAGGTGGTGCCGTAAATAGCATCGCCACTTAGTGCGATCGGCAGCTTCATCCTCCCATGTTGCTGGATCCATGTCCAGTGCCCTCATATCTCTCTTGCACACATCTTTGAACCTCAGCTGTGGTCGCCTAACTGTTCTCTTGCCATCTGCTAATTGTCCGTAGAAAATATCTTTTGGGATGCGACCATCTTCCATGCGGCGAACATGGCCTAGCCAGCGAAGTCTGCGCTGTCTAAGCAGCGTATACATACTTTGAAGACCAGCACGTGACAACACCTCGACATTTGTCACTTTATCTTTCCACGAGAGCTAAAATAATAGACTTGGAGTAACACAATGGCTCACTGTCTATCCTTCGAGTAGATACTGAACAGACCCTACTGGTCCTTCTATTTTCTCCCGCCTTCTCTCTCTCTCTCTCTCTCTCTCTCTTTCTCCTTCTTGGTCTCAGTGTCTCTCTAATACTCGACGACTGATGATGCGGCGTCTTCGTTACGCTCTTCTCTCGGTACTTTCAAGACCCAGGTATTGTAACCCTATCACCTGTTCCTGAAATGGGTGATGATGATGATGGTCGGGTATCAAGCATGTGGTACTTGATTAACTGTCGAAAACTTCTCTGCTGCTGCATAGTTTCCCTCTTTTAACCCGCTCCGGATCTAGAGGAAAAACACAGCCTGGATTTCTGGCTGTAGGCAATTGAAACCAGTCTCGCTGAAGATTTGAACTTCACTGCAATAGACCGTTTAGGTTATATTCTTTTCGCTGCTGGCGATACCTCGAGTACTCTGACCCTTAAGATACGTCCAGTTGCCGTGGGTAATTTTTGCATATGGGCAAATTTACGCTCCCCCACTGTTCGCCGTGACTCGCTATTATCGCTGTTGTTCCCACAGTGGAGACGATAAATACGAAGTCTGACGGCTAACAATTATTTCTTACGATAGAGACTTGCCCGCAGTTAAACAACTGATTATATACCAAAGAAACTCCCCCGCGGGTTCCCTCCAACATCTATCATAAGCTTTCACTCGGACCAATGGAAACGCTAGGAAAAAAAAAACTAACTTCGACCTACGCCAATGGATTTGTTCACGTGTCCAAAAATTACCTCACGTTACGTGACGTTTCTGACGCGTCATACAGGCGTGCGCGAAAATAGCGATTTCCGTAAACAACGAAAATCTTCGCTAAAATTTCTAGAAGAAGAGACAACTGGGGCGAGTGTAAAATAAACCTACCATCATAAACGAACCCATTTAATTACCTACATAAAAATACCAAACACAATATATATTCAAATGAGAAGAACCAAAGGCAAACACGTTTAATTACAATGAGAAGAAGAAATGATGAAAACACAAAATACATGCGCAGAATTGGGCCTGTTGAAAGACAGAATTACAGTGCAGCATCACATCTTGTTGCACCACGCTGCCTGTAGGACCCTTAAGAGTAATAGGTCGCCTGATGCTCCCATGTACTTAACCATTTCTGGTGTTCTACCATCATGCCCTGCTGCTTTGCCCATCTTGATTTTCTCCAGTGCTGCCTTCAGTTCTTCCATCTTTATGTCATCTTCATCACCACTTGTTTCCTCTTCTGTGCTAGTGGTTATCATTTCTGATGCTTGACCTTGCTCACCATCAAGGATTTCTGAGAAATATTCTTTCCATCTTTCCATTACTTCCTTCGGGGCAGTAAGCAATTTGCCTTGCTTGTCGTTTATAAATTTGAGAGGGCATGGTTTTTCCTTCCTTTCAGTATGAAAGGTGAGCGAAAGGAAGGGCAGAATGTTAGACGGGCCTGCGTGCCCAATTCTCAACCCTTTGAAAATAAAGTTTGTTCGTTCGTTCGTTCCTCATGTTCTTTAGGGTCTTATAGAACAATCTATGGTTTTCTTGCGCATCTTTTTCTAGCTTTTCTCCAAATTCTTCCCAGGACTTCTGTTTTGCTGCTAGCACCTTGTTCTTTGCTTCTGTTCTGAGTATCACATATTCTCTATATTTCTTATTTTGTCCTGCTGTGTTTTTAGCTCCTAAGTATTGTTTCCATGCCATTTTCTTCTCTCTTATTTTCTCTTTGACTTCCTCTGTCCACCAAGGTGTCCTCTTTCTCGTTTCCAAGTCGGGCTTCACCACATGCTTCTGCAGCAGCTGTCTTTATGATGTCCTTGAATTTAAGCCACAGGGTTTCCAAGTCATCAGGATGTTCTTCCGTGTTTCTCACCGCCGTAGCTGTCATAAAATTAACAAGTGATACAACGTAAAAATATCTCCAAAGGATAAAATGTAAGGATAAAAACATAATGCGTAAGCTGCTGATGGTACTTGATCGCCCTGACCGCGGGTCATCACCCTCCATAAAAATTGACTTGCTAGACGGGAAATCAAAACGGTTACCATTTGAACGGGATGAGAACGGCGGATCAAAAGGAAAAAAATATGACTGAAAAAATTGCGTGAGACTAGCAAGGTTAAGGAGACGCAATTGGGGGGGGGGAGGGGGGGGGGGGGGGGGGGAACGGAGAAAAAGTCACGTTTCCCAAGTTGACATAAAGTAAGGAACTCGACAGAAGGGACCTTGGATATGATACGCCACAGTCATTTATTGGACGCTTTTGCAATACCAAGCCTTTTATTTGAATTCAGCGGCAAACGCAGATGCTTGAAATATTACAAAATTTAAAAAGTAACTTTTTCTTAATATTAATGTTAGGAATATAAAAATTAGCTGGCCGGATGGCCCATTCTGAGCAGTGAAATAATATGCTTTTATTTATACAGACGGATAGCTAATAATGAAGATAATGACAAAAGACAGTGTTGTTCACATCAGCGAAAGACTGCATTGAATCTAACATGTCACTATTTGCACAAAAATCGCGACCTTGAGACGCAAGTGTTCAAATCTAGTTAGAATGAAAGAGAAGGGACATTGGTGGGAGCTGTGGCTAAAAATAACTTTTCAGGCAAATTTGTAGAGGGGAAGGATAGGTTGGTTCAAAAAAACAAGTACGTTTTTGTGAAAACGCAAGTAGAGACGGACGGACTAACAGATAAAAATCCATACTTGACTGAAGCATGACTGAAATGACTTTAGTGTAGGAAATTTGAATTTAAAAAAACCAAGGCATTGATTGGCCACAGACAATCATATTATCCGCGCTCAGACGAGCTTTTTTGCCATTCCTCAATAGTTGTCCAGTGATAGACACAGTAAATTTTAAGTGTGGTGATTTCAAATGAAGTAAATAGAAATAAGTTCAGGGACGCCATACTATAGCCAGCAGCTCAGCTGAGTTTTGCTAGCATTTCTGTGTTCTTTATTCATAATCTGGTAAGATTGAAATTATTTCTTTGCATATTTTGAATATTGTTTAAGGTTTTGAGTGATTTGATACTGCCATATCGAAATCTAGCCTTACAAACAAGTAAGGATTTGCTCTAGACCCCCCGCCCTAGTTCAGGGTCTAGGGACAAACAATATATATATACTCCAGCAAAGATTAGGAAGGACAGATCAGGTGTTGAGATCAGTGGAACATATCACCTATCCTATCCTAGGGCAAGAAGCTAATAAACATATTTCTGAATATGTAGTCTGGGAGAACTTATCCTATGGGAAACCAACTTGGTAAGGTGTGTTGTATGGTCAGAGAGATCTGACCCTGTCTAAATGGTGTTAATGTAAATTGTTACGTGTAGAAGTGGCTCCTTAGGTAAGGTTCTGAACCTAAACCAATACTTTATTTCAGAGCTGTGAGTTTTTATGTTGACACCAAAAGGTGGTGTCAAATGCTGGGTAGATAATTGACAGTGAGGACCCGTGCAGTGTCGCATCTCGGCAGAACAGCCTTGTATTGCCCCCAAGCCCGGAGAGGTGGGGCCACCCGATATATTGCCCCCAAGCACGGAGAGGTGGGGCCACCCGATATATTGCCCCCAAGCACGGAGAGGTGGGGCCACCAGATTCCAGCACCAGCGCTACTTCTTCAAAGTTACGTAAGCAGGCTGGTCTGCTGGATTTACACCAACTTCATAGACATAACACCCAAAGTGAATTACTACTAAAACATCCCATTTACTTCCATCATTAATGGACAATGTTTGGTAAACTTAGACAGGGAGGGATGAAGCCACCCCAACAGCACATCTATTCATCGTTCTCCCAGGGAAAATAAAATTATAAACTGTAGAAATACTAACTAATCTTAAAATTTGTATACGTACACACATTTTATTTATCATGTCATTTATTCATGCCATTCACTCATAAATTCCAAAATCTTTTCATATGTTCTGGCCAAATAAAACCTTGGTTCAGAACAAATAAATTTAAAAAAAGATTTACTTTCTAAAATTTCACCAGCTGGATTTAGTTCATTGTGTTCTAAATTTTATTGATAATATATTATTTAATATCTGTGTGTGTGTGTTTGTATATGTCAATACAACACATTACATTCAGTACCCTAGATTATAACGTAGCCACATTCATTAGGAAAAAAGATAGGTGTGAGGTCGTAGTGGTAGCAAGAAAGGCCTTCTGAAAATTCACAACTACATTTTATCTCAGGAGCCTTCACAGCTGACCTCATACATTACACTTAGTAATATCACCATCATACAATACCATCAAAACCACTACATATATTGGGGTCTTGTCCAGGGATAATTAGCATAAACAGTAATATAAGGATCTCCTGGTGGGAGAAATAAAATTAGGGGAACAAAATTGTAAAATTCCCTTAAAATTAAAAGTGTCCCTTTAAATTAAAAGGGCAATTAGAAGTTGGTGAATCTTCACAGCCAGTGTTAGTTAATTAGTTGATTAGAATTATTTTAGTCTGGAATAATTATAATTACTTTAGAGATTGGAAATTTTACTTTGCTTATTGCTAGATTTGTTTAGAAAGTATGGCGGAGCTAGCAAAATTTAGATCAGCTGCTGTGCTGACCGCAAAGGAGATGGGAATGGATGGTCAGATTTTAATTCAATACGTAACGGCTGAATGTGATAAATATATTGAACGGGAAGAAAGGAGATTAGAAAAAGAGGCTGAAAGAAAATTAGAGTCTGAAAGGTTGGCTGAAGAGAAGAGGTTAGAGGCGGATAGAGAAATTAAGAGGCTGCAGATTGAGGCAGAAGACAAACGACAGCAAAGGGAGGCAGAAGAAAAAAGATTGACTGCCGAAAGGGAGGCAGAAGATAGAAGGTTGCAAAGGGAGGCAGAAGAAAAAAGATTGACTGCCGAAAGGGAGGCAGAAGATAGAAGGTTGCAAAGGGAGCACGAATTACGACTAAGGGAGCTGGAATTACAAGGCCAGGCTCCTGAAAATGGTGCCAGCCCTTTTGCCTCAGATGCTACGCCTAGTCTGGGAGCCCCAAACTCAGCTATGGGGTTTCATTTAGACCATTTTGTTGAAAAAGACGATGACATAGAGGGGTACCTAGGACGTTTTGAGTTATTAGCTACTACATATGGGTTAGAGAGAGAGAGGTGGAGTTTAAAGCTATCACAGGGACTGAGAGGTACTTCTTATGAAGTCTTTGCTAAAATGAACAGGGAAGACCAAGACAATTATGACATGTTAAAGCAGGCTTTGTTATTAAGGTACGAGAAGAATGGTGAATTTTATCGTAAGAAATTTAGAAATGCCAAACTGTTGTCTGGGGAGACATACCACCAATTCTCTGCTAGACTGGAAACCTATTTGGAGAAATGGACTGCTCTGGGGAAGACCCAAGATCTTAAAGAAATGATCATGATTGAGCAATTGAGAGACATGAGAAAATTTCTCATGGAACAAGGTGCAGAGAAGTTGGGAGAGGTTTTAAATGTCGCTGAGAGGTATCAGGCAGCCCAGGCAGAGGTAAGTGGTGCTAAAAAGAAGCACATAGACAATTTTAAAGCTCCACAGCAATTTAATAAATTTGATAATAGAGAGCAGGGAAATAAAGGTAGGACAAACTTTGAGCGGCCAAGAAATGACTATCGCGACAGAAACTCACAGTTCAATGACCAAAAGTTCAATGAAAGAAAACCGTTGAACCAAGGAAAAAGATGGTGTAAATGGTGCAAGAAAGATAACCATAACACCGAATTTTGTAGAAGGAAACCTTCAAACATTGCTGCAATGAAGTCGGGGACGCAAAGATTAAAGGTTAATCCTAATGGACAACAGGAACCTTATCACCCCCCAATTTGTGAGGATGTTATTTGTAATGGGGTCACCATAAGGTGCCTTTATGATACAGGTTTGGATTATGATTCAGTTGTGAAGTCTAGCCTAGTGGACCCAAGTCAGTATACCACAGAAACAGTGGAAATACAAGGGGCGACTAAGGACATACCACTCATGACACTTCCCATCGCAAGGATAACGGTGAAAACTCGCTATGTGGAAGGAGAAATCAGAGCAGCAGTGATAGATGAACCAATCTACCCTCTGATATTGGGGTGTAGATACGTCTTCTTGGGGAATCCCGAGAAACCTGTGATCATGGCGACAGTGCAGACCAGGTCACAGAAGAAGGAGGAAGAAGGTGAACCTATAAATGCTCATCCAGAGGAGATGAGAAAGGCGCAGGCTGAGGATAGGACACTCAAGCCATGTTTTAAAAAATTGCCCAAATGCCACACACCTCCGAGCAAGGGGGAATATTTCATGAAGAACAAACTATTATACAGGAAGGCCGGAACTGGAACAAATGGTCACAACCAGCTGGTTCTTCCCACCTCATATAGAGATAAAGTGATGGAACTCGGGCATGCGATTCCCTTCAGTGGTCACATGGGGATCAGCGCCACAGGACAGCGTATAGCTTGTCATTACTTCTGGCCAGGGATAACGGAGGATATAAAAAGATATGTCAAATCCTGCCCTGAATGTCAAAGGGTAGCTCCAAGGCACTGGACTGCTCCTGCAACTCTAGGGGAAATGCCCATAGTGGGAACACCTTTTGAGAGGGTTGCAGTGGATATTGTGGGACCTCTCACTCGGACCAAGAGGAGGAACAGTTACATCCTTACTCTGGTGGACACTTGTTCTATGTGGGGAGAGGCGGTAGCCCTGCCATCAATTGATTCAAAACATGTAGCAGAGGCACTACTTACAATATTTACCCGATTAGGATTCCCGCATCAAATCTTGACGGATAATGGATCTCAGTTCAAGGGGAAACTAACGGAAGAAGTTTTTAAACTATTTCAAGCCAGACACTTTCATTGTAGTCCGTACCATCCACAAGGGAACGGCCAGGTAGAGAGGTTCAACGGGACTCTCATTTCTATCCTGAGAAAGCTGGCACACGAAAAACCGGATCTGTGGGATCAATTCCTGCCCGCCGCATTGTTTGCGTATCGGGAGGTACCACATAGTTCAACCGGGATGGCTCCCGCAACTCTGCTATTTGGGAGGCCAATAAAAGGTCCTTTAGAAGCTTTATTAAGGACCTGGACGGATGAGAAGGCGGAAGAACCTGTTACCTCATCTTATCAATACGTGAACGAACTGACCACTCGTTTGAAAGCTGGATGGAAACTGGCAAATGATAATTTGAAACAAGCCAGGAAGAAACATGCAGCATATTTTAATAGGAAGGCAAAGGACCGAGAACTAGCTGTGGAGAGAAGGTGCTTCTTCTACTACCCGGTAGCCAGAATAAATTACAAATTGGTTGGCAAGGTCCCTATACGGTTCTAGAGAAGGTGTCTAGAACAAACTATAAAATTAACAAAAAGGGGAAGGAGAAAGTTTATCATGTAAACTTATTAAAGAAGTATCTGGACAGACCACTCCAGGAAAGCACCCCCTTATTGACCTTGGCTATTGCAACCCAGATGCAAAAGGAACCACTCACCTCACATGAATACCCATTACATCCTTGTGAAACAGCAGCACAGGTAAAAGTCAGTAAGCACCTGACTAAAAACCAGAGGGAGAGAGTTCAACAGGTTCTGGAGGAACATACAGATGTACTAACAGATAAACCAGGCCATACAAATTTGCTACAGTATGACATGAAACTGGTAGACTCAAACCCAATCTGTATGAGAGCCTATTCTATTCCGTTCGCGAAGGAGAAGGCATTGAAGGAAGAAATAGATTATTTGTTGAAGGAGGGGATTATTTCGCACAGTGAATCATCTTTTAGTTCTAGTGTCGTTTTGTTGAGGAAACCGTCTGGGGAACACAGACTGTGCATAGATTACAGGAAACTGAATGCTGTCACAGAAGGACAAGTGGATCCATTACCAGACACAAAACAGTTATTTGCCAGACTGAACAAGGCAAAATACTTTTCAAAGGTGGATCTTAGTAAAGGCTATTACCAGATCCCAGTGAAGCCTGAAGTGAGACCTTATTTGGCTTTTAGCACTTCGGATGGACATTATGAATTCAATATGCTACCATTCGGACTGAAAAATGCTCCGAGTGTATTTTCAAGGATGATGCGCAAATTGTTGGATCCCCTGAATAACCCATGTATCACGAATTTCATGGATGATATTCTCGTCGCCACAGAGACATTTGAAGAACACATTGAAGCTCTAGAGATGTTATTTAATAGACTTCGGGAGGCGAACTTAACTGCTAGGCCAACAAAATGTTGTATTGGATGCAAAGAGTTGGAATTCTTGGGACACACTGTATATCAGGGTAACATGACCCCTGATCCTAAGAACTTGGAAAAACTGCAGAGAGCACCTAGACCACAAACAAAAAAGGACGTGCGATCATTCGTGTCGTTATGCGGATTTTATCAGAAATACATCAAAAATTTTAACGCTATTTGTGCTCCTCTGACTGATCTGACTCGCAAGGGACTTCCAGATAAAATTATTTGGACTGCACAATGTGAACTAGCGTTCCAAGAGTTAAAGGAAAAACTCACTAGCAAGCCTATTCTCAAACTGCCTGATTTGACACAGGACTTTGTCTTAAGAACCGATGCAAGTAATGTAGGACTCGGAGGGGCTTTGTTGCAAAGATCATCTTCACCTGATGGGGAACTGAAACCAGTCGCTTATGCAAGCCGCAAATTGAATAAGGCGGAACAAGGATACTCCACAAGCGAAAAAGAATGTTTAGCGTTAATCTGGGCAATAAAGAAGTTTCAAATCTATCTGTATGGTAGGACTTTTGTGGTCGAGACGGATCATCAGCCTCTCGTATTCTTATCTCAGGCTAAGCATGAAAACGCAAGATTGCTGAGGTGGTCTTTATTGCTTCAACCTTATCAGTTTAGTATCCAATATATCCCAGGCAAATTGAATGTCGGTGCAGATTTCCTCAGTCGGCACCCCTGTGATCAAAATTAGAGTAATGGCAGACGTGAGGAGAGATTTTATCTATGTGTATCACTGGTTTTAGAACTTGCCGTAGGCATGTTTTCAAGTGGGGAGATGTGTCATAAAATTAACAAGTGATACAACGTAAAAATATCTCCAAAGGATAAAATGTAAGGATAAAAACATAATGCGTAAGCTGCTGATGGTACATGATCGCCCTGACCGCGGGTCATCACCCTCCATAAAAATTGACTTGCTAGACGGGAAATCAAAACGGTTACCATTTGAACGGGATGAGAACGGCGGATCAAAAGGAAAAAAATATGACTGAAAAAATTGCGTGAGACTAGCAAGGTTAAGGAGACGCAATTGGGGGGGGGGGGGGGGGGACGGGAGAAAAGTCACGTTTCCCAAGTTGACATAAAGTAAGGAACTCGACAGAAGGGACCTTGGATATGATACGCCACAGTCATTTATTGGACGCTTTTGCGATACCAAGCCTTTTATTTGAATTCAGCGGCAAACGCAGATGCTTGAAATATTACAAAATTTAAAAAGTAACTTTTTCTTAATATTAATGTTAGGAATATAAAAATTAGCTGGCCGGATGGCCCATTCTGAGCAGTGAAATAATATGCTTTTATTTATACAGACGGATAGCTAATAATGAAGATAATGACAAAAGACAGTGTTGTTCACATCAGCGAAAGACTGCATTGAATCTAACATGTCACTATTTGCACAAAAAATCGCGACCTTGAGACGCAAGTGTTCAAATCTAGTTAGAATGAAAGAGAAGGGACATTGGTGGGAGCTGTGGCTAAAAATAACTTTTCAGGCAAATTTGTAGAGGGGAAGGATAGGTTGGTTCAAAAAAACAAGTACGTTTTTGTGAAAACGCAAGTAGAGACGGACGGACTAACAGATAAAAATCCATACTTGACTGAAGCATGACTGAAAATGACTTTAGTGTAGGAAATTTGAATTTAAAAAAAACCAAGGCATTGATTGGCCACAGACAATCATATTATCCGCGCTCAGACGAGCTTTTTTGCCATTCCTCAATAGTTGTCCAGTGATAGACACAGTAAATTTTAAGTGTGGTGATTTCAAATGAAGTAAATAGAAATAAGTTCAGGGACGCCATACTATAGCCAGCAGCTCAGCTGAGTTTTGCTAGCATTTCTGTGTTCTTTATTCATAATCTGGTAAGATTGAAATTATTTCTTTGCATATTTTGAATATTGTTTAAGGTTTTGAGTGATTTGATACTGCCATATCGAAATCTAGCCTTACAAACAAGTAAGGATTTGCTCTAGACCCCCCGCCCTAGTTCAGGGTCTAGGGACAAACAATATATATATACTCCAGCAAAGATTAGGAAGGACAGATCAGGTGTTGAGATCAGTGGAACATATCACCTATCCTATCCTAGGGCAAGAAGCTAATAAACATATTTCTGAATATGTAGTCTGGGAGAACTTATCCTATGGGAAACCAACTTGGTAAGGTGTGTTGTATGGTCAGAGAGATCTGACCCTGTCTAAATGGTGTTAATGTAAATTGTTACGTGTAGAAGTGGCTCCTTAGGTAAGGTTCTGAACCTAAACCAATACTTTATTTCAGAGCTGTGAGTTTTTATGTTGACACCAAAAGGTGGTGTCAAATGCTGGGTAGATAATTGACAGTGAGGACCCGTGCAGTGTCGCATCTCGGCAGAACAGCCTTGTATTGCCCCCAAGCCCGGAGAGGTGGGGCCACCCGATATAATGCCCCCAAGCACGGAGAGGTGGGGCCACCCGATATATTGCCCCCAAGCACGGAGAGGTGGGGCCACCAGATTCCAGCACCAGCGCTACTTCTTCAAAGTTACGTAAGCAGGCTGGTCTGCTGGATTTACACCAACTTCATAGACATAACACCCAAAGTGAATTACTACTAAAACATCCCATTTACTTCCATCATTAATGGACAATGTTTGGTAAACTTAGACAGGGAGGGATGAAGCCACCCCAACAGCACATCTATTCATCGTTCTCCCAGGGAAAATAAAATTATAAACTGTAGAAATACTAACTAATCTTAAAATTTGTATACGTACACACATTTTATTTATCATGTCATTTATTCATGCCATTCACTCATAAATTCCAAAATCTTTTCATATGTTCTGGCCAAATAAAACCTTGGTTCAGAACAAATAAATTTAAAAAAAAAGATTTACTTTCTAAAATTTCACCAGCTGGATTTAGTTCATTGTGTTCTAAATTTTATTGATAATATATTATTTAATATCTGTGTGTGTGTGTTTGTATATGTCAATACAACACATTACATTCAGTACCCTAGATTATAACGTAGCCACATTCATTAGGAAAAAAGATAGGTGTGAGGTCGTAGTGGTAGCAAGAAAGGCCTTCTGAAAATTCACAACTACATTTTATCTCAGGAGCCTTCACAGCTGACCTCATACATTACACTTAGTAATATCACCATCATACAATACCATCAAAACCACTACAGTAGCAATAAGCCCCTGATATCTGGTCTTAATTTCTGGCTCTCTCAGCTTGTAGGTCTTAATGCTCATTTCTTCTGTTCGTTTACTTGGTTTCTTGCGTGATGTTGGGCAGTTCCTAGGTTGAGCAACTCTTTCAGTTGTTATTTTGATTGTAAGCAGGTAGTGATCACATCCAATCTCTGGCCCCCTCCAGACTCTAGCATCCCGGACATATTTGAATGAGCTCCTCCTAACAATGGCATAGTCGATCACTGACTTCTCATTTTTTGTTGGTTCACACCTAGTGTATCCATGTATGCGCTTATGGGGGAACTTTGTGTTGGTAATGATCAGATTCTGCTCACTGCAGAATCTAAGGAGTCGCTTTCCATTGTCATTGAGGGTATCTTCTCCATATCTTCCGATAACTCCACCCCATCTAGCATGGTTATTTCCAACTCTGGCATTGAAATCTCCGAGCATGATAATTTCATCTAGGCAGTCATCCACTGTCCTTTGCAGCAGCTCGAAGAATTCCTCCTTACCTCTGCTCTCTCATCCTCATTTGGCCCATACACTATGACCAGGTTGACTATGGTTTCTCCTTCTTTTAGTTTTACAACCATAATGCGCTCCGAGACAAAGTTCCATCCCTTGATACTATCTTTCTGGTTTTTGGCCACAATGCAACCCACGCCCCCTTTAGCTCTTTCAGATGTGGGTACACCACTGTATAGCAGCGTGTTGCCATCGAGATCCATGACTCCTTGTCCCTTTTTCTTTGTTTCCGTAATAGCCAGGATTTCTAGTTTTGCTTTCCTCATCTCTTCCACCAGCTCCTCTTCTTTCCCATTTATACTTCTTGTGTTCCAAGTTCCATAAGTCGTAGTCCGTAAACCGTTCCAGTTCGTCGCCTTTAGAATCAGTCCGGTTTTCTCTCTTATATTACTCTTAATCATAGTTTAAAGCAAACAGGTGATTGGCCTGTTGTGCCTTTGCATGGTGGAGGTGCTGCCTCCTTACGGCCTCCATGCAGGCCGCCCTCCTCCTTTTTTCAGCCGGGCTTGGGACCGGCCTTGGCGGAGTTCAACTTTCTTACTTCCAGTGATAAAGAATCGTTGCATAAAATTCTCTTCATTTTATAGAATGCTGCTTTTGCCTGAGAATTCTGCTCAAGCAGCCAAAAGAGCACTGAAACAGTCTGCAGAACAAAATATACCATTTAAAATTGCACTAGAGCAACAGAAGGCAGAAAGGACTCCCTTACACTCTCAAATACCCACAAAATGCCCCACATCAAATAAGGTCATCTATGCACACAAAGGAAACAAAAGAAGCTACATCAACACAGCAAAAAAAAAGGGGGGGGGGGAAAGAGAAATAGAAAGGGCAATTAAAAAAGCAGAAGAAATATTAGAACGCATCAAAAAAGCCCAACAAGAAATTAATCAAGATATCATCAAAATAACTGAACAAAAAGCAGAACACGAAGAGCTAATAGAGAGGAACAGGTCAAGAATACAAATTAAAAGCCAAGGAAAAGTACAAGAACAAAATGAAATATTTGAAGTCCAACATCAAAAGAACACATGGAAAAAAACAAGCTGATAAAAACATTGATGAATTCAGATAGTTCCTTGATTCATTAAATCAGTTCAAACTAACTTTGCGTCAGCTGATAAGAAAGGTTGTAGAAGAAATAGTAAAAATAGAAGCCACGAAAAGTCAAAGGAAGATTGCATAAGCTGCCAAACACCAGAGGAAAAATAGTTTAAAACCCAGCCAAGACCAAATAAAAACAACTTACACCAAATTAACTCTAAAAAGATAAAATAAATGGAGAACAGGAACATCAAAATAATACAATGGAATTGTCGTAATGCAAAAAGGAACCTCGCTCCGTTACTGGGCCAATACAAAAATACGCAAGCAATTTTTGCTGTTCAAGAAACACACCTCAATCCCACAAACAGATTTAACAACCCTGCATACATCACTCTTAGAAATAACAGTCGAGAAAATAAAAGGGGAGGGGTAGCATTCTTGGTTCATAAAATATACCAAATAACAGACGGAAATTTTCAATTCAGAAAATTTTGAAGGAATAAGTGTAACTATAAATAGTGACAGAGAAGCACTGAAAATAAGTAACATAGACTGCCCCAGCGGCAACAATACAAGAACAGGACATCAAAGTCATTAGAGACAGAATACAGGTAAAAACTATAATAGTGGGGAACTTTAATGTACACCACAAAGTGTGGGGAGATAACAAAATAGATAAATCAGGGAAACTACTACTGGACTTCATAGAAAATAGAGAACTAATATTACTGAATGATAGATCAGCAACAAGAATTAACCCAAGTGCAGATCAACCCGACTTGTCAATAGACATCAGCATAGTAACAGTAAATTTAGCCAAAGCAAAATGGGAAACATTGAATGATACTAACTCATATCACATACCCATAGGGATAACAATCAAACAAATATATACAGTAAGCAAAGGGGTAGATAAACCAATATTCCACTATAAAAAAGCAGATTGGATAGCTTTCCGAACTGAAATGGAAGGAATGAAACTAGACAAAATAATTAGTGAACATATAGATACATATGCGAACAATCTAACAGTAGAAATACTAAAAATTGCCGCCAAACACATACCACACTCCAATAAGCCACCACATATACAAGGTATCGCCAAAGAAGAGTAACAGAAAAGAGAAAACACAATACTGGAATAAAAACCCAGCTTCTTGGTGGACAAACAAATGTACAGATAAAACTGAAGAAAGAAACAAGCCCTACAAAAATATAGAAGAAGTAGGACCCAAGATAACTATGACTCAATTGGAATAACAGGGGGAAAAAAACAATATGTCCATTCAATACCAGTAGAATAATTATATATTTTTTTAAATACAATAAAAAACAAACAAAAACACCAATCAAAAACCAACAAATGTCCAGCAGAAAAAAATGTCAATAGCGAGAGAGAGCAACATGGTATCACAGAAGAAGAAACATTGCAAGCCCCATAGACATTAAACATTGCCACATGTAGCGAAAGGTTTTTCTGGTGTTATGATAGTGGTAGAGAAGAAGTAGAATTCTCTCCAGAGAAGTGCACTGGTATCACAATTGAGTTATGGCTGTGAATACTCTGAGCTGGACAATAGATTTAGGCTTCAGAAGTATATTGTGCCACTTTCGCTATATTAACCCTATGTGATAATATAATTAACTTAGAAAAGGTAACTCAAAATTTAACAGTTAAAAATTTACCAAGTCAAATGAGTACAATTTCTTAATTTATTATGTACATCTATATATCCTTGTAATGAGAAATGGGTGTTGGAAGATGGTAAAACGTATGATTATTTATAGTTACAAATTAAAATAAATAATAGTAAAAAATCTGGGATGAATTTTCCAATGAAATTATAAAAGTATGTCACAGTATATATTTTGATATCTTGCTATCTAGTCTCTAGCTGTTATCATCATCGACCATCGCTTTAGAAACTGCTCACAGTGTTTGTTGGATTAAATACAGAAAAACTCATCTTGTGTTTGTTCGAGGTTCCCCGAGACACACTGATGATCAGGAAGACTTTCCTTCAGCCCGCCCTATAACTACGGGGGACTAAGGTGTTGAAGATTGTTTGACCACTAGTCTTCAGTTAGCAGGATCAAAGGTCCTCAAGTCTTAAGTTTAAACTCGATCACGAACTCGATCATGAGCTCGATTAGGAATGATCCTAAACTCGATCAGGAACGATCATAAAACCTGGAACATAAGGTAATAGGTGGCCATGGTGTTCCAACAATCTCACCAATTACTGCTGTTCATGAGGCAACCACGTCTTCAGTGTTTGTAAATAAATGAATGAATCATGGTAGTATGTTACAGAGATAGTATGATAAGACAATGTCCACTGTGCAGAAAATAACAAAATACATGAATAAATCACATGTTATGTTACATGGGTAAGATATAACCTTTGCCTTCCACTTATGGATGCCAAGTCACTTATGTACTTGCTGGTACGGTATGTCGTAAGCTTCCAGGCAAGAACTAGCCATGATATATTTGGCTAACCAATTAATGGTTATGCTTCCTGACAATGCCGGTGAAGGTTATCTCTGGTTAGCGTCGTTCCCTTTTTATTATGTCTGATACAATCAAATCGTAAACAAAATCTGAAATAAATTGATATTAGTCACACATATCTTTAATAAACTTACATACCCTTCTTCTTCTTTCTTTGATCCTTAGCCGCCGACCGTCAAAGCAGTCAGTGGCCATCACGCCTAGTGGCGTCTTGTAGGGCAACAACAAATTGATTCCACCTTGCTCGGTCGGTGGCCATCCCTCGCACAGTGCCCCAACTCCGGTTCGCTCACCGCATCCCAGCCTCCACAGCCCCCCGCCAGGCCGTTCCCGGTCGGCCTCTCTCTCGCCCTCCCCCCGGGGTCCAAAGCATAGCTGTTCTTGTGATGGCATCGGGCCCCCCCCCCCCCCCGAAGACATGACCAAGGTAAACTAAGACAGGTCACGGCAGAAATGAGAAACTATAGGTTACATACTGTGGTGGATTTGATGTTAAGAAATGTTGTTGCTATGTACTCTTAGTGTACTGAATGAGGTCAGCTGTGAAGGTCCCTGAATATAACAAATATTTTGTAAGTTTACAGGGTACCTTGCTGCTACCACCTTTATGATCTCATTCAGACTTATTCTTTGACTAGAATGTATGATGACTACGTTTGGTGTCTAGGGTTATGAATATGTAGTGTACTGTTGCATTAGCCAACTAAACATATAAACAACTATTTTATTATCCAACACAACACAACAATACTACGACAATCACATACACACTACACTGTAAAAGACTATCTTAAGTAAGTCAGTGGTTGAATTTTGTGTAACGTTAATTTTTTACCATTTATTTTGTTTACATGATCAAATTGACTAACATTTTTTAGTTTTGTATCGTAATTTGAAAATCGCCCAAGGCTATGTCGCGCTAGTTGGCTTTTGTGAAATCAACGCGAGACGGCGTCCCCTAAGTTCTGTCTTTCTATCCCTCCCCTCCTTTTCTTTTATTCTATCACTCTATCGTCTTGAACTTGCACAAGTGTTACATTTAATCTCAAGGACGAATTTTGAAAAGACAGTATCTTTCATTCGGCTATAAGGCTTATCAAAAACCGCATACCGGCTGGCGTGGGGACGAAGAAGCTGGACTCAATTTTTATTTTCTATCTTATTTTTGACTTTATGCACTATACTATTACTTGATTTTAGCTATTGTATTTAGAATATCGTCACACATACCCTCTTAGGATTAATAAGCGCACGGTGAGGCTGTATTGGTTGAAGTTTGTCTGCCCTGCATGCAGCGTGAATAAAGAACTTTTCTTGCAGATACTGTCTTCCAGTTTCTCACTCTGGCTTCTGGATTTGGTGTGTCCGATTTTAAACGCGCCGCTGTGTCCTTATATTTGGGCGACTCTCCCGTACGAGAAAGCACCGTCTGAAGACCGCTAAGATTTTCGTTTAATCTCTTGGTTTGAGGCGATCTGTGCTTTTTCTGTACTTGTTTTCTATTCTTTACACTTCACAATTATATCTTTCCTTCTTTCCTAGGTATTTTTTCATTTTCCCCATATGAAGCTTTCATTCTATTCAAGTTTTATCGAAATCCGTTGAGGTATGTAGTTATAATAAATTTTTAAAGATTATTAGCTAACTTTTAGCAGATGTGATGACGATGAAAAATGTTAATTATTTTTAAAACTATTTATATTTGAATAATATCCTTTAGAACCATTAGCCTTATTAGTCATCCAAGTAAAGTGATGTTAAGGATACTTTTGAACAGAATAAAACAGAAATCAGAAGAAATCTTGTCCGAGGAACAGGCTGGCTTTAGACCAAAAAGAAGTACCTCAGAACAAATCTTCAATATTAGATTACTGATCGAAAAACATCTTCAGCATCAACACGATTTATACCGTAACTTCATCGATTTCACAAAAGCCTTCGATCGAGTCTGGCATGAAGGCCTATGGCAAATAATGAGAAAATTCAATTTTGATACCAGCATCATAGATATCATTGAAGCACTATACAAGGATGCAAGCAGTGCTGTTTTTGCAAGCAATGACATTGGAGAATTTTTCAAAACAACTGTAGGAGTTCGCCGGGGATGTATCCTGTCCCCAGTGCTCTTTAATATATATCTAGAACATATTATGCAGGAGGCTCTTTATGATTATAAAACAACCATATCAAATGGAGGCCGACCTCTTTGCAATCTACGTTTTGCTGATGATATCGATCTGATAGCTGGAACAGAATCAGAACTTCAAGACCTTACCTCTAGACTGGAGAAAGTAACAAGAACATATGGGATGGAAATTAATATAGAAAAAAGCAAGATATTGGTGAATAGCCATAAGAAACATGTTCCGACCAACATTACGTTAAATGGGCAAACGTTAGAAGAAGTTAACACCTTTAAATATCTCGGGTCCAGTATATGTAGTGATGGGAGATCAAGTAAAGAAATCAAGACAAGACTTGAGATGGCCTCAGCTGCCATGACAAGACTGAATGTGATCTGGAAAAGTAACATCAGTTTTCCTGTGAAGATCAAATTATACAAATCACTTGTATTATCTATTCTCTTATATGGGTGGGAGAGCTGGACACTCACTGCAGATACGAAGCGAAGAATTCAGGCTTTCGAGCATAAATGTTATAGAAGAATTTTGCGCATTTGCTATAAAGAGCACAAAACAAATGTCTATGTTAGAGAGAAGATAAACACCTATGCAGGCCATCAAGAACCACTTTTGTCAGTAGTGAAACGTCGAAAGCTTGCCTGGTTTGGGCATGTAACTCGTCATGACTCCCTTTCGAAAATGATCCTCCAGGGAACAGTCGAAGGTAAACGGAGAAGAGGAAGGCATAGAAAATCCTGGGCTGATAACATCAAAGAATGGGCAGGACACGGTTTTTCCACACTTGTACGCATTGCTGAGGATAGAGAGCAGTGGAGGACCCTGTCTGCTGATGCTTCCACCATGGCACCCCTACGACCCATGACGGGTTACGGGTTGAGATGAGATGATGAATATCCTTTTGGATATCATTCATACTCTATCTCCTTTGGTGAATTATTATTATTTAAATGTCTTACAACCAGGCTTGTTCTTGTAGATTTGGATTCTCTTTCCTGCTAATGCAAACTTTTAAGGTCGGCCATGTTTCATATATTCGCTATTTCCTACCTTCTTCAATGTTGGTCGGCTAGACGAAGTGCACATTTTTCAGCCACTTTCAAACTTCAAAGCAAGACCCGCCGCATTGTTCCTGCGCGCTGTGTGTGTGTGTGTGTGTGTGTGTGCGCGCGCGCGCGTGTGTGTGTTGCGTTACACATTTTTTCACAAACAAAGCAGTTGGTACCAAATCTCGCTATACCACAACCAACGGCAGATAAATTACAGCCTGGAAGAGCCAACACAAACAACAAAGTAATACACTATATGGAAAGATAAACACTATATACCCAAATTATAACCCACATGTGGTTGAACCGGGTATCCCTTGCACACAAAAAACACCAGTCTTCAAGTGCGGGGTTCAAAAAACCTAACCTAACCTAAGATAACTATGAACACTATAAGAGAATAAAAAATGAAACCAATAAAATAATAAAACTCCGAAATTACTGTAGAGGAAGTAGAAAAGACAACAAATGAGAAATCGAACTTAGCATCAAGTCACGACATTCTAAGCTACGAAATATTAAAAAAGATATCAAAATATACCACAGAAGTAATAACCTCTCTATTCAATATTATATGGAAAACAGGTAAAATACCAAAGGCATGGAAAGTAGCCGTAGTCGTATCAATACTAAAACCAAATAAAGAGGCCCATGATGCCAGCTCTTACAGACCAATAACTTTGACATCTCACATAGGAAAAATAATGGAAACTGTGGTGAACAATAAATTAAAATACCCCATGGAAAAGAACAATCTTTACAGCCAAACCCAATCAGGGTTTAGAGACAACAGAAGCACTATGGGCCAGCTTATCAGACTAGAACATGAGTTATTATCATGATTTTAAAGAAATGCAAAAACAGTAGCCGTATTTTTAGCTGTAGCAAGGGCATTCGATGAATGCTGGAGAGAAGGTATGTTATATAAGATTAACAAGATAGGCATAACTGGAAACATAAACAACTTCATAGAAAACTTCTTGGAGGACAGATACTTTACAGTACAAGTAAATAATGACAACTCTGAGCTATACGAGCAACAGAACGGCATCCCTCAAGGCTCGGTATTATCTCCTTCCCCATTTTCTTTTACGGTTAATGACTTATTATATATTATTGTTTTTCTGTGATGACATTTCAGCAACAGAAAAAACAAACTATCACAATTTGCAGATGATGCAGCTATTTGGAGGACGGGGAAAATCCTTCCCAGATTATATACAGATCTGCAAACCCAAATTAACAAGATCGCAGAATGGATGGCTAAGTGGGGCTTCCAACTAAACGCTAAAAAAGACAGTCGGAATGATATTCAGTAGAGGTAGAATTATAAAAAAATAAAACAATTAACATAAAAATCCAAGGGCACAAAATTAAAACAGTAGGAACAACCAAATATTTAGGCATGATTTTAGATCAACAACTAAACTGGAAAAAACGTATAGACAAGCTGGTTGAGAGCGGCAGAGGACTCACTAATATGATGAGATACCTAAAAGGCAGTGAATGTGCAGCAAGCATCAAGTCACTTCTCATGTTCTACATGTCATTTGTAAGGGGGAAAATGGACTATGTAAGCAAAGTATATGACTGTGCAGCTCACAGCAATGAGAAAAAAATTGGACAAAATACAGCACCAGGCACTACGGTATGTACAATAGCAGGAGCCTCAAGATCAACATCACTTGAAGCACTAGAGGTAGCACTAGGAATAATGACGCTCAAGCTAAGAAGAAAAGAACTTTGACTGAATTACATGGGCAAAGTCCTAATTGACAAAAACCACCCAGCCCATGCAATGTTTGTGAAGAATTTCCCTATGACCTGGGACACCCCTCTGGAACACACAAGATACCCAATAGGATGGAAGTGCATAGAGGAAATAGAAGAAAACAGTATTATAACAAATGCAATAAAATGTAGTCACTCCAGTGATTCCTCCTTGGGAGCTCAAGAAACCAAACATTGACTCTCATCTTTCAGATACAATTTTAAAAAAGCAGAAAAAGACAACATTTAAATCATAGCCAGAGAATATATAGAACAGACAACCAAGGCAGCTTGAAAGTATACACTGGTGGATCTAAGATAGAAAATGAAGAACTTTGGAATAAAAATACACATACCAGCCTGGAAGCTGAAGAAAAGTTTTAGTTTAACTGAAAACGCATCAATATTCTCGGCAGAAATGGTGGCAATAGCAAAAGCACTTGAAATAATTAATGACAAGTCCCCCTAAAAAGTTAACAGTCCTAACTGACTCACTGTCAGCTCTCCAAGCACTAAGAAACCCACATGAATATAGCCGACCAGACATAGCAGAAGAAGCTTTGCAACTTAGTACACACCCAAATAATAGGGGATTGTGACGGTATTTCCTCCCCTGCTTTGCAGTAGTGGTCCAACAGTGGCCAAAACTCAAGAGCATCTATTATAGGCTTCATGGAGTCTATTTTTACACAAGATTACTCTTGGCAGAAATGTCGATAGAAGAGTAGTAAAGCTTCTATCACATGGGAGTCTTCATAAGATATTCAGATAAGCGAAAACAATGCTGGCTGTCGCTGAGCACGTTAATTCTATAATCTGCCGAAGAATTATGAAGAATTAAGCAATGGTTATTCTAGCTCGTTAAGCCCCCACCCCTGATTTAATCAGTGGAATTATTATTTTAATGTCCGGGCTGTAAGGAGGGTGGTTGAAAATATCCCACTTAAACTGCTCAAGTAAAGCCTTTGTGCGAGCAGCAGTGTGGGGCCGCGCGTTGTCGTGCAGGGTAATGACGCCACTGGTGAGCATTCCGCGCCTTTTGTTTTGGATCGACTTTTGTTGACGGAATTCATGACACCAGGGACCACAATAGCTATTATCATCTCTTCGGCAAGATGAAGGTCTGGCTGGCTACCCGGCGCTTCGACACCGCTGAGGAGCTCATGGATGGAGTCAGCAACTGGCTAAGTACCCTGGCGGCACCGTTCCTTGACCAGGGGTTACAAAAACTCGTGCCACGATACGACAAGTGCCTGAATTTGGGTGGTGACTATGTGGAAAAGTAAAGCAGTGATGTATGTAACTTTTGCATGTATTTAGATGTTATTGTCATTTTTTTTTAATTTTTACCAGCCAATCGGAGGTTGATTTTGCAATAGCCCTCGTATTATACTTAGAATGTACATCATTTCTTTCATCTTTCCCTCCCTGCTCCATAGGGAACCTGGTACTACTTTATGCTTTATTTCTCTTTATGAAACTATCAATAAAGCAATCACCAGCCCTTGCAGTGGTGGTTCATGAATCATCATTCTAGATACTGAGGTTGCCAGCCCCAAATGACTTTGACATCCAATAGCGAGTTTCACACATTAAACTTCACATGGTAATATATACATATATATGTTAGTTCACATGTTAGTAATAAAACATAGAATGAAAATGCACTACTTACGCCAATTTTGGCTACAGACGTATTTTGTTCAGAGGAATAAAAGAGACGAACTGTTCTCTTACACGCGTTTGGGATGTCTTTAATTTTGCAATAGATTCCCCTATGACTCCGTGTTTCTTCAGTTTCCTAGTCCCGTTGTTCCTTATTAAAATGTAGAGATTTCCTGTGCTTTTGTAAGTCTTATTTGGCTCTCCAATAAAAGGTCCGGTTAACAAAAAGGAATTATGAAGCTAGTCTTCACTCTGGCGACGTCTGAAGTTGTCTTGGCGAGCTTGAAATTCACATTGAGATAAAACTGCGAAAATGGTCAGGCTATATCTCCTCCCTCCACCTCCCCCTCCCCCCGCCCCCACCCCCCAATGGTGTTATGAATCTAATCAGAAAGATCCAATAATTTCAAACAGGTCGGGTGTGTCACTTTCAAAATATTTCCTACATGGAAAAAATTTGCAAAAGGTCACGTCTCCCATATATGTGGTAATATGATGTCTTGCAAACACTCTCACCAACACATTTGTAGACTCATATTGTCTAAAATGTAATAAATCCATGATTACTTTTAACCAAGTGGCAGGAAGCGATTATATCACATTTGTCTGCCCACATGTGTCACACAGACAGTAATCTCGTTATCTGTCGTATGAGTTCGCAAACTCCGTGTCTTATCGGTGATTTAAGCCGATAGCGCTGGCCGATGTACGTGTTAATCTGCCGCACCTTTAACCACAAATCTGGGTAGCGTCAAGCAAATGTGATGTATCATACCAGCCGCTATTGCAAATGTGATATTTATCACCTACGTGGTGATTTGATAAAATCAAATATCTGCTATTTAGCAGAAAAATAAATAAAGAAAGAAAGACAGACAGAAAAGTGCGATAATTGACAGCACATAATAAAAATCAGTACCACCAATGTACCGATACTGCCGTAGAGAACCAAAGATCGATAGCGGTCGTCCATTTCGTCACAGGGCTGCTCAGTATTATTAGCATGGATACCCTCTGTGACGTATAATGGAAAAGGAGCCTACAGTGATCTGACAGTCTTTGTAATCTCGTAGCGCTCTATGATTTACTAGTTAAAACCATGCATTTACTGCCTGTATTTACTTACACATGCGTACTTTTTCGTCCCACTTCTATTCTGTGAACATAAGCAAACGAAGTGTTTACAAACTTTCGTGACCTGCCCGTCATAACAGATAGCGAATCAGGTTTGTTTACCTCATCTTCTCACGCGAGCTTATCTGTCAATCATAAGATACCTGACATACCGCACGTGAAAAACACAGAATCTTTTGAAGTCTACTTAGGGAAATCCAAAATTTCCCCGAGCACGCTTTGATGTCGAGTCGCGGGCAGAACCCCGTTACATGTATAAGTCTTTTGATGACGGTCGAAAACACCGAAGAAAGACTGGCCGTAAGCCTTTATCTTGTAACTCTGTTTCTGATTCTCCTTTACACACGGTAACGTGAAAATTAACAACATCTGTAGATCAGATAATATAATGATATATAAACTGTGTTTTCTTAAACCTGCTATCAGTTGTCACTCAGAAATTTTGAATACTCTAAGCACGCAGTTCTAGAACCATTATTGTGGAAAATGTGTTATTAGCATTCGTGGGGATTTTTCATTCTGATTTTCTGGTAATATAAATTAGTGCTTACGTGTTTAAAAGTGTTAGCTTTTGCCGCGAGCAAGGGGCGGGAGAGTTGCATAACTCCATCCGACCTAAAACTCAGCGCTAGCGAAGGCTGACCGTGTAGGCGTAAAGGGAAACACCGTGTGTCTTTTTAATTTAATCATTACTGACGGAGTGGAGGAGAGATCGTCTGGTCCCCGTCTGTGTGCATAGATATAGGATTAGCAAAATTTATATATATACTGTATATTGTTTCTTGTATTCTTCGCAGACCTGATCACAAGGGCGTCCAGCGGTCTTTTTTCTGATTGGTTAATGTTGTCCTTTTGTTCTTGGCTTGTGCGTCACCAATTTCATTTGTGAGCGAGTATTTGCCAAAGATACATGAGAAACATTTTAACTTTTAAATTTAACTGGACTTACCAAACCCAGATATTTTTTTTTCCAAATCTTTACCAGCCCACTGGGGTGTACAAATAACATTAATGTTCCCGACTTCTGACAGTTGTATTCAAGCGGATTTATCCAGATTTTACGCTGAGCAGAATCAGAGCTCTAACATAGAGTTGTCCGATAGGATTATCATCATCATCCTTTGTAAAAATGTTTTAGCAACCGGAAGTTTTCCCAATACTGGAAGTATTTTCCTCTTTTAACTGTGAACCCCAAGAGCACGTTCCTACATCAACTATTGGCGATGACATTTTGTTCATCCAGGAAAAAACCCACACCAGATTCGGCGTTCACCTCACTATTTTTTGTTTGTTAGAGGATGAGCTGGGGCCAATTTGGGTAGTGAACCAGATAAAACCTATATTCAGGGAAATTTTATTTCCAAGGGATATCACCAAGAGTAGGTTTTTTTTTTGTTCGTACTCTCTGCCTTCTTTTGACAGTTTTGTACTCTACATCAGGTTTTGCTTGCTGTTCAATTTCATCAAAGTTAGCCCGAGTGTTTGATACGAACTGCAATAGTGAGTTGTAAATCTTTGGACATGTCTCCAATGAAATTTGCGAATTTTGGAGGGCCTTGCTAACTTTATGAAATTGGTCTAGCAAATGTGTCCAAAGGTGAAGCATGAAAAAATTCATATTCTTCCATTTTTGTTAGAAGATTTTCAGCCTGTCGTCTAGTATCTCCTTTTTCAGTTTCATCACAGTAAATATGACTGAGGGTTTTTTCTTCTTCTTCTTCCTCGTTCGCCTTCAGACTTCCACATTTATGACTCTAATAAAGGCAGCAGTCAACTCAAGGTTCCCGACATCTCCAAACAGTTTTTCGTTGACAGAAGTGAGTTGTTGCCATATGCTACTCCGTTCATTACTGTAGGTTGGGCAATACTGCAGGAGGTGTTCGACCGTCATCGGGCTGGTACCGCAGGTGCAGAGATCTGTTGCACCAATCTTGTATTTGTGGTATAGATGGTATCTCAATCTGTTGTGTCCAGTGCGTAGCCGAAAAATGATGACCTGTTCTTTCCTGGATAGTTGATGATATGCATCATTTTTCAAATGGCCCTGGTGCTCTCTTTCCCATTTGGACTTGAATGTAGCCTTTATAGTAGTCTTTGCCGTTGCGTAAGTTGTCTCTATATCATTTTGTTGTAAGGCACCTCCTTCCTTAGCAAGTTTGTCTGCCTCCTCATTTCCTGGTATGTTGCAATGGGCTGGTATCCACTGGATAGTGCACTTGTTGAAGCATTTGGCCAGTCTTTCAAGGGAGATTATCAGATCTTTCACTCCTTTAGTTTGATGGCTCTTCAGCACTGATATTACTGAGAGGGCATCTGTAAAGATTACTATCTGTTTTTCTGCCTGTGCTTTGCATTCAATAAGAGTTTCAGCTGCCTGTTTCAGGGCTTCTGCTTCAGCACTGAAGTTATTGCAGTATTTGCCAGTGGCAATTGCCATAGAGTGGATTCTATTCTCTAATTTTATGAGGATGCCAGCACCCCCATTTTCAACTGCATTTTTTGCTGAACCGTCAGTATATGCATGGGTCCAAAGCTTTGCTGGGAATTTTGGGTCAATATACTTGGTTGCTATACACTTTCTTTGTGTTTCTGTCTGTGTTCCCTTACTTTCAATGCCTGGAATATCAGATTTTAACTCAGGAAAGCATCTTATTTTCCACAGTGGGATAGTTGAGCTTGTTGGGATTTTCTTTGCAACCGAGCTTGCTAGTGTGAACGGTGGTTTGGTTTTGATAGGGTAAAATGAGTGTATATTTAGCAAAGGGAATAAACTAGAGATTACATCCCTTGATAAATTAGTGAGTTGTGCTCAGAAAAAGTATGCACGTGAATATCGTGATAGTGAGTTGTGCTCAGAAAAAGTATGCACGTGAATATTGTGTTAGTGAGTTGTGCTCAGAAAAAGTACGCACGTGAAAAGTGTAATTAATGATACATGAGAGGGGTGAACGAAGAATGTAAGAACAGGAATCAGGCGGTTGATATTGAGACGCGCTAGGCGTAGGAAGGAAAAAAGGGTTTTCTCCCAAGTGTTAAAGAGACTTGAGAAACGCGCCCAGCGTAATAGATGTGTGAGAAAACATACCCAGTCTTAGATGATTAGCAAGAATTATGCTGTGAGAAATAGAGTGTATAGAAAACGCTCAGTACATTATGTACCATAAATTTGGTGTACGGCAGTATTTTTATTGTGATAGTATTTTATTCTGAGGACATGATAGATGTGAAAGAAAAGAAAATATATTTCGTTTGAGAACAAACCCAGGTACGTTGAACACTTTTATATATCAGTAGCATGTGTAGCTCAGCAGACCAGGTCTGAGCAGAGAAGAATAATAGACGAAATCTTGGCAAAACGACAGCCCTGGCGGTATGGCCAGTTTTCTCTCAGAGAGATATACCAAGAGACATATGAAAAGAAAGACATAGAAAAACAGTCAGTATAGAAGAGAGACCAGAGGTTTATGCCTGAAGAATTAAAATGAAATTGTAATAGCTGAAATAAGCAAATAGTAAGAAGACAAGAAATCAGCAGTTTTGAATATTGAATACTTTTGTAGCTGAAGAAGCTGTTGTTATGAAAGACTGTTAACCTCGTTAATAAAGTTCAACTTTTGACATCTTCACTGCTATTACTAAGGTGAATTCGTTTGAAGCAACAGAGAGTATGAGAAAATATCTTTGTCAGTCTGAAAGAAGGAAGTTTGTCACATTTACCTTACAACATACTATCTACTGAAAGGGCAGTGGTCCGAACCTTTTAATACGATCCACGGTCACACTAGCATGGTATTTTTGCTAATTTTTTCTTTTGCTTGGGCTACAAAGTTAGCTCGCTTGAGCCTGCCTCTTCCTAGCCTATTCATTCTTTGGAACATGGGGTGTCCTTCGAGTTTCTTAAATTTTTCAGCTTGTTTTAGGACTCTGCTGTCACGTCTATCCTCCATTGACTGTAGCCCTATAATGCTTTCCATATGGTTGATTTGTGTGGACTTTAGGGCCCCTGTTATAATACGTGATGCTTGGTTTTGGAGTCTGTTTACTCTGTCAAAATTTGACTTTGCTGCCGTCGACCAAGCTGTGATGCCGTATTCCATAGCAGGTCTGACTCTGCCTGTGTACAGCTTTTTGAGGATATTCTCATCAGCACCCCATGTGGTACTAGCTAACTTTTTCATGATGGCCATACGAAGTTTTGCCCTTAGCTGTATTTTGTTTATCTGTGATTTCCACGTCATTCGGCGGTCTAGTGTGATTCCTAAGTATGTTGGTGTTTCATCTTCTCGTGCTGCCTGCCCATTTAGTTGTAGCTTTGCTTGCTGTGGTTTATTTGATAAGGTAAAAATAGTGTGTGTAGTTTTTTTGTTCATTTATTTTGAGCAACCACTTTCTGGACCATCTTTCAAGGGCTATCAGTGAATCCTGCATGCGCACTCTTGCTGTAGTGATGTATTCTTCTGAAGTCTACATGGCCAGGTCATCAGCATAGAGAGAGTTGTGGACATTCTTGTGGATGTTTTCTGTTATATCATTTATATATATGAGGAAGAGTGTTGGGGAAAGGACCACACCCTGTGGAACTCCATGTTCCATTGTGGTCTTTTTGCTTAACTATCCGTGCACCTGCACTCTAGCTGTTCTGTTTGTTAGGTAGTGGCTGATCCAGTTATACATTCTTCCACAGACTCTATATTTAAGCATTTTAACTCTTAGCCCATCTTTCCAAACTTTATCAAATGCTTTCTCCATGTCTACCCAGACTCCTAGAGTGTGCTTTCCTTCTTGGAAAGCATCTTAAATTTCCTGTGCAATGTAGGTGACTTGGTCCTCTGTAGACCTATGCTGCCTGCAGCCTGCCTGTTGGTGCAGAAAAATTTGTTTTTCTTCGAGGTGCCAACTTAATCTGGTATTGATCATTCTCTCCATAAGCTTTCCCGTGCAGCTTAGAAGGCTGATGGGTCTGTAGCTGTTGGGGTCCATTCGGTCTTTGTCCTTTTTGAGGATTGGAACTAGTACTGCTTCTTTCCAGGCTTGTGGTACAATTCCACGCTTCCAGCTATAGTTCATAATCCTGAGGAGGACTTTCTTGGCATTAGGCCCTAGCTCTTTAAGCATGTCATTTGTTACCCTGTCTTTTCCAGGTGACTTTCTTTGTTTGAGGGATACAATGGCTGCCTCTAGCTCTCTCATGGTGAGGTTTACTGTCATGTGCTCTTCTGGAACAGTTGGTATAGTTTGGTAAATTTCTTGCTCTTTGGTAATTTCCTGTTTTCTGTCCGGTGGAACATTTATCTGGCTCTCAAGTGAGAATTTTTGAACAAAAACATTAGCTGCTTCTTTCTTTGTTGTGGTGGATTTTGATGTTATGAATTGTTGTTAGGTATTATTATTGTAACAAATGAGATTAGCTATGAAGGTCCCTGAATTTACCCAATAGTATTGTGAACTTTTCATGGTACCTTTCCGCTACCACCCCTTTTATCTCATTCAAAATGTATTTATATTATTATATTAAATGACTTCGTGTAGTGTCTAGGGTTATGAAGGTAGAGTGTAATGTACAATAATCAACAAACATACAAACAATAGTTTATTATTCACAACAGCACACAGTACTACCACAACAACATACAAACGACACTTTAAAAGGCTATCTTATTTAAGACTGTGGTTGAAATTTGTGTAAATATAATTTTTACAATTTATTATCCTGATTATAATTTATTTTGAATCAGGACTGACAATCAAAAGTGAAATCAAAAGAATCATTTACATCAGTCAAATAGCACAGTAGAACTTCTGTCCATAAATAAAAATATTATTCTAATATACGTCTGTAGTAGTATTCTCCTACTTTAAGGTAATACTGGTAGTACCCCTAGGTTGTTGTTTAAAATCACACCCTTTTTGTTATGTTTGTTTTCGTTTGTCTCTTGTGGGACTATTAAATATTTGTCCCAGTTTTATTCACTGTTACGTTATAGTCTTTTAAAGTTCTGTAGTTGAGCTTTCAGGTGCCGAACGAGAACTTATCTTGGCAGTAGAATACAGGTAGAACGTTTCCTCTGCTCGCTTGACAATCTGTTCCCTGTTTGATAGGCAATGGCCACTAGTATGGGCTCGCAGTATTCAGACAGAGTCCTGAATCAATCAGTTTTCAAGCGTTTGGTACCACATTAACGTCAGTACCCAGGACCTCTGAAATGTGAAGGTTATGCACCCTTCTTAATATCTAGCATACACTAATAGTCCACATTCTAGGACAGGTACATTACAAACAAACAAAAAGGGTCATATCCTTATACAAACTTATGCCGCCATTATCTTTTGATGTGACAATGTACACCAGTATTCCTCTCCCCTAATAGTTACAACGCCACTGCAATTCCAGCTGTAATCTTTTCCATATAATAGGATAGGTGTTATGCTCCTTTATGACACTCATACATATTCTTGTAGTTTTACACCTCTCTGACAGTTTATCACATGGTGGATCAATCTTTAGGCTTTGCCTCATGGTCGCTATAGACCCACGCATGTACAGACAAATATTATTATTTCACATTCAATTTTTTTATAAAATACAGGTTAATAAATGTCAATCTTACCACAATTTTCAATGAAATACACAGTGACGATGACTGACACAGTTTCGATCTGTTTTATTGTCCAGGCTGCCTAGAATTTGTATTAGAAAGCACAGCCTGATCTCATCAATCGCTGGTAGAATTTTTTTCAAGAAATGGCGTCCCCCCTAACGCTTGTTCTGACAATATCGACTCAGTTGGCCAATCACTTTTAATATTACAGTGTAAACAGTCTTTTCAAAAAAATATCATTCAAACCTTTCTTAATATTTCGTCTCACTTCAAATTCCACCCAATCGGATTCACCGTAATATCTTAGCATATCTGTCACCTACTTTTTTCCCAAAAAATATGCGATCCAATCTAAGCAGATATGACTTGACCTGACAGTATCTCTGATCTCTATGTATTGTTTTATCAATATTTGATTAGTTAAGGGACTATTTAGATAACTAACAACATATTCTTGGTCAGCAAGTCTTCAGGTACACGAATATACGATTTTCAAGGGGCTATGTGGTTTGGTTCAAAATTCTATCTTTTTTCTATGTTAGTTGTTTATTTTTAAACTACCTCTCGTTCACTCTTTTTCCATGTAATTTCAAGCGAAATACGAGAGCTTAGGTCATTCACAATAAGAGCTAAACATGTTTCCATGACCGTAGTGTATACATTTCCAACTTTTTCATCGTATTGGGGAAACCCCTAAGGCAAGGCTTGCCCCTGTGCTATTGTTTGCTTTTAGTTTGAAATCAATGCGAAACGAATTAGCATTTTCATCTATCCTTGCCCCTCCTCGTTCCACAATGCATTTTAGGCAAATATTTCTTAGAACTAGGAAAAGTGGTTCGTTTATGTCAAGGACGAATTTGAAAAATTGGGTACCGTTTTGTTCGGCTATTCGTTAGCAAATAATAATCTGAAGGCGTAGGCGACACCAACCGTTCTAGCAGAAAATTCTTTTGTACTTTCTTATCTTTGCCTTTATGCCCTATACTGTTATATTCTAATTTATATATTGTATTTAGAAATTCACTACATTTGTGAGTATTTTCTCATTTTGTTGTATGGCTTATTTCCTTATTTTTACATTCCTCATCATTTAAGGCTTTGGCAAGCCTCCATAATTTTCTTCCATCTTTGTCGAGGTTAAGACTTTCTGTTGTTTTGATCCAACTATTTTTGGCTGAACATTTTAACGTTTTCCTGTATTTTGCAGCTATAGCTTTGTAAGCGATGTTTGTCTCAACTGTTTTGTCCTTTTCTGCTACATGTCTAGCCTCTGTTACCTGTTCTTTCAGTTCTTTGAGTTCTTCTGTCCAGTACGGCTTATAATCTTTTTTCGCCCCTCGTGGTATTGATTGTAGGGCAGCTTTCAGAACTGCTTTATTAAATCCGTCAGCTATTTCTCCAATTCTTTTGTTTTGGGTGTTTATGGAACCACAGTATTCATCTGTCAGTGCTGAGAACTTGTTCCAGTTGGCATTTTTGTAGTTCCAGCGGGGTAATGGTTTATGGAAGTGGAGTGTATGTTCCATATTGATCATTAGTTTGATCGGTTTGTGGTCACTGCCTGCCAATTGGTTAGCACAATGCGTTCAATCTTATGGTTGATGTCTCCTGTTGAGAAGGCAAGGTCGGGTGTCGAGGTCGATTGCCATCTTCTTGAGTAGAAGCTGGGTTTATCATCTGCTCTATTGATGAGTTGTAGATTTGAGTCAATCTCCCAGTCCTCTACCTCAGTGCCACGGGTATCAGCCTCTGTGTAACCCCACCTTTCTGAATGGCTGTTGAAATCACCAACAGTTGGTGCGCCTAATCTCCATTGTGGCTAGTGAAAGATCTCTATCTGGGGGGGGGGGGGGGGGAAGGGCATATAGGTTGTACACTCTAACGGTCTGGTCATCTATAGTGACACATTTTTTGGTGATGCGTAGATGGCAGGGATGATAGTGTGATTCGCTTGCATGGCTAGGCGGGGTTGTCGCACGGAAGGTCCAGGGTTCAAATCCTGGGTAAGCCACTCGTGTCTGTTGTTTTTCTGTTGTCTAGTGTTCTACTTCTTTGTTTCCTACGAGTGCCTGATAACATACCTTTATATTTGTTTCATATTAATTTACTGTTTACAGGCCTCGGGTTTCCCTTCCTTATGTGTAATAAATGTTTATACAATACCAAACCTACCCTCTGTCCTGTTCTCACTGTCCTAGTCTACTATCATTTACTGGACACAGTATTAAGGTCCTTGTCTTGTTGGATTGGCCTATACTGCAGGATAGGGAAACAACAGAAGTGATTGCGTCATTTATAGGCTAAACTGCCCATGGTGGACTTCCGGTGTCGTGTATTGTGGTTCGCACTAATGACCTGCCATTGAAACATCATTTTTTGGTGATGCGTAGATGGCAGGGAGGATAGTGTGATTCGCTTGCATGGCTAAGCGGGGTTGTCGCACGGAAGGTCCAGGGTTCAAATCCTGGGTAAGCCACTCATGTCTGTTGTTTTTCTGTTGTCTAGTGTTCTACTTTCCTACGAGTGCCTGATAACATACCTTTATATTTGTTTCATATTAATTTATCGTCTATAGTGATATCAGCTCCTATAATCTGTGGTTTGTGTTTAGGTGTGTTTCCTGAATGCAGGCTATGTCAATTTGCTCATCATTTAGTTTTTTAGTGAGCGGTAGTTTCTTCGTTAGGAATAGGACACCTTCTGCATTCCATTGGAGTATATTTAGTGTTCTTTCCTGGGTGTTTTGGCCAGTCGCATTTGCCCTAATATTCCGCACCCTGGCTGCACGATGCGGAGATAGGTGACCAGCAGTAGCTTTGGTTGGACCCCTTCGAGGCAGGGGGTCAGGTACTCTTCCCACCTGGCGGGACTCCTTGGGTCGAGCACCATCTCATTGAGTCATATTTGTGTCTGTCATCTCAAGGCGGTTTGCGTTGCACTATGTTGTGCCCCTTGCGGCCAAGTGCATCCGTCTTCAGCATGCATTTGTTCGGGACTGCTTCCCTAGCCTCTGGTTTTCCGTGACCTTCCTGCAAGGCAGCAGTTGTTTTACATCAGAGTTGTCTCTCCTAGGAGAGCTGTCTTTCCGGACTAACGAGTCTTTCCTACCCGGGTTTGTGTGAAGTTGTTCTTCTCTTAGGTGGATTGTCAACCAAGACTATCGTGCTCCTCCTGCACTGATTTTTTTTTTCAGGGTTTACTCCCTGGCTTTAAAGGATAGAGGACAAACAGTGAAGAATGAGGCAAGAAAGCATTCGTCCCATGAAGTGGGGGTGGATTGGTGCAGACCAGAGCATGTACCACTCGCCGGTGGGTTCTGCATCTACACCTATAGGGTTCCACCTACTCCTCAGCCCATTTAGTCTGACCCCTCAACAAGGACCTGTCCGGCTTGGGTAACCCTGCCAGGAGTAAAACTCCCGCCGGCATAGCTCCCGGGATCATTGGGGCACTCAAGCTCTCCAACCATGGCAAGGTAGGCTTACATGTAGAGAGACTGAGGGTTTCAGCAATGTTAGCATAACTTTCGCTAATAGATGCAGTAGCTTTGTCGTGAGCCTCCCATCTTGTGTCTGATAAATGCTTAGGGAAAAAGGTATTCCTGAACTACTTCTGGCCAGGTTTGCGACATGACATTCGACAATTTGTGCGAGATTGCTCTGTTCGCCATAATCCGGACAACCAGAAGGACGAAACTATGAAGAAAGAGTTTGAGCAAAGTATCCAACACCCAACATTGGATAATTCGTACCTCAACTTGACATTTCTGTGTAGTAAAGCAGAGTTTCGACAGGCGCAGAAGGACGACATTACTCTAGCGCCATACTCTGAACAGAGTCAGATCAAGATAACCCATGCTTCATCTGGAACTTTCCACAAAGAAGAGGGAATTATTCATCGACGGACGAGGCAGGGAAAGCAACTCGTGGTGCCTCTACCCTCACGACCCTCCGTTATGAAAGCGGTTCATATATCCTCATCGGGAGAACATGTTCCCGTGGGACTCACTATGAGTAACCTTAAAGAGGGTTTCTTTTGGCCTAGACGGTGGTCAGATGTGCGTCAGTACATTCAAAACTGCACACACTGCCAAGCGAGAAACTCAGTCACTTGCCACCAAGATAAAGGAAGAGAGGAAAACTCTACGAGAGAGAGAGAACCCGGTGGACAGTAGAACGCACCAAGAAGTGACCGCCTCAAAGCTAGATATTCTACAAATCTCTTAGGATAGGGGGTATGTGATAGAATGGGGCGACCCCTCTTGATCTCTGTTTCACTACATCAGCTACATTTTTGTACTGGTTTTTATTTGAGTGCTTTTCAATAGTAGCACCATTTCTTTCTGCTGTGTAGCAGATTTTCTCATTTTTAAATATTCTTACACTCTTCTCAGCGATAGTTGTCATGTCTGTGTGTTTACATGTCTATCCCTGCAGATAGAGTAGACAGTGATGCAAGGTTGACCAACAGAAACCCTATTGTACCCCAAAGGGTGCGACTGTTTTCGCAAGTAAATGTGAGTTTACTTAGCGTTGATATGGCTCGTGTGACCGACTAATTATTGCCGTGATAAGACACAGCGCAGATGGTCAAACACGAGTTTGTGTTTGCACAAGGAGCGCTGGTCAAGTATCGACCTGGTGGGATGACAGACACATCTGAGCGGAAATGTTGTAATATTTCTGGGTAGATGTTTGAAGTTATATGTAATCATTGACGAGAATATTTGAATGTCACGATTGCCACATATGGAAAACCGGACCTTTACATTATGTTCACAATTTTTCCATGTAAGGAATATTTTGAAATCACCCCCCGACCTTTTGGTTTGAAACGATTGGTGCTTTTTTAGCTTCATTATAAACAGATGCAGGGACAGGACAGTGAAAATAACCTGATGCTTCAATCAGTAAAACTACTGTGAACATCGCTTGCCAAGACACCAGACTTGCCAGAAGTTAGAATTCAGAATTCTGTTTTATCAGACTGGACACCTTTTATTGGAGAATCTTGACGGACTTACAAAAACAGCCCAGGAAATCTCTATCATTTTAATAAGGAAAGCCGTGTCTGAGGAAGCTGAAGGAAACACACAGAGTCAGTCAGAGAGGGAATTAAAGTTAAAATTAATGACCCCAAGTACACGTGAAATAAGGCATCTGCCAGTGCCTTTTATTCCTCTGAGCAAAAAAGTCTGTGAGCCAGGATTGGCATTAGTTGTCATTTTACATTCTATATTTTCATTACTAACATGTGAACCAATATGTATATATTACCATGTGAATATTAATATGTGAAAATATCTAGTGGATGTCCAAGTCATTTGAGGCTGGCAACCTCAGCGTATAGAATGATTTCATGAACCACCACTGCCAAAGGCTGGTGACTGCTTTATTGCCAGTTTCTTAAAGAGAACTAAATGTATAAAGAGTCCCAGGTTCCATATGGAGCAGGGAGGGAAAGATGAAAGAAATGATGTGCATTCTAATTATAATACTTACAGTTTCAAACCAGCGTAAATGTTGATGTTAACATATTCACTTTAAAATTAATCGAAGTTTCAAACTTTTCAACTCAGTGTTAACATAAATGAAAACATATTAAATTTATATTGTGAACACTTTTCAATCAGTTGAAATGTAAATGTAAGCATATTCTATCTGAGCTATTAACCTTTTCATTTAAATGTAATGTAAAGCTAAAGCTATTCAATTTAAATGTAAAGGAAGTTTTTTCCTGAGGGATTACATTTAATTCTCATCGCGGGTAAATTCTGAGATAAATGGGAAGGTAGAACAGGAGAAAGGGGACACATAAGTATGTGTTGGGAAACGCAATACTCAGAAGAGCATTTCGTTTCTATTCTTTTACCATAGATATTGGTGGTACCAGCAGAAAGTACTATCTCTGGAACAAGTGGCCTCTGCTTTGACGAGGGACCAATTTTCGTAGACTCTCCCTGACATTTCTGGGAAACGAGTCACACCCGACAACCTTGACCAGCGAGTGTGAGCAGTGTAAAAAGAACCAACCCATCATAAGGAGCAGAACCGTCATTGGCTGCTAAATTGCAATATATATATGCTGCCACTTGAACTTCTTGTAAAAAATTACATCCCATCACGACCGTGAGGATAACTTTTTCTTGATCCATAACTATTCAAATTATTTTAAAACTGTTAAAACTTCAAGTGATTATTTAATTTTGTTATTTTACAAATTTAACTTCGATTTAATCATTTTAAATGTACTGCAAGTTTGTCTCAGTCAATTTACTACACACACTCTAAACAGAGCTATACCAGAATAATAAGAATTGCACTGAGTAAATCAGAGGTTGGGGCTTGAACGAGCTAAAAATAATCATTGCTTAATTCTTCACAAAAGTTGTCGGCAGATTCTAGAATTAACGTGCTTAGCCAACGCATCATTGTTTTCGCTTATCTGAATATCTTATTAAATCTTCATTGAGATAGAAGTGTCATTACCCTTCTATTTACAAATCTGCCAAAAGTAATCTTGTGTGAAAGTAGACACCTTTGAAGGCCCATTTAGATACTCTTGAGTTTTGGCCACTGTTGGACCACTATTGAAAAGCAGGGGAGGCAATACCGTCACATCAATGTCATCCGTAAACCTACGTCATTATTATCTCTGAAATCACTAGTAGCACGAAAAGTTGGTATTTTTGTGTCTGCAATTCTAGGGTTTTCGCTGAGCTTATTTGCTTGTTAATTGTCTTTAAGATAGTAATGAGCTTGGACTGCTTCTTTTAATGTAACTACCCCGTGGGATGTTCCTTCAGCGCCTTGTGTTAATTCTTTGGCTATAGGTCTTCTCACTTCATTGCCACTTTCTCCAGAAGTTTCCGTATTTGTAGTGGCAGTTACTGACAACAGTTCTCCTTGACGTTCTTGAGAGGCTGTGTTCTGTACATAAACTGGTTGTTCATCAGTCTGCCCAGTGTAGTCTATTTTATTTTCTTCTGTTTGTAAACATGAATATTCTGTATCTAATAGGTTATCCAGGGCGGTTTCTGCCTGCTGTACAAAGCCATATGACGTGATTGGCTTTAAATGCTTCAGTATTACCTTCTGTTCTTTTTGTCGCTTTCGTTTACTAGCACCTTTTTCATATCACTTACTCATTATTTTTAACACTAAAAGTCAAAATTAAATATTGTGATTCACAATGGTATAAAAGAATCCTCACTTGATTTCAAAATGCGTGGGACATTAGAGTACTTACTTACTTACTTAGTCGTTCCTCTTCTACCGTAAGGTGTAGAGGTTTGGAAGTTATCCAGTCATACGTATTTAATGTTACTAGCAACTATGCCTATATAGTAGAATCAAGAATGTGTGCTTTGGTCACTTCCATCAATGTATTCCTGAATTTTGTATTTGTGCTTACACATTTTTGGCTTAGGTACGCCCCAGATTTTTATCATTACAAATGGAATAAAATTAATGGTGAATGTTTTTTTGTGTGTGCTGAATTATGAGGCCCTGGGCTGCAGCCCGCTTAGTCCATATGTAAATCCGGCAGTGCTGATCAACTTCCAGAAGAGAGTAATTGGGATTTCCTGACGGAATTTTCGAAGAAAGAGTTTTATTGCTGGTGATTTCAATGCTAGGTCTATGGGATGAGGAACATCACTGACAACAGATGGCCTTGAGCTGGGCTTTATGTTAATGTTAATCAGAATCGACGTCATTGCACTCCGGGCAAACCCATAGGGGCTCAGTCTCCCTCAGCAAATGTTGAATGGATTGTGAGTCTGATACAATAACTGCCTTTGTTAATAAAGTCTCAGACAGCCATCTTAAGGCAGCAGTAACTGCTTCTACCTCCATTCTCATGCTGGAGGTTGTTTTCATGTAAGCCCCGCTATGTTCAGCAACGGGTCTGCCCTTTACTCTTGCAGAGAAGCCCCACCCTGATTTATTACCACAGATTACAGACCCATCAGTGTACACAATGGCATCATCATCCCCAGCATTAACATTTATAAGCTGATCAATTTCCAGCTCTGCTCTCCCATTGGCCCAAGTTCTGCATTCTCTACCAAGGCTGATGATGACTTGCTGGTAGTTCATCCAGCTCTCATCTGACTTACTCCACTCTTCTCCCTTGAATATATTTTCAACTGGGGTCACCTGTCTAATAGTCTCCTCTGCCTGCGCCATTCATGACATCCCCCTCTTTATTCTCGCTCCTTTGATGGGCTTTACTTAACTTGAACTGTGCCATCTTGAATGATGGACGCCCAACAAGACTGGCAGCTAAACCAGGGGATACCGATGGTGTCATACATCTGGCACTCATATCTTGTGCTGCCACCACCTTTACACACTGGGATGTATTAGGGACACAGGACAGCGATAGCTACACTGTGTCGATCTCATTGCGAATGGGAGGACCACCAGACACACGAAACCTAAATAGACCTTCAAATATCTTACAGGCCTACATGGCCGTTGTAACAGACCTGTTCATACAGGAAATCAAAATTCTCAACAAAGGACTGCTAGAAACACCTTTCGCTCAACCACGGTGGTGAAATGGGACTGTGGAGAAAGCATGACTAGAAAAGGAGATAGCGACAAAGGAATGGTGGAAAGCATGAAAGAGAAATGATGGCAAGGTTGAAAAGAAGAACGTGAGAAAACAGAATCATCAATAGCTTCAAGAGCTTGGCAAACAATCAAGCGTGGGAGGCCTTCGTTACACAGATGGCAAGGAAAAAACCTTACAGAAATTCTGGACCTCACATAGAGAGATTAACAGATAAAGTACAAACCAACCCATCCATAATATTCAAGGCTCGAGAATCAGCCAGAGATGAAGAAAAGGGATGGGTATTACTCAATCAACAAGTGGATCAGAAAGATAAAGGTGATATAGATGCCCGTGGAGAAATTAAGGACTGTATTATCTATTGCATGTAAGACTTAAAAAGACTTTCTAATATTTTCCAACGAATTTCCAAACTAAGATAACAGTTTTTTAAAACGATCTAGAACTGGCCTTTGGGAAAGCATAAGACAAATCTGTATATTGTTCAAGTCATGGATGACATGTAGCATCAAGCTTATCTGACAAAGTAAAAAAGGGGAAGGGGGAGAAAGAATGTTTTTGAGTGAGGTAAAGAAAGATATTTACAATTAACTTTTTTACATCACTGTACAATCTTTTTTTTTTTTTTACTACCACTAGTGGTATGTGAAGATTCTTGAAATACAGATTTATTTTAAAAAAATGTTTAAAACAAGTTTTAATTTCCAATGTTTTTCAAGAAAGTAAAATAAAAAATTTTAAAAAAACTGCATCTGTTGTTGACAAAAAAAATTTGTATATCTTATTAAGATGTCACATAAACCATACTTTTTAGAAGCATAGTCCATGCTAGTCATAAGAAGGAGACACTTTTCACAGAATCAAGTGGATATAAATTCAAGCGCTCAGATGTAACTATACACATTATAACTTTTTGTTTTGAATCATATTTCTGTGCTGTACCAACTAGCACTGGCAATCATAACTGTTTATGTTGTATGGTCTTTGGGGTCTTGAATATCAGTTTTGTTTTAAATCTCTTCTCATCCTTTTATTGTCTTCGAGTTGAATTCACCAGTAGTTACTAATATTTCTTTCTGTTCTCTTGATAATTCTAACTAGCTCATGATGTTTATACCTCGTTCACAGGATTAAGCTGTGACATTTTCCTGATGACTTTTCTATTTTTCTGATGACCTTTGCTACTTTTTCTGATCATATTTTCCCTATTTTTTTCTGGCAACTTTCTCATTTTATTTTCTGGCTGTCCGCGCTATTCTTCTCTGAAACCAAATCTTTGCTGTCTATAATATTTCTTTCCAAATGTTTCCGCTACAAGTCTGACATGCGTAAAGCAATCTAGGCTCAGTGGAACATCACAAAACTCTCTTCTTCCCTGCCAATGACAGTGTGTTCAGTCACACATTAAAAAATGGAATTTAAAGAAAGAAAAAAAAAAAACTACAAAATGTAATGCAATTAAATGCGGTGGCCTTTAAGCTTTGTGCTTTATCACAGAAAGCATCCTAGTAATCAAAATATCATCTCACTAATTGAACAATTTTAACGCTGAATTTATTCTCTCTCAGATAATATCAGCATTTTATAATATATTGTCAGTTGTTTTATAATTGTCAGGAAATATGAGACAACTGCAAAAATACAGCATATTTTGATAACAGAATAATAATAATCATATACGGATCTGTCAAAAATAGAATTACAAGAGAATGGGGGAAGGGGAGAGGACAGAAATAGCTGTACACATTATATAATACCTTTCTAATCCCGTCCCTCCATTCCTCACAGCAAACAGCTGCTGTTTTGGCCATGTGCAATGTTAGGGACACAACAAAAAGAGCATAATATTTACCAAAAGAAGGTACCAGACTATGAAAATGATGGGACATGCAGCATATAATACTGGACCTATAACATGGAAATAGAGATGGCTAATAACATAAGCTTACTGTAAAGAACCACACTGAACTATGGAGGGGAAAAAAAAAAAAAAGGAAATATAAATGTCCTCTTTACTAGGAAAATGTATTATGCATGTTAAATTTGAAGCACTGGTGCTGCTGAAACATGTCCTTAAGACTAGAAATGAAACAGCTTTAAGTGAACAAAAATTACTATCAAGATATTAATTTCCCTTTTTGCTCCTTAGGGAACTTGAAGTCATCATTCCCAATGGTCCCCTTGAAGGAAGCCAGCAACAAGAAAATTCAAGCTAAAGGTTACTGTAACAATTTGTTTGACATGATCTGGTTGCCAGCCCTATGCACAACCCCAGTTGCATCTTATGACATGCCAGATAGGGCAGCTGCCCTATTTTTTCTTTGTCAGAGACCCCAAGGGACTACATGGGTCTTTTTTTTCCTTTACAGTCAGCTATGCAAGTCTAAGAAATAATAATGATGACGGAATCAGTAACAAGCTGGTGTTGTAAGATATTGGTCTATGTGCTTTTAAGTACCTCTGTAATGCTGAAAACAATATTACTTTTGTGAAAAGCTGTGTTTGTATGAAGATGATATGTCTGACACGTACATTTATGAGAAAATCCAGTTTAACTCTGTGTAACATTCTGAACAAATCAGTGCCATTAGATGTGTAGAAATGCTTTAAATGTCTTTAATACAATTTCTTGACACATGTAAATAATAATATCTGATAGCACAGAAGCTGCGGTTTCATAGTACAGAATACTTTATCATCAAGATAACATAAACATTTCAACAAAATTAAAGGTTATCATATTTTTTCTCTAAACGTAAACAATCTGACTTGATTTTTTTTTTGGTTATGTGTGCTACAATTATTAAAAAAGATAAGGAACAATTGTTAACTACCATGGAGAGAAAAAAAAAATTATATCGATTACCTGTATTCAAAATGTATTTTGTTGCTTTAACAATGAAATCAGGAAGTGAAACTATATTACAAGTGCATTCTCTTGGTCTTGGACTAGCAAAATCTGTAACTGGGGAATGTAATGACAAGGTTCTATTAGAGATTCATCCATGAGACTAGTATTATTAGATTGTATAACATTTAACTCTAAGACTCATGAGTAATATTCACAATGTTAATCAAGTGTGTTTTAAAAAAACCAAAAGGTGACTTCCATTATTGCTTAAGCAACCAATCTTAATGTAATTAATCAGCTTGTGGACATGTGTTTAATACTGTATATGTTTTTCTGTTGTTGTCATATTTTTGAGTTCAAACCTCCAAAGCGAATGAAGAGACTTAGAAACATCGTAGATGGTGATGAGGATCTGTTGAATAGACATAGTTCTCAAATAATGGGAATGATGCAGAAATGTTAAAGATACATTAGATATAGCTCATCAGTGTGTGCTGCACTAAAAATAACGAAATTCAATGTTATATTAATTAATTAATGGATTGACTAAAAGCAAGTTTTATTGACTGCGGCCAAAAAACTGCCTTTGGCAAGTATATTCTATTAACTTTTTGGTGTCTTTCGAACTGCATGCATGTTTTTATATATACCAACTGCACCTGTGTTAATGCTAACAGAGATGTTGCACATTACAGCTCTCTATCCATTAATCCTAATATGCAAAATACATATGTCTACATTAATCCTAATATGCAAAGTACCATATGTCTAACTCACTACTAACAAGAATGAACCCCACCCATGAGCTCTAATATATATTTTCTGAGAAAAATGGCTTTCTTTTTTAAATCTGAAAAAACCAACAAAAACAATAACATGGTGTGGATACCAGGATCCAATACTGAATAATGAAGAATAGGGTACCCTACCAAATGTGCCATAAATGGTGATTAAAAGAGGGTTGTGCATGTGCTGAACAAATCATGTAAAATAAATTGTGACAGGAACCACTGACACAAGAAGCAGGACATGAAGTGGTCTGGTGCACACATCCTGTAAGGGGACAGACTGCAGTGGAGACTTTGAAAATGAACAGTTCCACCATAAAATTTAAAAAAATCAAATCAAATCAAATGGACCTTATGTTGCTGAAGTTGTTATACAATGACTTCAATATGCTCACATAAACAAAGGATAACATGTTATCACATCTTGACAGAATCAAGCACACAACTAAAATAATGCTAAATACAGAAGGGCGGAAATCAATCAATCAATACCCTTTAGCTCCCCAAGGAGCATAGGCCTTCAACAAACACATGCCAAGTCGATTTGTCTAAGGGCAGAAATGCTAAAGGAAATATAGGAAAACTGCAGAAAATGGCCACTTCCCAAAAAAAAAAATAAAAAAATAACACAAGTGGAAAAACAGACAGCACAAATAAACTATAAAATAGAGAAGACTAAAATATGAAGATATTCTACATGGTGTCAGGTGAGAATGAACTGGTGATCTGTGATACTCATAATGATGAGACAGTGAACAAACTGACTGAAAATATAACAAACCACATAATGTTCTCTTAAGTTTGTCCCTGTGTAATGACAAGGTGATTTACCACAAAACAACATAGTTTCATAATCAATATGTCTGTACAAGTGACAGAAATATTCTGTAGTGACAAATGATTCAGTAATGGCAACCAGTGATCGGGAGGGGTACTTTCTCACAACATATATTCAGAAAATGTTGATTATGCAAACTAGTAAGACTTCAGAAGTAAATATAAAACACTGCAAATGCTGAAATACTGCATACAATTAAAGTTTTCAACATTGCAAGCGCATCATACAATATGTACAAAGACTGTCTTTTGCCTGGATAGGCATATTCATTGTGCAGTGAAGCCTACACAAAGCAACACACACAAGCAACATACAATGCAGAGTTTGAGGAAATTAACAGCTGAATCCTAAAACAGGAAATGATATTAAGTCAGTTAATGAAAAAACAAACAAGTTGCAATATGACAGAAAACTGAACCGTTACAGTTGTAAGAAAGAAAGTATGAACATAAGCGTTCTGCTCCATCAAGAGAAAGACGAAGAAAATAAGTCCTTTTTTAAATAAAGTTTTGGCGAGGCGCGTCCCGTTCAACCTAGTCGGTTACATTAGGGCGCATGTCCAAATATAAAAGACCCTTAGGTCTGAGATAACAAAATAAATCCTAAATTTATTTACCAAACTGGAACAGGTAAGAGGCTTAATCTTACATCAGGTCAACAGGCTGTGGACAAGAGATAGTTGATACATTTTACAGAAATGTTGTTGCAATTTGATACAGTTTTGTAGATCAAGAAAAATCCACTGACTGGGCAGATAACAATCTCTGAATGGAAAGTCTTAGGTAATACAGTGATTAATGGACAACTCTTGGATAATAATACAGCTTCACACCACACAAGTTTATGTACAGTAAGAACAACTGATGGAATTAAAAATAAGCATTAATTCGCTGCAAGATAATAGCATTTTATGTGCTATTACTTTCCCTGTTCAACAACAGAACGGATAGGATGAAGAAACAAAAAGTGGCATACAACACTGTAATGAGCTATTTTGTTTTTCAGACAAGAAGAACATTACACAAATGAGTAAACATAGTGCAAAACATACAAATTCACAACATAAAAGGGCTACAACATGAATATCAATAAATCTAAAAACAGAAACAATGAAATTTGCCTCCAGATTTGAGACCTGGATTGTTCGTGCATTAAACAAACAAGGGAAAACAACAAAGGGGGCAGCAGAAATGTGGAACTACAAAATCAATATCCTGGGACACAGAAAGCACTCATAGAATGGGAAGTACTGGAACTCAGAATAACAAAAGCAACATTCAAAACTGCCAAAAAAGAAAATAAAGATAAATATCATCCAATGTTATGCACCAATTAATGACAAGAAGAATCCACGAAAGAAGAATTCTACACCAGACTACAAAATATCAATGATAAAATGAAAAGAAAAGATATAACAATTTAGATGGGTGACCTAAATGTAAAGATAGGAACAGACAATAGCAGCTATTAAGAAATCATGGGGAAAATATGATCTAGGAACGGTGAATGAAAATGGAAACTTCTGTGCTTCAAATTAACTGGCTATAGAAGGAAGCATGTTTCAACATAATATAATACATAAAGCAACACGGATGTCACCAGACTACAGAAAAGAAAAATCAGATTGATCATATATGCATAAACAAGAAGTTTAGTTCATTATATATGTTGTAAAAGTATGTAGAGGTGCAGATGTTTCATTAGATAACTATCTTGTTAGCCAAAATAGAGATGAAACTTAAAAAAAACAAAAAAAAAACAATATAGTTACAAACAATAGTTAAAGTGGGATATTGAACAAATCAAGAAATAAGAAACACTATTAAGTCACAATATCCAATAAATACAAAGTGCTCCAGCAGCTGGATGATGCAGCACATATAGACGACCTCTGGCAATGATAAAAAATATATGGAATGAGATGTGTAGAAGTCACCCGTGTGTTACCGGGGCCCGAAAGGGGAGCAAAGAATAGTAACACTGTTCCCTGCCAAGCATGTCGTAGAAAGCGACTAAGGAGGGTTGGGCATGAGGCCGGTTACCCCATCCTGTAAAAAATTTAAACCACAAAAAACTTCAACAAACATGGACAAGTCTATTAAAGAAAATAAAACACAGCCATCTAGACAGGGGAAAGTCCTCTCGCAGGGAGGCGTATGATGCAACACAGAGAAAGCTGAAAGGAGTCTGTGTTGCTGACTAACCTTATTTCTTCTAGGAGAACTTCCAGATTTGGCACCTGGAATGTTCGGACATTAAACGAACAAGGGAAAGTGGCACAAGTAGCAGCAGAGATGAGGGAATATAAAATCGAGGTTCTGGGACTGTGTGAAACAAAGTGGAATTGGGTAGACAGGAAGAAACTTATCACAGGTGAATTGGTGCTGTCCTCAGGACATGAAGACGAAAGTTCACACCACAGTGAAGGGGTAGCTCTTATGTTATCTAAAGAAGCACAGAAAGCACTAATTGAATGGGAAGCTGTTGGATCCAGAATAATAACAGCTTCTTTTAAAACAGCTAAAAAGAAAATAAATGTAAATGTCATCCAATGTTATGCACCAACTAATGACAAAGAAGAGTCGATGAAAGAAGCATTTTATACTAGACTACAGGAAATTATGGAAAAAGTAAAAAGAAGAGACATCACAATTTTGATGGGTGACATGAATGCAAAGATAGGTACAGTCAACACCGGCTTTGAAGAAGACATGGGAAAACAGGGGCTAGGAATAATGAATGAAAATGGGGAACTATTCTCAAACTTCTGTGCTTCAAATCAACTGGCTATAGGAGGAAGCATGTTTCTACATAAGAGAATACACAAGGCAACATGGATATCACCAGACCATAGAACAGAAAATCAGATTGATCATATGTGCATAAACAAGAAGTTTAGATCATCATTGCAGGATGTAAAGGTATATAGAGGAGCAGATGTGGCATCAGATCACCACCTTCTGATAGCCAAAGTAAAAATGAAACTCTAGAGATATGCAACAATGCAAAATTATAGACAACAATTTAATGTAGGACATCTAAGAAATCAAGAAACAAGAGACAAATTTGCGGTCACAATATCCAACAAATTCCAAGTGCTCCAACAGCTGGAAGATGCAGAGAATACAGAAGACTATTGGCAGCAAATCAAAACGGTATGGAATAAGACATGTGAAGAAATACTGGGGAAAAGGGAACGACAACAAAAAGCATGGATAACAACAGAAACCATCAATAAGATAAAAGACAGGAAAAACAAGAAAGCAGATTTAAACACAAGCAAAACCAAGTTCCAAAGCCAAGGCTCAAGAAGTGTACACAGAAACAAAGAAGTAAAAAGAAGTATCAAAAGAGACAAGAGGAAGTATATTGAAGAGTTGGCAAAAGAGGCAGAAGATCCTGCAGCCAAAGGGAATATGAGAGAATTGTATAACAGCACAAAGAAGCTAACGGGGAAATACAAGCAAACAAGCTTCATAAAAGTCAAGAATGGAAAACTGCTCAGCAATATACAAGAGCAAATGAAGAGGTGGACAGAATATTTTGAGGACCTTCTCAATAGACCAGCTCCACAAAACCCCCCGGACATCCAGCCAGCAGAAGAAGAGCTATAAATTAACGGTGAAAGACCAACGAAAGAAGAAATAAAGAAAGCCATAAAGCTTCTAAGAGATGGAAAAGCGTCTGGACCTGATGGCATTCCAGCAGAGGCCACCAAAGCAGATATCGACACGGCTACAGAGATGTTATATAAATTACTTGGTAAAGTCTGGGAAAAGGAAGAGATACCAGCAGAATGGAAGGAAGGATATCTGGTTAAGTTGCCTTAGAAGGGAAATTTACAAGAGTGCACAAATTATAGAGGAATAATGTTACTTTCAGTGCCAGGAAAAGTATTAAACAGGATTATCATTGAAAGATTAAAAGAGTCCATACACAAGAAACTGAGAGATGAACAAGCAGGTTTTCGACAAAACAGATCCTGTACTGACCAGATAGCCACTTTGAGAATAATAGTTGAACAAAGTCTGGAATGGAATTCATCACTATACATCGGATTTGTGGACTACGAAAAGGCATTTGACAGTGTAGACAGAGAATCACTTTGGAAATTGATGAGGCATTATGGAGTTCCCCTGAAGATCATTAATTTAATAAAGAAAACATATGAAGACATGACATGCAGAGTTCTTCATGAAGGACAGCTTACAGAACCGTTTGGTATAAGAACAGGAGTGCGATAGGGATGCCTCTTGTCTCCATTTCTTTTCTTACTAGCAATAGACTGGGTTATGAGAACATGGACAACACACTACAGAAATGGAATCCAGTGGACTCTGACTAAGCAGTTGGATGATCTGGATTTTGCAGATGACTTAGCTCTTCTGTCCCATAACCGTAATCAGATGCAGGACAAATTGAAAACACTCGATGAGAGGTCACAGCAATTGGGTCTGAAAATACACAGGGAAAAGACAAAGATAATGAGAATAAATGCAGGTAATGAAAACAGGGTTGAACTTGAAGAAGCACCAATACAAGATGTAGAATCGTACACATATCTTGGCAGCAATATAGACAAAGTTGGAGGGACAGACAGTGATATCAAAATAAGAATACAAAAAGCAAGAGGAGCTTTCATTGCATTGGGAAATATATGGAGATCAAGAGAAATTGGATCCAACACGAAAATAAGAATCTTCAACTCAAATGTGAAGTCAGTCTTATTGTATGGCTCTGAGACATGGAGAACAAAGACAACTACCAAAAAGCTACAGACTTTCATAAATGGGTGCTTGCGTAGAATAGAGGGATTAAAATGGTATGACAAGGTTACCAACGTGCAACTGATGACAAGAACTAGACAAGTGCCAGTGGAACAAGAGATGAGAAGAAGACGATGGCGATGGATAGGACACACACTGAGGAAACCTGTTGATAGCATTTCAAGGCAGTCCTTGTTCTGGAATCCCCAGGGCAAGAGAAGCAGAGGTAGACCAAGAAGCACATGGAGAAGAGAGCTGGAAACAGAGGTGAAAATGATAAGGAGAACGTGGAAAGAACTTGAGATGATGGCACGTGACAAGAGGACTTGGCATGTATTTGTTGAAGGCCTATGCTCCTTTGGGAGTGGAGGGTTATGCATGAATGTGTAGAAGTTCTGGGAAAAAGAGAATGCCAGCACTAAGCATGGATAACAACAAAAACCACCAATAAGATAAAAGACTGAAAAAACAAGAAGGCAGATTCCTTTTCTAGAGGGAAGGCACATGAAGAATACACAGAAGCAAGCAGAAGAGACAAAAGAAAATATACTGATGAGTTGGCAAGGGAAGCATAGGGAGTTGCAGCCAAAGGAAATAGGGACATATACAACAACAAAAAGCTAACAGGGAAATACAAACAAGCAAATGGCCTTTTCAAAGATAAGAAATGACAATTGTTTATCAATATACAAGATCAAATGAAGAGACGGACAGAACCTTTTGAGTTATTTCTCAATAGACCAGCATCTCAAAATCCCCCAAGACATCCAGCCAGCAGAAGAGGAGCTACAAGTCAACTGTGAAAGACCAAATAAGGAGGAAATAAAGAAAGCCATAAAGCTTTTAACAGATGGAAAAGCTACTGGCCCAAATGATATTCAAGCACAGGTCATCAAAGCTGATAGCACACCTCTACAGTGTTTTACAAATTACTAGGTAAAGTCTGGGTGAGAGAGACAAAAGGTTCTGGAATCACTTGTGTAAAAGAGGCAGAGGGAGATAGAAAAGCAGAGGAGAAAGACATGAAAGGACCTTGAGCTGCTGGCCCTTGACAGGTATACTTGGCACAAGTCTGTTGAAGGTCTATGCTCCTTGGGGAGCTAAAGGGGGATGATGAACAAACTCTAAGATCACTGGAAATCCAAACTAATAATACTCTCTGTTCCAACAAGTCAAATAATGAAAATCCTGGGAATACAAATGGTATAAGAATTAAAATCATATGCCTAAAAGGTTAATGCAGTGACTTATCACATGACATATTTGCTTAGATATTTACACCTCTCTTAAAACAAGACAACAGCTGGTGCATGATATATCTGAAACTTGTAAGCAAACAAAAATCTTTGTGGATCATGTCATTACAGTGAACATAGAAAGATTCACTCAGATCTTTAAGCAAGGACATAAAATCCTGAGGCAAGGAAATGACTTCTATGGCAGCACAGAAACGTCTCTGGCAGCCTAAAAGTTTTAATGCAAATATCCACTTACTGCACACCTAGAGTCCTTTCTTTCACACACATATTACATTACATAATCTGCAATACAGCTGATGCTCTTGAGACTGTCAATTATATCACGAAAATACCTGAGCCTTACTATTTGTAACACTAGCTCTCAGTGAGGATGGTGGTTTTACGGTAAACGCTCAACATATGTGATAGGGAATATCCCTTCACGGCCATTCAGCTCCCCTCGCCACCAGCTTTCATTTACTACTTGAGTCATTCTAATGGTATCTCCCTTGCGAAAGCTCAGTTCTTCAGGATTTTTTGCATCAAAATCATACAATGCACGCACACGCTGGACCTGTGTAAATGATATTAAGAAGTTTAGGAATGATGACCATAAATCACAAGGTTTTAATTTAACTTTTATTTGGGTTAAATAAAAAAGAAAGGTTCTTTGGTTTAAATAAAGAATCCTGTTAACTCAAATCTGTGTCAAGATACATCCCACATACAGGATGCAACAATATTAAAAGATTTTCAAAGTCTCTGTCAAACACAGAGTTCCAAACTAGTGCTTCTTCCTCTTCAACTGGCACATGTGATTGTGTCTCTCCATAACCTACTGTCCCTAAGCAGTTTAACATAAATTCTGCAACTCACTTCTCAAGCCATGATGTCTTTTGTCTTTCTTTTCTTGAATGTGTCCTGTTCTCACAGTGTAATACAGCTTTCCTTTTCTCATTGCATGACCACAGAAAGTATTTGCTTACTTTCAATTTGGATCCATTGTATTCTTAAACTTCTTCTGTAAAATCACATCTCTGTGGTTTCAAGGGATTTTTCTTGCTTTATTACTGTCTATTACTCACTTCCATATGTCAGAACTGGCTCCACATACATTGACAGCAATTTTGTTGCATAAAATACTTTTTATGTTTATGGAATGCTGCTTTTGCCTGGGCCATTCTACTCTTCACCTCTGAGATGCATCTTTCATCTGATATTAATGTGCCCAGGTAATTGAATTGAATAGCACTGCACACTAAGCTTGGAGAAGTCAATTGAGCCCCAGACATGATTCTTTGGCTTTGACCTGGTTGACTGCATGTAGGAGGATCTCACTATGGACCCAGTGATAAGCAGGAGGAGCTGAGAAGTGGCTCTGTGCAGGAGGTGACAATTCCTTGGGATAGCCCAGAACCAGAGCACAGTATTTTAGCTCTGCAAAGTTGGAGAGCCCCCTTGGATGGCGGGGAATGCACAATATGCCACGCACGTCTTACTCCTAGCTTAGGACCAGATGTGATGATCTTTTAAATGCAAGTCAAGCTGAAGCTCATGACTTCAATTCAGCACATTTCAGAATGGCAGAAAAGTCACAGGAAAAGCCTAGATCTACAGTGTAGATAATACCAAGGAGTCTTCAGCTTGGTATTGGCTGCACAAGAGCGAGAAACTCAACAGCCCTAGTTAAACAACAAGAACAAATAACTTGCTTCAAAACTCTGCCATTAACTTTTATTTAGCATTCACGAGCTTCTTTGAGATGACCATTACTTCTGTCTTTTTGTTATTCAGTCTATGGTCATTATTTTTATGTTCTGTCACAACTGTATTAATCACTTCCTGTAACTATTTTCACTTTTTTTTCTTTAAAGATGGTAGTAAAAGCATATCTCAGATCAATTATATTAAGTCCATCAACTGATATTCTTGGCACAACCTCAAATGACATTCCTGGCATGACCTCTAAGGATCTCATTACATTTTCACAATAAGTACTAAACAAATCAGGTGACAGCAAACATTCCTTCCTAATACACCATTTTATCTGCTGAGCCATTCTTACAGCTGCTGTTTGTCGCCAGTATATGTTCTTTATCACTCTGAGGCTTTTGCTACCAATGTTTATGCTTATTAACATCCTAAAAATGTCCTTCTGTTTTATCTTGACAAATGCCTTAGTGTAGTCTACAAAATACACACATCTACTATTATAGCTCTTTCTATTAATGTTCTTATACATGCTGCCGTTTGTTCCTTCACCTTCTACAATTCCTCACTGCTCAAAATTTCTGGTCTTATAGTTACTTTTCACTCTGTTATGCAACTAGCACTAAATGATAAAAATCTACACCTGGATGAAAACTGAAACTACATAAGTATAATGTCAGTGTATTATTGGGTTTTGAGAGGGAAACAAAAATTAGTAATACTATACCGTCATGTTTTTTATAAGACAGATCAAGTACAGATCAGAATTGCTACAATGCACATAATAGCTGAACAAAATTTAAAACAGCACACTACATTATGGGGCTGTGGACTATGAAAAGGGATTGACAGTTCTGACAGAGAATCATTTTGGAACCTGATGATGGGTGATGTAATGCCCTGTAAGTTCATTATTTATAGGCCGCTGAAAACTTCAACCGATAGAAGTTGAATTCAGTAGACTGACAAAACAGATGATGATTTATATTTTGCAGATGATCTGACCCTTCTAACTGACAACATAACCAGCTGCAAGACAAAATGAGAAAATTTGATGAGAGGTCACAAAAACTGAGTATGTAAACACATAGAGAAAAGACAATCTATATAATAATAAATGTGACAAGTGATACCCAGTTTGTACCCTACAAGATACTGAGTCAACATGTAACTTCAATCAATATCCTTTTGCTCCTCAAGGAGCATAGGCCTTCAACAAACAAATGCCAAGTCTCCTGCCATGTTCCTCATTTTCCCTTCTGTCTCCAGTTTTCTTCTCCATGTGTTTTTTGGTCTGACTCTGCCTCTTTTATTCTGGGGATTCCAAAACCTGGACTGCCTTGTAATGCTATCAATGGGTTTCCTCAATGTGTGTCCTATCCATCTCCAGTGTCTTCTTCCCATCTCTTGTTCCACTGGCGTGGAAGGATTTAAATGGTTTCACAAGGTCACCAATGTGGAAAGTTTTATGGACTTTCGTAAATGGCTGCTTGCTCAGGACTGAAATGGTATGGCAAGATCACCAATGTGGACATTGCAGAATGAAACAGAAAAATACGAGTGGAACAAGATATGAGTAGGAGACACCAACACTGGACAGAACAAACAGAAAACATGTTGACAACATTAATTGCCAGTCCATATTCCAATTCCAGAATTCCCAAAGTAAGTGAAAAAGAAGGAGACCAAAAAAAAAAAAAAAAAACAACAACAACAAAAAAAACAGAGAAAGGAACTGGAGGCAGACATGAAAACAATAACAAAGTAAAGGCTTGGTGTGAACCTGTTGAAGCTTAAAGGTAATTAATAATGATACTTGCAAAGCACTGCATGTCTTACAGGTCCGATTATCCAAAATTCAAATTAAAAAAAAAAAAAATCTGAAAATCAAGTTTTTTAAATTTAAGTAATAAATAAGTTTTTTTTCGTAGCAGTCACTCATGCATTTAACAACAGCCAATGTTACGGCTCAAGAGTTGGGCCATTTCTCAACTGCGGGTTGGGCGACATCTGAAATTAAAAAAAAACCCAGTTCCGATACATACCCATTACTAGAAACTTTGAATAAAAGGTTGCGGACCTGTATGACTAAGAAACAAATTTTTTTTTTAACGTGCACTACCTCTACATCTTGGTTGATCATATCTTGCAAGTAGATATCCTGTGATCGGCTGACTGTAGCTCTTCTGTGGTAATCCACTAACTCATTTATTGAGTTGAATTTAACGACCCAAATGAAATACTTCCCAGCTCCATCTCTCAAGACCTTGAAATGCTGGACATCATTCTGAAATCTATAAACCTCAAAGACATCAGCACTAACGCTATCAATAAAATGCAGCGGACATAATAATTCAATGTATATTAGGAAAGCATAGACATTAAAGTCAAATGACATATTTTTACGATTCTGTCACAATCATGTTCAATACAAAACTTGTGTCCTGCCCTAAAACACCAGCCATCACTGCTGTTCTTATGCATAATCTATCCCATGTGCATGTTTGTAGTGTTCTTAAATAAATGCCTATGGTTCCTTGTTACAGCCGTACAATGGTAATGCATTTCATTAATCATAAGTTTAATGCTAAATTATGGGCCATCTTCTACAGCTCTGCCTATGAGATCTTGGTTGCTTTAACTTCCTCTTCCACTACTATACATAACAGAACAAAGCTCAGAATAGAACCCACCAGTTTACATTGGATTTGGGGATTTTGACAAGGTGTTCAACAGCTCAGATTCCTGGAAACAGGCAGCATCACTGCAGTCTGGCAGAGAGAGTAGGGATTGAAGAAGGAAGGCAAATCCGGTCCCAAAAATGCCATGCTGAAAACGGATGTGTCGTGCCGAAAGGCGTAAATATTGCAGCTTCGCTGTAAACGGAGACACAATGTAACCAACGTCCTTTTCAGGACAAACGCAGAAGAAGAAGAAACGTATAATTCTTCACAAAGGACAACTTACAAAACCTTGTAAGATAAGAACTGGAGTGCAGGAAGGATGCAGGCTGTCACCATTTCTTCTTTTCTTAACTCTTTCATGTAGTTGTTGCCTGTATACCGGCGATCCTGAATTTTACCCCAAACGTGCCTGTCGCCGGTACAACGGTGATCAGAGGGGTCTCTCTAAAAGCGAATGAAAAATAATGACTGCTCCCTGTATATTTCCGTACAATGAATACCTCCCGTTAAAAACTTTGTTTACACTTCCAATACACATGGTTTGAAACTGAAAGACGTTGTTAGTGATTTTTCGTGAATTTTTTTCATATGAACTGTGTAAGATGGACATTTTTGTCGAAAACCATGTTGACATGTCGGGTAGTGAGGACTCATGGACTTCTATTTTGAATAGAAATGAGCAAGAATTGGAAAGCAGCGATGTTAGTAGTTGTGAACAGAATGAACAAGATTCGGCCAAAGACAGTGACACGATGCATGACGATGTTACCATGCTCAATATTACTAATAATTGGACGAACCGTCTCACACCACGACCAAACCCAATAATAAAGGGGTTCAGAATCCACTGCCAGTGGGATATAAACCTATCGATTATTTTAAAAAGTTCTATTCAGATGATTTTCTTAACTGTTTGATAGATCTGTGTGATCAATATGGCAGGAGTGTAGTGTTACAGTAGGCTATGTGACATTTGTGGTGGCAGAGACATGTGTAGATTGACAATTTCATTTTTATTTTTAAAATTGTTTAAATTCCCCTTTTTGAATTATGTGTGTTTTTCTTCAAATTATTGGATTTTATGACTTCATATTGCTAGATTACTATGCACCATTGATGCTATACCTGAAACAATGACGTTATAGGCAAAAATAATGACACAAACAAGAATAAATCAAGGTAAACATGAAATTTTTCACTTTTTTCTTTATTTTCTCAAATTTCTCTTATTTTTTAAATTGAATATTTCATATTTTAAAACAAAAACATATGTCAATGGTTAAGATCATTCAATTTCCTTTGAGAAAATGTATTGTTTTGTCCATCCATGTGTCCAAATAAGAAAGTTATTGAGACATTTCTACAACTACCTGATTTTGTTGCCATGTCCCTCAGGAGGGAGAATTCTAAAGGGTAAACAGCGCAAGGAAGTGTCACGTGAAAGGGTTAACTCTTTGACTCCAGAACAACACTCAGAGAGTTGCAGATTTAACACCCGTGCCAAAACAACTCTCTGAGCGTTGTGTTCAGTCTATCATGAATTAAAATTTCGGCACAGGGTGGAAAATAATTGCAGAGTCAAAGAGTTAATGGCTAAAATAGGATGGTGACAACAACATTAACAAACAGAAATGGAATTCAGTGTCGCCATCTCTGGGGTGAAACAGGACAGATTGCTACATGCCCTAATGCTAGATGTACTAATCGTACAATCTAGAATCATGATTGTAAAGCAAAAGTTTTCTGTTATTTGAAGTTGTACATGGTTTCATTCTTTTCCTTCACGTTGTGTTTGAATTTATATTCTATGAGTGTTATGTTCAATATAATCCCTTTGTTTTATATATTAATAATTTTCCAGCTGTAGTTTGGTCTGTATATTGTGGAAGAACATGTATTCTTCTTGAACATAGTTCTAACTCAGACATCACACATAGTATATAATGTAGACAACCGGCCTCCTTACCGGCAGTGAAACTTTCTATCAAACAGCCAACTCGTCTTTGAATACAAATAGAATGCGCAACAGGGGTGAGCTTTCTTTAATCGGTAATAGAATGGACATGATGAAATCTGAATGTTAGTTTTATTGTTTGTTCATGAATTTAAAATAAAATAATCATCATCATATGTGAGTTTCTTCTTCTTCGATCCTTAACCACCGACCGTCAAAGCAGTCAGTGGTCACTGACTGACTGACTGATGTGAGTTTACAGGTAAAAAAAAAGGTAGTTTCACGACGGTCAAGGTTTGATATTTATCTATTATACGTTTGTCACTTACCACGGTCTGTTGTTTTACTGCAACGTTAAAATGAAAGAACTAAGTTTTGTTGATGCCAGAAGTATCTTCATCTTATTTTTGCACTTTTTAATAAATTAAAAAAAACTGACATGGTTAGTTCTAATTTTGTTTCATAATTCATCATTTAAATCATGCTTATAATATAGCTGAACGTTTAGCATTCTCCTGAGTTCTAAATGTTACACAGTGAAATATTCATGGAAGAGTTTGTGTCGAATTACATACAGGGTTCACAGCAAATTTCTTCAAGCATTTTCCAGGGTTTTTCCAGCCTTTTCCAGGTCCAAGCACATGATTTTCAAGGATGAGAAACTCTAATATTTTCCTCATCTAATTTTCTCAGATATAATTATCACTTTGCTGACCAGCAATCCGGAGCATTACTGTCTCCCATTACCAAGGGTGTTTGCAGATTTCTTTAAAAATAACTCTGGTTTTTATTTGAAAATTCATAAAAAATTGAAAAACATAGGCGTTTGAAATTTTCAGAGCACAATTATGAATGGTTGCCACATCCGAAAAAGCATATTTTATGCAAATTGGTCACATGATCATGGCGACCATCTTGAATTTGTGTGGCTAATTATTGAAATTTCAGGAGATGTTTTAAAACCATGATCTTTTTCCACTTTATAGTGAATTTGTTCAATGTCAGTGCAATAAAATGTTAGGGACCTGGATGGCAATGAATAAAATAAGCTTGATTGATGTATTGAATAAACGATTAACCACGTATTTCAACATAAAAGGCTAACAAAAATTGTTAATAAAATGCAAAAATAAATTTAATTTTTGAATTTGTCTTTTTTAAATGTATTCTGCGTATGTGGCATCTCACAATGAGTGTTTGTGAATGTTTGAGTAGTTAAGTACCTCTTGTTGGAGTCTGAGCTGATATATGTCTCTTCATCATAAATAAAAAAAGCATTCAAAATATATTTATTTCCGAAAAATGTGGTGAAATGAACAGTGGGACATGGGTCTGATAACAAGGTAGGCTATAGGATATGGAATCGTCATCAATTTCTATTCCTGACCATCTTAAACTGTGTCAAACATGTTCCCGTAAGCAGTTGTAAACCAAGAAATTTCATTCAAACACTATAATTTTGGCCATGGTTAAAAATAAAACTGTAAATATATTGTAAATTACAGACGCAAGTACAGTAGGCCTATCTATAAACTGGACTTATTTAAATATGTTTTATAAATGAGATAAATGAATTTATTACTTACCTCAGTTGAAATGAACGATTTAATACAACTTGAATGTGCAGACATGTTCTTGGTGTTTTTTTTCCAGTAGCATGCGACTTTACTGCACTTTCTCCCATGCAGGTCAAATATATTTCTTTTTTACACATGGTGCAATTTGCATAATTTGCAGTTTTTCCAGGCACTATCCACTATTCATTGCTGAGGATAGAGAGCAGTGGAGGACCCTGTCTGCTGATGCTTCCACCATGGCACCCCTACGACCCATGACGGGTTACGGGTTGAGATGATGATGATCCATGTTTTATAACTTGGCATTTCTAGCCATTTATACTGAAAGTGACAACCAGGCATGTTTCTAAATAATAATTTCAAAGGTGGCGATGCTTTATTCGAATAGCAGACACGAGCGCTAACAATATATTTGTGCGTTCACGTCATTAACGCAAACCGCCGAAAACATCTGGAAATGGATTTAGTGCGTAAAGGGAAGTAAAAATTCCATGGTAACTGAAGTTTAACGAAAAATACCACCAATAACCGAAAAATGGACATCAAGCATCCAACTTTCTCGTATTTTTTTTCCAGGTCCGATGCGGGAAATTCAAGGCTTTTAGCCATTTTCCCAGCCTTTTTCAGGGCCTGGAATTTTTTTTCTCCATTTTCCAGCCTTTTCCAGGTCGCTACGAACCCTGTACATACGTATGTATCAATTTTCAAAAGAAATTGAGCATACTAGTGCTTCTTAATTATTTTTCCCAGTGAAATACCAGAGTTTTGCTGGTATCTTTACAACTAGCCACAACAGAGTGGCCCACCATCATGATTCCTGTGATGAAACACACAGAGATACCTGCATCGCACACTTAAGCTTTGTGGAATCACATAAGCCCCAAACTTAACTTCTGCTTTTGCTTGGTTGGCTGCATGCAGGATGCTCTCACAATGAATAGATGACAGGTGATGGGAGCGGAGAGGTGGCTCTGTGCATGACGTGATGATTACTTGGAAGAGCCTAGAACCAGAGCACAGCACTTTAGCCCTGCTAATTTGGAGAGCCCCATGGATGACGGTGAATAAAAAGTATGCCACCCTCCTCTTTCTCTTTTAGCTTGAAACCAGATTTGACGATCCTTTAAATGCACGCCAAGCCGGCATAGAATACCCGGCATGGCTCCAACTCAACAAGTTTCGGAATAGCAGAAAAACCAATAGAAATAGCCTAGATCTATAATTTAGATAATGCCAAGGATTCTTTAACTTAGCACTGGTTGTGAAAGAAAGGGAAGCTCGGCAGTTTTAGTTAAACAACAATCTATGTGGAGGAGTCAATGCTGGAATACCATCTGGATGAGCAGTGCTTCTGCCTCTCTGAAGCTTTATGGCTTTCTTTCTTTGTTATTTGGTTTTTCATAGCTTGTTGGATGTCTGGGGAATCTTAGAGATGTCTATTTAGAAGTTCTTCAATCTTTCTGTCCATCTCTTCACTTGCTCTTTAATGTTGCTAAGAAGTTTTGACTCTTGTCATTGACATGGCCATGTGATTGTTTATACTTCCCGGGAAGTCGGCGTCTGTGGCCTAATGGATATGAACGCAGTTTCATAATCCAGATATTCATTCATAACCCTCCACTCCCAAAGGAGCACAGGCCTTCATCAAACACATGCCAAGTCCTCCTGTCACGTGCCATCATCTCAAGTACTTTCCACGTTCTCCTTATCATTTTCACTTCTGTTTCCAGCTCTCTTCTCCATGTGCTTCTTGGTCTACCTCTGCTTCTCTTGCCCTGGGGATTCCAGAACAAGGACTGCCTTGTAATGCTATCAACAGGTTTCCTCAGTGTGTGTCCTATCCATCGCCATCGTCTTCTTCTCATCTCTTGTTCCACTGGCACTTGTCTAGTTCTTGTCATCAGTTCCACGTTGGTAACCTTGTCATACCATTTTAATCCCTCTATTCTACGCAAGCACCCATTTATGAAAGTCTGTAGCTTTTTGGTTGTTGTCTTTGTTGTTCTCCATGTCTCAGAGCCATACAATAGGACTGACTTCACATTTGAGTTGAAGATTCTTATTTTCATGTTGGATCCAATTTCTCTTGATCTCCATATATTTCCCAATGCAATGAAAGCTCCTCTTGCATTTAGTGTTCTTATTTTGATATCACTGTCTGTCCCTCCAACTTTGTCTATATTGCTGCCAAGATATGTGTACGATTCTACATCTTGTATTGGTGCTTCTTCAAATTCAACCCTGTTATCATTACCTGCATTTATTCTCATTATCTTTGTCTTTTCCCTGTGTATTTTCAGACCTAATTGCTGTGACCTCTCATCGAGTGTTTTCAATTTGTCCTGCATCTGATTACGGTTATGGGACAGAAGAGCTAAATCATCAGCAAAATAAAGTTCATCCAACTGCTTAGTCAGAGTCCACTGGATTCCATTTCTGTTGTGTGTTGTCGATGTTCTCGTAACCCAGTCTATTGCTAGTAAGAAAAGAAATGGAGACAAGAGGCATCCCTGTCGCACTCCTGTTCTTATCCCAAACGGTTCTGTAAGCTGTCCTTCATGAAGAACTCTGCATGTCATGTCTTCATATGTTTTCTTTATTAAATTAATGATCTTCAGGGGAACTCCATAATGCCTCATCAATTTCCAAAGTGATTCTCTGTCTAGACTGTCAAATGCCTTTTCGTAGTCCACAAATCCAATGTATAGTGGTGAATTCCATTCCAGACTTTGTTGAACTATTATTCTCAAAGTGGCTATCTGGTCTGTACATGATCTGTTTTGTCGAAAACCTGCTTGTTCATCTCTCAGTTTCTTGTGTATGGGCTCTTAATCTTTCAAGGATAATCCTGTTTAACACTTTTCCTGGCACTGAAAGTAACATTATTCCTCTATAATTTGTGCACTCTTGTAAATTTCCCTTCTTAGGCAACTTAACCAGATATCCTTCCTTCCATTCTGCTGGTATCTCTTCCTTTTCCCAGACTTTACCAAGTAATTTATATAACATCTCTGTAGCTGTGTCGATATCTGCTTTGATGGCCTCTGCTGGAATGCCATCAGGTCCAGACGCTTTTCCATCTCTTAGAAGCTTTATGGCTTTCTTTATTTCTTCCTTCGTTGGTCTTTCACCGTTTATTTGTAGCTCTTCTTCTGCTGGCTGGATGTCTGGGGGGTTATGTGGAGCTGGTCTATTGAGAAGGTCCTCAAAATATTCTGTCCACCTCTTCATTTGCTCTTGTATATTGCTGAGCAGTTTTCCATTCTTGTCTTTTATGAAGCAACTTGTTTGCTTGTATTTCCCCGTTAGCTTCTTTGTGCTGTTATACAGTTCTCTCATATTCCCTTTGGCTGCAGCATCTTCTGCCTCTCTTGCCAACTCCTCAATATACTTCCTCTTGTCTCTTTTGATACTTCTTTTTACTTCTTTGTTTGCTTCTGTGTACACTTCTTGAGCCTTGGCTTTGGAACTTCTGGTTTTGCTTGTGTTTAAATCTGCTTTCTTGTTTTTCCTGTCTTTTATCTTATTGATGGTTGCTGTTGTTATCCATGCTTTTTGTTGTCGTTCCCTTTTCCCCAGTATTTCTTCACATGTCTTATTCCATACCGTTTTGATTTGCTGCCAATAGTCTTCTGTATTCTCTGCATCTTCCAGCTGTTGGAGCACTTGGAATTTGTTGGATATTGTGACCGCAAATTTGTCTCTTGTTTCTTGATTTCTAAGATGTCCTACATTAAATTGTTGTCTATAATTTTGCATTGTTGCATATCTCTTGATTTTCATTTTTACTTTGGCTATCAGAAGGTGGTGATCTGATGCCACATCTGCTCCTCTATATACCTTTACATCCTGCAATGATGATCTAAACTTCTTGTTTATGCATATATGTTCAATCTGATTTTCTGTTCTATGGTCTGGTGATATCCATGTTGCCTTGTGTATTCTCTTATGTGGAAACATGCTTCCTCCTATAGCCAGTTGATTTGAAGCACAGAAGTTTGAGAATAGTTCCCCATTTTCATTCATTATTCCTAGCCCCTGTTTTCCCATGACTTCTTCAAAGCCGGTGTTGACTGTACCTATCTTTGCATTCATGTCACCCATCAAAATTGTGATGTCTCTTCTTTTTACTTTTTCCATAATTTCCTGTAGTCTAGTATAAAATGCTTCTTTCACCGACTCTTCTTTGTCATTAGTTGGTGCATAACATTGGATGACATTTACATTTATTTTCTTTTTAGCTGTTTTAAAAGAAGCTGTTATTATTCTGGATCCAACAGCTTCCCATTCAATTAGTGCTTTCTGTGCTTCTTTAGATAACATAAGAGCTACCCCTTCACTGTGGTGTGAACTTTTGTCTTCATGTCCTGAGGACAGCACCAATTCACCTGTGATAAGTTTCTTCCTGTCTACCCAATTCCACTTTGTTTCACACAGTCCCAGAACCTCGATTTTATATTCCCTCATCTCTGCTGCTACTTGTGCCACTTTCCCTTGTTCGTTTAATGTCCAAACATTCCAGGTGCCAAATCTGGAAGTTCTCCTAGAAGAAAGAAGGTTAGTCAGCAACACAGACTCCTTTCGGCTTTCTCTGTGTTGCATCATACGCCTCCCAGCGAGAGGACCTTCCCCTGTCTAGATGGCTGTGTTTTATTTTCTTTAATAGACTTGTCCATGTTTGTTGAAGTTTTTTGTGGTTTAAATTTTTTACGGGATGGGGTAACCGGCCCTATGTCCAACCTTCCTAAGTCACTTTCTACAACATGCTTGGCAGGGAACAGTGTTACTATTCTTTGCTCCCCTTTCGGGCTCCGGTAACACACGGGTGAATCTAGATATAACAGGTTCAAAACCTGCTGCAGGCGGTTTGGTAGCAGATCGCTTTGTGTGGATTTTTAACAATGGTATAAGCGCCGTACCGTTCAGAAAGCAATAGCAAACTACTGAATGAAAAAATTGCCTAGAAAAATCAAAAACAGCCAATAAAAGCTGGGGTTGATTGCCACGTCCTGTAAAGGATAAGCAACTAACTTTTTTCCCTTATCTCTTCTGATAATTTTTACTGTGTGTGTGTGTGTGTTTAGGAACTACTATTATACCAAGAAGAAAAAAAAATTACTTTTAAAATGACCTCAACAAAATTATTCACTTAAAGATAAAGTAAACAAATAAGATAACAAACACTTTATTATCTGCAGAGAAAGAGCTACAAATTTACACGTGAAAGACCAATTAAGGAAGGCATAAATAAATCCATAAAGTCTAAAAAAATAGAAAAGCTGCTGGCCCAGATGCGTTCCTGCAGAGGCCATCAAAGCAGATAATGACACCTCTACACAGATATTATACAAATCACTCTGTAACTTGTGAGAGAGAGAAAAAATCAGAATAGAAGCAAGAGTGACTGGTAAAATAGCTTTAAGATGTGAGTTTTACAAGAGTGCACACATTTCTGAGATACAATGTTACTATCAGTGCCAGGGAAATATTAAACCATACATAGCCAACTGAGATACGAACAAGAAGATTCAACAAAACACATCTTTACTGACCAGATAGCCTAACTGCAAATACAAGCCAACAAAGTTTAGAATTTAACTCACCTCTTTACATTAAATGTATGGGCTATATGGACACAGAAATTGACAGCTGCACTGGCAAAGCTGCAGCTACCTTTGCCCACCTCACAGCGCGTGTTTGGGGAAACTCCAAACTCACAATGAAGACCAAAGCTGCGGTATACAGCGCCTGCATCACCAGCACACTCTTATATGGCAGCGAGACCTGGACAATCTATGCTAAGCAAGAAAGAAGGCTCAATACCTTCCATTTACAGTGTCTACGCCCCATCCTCGGCATCTCGTGGAAAGATAAAGTGACAAATGTCGAGGTGTTGTCACGTGCTGGTCTTCAAAGCATGTATACACTGCTTAGACAGCGCAGACTATGGTGGTTTGGCCATGTCCGCCACATGGAAGATGGTTGCATCCAGAAAGATATCTTCTACGGGCAACTAGCAAATGAACAGTTGGGCAACCGCAGCTGAGGTTCAAAGGTGTGTGCAAGAGAGATATAAGGGTACTGGACATAAATCCAGCAACCTGGGAGGATGAAGCCGCCGATCGCACCAAGTGGCGATGCTATTTACGGCGCCACCTCAGATTGGGCAAAAAGAAGCTCACACAACAAGCAGAAAAGAGGAGAAAACATCAAAAGGAGCACCAGGAAAATAAACAGCTGACAGCTGTCACCTCAGGGGCGCATTCCCATAGTCAGTTATGACTGAAGGGGCTATTATTATTATGGGCTATGTGAAGGCACTTGGTTGTGTAAAGGCATAAGAAAAAGAGAATCACTGCAGAAACTGATGAAGCATTATGGACTTGAAAATCCATAACTTAATTTAAAAAACTTATGAAGACATGACATGCAGAATTCTTCATGAAGGACAGTTTACACAGCCGTCTGAGATAAGAACTGGAGTGCGACAGTGATGCATTATGTCACTATTCTTACTGGCTGTAGTCTGAGTTATGAAAACACAAACTTTAAGCCAACTTGGCATACTTTTGTTGAAGGCCTATGCTCATTGGGGAGCTGAAGTGTACTGACTGAATGAATAACATTATTTACATGAATATTCTTAACGATAAGTGTAGTATAAATACACATTTTATTTATTAAAACACAAATTTCCTCAGGTATCAGTTGTTAATTACATAATGGTTAATCAGCACATCATGCATCTATTAGCTGGAATATTAAAGCACTAAGATAGCAGATCTACTGTGAATAACAACCATAAAGTATAGCAGATCTACTGTGAATAAAAACCATACAAGTCTGAACTTGTTCTGACTGTAGACCTCACAAGTAGCAGTTTTGTTATTCAGCTCAAGCAGTTGAAGGGATATTATATTTTGATTCTGTTATTTAATTTCTAGGACAATAATATATTTTATTAAGATGTTTTTATGGTAATAACATGAAGATATTCAAACTGGCAACTGTGAAAGTGCAATTGCACTACACACTGCCAATTCTAGATGCCTGGCATGTCGTACTATTGCTCAGGCAAGGAGCTAGACCTAGCAGTTAAAGCGCTTATACAGACAAGGTTGATGAAAAAAGTATACAGCTGTACAGCCTAAACAAGCGAGAATTACAATGTTTCAAGATTTTCCTTTCAGACTGTTGCCCAGCTGTACAGCCTAAACAATCGAGAACTGCAATGTTTCAAGATTTTCCTTTCAGATTGCTGCCCACCTATACAGCCTAAACAAGCGAGAATTGCAACGTTTCAAGATTTTCGTTTCAGACTGCTGCCCAGCTGTACAGCCTAAACAGGCGAGAACTGCGATGTTTGAAGATTTTCCTTTCAGACTGCTGCCTAGCTGTACAGCCTAAACAAGCGAAAATTGCAATGTTTGAAGATTTTCCTTTCAGATTGTTGTCCAGCTGTACAGCCTAAGCAAGCAAGAACTGCAGTGTTTCAAGATTTTCCTTTCAGATTGCTGCCCAATGATACAGCCTAAACAAGCGAGAACTGCAATGTTTCAAGATTTTCCTTAACGTTGTTTGCACTTCAAAATTTTCCATTTGAGCAATTCCCAAAGGAAAATTTTTGAGTATGTGAACAGTTATGTACAGGACATTTACCTAAGTGTCAAAACAAAATAAAAAACCATCAGGTTTGGGATGGTGTGACGTGAGCATCTACACAGTTTTGTCATTATTTATTTAATTCAAGTAGTTTGAAATCCTGATGATTCATTTTATGTACTGAAAACTACTATATACACACTACAATCATCTGTCTTTGAGAACAGTGAGTTGGCACCATTTACTAAGGTTTTAAACATTCCTGACTGTTACGGGTTAGCTGGCGAGTGGCTCATAATGAATATAGGCATTAACAAACTTTGGATAATGTCCAAGTAAATCAGCACTAGAGGTCAACAGGAATAATTTAAGCAGCCAACTCCTCAACAATTAAGTTTGTGACAAACACTCATGTTGTCCGATCCAAACATTTAATACTGTTGCGGCTTTACAGTAATTCATGATTTCATTATATATCTTTCTTCTTCTTCGATCCTTAGCCGCCGACCGTCAAAGCAGTCAGTGGTCATATCTTCTTCTTCTTCTTCTGTCCTTAGCCACCGACCGTCAAAGCAGTCAGTGGCCATTACGCCTAGTGGTGTCTTAGGGCAACAGCAGATAGGTTTTCTTTGCCATTGTTTCCCATCACGCCTATTGGCGTCTTTAGGGCAACGGCAAATCAATCCATTTGCTGTTGTTTCCGTAATCGAAGTGACTGGCAAACGGGTGATCAGCCCGTTCAGTGGTCATATGACGGGAGTTAAATCCAAAAGCACCAATACTTAACGGCAATTTTATTTATTCAACTATTTGTGAAAAAATGATGTTAGGTGTGAACATCCGATTGTCCATCAGAAGAGCGCCTTGATTATCTGTTGTTTTAATTGGCCGGTTAGTTCATAACTTTACTGCTATCTTCAGATACTGTTTGATCGGAACTATAATAGATCTTTAGCTCACCCGGAAGTTTTGTTACGATTTCTCTATTCAGATGTAAAGCCTCCTTATTCTTGGTGCACAAAATGACTTGCTGTAGGAAATAAATGTCCGCAGACATTATGTGCTGGTATTTATGCATCTCTAAACACATGTAATATGAATATACATATTTAAACAAATAGGTAGGTGGTGACAGTGAGAATAGTTAGCATTTTCTTCCATTTTTTAAAATTCCTGTATTAAAAACTGAAATATCTGTTTCACATCCACTGTTAAACAAAGTCTGAACATGTATGCTGTTCACAGAGAGATGATATTTGCGCATGCACACCTTCCTTTGCGCACTTTTCTTTGGCGAGTGTTACTATTTTTGGGAGTGTTACGAACGGAAAGAATGACAGAATGAGCTGGAAAACTATATATATGATATAGTGTATTTAACTTTTATTATATATGTTAATAAATCAAGAGTATATATTATATATGCTCTTCTTCTTCTTTGATCCTTAGCTGCAGACTGTCAAAGCAGTCCGTGGCCATCACGCCTGGTGGCGTCTTGTAGGGCAGCAACAAATTGATTCCACTTTGCTCGGTCATCCTTCAAAAGTGCCCCAACTCTGGTTCATTCTTTGCATCTCAGCATGGCCAACCCAACTCCAGCGTCTGCCAGCTATGATGGTGTGCATGACCTCTTGCTTGCTCCGAGTAAGCAGATCTTGGTTGGTGATGGTATTCGGCCAAAAGATTCGGAGAATTTTTCTTAGGCAGGTTGTGTGGAAAGAGGACAATTTCGACATTTCCTTCTCTGTTAATCTCCAGCATTCCGCACCACAGAGAAAGCACAAAAAGCACACAGCTCTGATATAATCTTAATTTTGTGTCTGTGCTGTACTGAGAGGACTTCCAGATATTGTTTAGAATAAAAAAGGCTGTTCTTGCTTTGTTCATTCTGTTGTTGATGTCTTTGCTTGCTCCGCCATCAGGTGTTACTATGTATCCTAGGTATGTGAAGGTGTCTGTCTGTTACAGTCATTGATTCCTTACTGTTATGAGCTCGGGGTTGCTCACATTGAGTGTCATGACCTCTGTCTTCTTTCATAGGGAATAAATTCTTCTATTAATTACATCACTGCAGATTGATGGATATGTTTCCCATAATAAGTGGTTCCAGATATATCATCTTATAACATCATCGTAGAAATCTGTGCCAGTTCCCTTGGGATCGTCTAGTAAATTCACAGAACACTATGAAACTTGCCCACACTAGTCAGCCACACAGACTCAATGTCAACATCACCACTGTACACAGGCCACATCATCACTATCAACACAATACTCTCAACTTGATGCATTTTCACAAATCATCTCAAATAGAATTTCCCGATCCGGCATGTGAACTGCATCGCTACACTGGTTTTCATCTGTTACCCTGGCCCTCTTCTAGCTTTACTGTACTTCCTAGTTATTTTTGCTCTTGCAGTAAGTGTTAATGTTAGCGCTATGCATATTTATGCACTAAGTCTTTTACAATCACTAGAGAAATAACTGTATTTATCATCTGTATGTCAACAGTTAATATGTTAAAAAATGATCTTGATCTTATGGACAAAAAAATGCATGGAGGCATATCTGAAGTCATCCTTTTATGACCACCAGCTAAGCACAATGGTATAGTATACAGCTGTGGGGAAGTGAGCCTCTGTCTGTGAGGCTATGTCACCGGATGGCCTACATTAACGCAAGCTATCACGTTAACAGTAGTTATAAGAATAGTAAAAGATCTTGAGCAAGACTAGCTAGTAACAAAAATAACACTAGTCGAACATAACCAATGAAATTGCCGACGGCTATTTTTGACAACGGCGGTCAGAGCAGAGTTCAGTCATGCAGACGTGTCCAGGGGAGAGTTTTTCAACCTTAGTGCGGGCCCCGTGTTTTTAAAAGGTTGTGTGATTAACCTCTGGGCGAGGTAACAAACTGAAAACTTCATATTATCCAGAATATATTATTCTAGGATATTATTCTAGGAGATTGTGTTTTCCAGTATTTTGGCAAGTATTTACACGATTAGTATGATCTCGATTTATAATAGAATAATTACTCTACTAAGTTATGTATGACTGAGACTCTAGGCAAAGCCTATCGACATTTATAGAAGAGCTCAAGCAGACATGTTATTTATGACGATGTCCTTTTACAAAGGCATCCTGATTTTTGTAAACAACAAGCGATCTGGCCGCTGGTAGCCAGGATATTGGGTTGTGTAATTGAACTTTGCAATTTTTCCCTTGGACTCCTTTATTAAACAGTTTTTCATGATTTGTAGCTATTACTTACATCATGTATGTTGAGTATGGAAGCCCTAATAGGATACAACTGATAAATGACAACCTGCGGTGAGTAGAAAAGATCTGGCCTTGAGCAACCTTCATTTGAGTAATCACATCTCTGGCAGTCGCCAGTTAACACTCATAAGATAAATCTGTAAACCAGTAACCACTATTATCCCTTTGGGAAAATGTAATAACAATGAACTCAGAATGAAATATTTGATACCTGTCACAGAAGGTTTTTCATGGTGTCAAGGTTTGGCTTATAAACTTGATAGATTGCTGTAACGGTCACCTACATCACATAGTGCCGTCACCAGCGGTAACAGTTTATTTGGTGCCGTGACCAGCTCACGCCCTTGTCATTGTGATCGTACTTTATATCCTGTAATTATCATGAACCTTCAAAGTGCCTCATATGTGCATATGAGAAGAAGCGTGCACGAGAAAAATAACTACAAACCATATCACAGAAAGTGGGCCACAGTACACCATTCTGGAAGTTGCTCGGACAACGGACGGCAACAACAAACATGGCAGAGAGACAATGCAACCTTCAACGATCATCAACGCTCATCTTATTCACACAATGTACGACAAAATGACTCATTTCACAGGGATGAAGACAAGAGACACAACCGACACACTACCCAAGTGAATTTGCGTCCTTCTCCAGTTCACCATGTTAATCAGATTACATGTTACAATTGTGGAAGTTACTTAAACATCGGACAACACACGTATGACAGAACACTCCCAAGTTTCAATAGCAACCATAGATCAGGCTCAGATTGGAGTAGCCTAAACAGAAGACACAACCGCATAGCTGTCAGGAATTTTGTAGCAGAAATTAAGAAAGGAAAGATATTAGAAATAAATAGCATCAACACAGACAACCACCAAAGATGTCGAATAAGAACTGAGAACGGCTGGAAGATGGACGTGAACCAAGTAAGATCGTATGGGAACAGCAAGAACATATCCTACCAACCAAGAGTTACAACAGAATGTGACAGTAATAGGCATAGATCATGGAGAAGTCAGGTTAGGAAACATGACAACATACAGAGAGACAGGGTCAGTGTTGCTACCCAGACAGAAACAAAGAAACACACCGGCACACAAACAGAAGTACCAGAGCAAAGCGACAAGTGTGCATCACAGGGAAATACTCCCAGCGTAGAGCATAGACACCTACTAAGTAGTCAGATTGCCACAACGACAGCGATGCATGCAAAACACAAGATATCATCTAGTCGGTCAACCCCACCCCCACAAAACACATACCAAGAGCGGGAAAAAGCGGAAGAGAAAGAAAACAGAAGTGTAATCAAGAAGAAAACGTATAGGACTGTTGATGAGTTGTTAGCGGCAGAAAAGCTTGCTAATCGTTGGCTGGACGGTTACAGAGTCCTCGAACAGACTTCTCCTACAAATTATATCCTTTGGCACGAGAGACAGAATGTTACTATGAAAGCTCACGTTTCTCAAATGAAATTAGATGATCACCGACCTGTTGAAATTCCACACCTTCGCTCCTCACGACCTGTCAGGAAATCCACCCTTTGCCATTATTCGTCCTCCACCTCACTTGCCTCTAGCATTGATGACATGCCCCCACAACCAACTGCCCCCACGTTAGTCAGAGATACGATAGAACGATATCGACGCGAACGAGATAACTCATCTGAAGAGGATGACATTCCTTTACAGGAGCTCCGACAACGGATCCAACACCGCAACGACCGTTTACTCCATGACAATGAACCACGAACAGAGGATACACCTCCAAATGTTGAACACTCTGGTTTGATGCCATCCACAGTTACTGATCCACCACATTCATCAACTGTCCATTCGGATTCTTCGGCAACCATCACAGAAAACTCATGGCAAGATATTACGCCTGACCAGACAACACATCTTGTAGCCTCTGATGATGATTCCTATATTGTTCCCATGGACACACATTCCAGAACAGCCATTAAACGCCACTATTCGTCATCGTCTGACGATTCCGTTCCTTTAGCAAAGTTGATTCGTCCCTCACATGAACATGTTCGTGTACAGATTCGCAGGAAGCGTCGTTCTATGCATTTCAACCACCACGACAGTACTGAACCATGTACTGCTAATCGTCACATTGCTCATTTCACAGCAACTGCTTCCCATCCTAAAGGACACACGTACGATCAGCGCCTGTCATCGAAGGAAATTGCCTTGTTGGAACTGGCACAAATGTTTCTTAACAAGCACTAACTTTATGCAATACATTTTTTTTCTATTACAGGTTGACAATGGTTAGTCCCTTTCTTCTCTTAGCCTTGCAGTTTGAGATAGTCGTCCGCACTCAGACGTACAGCCGACTACTGTGGCGGAATGCAACATTATTTGAGAAAGGCAAAGATGTCTCCGACGCCTCTTCCACATGGACTATTACTTTAGTCGCCTCCCTGCAACCATTACGAACAGAGTTACAAGACATATTACATTCTTTTGTTATAATTGAACAGTATATTACTGCGACTATGCAGCTTTATAGTAGATTGAATATTATTCCTTACGTTGATTTTTTTTTTTTTTGGCCATGTCACATAGAGAGTCAATACGGTTACGACAGACTCTCACCGTATTGCAAACTATATTTCAGGCTCTATGTAATGTACATAGATAGCGCAGAGCTATCGTTCCTTTTGTAGGACAGGCTCTCCAACTTTTTATTTGGAACGTTCACGGAGGTTAATATTAATAGTCTCACTTCACAAGTGTGGACTATAGCTGCAAATCAACAGCTCATCAGGAGCCGCGCTAGCGTAGTGCTTACAACACCGCTCTGGCGACCGGGTGATTCAGGATCAAACCCGGGCGACGGCATTTGAGGAATTTCCGTCGACCGGGAATTGGACTGGATTAACTCGAGACCTGGCGAGCACATTTGAAGGAGTGTCGTCGACCAGGGATTGGCGGCTCCTGAGCCGACCCAGCTCTAATGGGTACCTCCAAAATCAGCGAGTATCTGCCTGAATGGCAAGGGACACCTGTCTCTGTACAAGAAAAGGGATACTCACGTAAAATCAATGTCAGGTTAGACATTAACAATAACCTGAGATTTCGCCTCGAGTATTAGCGGGCGTACGGAGAGAAAAAAAAACAAAAAACAGCTCATCTATCATGTTCTTAACGCCAGCCTCACAATTGTAAACAACACTTGTACAGCTGTTAACTCAAATAGGTTACGTATTAATTGGTAGCAGGTATTATTACACAACTTGTAAATTTTTTTTCCGGATTTTGTTATTTTTGAGTTGCATGATGCTACTCAACGTACTGATATGTTTGGGCGACATTATTTTTTCTATGTGTTTTCTATGTGTTCTATTATGGATAAGAATAGAGATGTATTTTTTTCTTCATGTCACACACTATCACTACTTTTGAAAGCCACATAGACTCATTATATACATATCATTTACCACTTACACTATTACCTTACACGGACCTTCAGCTCCTCTTCACACAGATACCCTCTATACTCCCACATACATTATGTAGAGCATTGCTCAAAGTTCACAATGTTTAATCTTTGTACGGTGCTTTTGATACTAGTGCACATTCTTTTAATGGTTACTGATAATACATTTGCATTATATTGGATACATAACATTCCTACGCCTCTTCCATCTCACATATTGCCACTTCTCGCTCGCACCCTTGCAACATACGACATCTTCACTTATGCTATTGCAATTAACCACGCACATACCCATGGTGCATTTACTTTTGCGTTACAATGCTGTTGATGAAATTACTAATACTTTTGATTTTTTGTATGATATGTCAGCCATTGTATCATATCGGTAAAACATTTTCATGTTCAATTGCTGTTTTTAATGAATGATTCCGTACAAACTCATGTACATTGTATCGTGGAATATTGTCCAGTTCGACGTCTATTCAGAGCTATAGAGTTCAACCAGTTGTCGTCATCCTCACTTTAGACGTTTCATATGGACTCTTCTATTAAGTTGTTTATTCGCTATTATCCTGCGTCATATTGCTAGGATATAAGTATCGCACTTATTGAGATTCCTGTTGATATAAAGTACGATATCCCTGAAATTATTCCATTACAGGCTCTTCCTACTCCCCAACCTATGTCCACTGGCCTGACAGACTATCCTACATTGCCCTTTCATTAAATGTTCATATTATTAGACCCCATTGATTTTGTGTGGGTCTATGCTGTATTCATATTGACCATGATTGTTTTGACATGATATTTTGTTTTATGCTTTTTGGTTTATATTTGAGTTTGCTATGTATATATTTTTGAGTTTTGATAGAATTAAAATGTCTCCCATTAGGATACATTTTTGTAGCCCCGGGACGTATGTCACTGGATGGCCTACGTTAACACAAGCTATCACGTTAACAGTAGTCATAAGAATAGTAAAAGATCTTGAGCAAGACTAGCTAGTAACAAAAATAACACTAGTCGAACATAACCAATGAAATCGTCGACAGCTATTTTTGACAACGGCGGTCAGAGCAGAGTTCAGTCACGCAGTACACAGTTCAGTGATGCAGACGTGTCCAGGGGAGAGTTTTTCAACCTTAGTGCGGGCCCCGTGTTTTTAAAAGGTTGTGTGATTAACCTCTGGGCGAGGTAACAAACTGAAAACTTCATATTATCCAAAATATATTATTCTAGGATATTATTCTAGGAGATTGTGTTTTCCAGTATTTTGGCAAGTATTTACACGATTAGTATGACCTCGATTTATAATAGAATAATTACTCTACTAAGTTATGTATGACTGAGACTCTAGGCAAAGCCTATCGACATTTATAGAAGAGCTCAAGCAGACATGTTATTTATGACGATGTCCTTTTACAAAGGCATCCTGATTTTTGTAAACAACAAGCGATCTGGCCGCTGGTAGCCAGGATATTGGGTTGTGTAATTGAACTTTGCAATTTGTCCCTTGGACTCCTTCATTAAACAGTTTTTCATGATTTGTAGCTATTACTTACATCATGTATGTTGAGTATGGAAGCCCTAATAGGATACAACTGATAAATGACAACCTGCGGTGAGTAGAAAAGATCTGGCCTTGAGCAACCTTCATTTGAGTAATCACATCTCTGGCAGTCGCCAGTTAACACTCATAAGATAAATCTGTAAACCAGTAACCACTATTATCCCTTTGGGAAAATTTAATAACAATGAACTCAGAATGAAATATTTGATACCTGTCACAGAAGGTTTTTCATGGTGTCAAGGTTTGGCTTAAAAATTGATAGATTGCTGTAACGGTCACCTACATCACATAGTGCCATCACCAGCGGTAACAGCTAATTACACCCTCATTGACTCTTGAAATCATCCACACACTTCCAGGGATTCCCCCTGTGGTGAATCATATTGAGAACTCAGCATTGCTTGGAGGAATCACTCGAGTCCCAGACATAACTGGCTGCTACCTGATAGGCTGCATGCAGGAGGATCTCATTGTGGACCCATGATAAGCAGGGGAGCTGGCTCTGTGGAGGACAATTCCTTGGGAGAGCCAAGAACCAGAGCACACAATTTTAGCTCTGCATATCTGGACAGCCCCCTTGGAAGGTGGGGAATGCACAGCATGCAACACGTTTCTTTCTCTTAGCTTGGGGCCAGATGTGATGATCCTTTAAATGCAAGCCAAGCTGGAGAAACTGGAGCTCATGACTTCTATTACAACTCAACATGTTTCAGAATGGCAGAAAAGCCACAGGAAAAGGCTAGATCCACAGTGTAGATAATACCCAGGAGTCTTCAATTTGGTATTGGCTGCTAAAGAGTGAGAAGCTCAGCAGCCCTCATTAAACAATAACATGGAAAAAAAAAAAAAACAATGTACACCACAAAACCTATGTCTGCCAGAGAAATAAGTGTAATATGAGTGTAACAATCTAAACACTGTTCTCAGAATGATGTTAAATCAGTCTAAACAAAGAACATGACTTACTTCACTGAAATAGAAAATTCTCCTATCGCACTCTCACTATTTCGAACAAGAAAAGCGCCATCTGGTTGCATTTGTTTTAAAAGTATTTCTTCTGCTTGTTTTCTCGACACATTGCCTACATACCACCTGGGAATACATAACAGAATCTGTAAATAAGTAAACTAATGTAAACAGAGTGCTCGTGCAGGCTTCACTCTAAAACTGAGATAACCTTTTCCAAATCTTATACACAAGTTTTCAAATATATTCTGAAAACAGAACATATCACTAAAATACAGTAAACCATTGGTATCATTCTCCTTGTACACTTGCTGCTAGAAGTCAGCACCATAGCATTGTGTTATATCAATGGTGGTTTCCATAGCAATTAGTTTTATAAATGAAGAGGTTGTAAAACCCATGCTCAATCTCACATCAGCTGTCTCTTTAACATTTGCATGAGGAAGCAGTGCTTGTATTCTTTTGTTTTCCTAAGAGACTTCTTGAAACCACAAGAAGTTGACCTTAGATGTTATATCAAGTTCTTCTATACAACATTTAAAGACAACTATAGTCCATTCGGAAATTCGTGCCCACAGAAAGTGTCAATTTTCTCCAAAACTGTTTGTTGTATGGACATGAATTTTTGCATGCAGTCTTAGATTTTCCATGCAGTTATTAATATATTTTTTGCCCTTACAAAACTCATGTCATGTTCGAATTTTCTTCTTTACGTTATATAAAAAACTCTTACCGTTGTCTGGGTTAATTTTTCTTAGTTTTACAGGAAAGTTACAAGATCCGTTCAAAAATATTTTTTTTTGGTTTGAATTAGTGTAGTGACTACATGTCCGCACGAGTGCGCACCTATTGTACACAGTCACGAGTAACTATATTAATAACTGCATGGAAAATCTAAGACTACATGCAAAAATTCATGTCCATACAAACAAACAGTTTTGGAGAAAATTGACGCTTTCTGTGGGCACGAATTTCCGAAAGGACTATACTTTAGGAACAACATGTTATTTACATTAAATAAATGTGTAGCACTTGATTAAAGAAAAACATGTACAGCTATAAAGATGATAATTAAAACAATAGTCAAAAATGCTAAACTACGGGTAAGGCATGTTGAATGAATGGAAGATAAAAGGAAGACACATACGTGTAGAATAAATAAACTACATACAAAACCATGAGGATATTTTAAAAAGACAACAGTCACAACAATGAAATGGATTATAAAGAAGATGGGCTTAACAAATGTGTTCAAAAACCAGTTTCTATTGTTTTATGAATCATTCACGTTTAGTGGATAATTACCTCTCTTTGAACAGTGTCTAAAATGATGTCATATCATCAGACATCATAAACTACAATTAGTATTGACTAATGTGTAAAACTAATATAATATGGTAAAGTCGCATTAATCAGAATGCAAATGGGCAAAAGCTAACTATTATTATAAACTAATGAAAATCTGCAAAGAGATAGTATTTTGTGCAAAGTTATTTCAAACAACCTCATTTTAGCCCTTCAAATTCTGCACATAAAAAACAGCTGAACTTTCCCACCAAGACTCAGGCACTTGAAATAGCTTGCGACATAATTCATCTTTGAGGTCAGGGCACCGAACTAAGATAACGCTTTGGGTAAAGGGAAAAAACAGCTGTGTACAAGGAAGTGTAAAAACAGCACCCAAACCTACAAAATCACTGCGGGTTGTAGTGTTGTGATGTCCACCTATAGGTACATCTTCATATCAGTCTGTGCTACCTCTTGTGATACCACAAGACTGATGTAACTCCTACTCAGCAGCTCTCTGTTATAAATTTATATTCACACCTGCAATGGGGGCTTCAAGAGCTTCAATCAAATTATTATGTGCCTTTATGTATTCCAAACATGGAACAGCATCAAAATGCATTATAATACAACATGCTTCTCACTGTATCATGTGTTACTTCTGATTAAGTGTACACCTCATGACATGAATCACACACATTAAAGAAGCACACAAGTTTGTATTGTAGCATGTTTTTTTTTTTTCAAACAATGTTAATTTACTTTTAACTTTGCACATAATAAACTAAGTATAAAATACAAGGTACAAAAAAAACTCTCACTTACGGGTGTGGGCGCATTTCAATATAATTATGGGGAACATATCCCTCTCTGCCATGTATTTCTGCCTTGTACCAATTTTTGTCCTCTTGAGTACTTAGAATCTGAAATGTTAAAAATAATAAATAACTTTAATTCATGCACCATTAGCAAATTTTTATCTCGGAAATTTCTTCTGATAATATTGAATTACTTTTTAACTGATTTCTTTAGAACTGTCCACTATTTTACTGACGGTAATAAAATGTCAGCCCCATATAGTCCTAGGGGACTCTGATGAGACAAAGATAGAATAGTACTGATATATAGGGGAACAACAGAAGTGATTGCGTCATTAATAGGCTGAACTGCCCATGGTAAACTTCCGGTGTTATGTATAGAGGTTTGCACTAATGACCTGTCATTGAAACATCCTTTTTTGGGGATGCGTAGATGGCAGGGAGGACAGTGTGATTTGCTTGCATAGCTAGGCGGTGTTGTCACACGGAAGGTCCAGGGTTCAAATCCTGGGTAAGCCACTCATGTCTGTTGTTTTTCTGTTGTCTAGTGTTCTACTTCTTTATTTCCTACGAGTGCCTTATAACATACCTTTATATTTGTTTCATATTAATTTACTGTTTCCAGGCCTCGTGGTTTCCCTTCCTTATGTGTTATAAATGTTTAGAATAGTACTACTGTACTCTCAGGCTTGTCGTACCATGCCACTAATATGAGGTCTGCATGTGGCTAGCCACCTTATTATGTAAAACAATTTACCAGAGAAACTACCTCTGCAGGAGCATGTGAATGCCTGATACAGGCAACCTGCAAGGGGAACCACTACAGTGGTGACTCTACGCTCTGTAAGGAGCACAAAGAAAATTATGGTGATGAGGAATACAGGGCCAATATAATACTATAAAGTTCTTACTCATTCGTCAGAATACTTACTTAGTTACTTAGTCCTTCCCCTTCTACCGTGAGGTGTAGAGGTTTGGAAGAGAGAGCGCCAGACTATCATATCGGCTGTCTTCCTCCTGGCCTGGTTCCATTCTAGTCCTCGGTCCTTCAAAGATTGTCTAATGTTGTCCTCCCAGCCGACTCTGGGTCGTCCTGGGGGTCTGGATCCCTGGCTCTTTGTTTCCCATGCTTGTCGTGGTAGCCGATCTTCTCCCATTCTGCAGACATGGCCAAACCATCTTAGTTGGGACTGTTCTACTTGGGTCTGCAGGGGGTGGGATTTTAGGCCTTGACGTATCGTCTGGTTGCGGACTATGTCTCTTCTTGTTACTTCAACCACCTTCCTCAGATACCTCATTTCTGAGGTTTGGATCTGGCTTTTATGGGTTGTAGTCATTGCCCATGACTCGCATCCATATGTCAAGACTTAAGAAATAACAGCCTTAATCCACAAAAGAATCAAGAGCAGCTGAAGCAAGTTACAGCATCAGCACAGACAGACTCAGCAACACAAACAGAGAATATAGTTGCAGTTTCAGCAACACAAACAGAGAATAAAGTTGCAGTTTCAACAACACAAACAGAGAATAAAGCTGCAGTTTCAGCAAAACAAACAGATGTTGACCTTAACACTGACACATCATGCAGGCGTATAAAAACAGCAGTAAGAAGGAATCCTATCAAAACAGGTCCACAAGTAGTACAAGACATGGACACATCTTATAGGCGTACAAGAACAGTACAGAAGATGAAACAGAGAGGTGTAAGCACAGTATACGAACAATACCAATTTGACATAGAATCAGAGCTCGATTCGTCAAGTGGAGAAGATAGAATTATGGACTCCGACGAAAATGCAGAAGGATATTTGTCGCAGGAGCTTGATCATACAACAGACGAAGAAGGCAATAGAATTTATTGGCCGAAAAATAAGAAGAGTGATCCTGGATGTATAAATCAGATAAAGAAAATTACCAAGAAGTCCAAACCAAGCGTGAATGAGTTAAAAGAAGCAATAAGATACATCCTAAGAGGACGTGGCCTCAGCACCCATTCAGTAGAGTTGGTACACACAAAGCTACAAATAATGTTTGATATAGACTTATCGCAAAGAATACAAGGAGTAAGACAGCTTGTGAGAGATGTGATGCAAGAAGAGTATGGGGAGGACACGAGTAAGAAAATGATTAAAGTGGCTGAACCAAACATAGAGGAGTTGAAGAAGGAAATAGAAGTCATCATAGCATGGCCTGATGTTCACTTATCAAGGAGCGAAGTATGGATACTGCTACAGGAAAAGTATCATACATACTTTCCAGAAATAAGAAACGAAATAGATATGTTTATAACGAAAATGGTAGATGACAAAAACATGAAGAGATGGAGAGAGCAGGACAATCGTGATCGAATTCAGAAGAGAAATAAAGGAAGAAGCAAATATAGATATTGCTAAACAGAAGAACTCATCACAAGAATCACATGAGAGTCTAGCAGCACTGTACGAATTTATTGATAGAAAATTTGAGGAGCTGAGAATGGACGATGAAGATAGGAGAAATACAGATTGAGGGGATTTCTGATCTAAGAGCCGAGATAGGCTGAGACATAGAAGTGATAATAGAAGAAGAGATATGGGTCGACGTGGTTACCGATCTAAGAGCCGGGAGGCTATAAAGAAAGAAGAGATACGGATCGAAGGGATTACCAATCCAAGAGCCGAGAAGCTTATAGAAACAGTAGTAGAACTAAAGAAACTACTAGGGATCGAAGGAGATACCAATCTAGTAGTAGAGAAGAGTCAAATATGAGAAATAAGGATGGAGTAAGGAGTAGAGATATTGAGAGAAACTCGGGAGATATACGAGATACAGAGGTGGAGAGGAAGCAAAGTGTTGACGAGGTTAGAAGAGTAGAGGAGCCCAGTCAGGCGGGCAGCGAAGTACAAAATAAGGGAGAAATAAAGGAGGCACAAGGAGTTGAAAAACAACAGTTAGCATTGGAGATGCTTAAATTGCTCATGAAATAAGTGAATAGAGAGTAGCAGGAAGCTATGAGAGGGGAGGCATAGCATATTAAGATACATAACAAGATGGCGGCGGTAGCTGAGTCTTGAGAAGACTAAGTATAATTGGTCTGTACCGCACACAAGAGAGAACTGAGTACACCTGACCAATAGGGTGCTGCAGTAGAGGAGATGAGTGAAGGAGATGTAAGAAGTAGATTAGAGGCCATGGTAGTACGGCGGAAATTATGTGAAAAGCCGTGGTGACGACGGCAGAAATAGTGGAGACTGAGATTTTTGGTGAAGCCGCAGAGGAAGACAGCTTCTGATTGATGTGATGCAAGAAGAGTATGGGGAAGACAGTCAAGAAGACACAGAGAGCCTTACAGAAGAAATAAAGAAGCAAGAATCACATGAGAGTCTAGCTGCACTACACAAAGACAACACATCAGTGTTCGCAATGTTATTCACATGGTCACAACCATTACTCCCTACCCCTTCGTCAGCCCCAATATACTCCCTGTGACCCCCATCGCAACCCCAGTGATCATGTGAAGCAAACATGTGATGACAGAAGATAATCTCTTACAGCCTCAGAAGAAGCAACATAATTCAGCAGAATCGGAGCATTACAGAAGAAAACTTGAAGTGACAACTACAACTACCAGCCACAACTACAACCACCAGTCTACACACTACAGTTAGGACGATTGAAGATGAGATACCTTTACGAGCACTGAGGAATAATAAAACTTATCAGAATCAAAGCCCTACAGCACAGCATACAAGCATTCGCAAGAATATTGTTGACAAATCGGTAGCACCGGTATAATCAGAACTTGACAACAGAAAGCGAAGAAAATGACACTGAATGTATGGACGACTCTACCAACACCAAATTCTAAAGAAAACATCGTCAGGAATACAAACCATTGTCTGGTTGATAACAACATATAAATATTCGTTCGTCCTCTTCCTCCTGCAGAGCAACTATAAACACACCACAACTGATACCAACTTTATCACAGTACGACAGTCGTCTCTCCAGTAGAGAAATTTACACTGTTAGAGCTTGTAAAAGAGATCTCCAAATTCGTACAAGCAGTGTAATCGCCGTAAAGTACTCACCCAGCAATAGTACTAATTCGCAGCACTCACCCAGCTATAGTGCTTAAATAAGGTACCCCAATCAACGGTATCCAACGGTTAGTTAGATAATTAGATCTCTCAGTGGTTAACATAGTGGTTATTGATATTTCGGAGCACACTTAGACATTTACACTATACATTAACCTGGTGAATAGACAGGGTAGAACTTCGCGAAGAAACTTAAATGTGTAGAACATTATCACTAGTGATAAAGTACATTGATCACATAGACATGAGTGATAAGTTCATTAGTCTCTGGACATATTCAGAGTGATAATAAAATAATTTAGACACAGAGACCATTGTAACTGACAAACTAGATTAAAACAATGAACTATCTCAGACTAGAATAAAGATACACCATTTCAGAAAGCTTAAACAAGATTCTTCACAAGATAAGACTTACCACACTAGAGGATCAAGACTGTTAATTAGTTCATATATATATATATATATATATATATATATATATATATATATATATATATATATATATATATATATATATATATATATATATATATATATATATATATATATATATATATATATATATATATAACAATTTGCATGTTAACTTATAATGTGTATGTATTTCAGATATGTATTTGGTACAAGTTCAGAGAAAGAAAAAAAAAAAAAGATGATGGAACAAGAGACACAGAAGGGATGTTACAGACCAAGCCAGACTACATTAGAGCACGAAAACCTAATTCCTCAGATAGAAGTGCACACATTGCACTGATGAGAAAAGTCATCACTTATTGTGCTAGTGATCACATAGCGACATGATTACAGTGTTGGTACTATAGCTACTACTTACTTGAAATGGGATGTTAAAAACAATTACGAGGCTAACTCCACAGCAACTTCATACATGATGGTCTTGAAAAGGTTGTTCGGTCTGACAAACAGGGGTACAGTGTATATAGTTCAGACTAAATTAACGATTCGACGGGTGCATCCAAGGCTAGCATCAGCCGAGCACATCATGTTCTGACTTAGTGACATAGGTCTTTTACTATCGCCCCAGGACAGATGTTTGGATTTGCATAGTTAGTTGCATTACAGGACTGATAATTCGACTGGTGCATCCAAGGCTAGCATCAGCCGAGCACATCACATTCTGACTTAGCAACACACATCTTTTACTATCACTTTGGGGATAATTAGTTAATGCATGGTGACGTTACTTATTATAGATCTACTACATATTCTGCCTATCTGACCGCTACAATGTAATACTGACATTGACGGCAGATATATAGACATTTAACGGACTGACAAATCTCTGCTTTCAGAGGCAATCCCATGTCGCCCTTTGTGTATATATAAATAGAATATATAATTATAGATGTTTCGATAATCTATGAGATAAGACGTTCTATATTTGAGTAATAATTAATGAGATAAGTATTATTATTTAGGCTATAGCATAGTCTTACTTTTATAATTTAATTTTCTTCATTACTTTTAATAACTGTCTTTGATGTCTTGCGAGTAGTTTGTGGGTAGGATAATAAAGATGATGATAGGATAGATAAAGTTTGCTTGCTTGTCGATAGAGTGCAAATGTCTCCCTGCGGGATACATTTGTAAAGTCCCAGGATGTATGTCACCGTTGGGTTTTCACAGCGTTATTTGCGCTGTACATAAGGTTCAGATGAACAGTAATTTGGTGTGGATGAAATAAAAGAGTAATGGAAAATGGGTTAGAAAATATAAATAATCCAGGGAACAGTCTATTTATCTTAAAGATGGGAGATAAAAGATTATACACCCGTGCTTGGAGAGAAAGGGAGAGAACCCTTTAATTCCAAGCCTCTGAAAACAAGGCTGGTTTACACTTAGTTAGTTTTAGGAATATACAGTTATGGTGTACAAAATTTGCATAATGAGTGTTCTAATAAGCCTTAAGTAAGGGAATGTAACATTAAAGCAAAAATCTCAAAGGGAGACTACAATTAATTAGCGCCCCTTGCAGATTAAGTGAGCAGAGAGAAAACTAACGCACAAGAAAAATGAGCAAGGTGTAAACAGTACGGAACAAAAACTCACTGAGTTGTTTACGTAGGAGAGGAGCGTGAGTTTTGTGATCGGTGAGTTGGAAGCCATGGACCAATCGTATTGACTGGAAAACAAAAACGGATGACGGGATGATTTGAAGGACAAAAGAAATTAGTCCCGGCCGAATAGTTAACGAGGCAAGTCGTGTGTTGCCAGGCTCTCAAGAAGTGAAACCTGTGGGTGACAGGAGTTTTCACAGATGAAGTAGCTAAATTTAGCATGATTTGCGGTAGCAATTCTGGAGACTAGCATAAATTGTGTTCATTGAATTGTGTTAAATGTAGGATTAGCACATAGGGGTGATTTAGTAGGAAATGTGATAGGTACTTGGATTCATTTTGACACGGTAAGAAAGACTCTTGCTATTTTTATAGACTTTCAGTCAACTTATAACCAGAGGTTAATGATGCTCATGTTTAAAGGGGCGTACCACAAGAACTAACATTGAAACAAGTACGACTGAAGAAAATATAAAGTGGATAACATAGCTTTTTATTTGCTGATAGCCAGGATGGGCTGTTATATAAAGAACAATGAGTACGACAATATAAAGTGTGGATAACATTTAAATCTTAGCTGATAGCCAGGATGGGCTGTTATATACCAACCAATGAGTACGACTATATATAAAGTGGATAACATAACTTTTCATTAGCTGATAGCCAAGATGGGCTGTTGTATAAAGAGGATGAGGTATTGTCATTAGACAAGAATAAATGAACAAAGGTTCTGCAACGCGGACATCCTTGAGATAAGACACCCTCTCTCATTGAACAGTAAATCAGAGGAAAGAAGAGATAATGGTGAATTTGATAACTATGAGACAACTCAGATGCTCTCTCATTTGACAGTAAGTATGAGGACGCCACACCAGCTGTACCTGACATGATTTGATATTATATATGAACTATGTATAGATATTGATGTATTTTTTATGAGTTAGGCCTGACAGGGCAGATACAAGAGATAAGGTGGAGAAATAAAAGAAAAGAGAATAAATTGTGGGCAGACCATCTACGCATAAGTAAGAGTCTGCAGAAGAGGCAATAAATATACCTTTTGCCACACGCTTTTCTTACACTCTAGACATTCATAGCAAACTGTAATCAAACCCTCGATCATAGAGGAAAAAGTAAACAATCGACAGTGCTAGAAAATGGTTTACTACTTTGGCCTTATTACCTTATGTTGACATAGTCTGCAACTTCATCAGCTTACACTTTGGACGCAGATGAATAAAGACATTAGATATACACAACCCCTGCCCCTAATCATAAACTCAACAGTCTAACCCTGTACCAAATCCCAAACCTACCCTAGACCTAAACTAAAAATCTAACCCAAAACTTAGCCCTAAATCCCAACCCTAAAACTACGCTTAAACCTAAAAAAACTCAAAGCTTCTTTCTAAAGCCTAATACTAAAATGAACTCAAAACAAACCTAAAAACTTAGCCTACCCCTAAACTTAACATAAAAAGATAAAGGTTGTCCCATCGCAGATACTGACATAAGGGAGTAAAGTGTTAGAGACTTCACTATGCTAGGTCCAGCATCAATAGGTGAGGGTAACCTGTTATCTTCCTCACTGCCCTCGTTGTGTTCTTTCTGTTGCACTTAATAAAAACTGTGCAACTTTTGCTCATAACACTTTATTCTGAACATCACTCAACCTGATTGTTTTGTGCAATTTGTTTATACACTACAGTGAGAGAATATTTAAGAAACACCAGGTTTTAATATACAGTCTACCTAGTCAAATTGTGATATGTTTCAAAATCGAAGTACTAAAATCACCATAGTTTCCACCAGGTTAGAAATTTGTGAGCTGTAAATGTCACAGCAATTAAGTCAAATCTTGATTCGCTAAGGGAGAACGATTAGCTAGGGGGTAAAGGTCTTAGGGCATTGGCTATTTGCCTGCCTCCTATCCCAAGCCTGGCCCACTTAGCAGTACTACTTTCTTTCTGGTGCCATGACCATAAACCTCACCTTAAACCTAAACCTTAAAACTAAACTTACACCTTAAGCCCTCACCATAAACTTCACCCTAATACTACACTACACTAACCCAAAACCTAACCTTAAACCTTAACCAATACTCTAAATCTTAACCCTCATCCTAACAAACCCCCCCCCCCTTTTTTATTTTTACTCCTGCAGAACACTAGACCCAACTCAAAACTTAAACCCTAAAATCTAACCATAGCCCCTAAACCTTATAAGAGCCGTGATGGCGCAGTGGTTAGTGCACTGGCTTCCTAGCTCGGTGGTCCATGGTTTGATCCCCAGTTGAGGTGGGATTTTTTAGACCACAAATGGCTCAGGGGTCGACCCAGCCTCCTGCATTGGGCACCAGAGCAACTCTGGGAAGGTTAAGGTGGCCGGCGTGATGCTGACCACATCACCCCTTGCGTGCCAATGATCAAGAAAATATGGGCCTAACATCATATTCATAATATGCCTCAATGGGTGTGGGGGGGGGGGGGGAACCCTAAACCTTATGCAACAACTAACCCTAAAACATAACCTAAAGCTGTGTGGTTCACTTGCATAGCTAGGCGGGGTTGTCGCACGGAAGGTCCAGGGTTCAAATCCTGGGTAAGCCACTCATGTCTGTTGTTTTTCTGTTGTCTAGTGTTCTACTTCTTTATTTCCTTTGAGTGCCTGATAACATACCTTTATGTTTGTCTCATATTAATTTACTGTTTACATGCCTCGGGTTTCCCTTCCTTATGTGTTAATAATGTTTATACAATACCAAACCTACTCTCTGTCCTGTTCTTACTGTTCTAAGTCTACTATCATTTACTGGACACAGTTTTAAGGTCTTGTTGGACTGGCCTATACTGTATAATAGGGGAACAACAGAAGTGATTGCGTTATTAATAGGCTGAACTGCCCATGGTAAACTTCCGGTGTTATGTATAGCGGATCGCACTAATAACCTGCCATCGAAACATCATTTTTGGTGATGCGTAGATGGCAGGGAGGATAGTGTGGTTCACTTGCATAGCTAGGCGGGGTTGTCGCATGGAAGGTCTGGGGTCCAAATCCTGGGTAAGCCACTCATGTCTGTTGTTTTTCTGCTGTCTAGTGTTCTACTTCTTTATTTCCTACGAGTGCCTGATAATATACCTTTATGTTTGTCTCATATTAATAAACCTAAACCTAACCCTAATCATTAACCTTCACCCTAAAATCTAGTTTTAAACTAACCCAAAACTCAAAACTTAATGCTGAAATTAAGAACAGTAGGTCATGATCTTCAATGTCATTCAAATAAGTCGCCAACGTTGCTAGGGTTAGGGTTTAGTTTAGGATTCATAAACCTAACCCTAACCCTTATTACTGCATCATCACCATTTCTTTTTGTTCCCTGTGGATCATAGGGCAGAAACAGTTGCTCTCCATCGATTTCTATTCTGGGCTGTCTTTTTCATCTGTGCCCAAATCATTCCAATTTCCCTAGCCTTCTCTGCAACAGTTCTTCTCCGTTCTCTTCGGCCTCCCCACTCTTCTTTTCCCCTGTGGGTTCCAGTCAAGGGCAACTCTGGCTATGCTTGATTTTTCTCTTCTGAGTGTATGTCCTATCCATCCCCACTTTCTTACCTTCATTTCTGTTTGTATTGGCTGTTGTCTGCATCTTTTCCTTAGCTCTATATTTGTTATTACATCTGGCCATATGGAGGATCTGTCAATCTATTTACAAATGTCTGTAGCATGGAGGTGATACTCTTTGAGACATGCTATGTCTCTCAGCCATACAGCAAGAGTGACTTCACATTTGAGTTAAAGATTCTAATTTTGTTCTCTCTGGATATAGCTGAGGAGTTCCATATTCGTCGAAGGGCATTAAAAGCACATCTGGCTTTATTTATCTTTGAGCAGACGTCACCAGCTGTTTTCCCTTCCTTTGTCAATGTTACTCCCCAGATATGTAAAGCTTTCTACTTCTTCAATGACTTGATCATTGATCTTCGTCGAGTCCGTCTGCCTATTATTTATTCTCATTTCTTTTGTTTTATTTACATTTATGTGTAGTCCCATCTTTGCTGCTTCTGTTACTAATCTATTTGTTTTCTCCTGCATATCTTGCTGTCTATGTGACAGAAGGCACAAATCAACCGCAAAGTCTCAGGGACCCAAAGATGCAGCAATAGAGAATGCAGTCAGCGACCCATAGCTTGACTGCTTGCGTCAGGGTCAGTGAACCAGAGCTGACCAAGACTCTACTCCACCTCCATGTGGTGGTCCTGGAAACAGGCTGCATCACTGCAGTCTGGCTGAGAGAGTAGGGATCGAAGAGGGAAGGCAAACCCAGTCCCAAAAAATGCTGTGCTGAAGTCGGATGTGTCGGCCGAAAGGCGCAGATATCGCAGCTTCGGTGTAAACAGACACAACGCAACCAACGTCCTTTACAGGACGAATGAGGAAGAAGAACCGCAAAGTCTAGATCCTCCAGTTGTTTCTTAAATTTCCACTGTATTCCAGTTTTCTCTCCCTCTGTTGTCTGTCTCATAACCCAGTCTTTGACCATGAGAAAAATTATTGGTGATAGCAGACATCCCTGTCTGACTCCATTTTGTACCGTGAAGGTGTCACGGCGCTATTTCGCAGTGCATTGTTTGTACGAACAAAAAAGTTAGCCGGGCAACGCCGGGTATAGCAAAACCCGCGAGTGAGGTGACTACCGGAAGCCAGGAAATCAGGCGCGACGGTATGCAGTCAGCATCTAGTCGTTGTCCTGGTAGGACGGACATTTTTTCCCTTTTGCCAGCAAGTAGCTGTGAAGTTCCTTCTATGGACTATGTGTTGAGAGCTTGCCGTTCTCGGTCTTGGTGGATTGTTATGTGGTGATTCTAGTACAGTGTAGTGTCTAGATTGTATAACTTTCAGGCCGTAGATTTATAAGTTGACAATGATTTGAGTGTACCATTGTCACAGTATTGTTGCTCAGGTGAGCGATAGTCATTGCAGTGTTGTTTCAGTGTAGGTCGTACGGTCGTGTATGATACTGATAGAGCAAGCTGTTAAGGCAAGTTACATTGGCATTTATTGTATTTTGATATGTTATTGGCCGTGTGAGGCCTTTTGTATTGTGCAGAGTATTAAAGGGAAGTACCTGTAGAAGGTGTTTATTTCTTATTGTCAGCAATTGCTGTGTGGTCATGCTTCTAGAATAATGAGCCTTAGTTATTATCATAAATCCACACTGTAGTGGTGCAACCCGGTGGAGTGTTATCCACGATAAGTGTTCTGACAACTGGGGACATCGTCTATACAGTTGTTCTGACAGAAGGGCTCTGATAGTTTTCCTTTGTGTACTACTTTACATGAAGCCTCCTGGTAGAAATCTTGGATGATTTTAATGAATTTCTCTGGGATTCCATAATGTCTCAGGATTTTCCACAACACAGTACGGTCTATACTGTTGAAAGACTTTTTGAAGTCCACAGAATTTACATACAAGGGGGTCTGCCACTCATTTGATTGTTCTATGATGATTCTGAGTGTTGCTATCTGGTCTGTACATGATCTTCCTGCATAAAATCCTGCCTGTTCTTCTCTAAGTTTGTCATCCACCGCCTTCTTATTACTGCAACTCTGAATTATTTTGAACACCCTAAACCTAAAACCTAGTTTTAACCTAACCCAAAAACTAAACCCTAAAACATAGCTGTAATACTAAAACTTATCCAAAACCTAACCTTAAGCCCTTAACCTACACTTAACCTAATACTTCTTCTTCTTTGTTCGTCCCGAATAGGACATTGGTTGCTATGTGTCTGTTTACAGCGAAGGTTCAGAAAGCAACTTACCCATTAACATAGATCATCAGAGAGAGATAAGAAAAGAAATACTGGCAACCATGGGACAGACAGATACTCCTGCCCCAATGAGGGAACCCATCACACTAGGAGAACTACAGAAGGCTATTTCCAAGCTTAAGTTTCAAAAGTCACCCGGCCCAGACAAAATCAGCAACGAAATGCTAGTAAAATCTGAGCTCAGCAGCAAAGACAAAACTGCTTGAGATATTCAACCACAGCTGGTTGAAAGGAACGGTACCCCAAGTATGGAGAGAAGCCATCACAATACCCATACTAAAGAAAGGGAAATGTAAGACCGAGGCTGCAAGTTACCGGCCAATCAGTCTCACAAGCTGTGATGGGAAGACTATGGAGCGAATAGTCAACCACAGATTGAAATGGTATTTAGAGTCTGAGCAGATCCTGGTGCCGGAACAAGCTGGATTTAGAGAATGCGACAGTATAGAAGACCAAGTTACTTACTTGTCGCAAGCAATAGAAGATGCCTTCCAGGAGAAGAAAAAGGTCCTAACGATCTGGGTCGACTTCAAGCAGGCCTTTGACAAGGTGTGGAAAGATGGCCTCATTGCAAAACTTAGGAGAAGTGGAATCCAAGGCAACATGATGAAATGGATCCAGTCATACTTGCATAACAGGAGAACTAGAGTCACTCTTGACGGTCTGCAGAGCAGAAAAGTGTTGCTCCATCAGGGGGTACCTCAAGGAGGAGTAATTTCCCCAACACTCTTCCTTGTTTACATCAATGACCTGGTGAAAGATCTCCCTGCAGGAGTTAAAGCTGCCTTATATGCAGATGACCTAGTACTCTGGTGCGCTGATGAAAATGTCACCACAGCAAATTATAGAATGCAGCGGGCAGCAGACATGCTAGTGTCATGGGCAGAGAGATGGCTTATCACAATAAACACAGACAAAACCTCCACAACACTGTTCTCCCTCGCCCCCAAGGACAAATCAGCTAACATACACCTAGGGACAACCGTGATCAAGGAAGAAAGCTACCCCACCTATCTTGGGGTGACATTTGACCAAAGGCTTACATGGAATAAGCATATTGAAAACGCAGAAGGAAAGACCCGAAGACGACTAGGCATACTCAGAAAATTAGCAGGTACCAACTGGGGAGCAAATGAACGAAATCTAAAGAAGATTTATAATGGAGTAATAAGACCACACTTAGAGTTTAGCTCAGCAGCATGGTCATCAGCTGCTAACTCACATCTGCAGTCTTTGGACAGGGTGCAAAATCAAGCTCTCAGGCTCATTACAGGAGCCATGAAAACTACACCAATAACAGAGATGCAGAAGGTTGCTGGATTACAGACATTGTCCCATAGAAGAGACACAAAAACCATGATCCAGATGGAAAAAGTACAACAGTATGCCAATGCACCCAATGAAGGCAAGACTAGATGATCTGGCATTGGGACGTCTAAAGCGTAGCAGCTTTGTGCATCGGGGGAAAAGACTTATAAGACAGCATCAAGAAGACCTATCCACGAAGACAACACCACTGAAGCCCACCCTATACCCTGTACCATGGGAGCAGGCCAGCAGTGCCCTCCAAATTAATACATCAGTCAGTGGTCTCACAAGTGGATGTGAGTATAATGATCTGCAAAAACGAACTGCTACATTGAGTATGATCCAAGAAAGCTATCCCGATCAATCATGGATACATGCCTATACAGATGGATCAGCAACAAATGCTGTTAGGAATGGAGGTGCCGGTATCTTTATCTCATATCCTGACAACCACTATGAGACTAGGCACATTCCCACTGGTAACTTCTGTTCCAACTATACAGCTGAGGTTCAAGCTCTAGAGCAAGCTGCAAATATGATTTATAACACCAACTCTGACTGCCACCAGGTAGTCATCCTCACAGATGCACTGTCTGTCCTGCAAGCTCTCAAGGGTGGTAAACTCCCGCATCTGAGAAATGAACTAAACAAGGTAGCTGCCAAAAAGAGAACCATACTTCAGTGGGTACCATCTCATTGTGGTGTACCCGGAAATGAAAAGGCAGATAAACTTGCAAAAAAGGAGGAGAATGTGAACAAGAAGATAATGAAGTCACATACTTTGAGAAAAAGAGAGCTATCCAGACTATCAGAAGAGAACAGAATCAACCCAAAGATGACTATCACACTCTCGACCGGCAGGGACAGATAACTATTTTTCGACTCAGGACAGGGCATAACAAACTGAATAAACACATGCACAAGCTACGATTGTCTGCTTCACCACTGTGCACATGTGGATTAAACGAACAAACTGCTGAGCATGTTCTACAGGACTGTCCTCTGTATGACCAGTTAAGAAAGATATACTGGCCGAATGACTCAACACTAAACTCAAAGCTATATGGAGTTAAAGAGGAACTTCAAACAACAGTCGAATTCATCATGAGAACTCGTCTGACGGTGTAATCATCAAAGATGCGATCGCAAGAAGAAGAAGAAAAGAACAGCGAAGGTGCGATAATTGCACCTTTCGGCCGACACATCCAACTTCAGTGTTGCATTTTTTGGGACCTTTGTCATAGATTTTATCAGATAGGTAATAGATGTTTATAGTCCTGTCTGAGCAGAGGTGATAGTGATGTCAATTGAAAGTAAGGGGTAAGAAATAGTTTTATCATAAGGTGATCGTATAAGAGAAAGGACAGTCTCTGGATAGAATAATTTATCTAATCCAGCCTATCTGGACGACGATATTTAAATCAGACGCACTTTTTCTCCTTGTACGAAATACAAGTTACAATACACTCAAATGCACACAATTCTGTGACAAATACGCACGAACGTGAAAACAAACTATGAATAACATATAATGGATAGGGGGTTGACCGACACGATAACTAAAGGTTTAATAAAGTTTATTATCAATAGAAGATCACAACAATAAGCATATACATCACTAGATCATGGTTTACAGACAAAATTGCAAAAGAAGAAATTAATCAAATAGGTTCTCCCCCTCTGGTAAAGGAAAAGAAAAGACGATCCCAACAGAGGTTAATTAACCAAAAGATCAAAAGTTAACAATAGGTTATGAAATAGTCAGTATGGGAAAAGAATAGGTTCCTAATGTAATCTATCCCGTGACTACTCAAATTATTGAGATAAAAAGAAAGAAGAAACCACATAAGTATACTGAAGCACATTAAAAACGCACCACCTGTATAATACAGGAACAGAGTGTAAAATGTAAATATAAGTGTTTACAAGTTTACATATTTTGAATCTTTATTCATTTTCCTATGAATCCATCTCTTCTTCTTCTTTGATCCTTAGCCACCGACCGTCAAAGCAGTCAGTGGCCATCATGCCTAGTGGCGTCTTGTAAGGCAACAACAAATTGATTCCACTTTGCTCGGTCGGCGGCCATCCTTCGTACAGTGCCCCAACTCTGGTTCATTCTTTGCATCTCAGCCTCCACAGTCCTCCGCCAGGTTGTTTTTGGTCGGCCTCTCTTTCGTTTTCCTTCAGGGGTCCAAAGCATAGCTGTTCTTGTGATGGCATTGGGGTTTCTTCTGAGGACATGGCCAACCCAGCTCCAGCGTCTGCCAGCTATGATGGTGTGCATGTCCTCTTGCTTGCTCCGAGTAAGCAGATCTTGGTTGGTGATGGTATTCGGCCAAAATATTCGGTGAATTTTTCTTAGGCATGTTGTGTGAAAAGAGGACAATTTTGACATTTCCTTCTCTGTAACTCTCCAGCATTCCACATCATAGAGAAGCACAGAAAGCACACAGCTCAGATATAATCTTAATTTTGTGCTTGTGCTGTATTGAGATGACTTCCAGATGTTGTTTAGGCTAAAAAAGGCTGTTCTTGCCTTATTCATTCTGATGTTGATGTCTTTGCCTGCCCCGCCGTCTGGTGTTACTATGCATCCTAGGTATGTGAAGGTGTCTGTCTGTAGCAGTTGCTGATTCCTTACTGATATGGGCTCAGGGTTGCTCACATTGAGCGTCATGACCTCTGACTTCTTTAAATTGATGTTCAAGCCCACCTGCTGGCTAAACTTATTAAGTCTATCCGTTTTTTTCTGGATGTGTTGATGTGAATGTGCTAGTAGTGCAATGTCATCTGCATATTCCAGATCTTCCAATGTAGAAAATATAGTCCATCTTATTCCTCTTGGACTGCCCTCTGTTGTCTGGCGCATCACCCAATCTATGACTGTTAAAAATAGAGTGGTTGATAAGGGGCATCCCTGTCGTACTCCTGTCTTCACCTCAAAGGTTAGGTTGCTCTGCCCAACACTACATGTAAAGTTGGCATAGAGGCTTTTTATGATTGACACTATGCAGCTTGGAATTTCATAAGCCCTCAGTATTTTCCATAAACTGTGACTATGTATACTGTCAAAAGCCTTTTCAAAATCAACTAAATTAATGTACAGCTCTCTTTGCCATTCTGAGCACTGCTCTATAATGTTCCTGAGAGTGAATATATGATCTACACATCTTCTGTTCTTTCTAAATCCTGCTTGTTCCTTCCTCAGCTTGTGGTCTACTGCTTTTGAAATTCTCTGTATAATTATCCTGCCTAGTATTTTGCTGGGAACTGAGAGAAGAGTTATTCCTCTCCAATTATTGCAGTCTGCAAGATCTCCCTTCTTGGGCAATTTGACAATTATTCCTTTTCTCCACTCTGTTGGTGTTGTCCCTCTTTTCCAGACTTGTGCAAATAGTGGTTCTAATAGTTCTGCTGCTAGCTCTGGGTCTGTCTTAAATAGCTCTGCATTTAAGTTATCATGATCAGGAGCTTTTCCATTCTTTAACCCTTTGATTGCTGTAATGATTTCTTCTTTTCGTGGGATGTCTGTATTAACATCTAGATCATTTTCAGCCTCAGGAACATTCAATTGTGTCTCTGGTGGTTCCTTATTCAGAGTTTCTCTGAAATGCTCTGCCCATCTTGTTTCCTGTCCCTCTACTGTCGTGATGAGATTTCCGTGCTTATCTCTTACTAATGTAATATTGTTTGCACCTCATTTTCCGCTGATGAATTTAGTTATTTTGTATAATGTACTTTGTTCATTTCTCAGTGCTGCCTCTTCTGCCTGTCTTGCAAGATCATCTAGGAAATTCCTTTTGTTGGCTCGGGTTTGGCGTTTAACTTCCTTGTCCAGCTGACTGTACTGTTCGCTATATAGTTGCTTTAACCTAGGGGACTTCGCTTCTGTTTTCTTTCTTTTCATTTCCTTTCTCAGTGTTATGGTGTTTAATGTTTCTGGTGTTATCCAGTCTTGCTTCTTCCTTTCCTGGAATCCCAAGCATGATTTGCTGCTTTCCTTATATATTGTTGAAATGGTGTTGAATTTCTGGTCTATATCATCAGTCAATGTCTTTTCCTGACTTTTGGCAAATTGATATCGTTTCTTTATGTCAGCCGCAAAAGCTTTTCTGGTAAGGGGGTCCTTCAATTTGCTGATGTCAAACCTTTTCTGTGTACTTACAGTTGGTCCAGCCCTTCTTAATTTCACTTTCAGTTTTGCTACTACTAAATGGTGATCACTTCCCACATCTGCACCTCTTCTTACCTTCACATCTTGTAATGCATGTCTCCATCTACCGTTAATCATAATGTGGTCTATCTGGTTTCTGTCCCGACCATTTGGTGATTCCCATGTTAATTTGTGAATTTCTTTATGTGGGAAAAGTGTTCCTCCAATGACCAGGTTGTTAATACTACAGAAACTTATTAATTTATCCCCATTTTCGTTTGCTGTTCCGCTGTCGCATTTCCCCATTACTCTTTCATTATATGTATTGTGTGTACCAATTTTCGCATTGACGTCTCCCATTACTATAATAAGATCATATCTAGGTGTGTCTTCCATTTCTTTCTGCAGTTGTTGATAGAATTCATCCTTGACCTCTTCATCGCTGTCATTCGTTGGTGCGTAGCATTGTATTATTGTAGTATTGGTGAATCTACATCTCAATCTTAATCTTATCAGTCTGTTGTTGATGGGTTTCCATTCCAGTAATGTCCTTTCTATTCCTTTCTGTAGAATAATGGCTACAACTTCATTGTGCTGTCCAAGAGTAAAGTCTTCCAGAGTAAAGTACTGTTTCTCCTGTTGCTGTTTTAACTTTTCCTGCCCCTGTCCATCTGCTCTCGCTTATCCCTAGAATGTGTAACCTATAGTTTCTCATTTCTGCCGTGACCTGTTTTAGTTTAACTGTCTCATTCATTGTCCTGACATTCCAAAATCCTATTCTTGTATCATGTTTTGCGGTCAGGACGTCCGTTCTCATGTCAGTGGCTTCCTTTTGGCTTTCACCACTGACAGTCATACGAGCCTCAGACTCCGGATGTCCGTCCCGCAGCAAAGTTTGTTTATTCGTTGTTGTTTCCGTAACTTCAATTTTTTTTTACATAGACAGGGGTGTCAGCCCTATGCTAAAACCCCCAACCTGGAGGACCAGGGTGTCTGCTTTAGTCTGACCCCTGCCCGCGCAAACCTGTCCAGCTTGGTAGAACCTTCCAGGAGTAAAACTCCTGCTGGCATAGCTCTGGGGGTAATCAGGGTACGCAAGCCGCCATACCTTGACAAGGTATTGACACCGGTGATGGCAGTATTTAATGTATGTACTAGTCAATTTAACCTTTAGCACGCTGCATTCTCTTCCAGAAAACTTCCCCTGCAGCTGCATTCTTTTTCACAATGCCCCGTTTTTATAGTGGGTGACTTGTAATGTCTATAGTTTTTGTGTTTCTTGATCAATTGCTATAATTTTTGGAATTTATATAAATAAATGAATGGTGAATCTGATGATATAAAATTTGTTTGTGTACATGTTAGATGTGATAGGAAGTGAGGAAAGGAAAGATGAAAAAAACGATAAAAAAATTTAAAAAAAAAAAAAAAAATTTTTTTTATTTTAAAATAAAAAAAAAAAATAAATAAAATAACCAACAAACGAAGTGTCCATATCTAAATTATCTCTTGCATCTCAATGAAAGTCATTTGACCAATACAAATCAAATGATGATCTTTTCGTTACACCCATCATCAGTAGCAAAGCAACAAACGCCCATGTCAGCAGTGACATTCGGCCGTAACCCTAAATCTTTCCGTTAAATCTAATCCTAACCCCTAAACTTTTACATACTAGCAATGACATTCTACTTTCGTTTCCATCTCTGTCATCAACCATATTCTGAGAACCGATATTAGCGCTTATAATGACAAAAATCTCATCCCCACCGCATGGCGTCAGAATCCAATAAAATTAGAGCGAAAATGGCCGCGTGTTCGAGCCGATTCATTTCGATTAAAAAAATTCACAGAAAATAAACGCTAATGCACCCATTACTAAAAAAGATTGGAAACGGAAGCTAACTCTCTCTCAGATAAGTTTAAAACTTAACATCCGGGGGTGAGATCACGTGTACACACATTCTAATGCTAAAATACGTAGCACGCTGGGGTCGACATATGTCGACCGCAGTGTGCTAAAGGTTAAAACATCTCTTACTGGGAAATAGCGAGTAATTAAATTTACTTTATGGCTGAAAAGGATTTAGCTATAAGTTATTTAATTAGCACAGAACGCCCACGGCGACCGTTGCCTCAATTGGCTGTGTGTGGTGTACCCGGAAACGGGGCCTCCCAGTACTGAGGCACAGTTAAGTCCCCGATGTCACTTATCGGTGCAGAGTTGAGAGAGATGGTTGAGCATCACAATCCCTCCTGTGTTGCAGCATGATGAGAACCCAGCATTGCACACTGAGCTTGGGGGGATCACTTGGGCACCAGACTTAATACTGGCTCTTGACTGGATGGCCGCATGCAGGAGATTTCTACAATGGAGGGTTGGCAGGTGGTGGGTATCTGGAAGTGGCTCTGTGCAGGACGTGAGGATTCCTTGGGAGAGCCCAGAACCAGAGCACAGCATTGTGCAAGCTCTGCATAGTTGGAGAGCCCCCTGGATGATGGGGAATGCAGTGTGCTACCCCACCTATCCCCAACTGCTAACTTAGAACCAGAAGTGGGGTCCTCTGTATGCGTGCCAGGCCAGGATAAAATGCCTGGGAAAGAGACTGGAGCTCAGAACTCCCTAACTCAAAGTTGCAGGATGGCAGAAAAGCCACAGGAAAGACAGGTCTATTTTAAAGATAACGCAACCATATTTTTACCATACGAGCTCGGACGCCGCCTCGGTAAACAAGGTCCGCGCAGAGCAGTGACACCCCCAGGCTGCTTGCGAATAGTCTACTACTGGGAACTTAAACAGATTAGGGATGAGCCCACTCTCCCGTTGAACAGGTGCTAAAGTCGTAGATACTGGGCCAGAAGGCGCACCGGAAACCACAGTATCACGCAACTCGCTTTTTTTTTTCTATGGAGAGTACACCGTCAATTAGCACAGAAAATCTCAGTGAAATATAATGAAAACTTTAAACACACTAAATCACTTAAAGGCTAGTATATAAATTACCGCAATCAGAAAAATGAAACACTCCACGAAAATCTAATAATTTTCACTCTGTACGAGAAATCTAAGATATTAGGTACCACAAACTGCCTCTTGCGCGGCGGTCGGAAAATTCTGTGACGCGCAAGCGAGGCCCAGTTTGGGCCCTTTTCAACCTCACTATGCCTAGTAATTAATTTGCCTTTTCTAAATAAAAATTATATCTTCTGGTTCCTTGATCTTTCTTCTTTCATAATATGTCAATTATAACTTTCTGCGTGTCATTGAAATTGAGTGAGACAAAAAACAAAAACACAATTAAAACTGCTCTTGCCGTGCGCTAGCTGACTGGCGCTCAAGAAAGCGAATTTCCCTGAAATGACCCCCACTTCCTTCAAAGCGTCCACGCTATGTCCTCAAAAATGCTACACTAATACGGTTTTCACCAATGAGAAGAGCAGAAACTGAAGTTTACGCACATGTAACACGAGGCACAGATTTTTTAAAGGAAGACATCGTAAATGTGAATGAGAAAGTTTGGATTTTAATACACATCTGGGAGGCCTACCTACACTTGTGTTACATCAAACAAACGAGCAACCATTCTGCTAAAATCGTATCAAAGTTTTAAACACCATCGTTATTTGATGAAAAAGCGAAACAACGTTAAAACAGAGCACCTCCAACACATTTCGGCGTGTAAACATAAAGGCGGATGTTCCATCTGACAAACACGGACACGACAGGCCGGCTGTACGAAACACAGCACGAAATGACTCAGGCGCTGAAATGAAAGTTTCACCAATGGAAGTCGACTTAATATGTGTTCTGAGTAAGTTTTGAATTTTGTTTTATTTCTACTCATTTCAGACCTATTTTGTTTATTTGCAATATAGCAACGGCAAGTGACGGAGGGCGGATGTATTAGTAAAAGAACAGCCAAATGTGGCTGCTCGATTCACACATTTAGACAGAAAGTTTTTCGTTTTTTAAGCAATTTTGGGGGTGGGGTATTGTTGTTTATGTAGCTATTTGGTTGTTTTATCAGACCATCACCATTTTCTAAACATTCGGTATCAGAATTAAGGTCTAACACTTAGTAACAGCTTGTAAAGCCGCTGACCTACTTTCGAAAACGTTATGGATGTCAAAGGTCATGTTTAGAATTTAGCTTGTGAACGTTAATCTTTTGTTTTAAAATTGCCTCTCTCGCATAATTAACCTTTTTTTTTCTCAATTATTTCAGGGGACAATCTTTATGATGCACATTTTTCAATGACGGGAAGAGGCAGACGTCCGGCTCTGCCACGGATTTCTACTGTGACAAATCTATTGGCACAGTTTTGTCTTCTGAAGGACTAGGAAAATGCAACATCGGAGCTAGTACGTCTTGTTGTGTAAAGTGTATATATCATATTATTTCCTCTCATTCTCTGATGTTAAAAATCATTAGGCTAATGAAATTATGTAGTTGAAGCTTTCCTGGAAGTCTCTACAGGTTTTGAGTTTATTTGCAATTACAAACATAAAAGACAAATGACATAATCCATGTAAAAGAGAGACTTACAATCTACTGTATAATTAATATAATGATTTAAATGGTAAATGCAGTAAAAATTAATGCCGCAATAAATGCTTAATGATTAACAAAGGGAAAGAAAAAATAATTTGGCCGACATTTTTTGTATTAATAATAAAATAACACAATCATGTAATTTGTCATCTTCCCGTCCCTCCCAACAAATTTCTCTCAGGTGACCTCTTGGTTTCTCTGTGCTACATGAACAGAATGTGAGTAAAGGACAGCTACAATACAGGTGCCAGATGTCAGTACAACAAGCCAGTGCCCTGAGAGGAGATTCACTTGAGGAATTTTGATGCAGCTGACCTCAAGTGACAGTGAGTTGGACACGGACTAATATGTAATGTTTCTTTGTTTATAAAAATCAAATATTTTAAGCAGTAAAGGTTATTTCAATCAAGAAAATAACCATCAATTTGAATTGTACAACTCAAATTACATTAATATGGAAGTTTTCAGCTCTATAGCTGCAATATTCATGATTTTATGACAACATTTGGAATTTCGTGAGATTTTTCTTCCGAACTGCAAATTTAGCCTTCGATCCATTTTCACATAATGCAGTTTTATAGTATTCAGTATTTCATGTGGCTCAAAAAAATTAAGCATCAAGTATATAATGCTCTCTTTAAGCTCAATAAATCTTATAGCTTTCCTGTGTGTAGTTTTTGATTTATGAGTGCATGAAAATGCATATTTGCAAGCACAACAATGAGACTTGCTACTGCATCTTTTGTCAATTTTGATGGACCATAATTCATTTAATTGATTTGTTGTACTTCCCATGTTTCTTTTCTGCAATAAGGACTTGTATGACTTTGTACAAAAAGCATTATTGACTTGGTAAGTGTTTGTTGACTGTAGTTATGATTGTGCAAAGTCAGGCAATTTGTTCGGTGCGAAGATGTTTGAAAATTTGTGTAATTCCCCACAATTTCGAAATGCTGTAACTCGGTTGTTTGATGTCCGATTTTTAAAATTTAAAAAGGAAATTTCATGGCTTAAAGAGATCCATTAAGATCTATAAACAAAGACACTGTAAAAACAAAATGAAAAATCAGTTTGTGGTACCTAAAGATATCGAGCTAGTGAATTTCAGATAGATTTCTGAACAACTGATCATGGCTATCGGAGAGACATGGTATATATCCGTAAATTCTGTTCTATCGCATGCTCTTTAATGCGAAAGTCACACCTACTGCCAGACCCGAGCCCATTTGCTGTTCGATTCTTGAATCAAAGGTAATTTTACCACCTCTGCCACCGACAACCTCTCTGGCTTGACTTTCATCATCTCCGCCTTGCCGAATATCAGCTACGCAATTAATTCCCCTGAAAGTTTTACAATTCAAGGTCCGTTTCAGACTTAACATCGCCCCTGATCAAAGAATCTATTACGCCATACTCCGCGCTCTCTCTGTTCCACCATGCTTAATTGCCAAACGGCTCACGTGTTAATTGCATTAGTAAATCCTTTGTTCATGCAGCAAAAAATAAACTAGATGGGGAGGGGCAAAAGTGGATGATCACTGCTGCACTATTTCCATCTGTGACAACCGGGTTAGCCTTCCCACTTCGATCCCTACTCTCTAAGCCAGACTGCAGTGATGCAGACTGTTTCCAGGACCACCACTTAAAGGTGGAGTAGGGTCTTGGTCAGCTCTGGTTCGCTGACCCTGACGCAAGGAGTTAAGCTATGGGTCGCTGACTGCATTTGGTCCGTCTTCGGTCCCTAATCTAAAACTAACCTTTAACCTACCCTAAACCTAATACTAAAACTAACTCTTAACTACCCTAAACTTAGCAATAAACTTAAACCCCTAACACTAAACCCACACCCTAAACATTTTCCAGCTGTTTGACGCACAATACCATGTGAAAAACACCAACTCCCTATGTAAAACAAAAAAAACCCAAATAAAAAACAACAATGTAGGCCTACGTAAAATATGAAAATTCCAACGTACCCCTTATTCCTGTATCTATGGTTTTTACTGCAGGCTGTATTGATATAGGCAACTTAATCAGCCACAGAATTGATAGAAATTTGAGCAAAAGCAGACACGTGATCCACTAGGTTAAAATGAAAAATAATGTGACGTGTTTGATCATCAACATCAACTACTGTTCACGCAGGTTGGCTGCAATAGATCTCCAATGTCTTCTGTCTCTTGTCTTGATGGTGCACTCTGATAGACTCTTTCCAGTCAATCTCTTGATGTTAACTTCCCACTTATAGCGCTGTCTTCCCCTTGCATGTTTGCCTTCAACTCTGCCTTCTATTATGGTCTTCAGTAAGGCATAATGTCTTTTTTACACAACCAAAAATATTTTACTGCCTAACTTTGATCTGCTTCATTAATTCTCTTTTCATTCCTAGGATTTCTAGGATCTCTATTTGCTTTTTTCTCTTTCCATGAGACGTGACCCATTCTTCTATATATCCACAAATCAAAGGCATCAATTTTTTTCTAATTACTTGTTCATTGTCCATGTTTCTACATCATACAGTAATGAAGAATACAAATAGCATTTGATTATTCTCAGTTTGAATTTAAGAGTTAGCCTAGTTGTTTAGATGTTAGTATCTGTCTCATGTTGTTGAAAGTAGCTTTGGCGATTTCTATTCTTTTTGATTTCTTTTTCACATCTGCCATCTTCTGTTATTAGGCCTATATGATCAGAGGATGAGAAATTCTTGATTTATTCCAGGATATTCCCATTTATTCTTATCTTTAACGATGGCTTATCGCCTGCTTTGCAAATTATCACAGTTTTGTTTTCTTAATGTTAATGCCCAATACGTAGGTATTCATGACACATGCTGTTTAGGCCTAGCCTACTTGCTTCCCTATCTCTTGCAACTCCTGTGTGTTCGATTCGGCCTTAAAAAAAAAAAAATCCAGAGACATAGAAACCAAGGGTATGGGTTAGATATTCTAAACCAAACCCTAACTTTAATCCTAACCCCTAACGACCTGGGCAACTTATGTGGATGGTATCGAAGAGCGCGTTCTCATTGTTTTTCGTTTCAACCGTCAACGGTTTTCAGAATGTTCAAAATGAATGTAGAAAGATTTCTACCATCATATAGATCAAATTAAAACAACAGTGTCAGTTACTAACAACTAATAAGCACGACATGTGATTTTAGTGAAAGTAAGCAAAAAAATTACCTTCACCACGTCTCCCTTTCTGAAACTGAGTTCATCCTCTGCTGTTGCGGTGAACGAGTGTAAAGCCACCGCCTCCATCTTGAATGAAAGGTACTATTTTCGTTGCTTCTGTGTTCCTACGCAATGTTATGGGTAGGTTTGATTTGACATTGCTATTTCAGAAATAGTCCTACAATTTATTTTTATAGTCGCGAATTTCAGCCTAAGGGAAATAGTAAGCGATTTGCTACATAACAAGGAAGGCAATTCCTTTATGTTCAACCGCAGCTCACGTGGGGGGGGGGGGGGGGGGGGGGGGGGGGGGGGGGGGGGGGGGGGGGAGGGGGGGGGGGGGGGGGGGGGGGGGGGGGGGGGGGGGGGGGTGGGGGGGGGGGGGGGGGGATGGGGGGGGGGCGGGCGCGGGGGGGGGGGGGGGGGGGGGGGGGGGGGCGGGGGGGTCTGACACAGCTATGACAGTGCTATAGTCGAGGAAGATGAGGGAAACAGTACTGTAGTGTTTTAAAAATCTACTTTCAAGCATAATATATTTTGTCTGTGCGTTTATTTATTGGAGGTGCCAAAAGAAATATCCACCCCAGGTGTCAAATACTTTAATTATGCTCCTGGTGTCAACTACTTACAGCAAGACTCTGCGTAATTTTGTATTTCACGTGGAATATTAGGATGTTAAATGAAATCAAGAAACTAAACAATTTAATTTTAGAAGCAACCAATATGAAACTCGATATACTGAAAGTGCAAGAGGCAATATTGACAGAAAAAAGAATATAATGGGAGACATGAATCCAAAAATAGGAAAGGGGATTGACAAGAAAATAGTGCGATAATATGAATTGGAAGAAAGAAACGATTGAGGAGACAGACTTAAACAGTTCTGTGAAGAAAATCAACTGGTTATAAGTAACACCTTTTTAAACATTATTCAAGGAAACTATACACATGGGCAATCCCAGGAGATATAAAAAGAAATCAAATGGACTTTATCATGAGCAAACAAAGATTTTAAAAACAATGTCACAAGTGCAAAATGATATCCTGGAGTGACATAAACTCAGATCACAATCCGGTATTAATTAAATTAAATATAAAACTGAAAATAACAGAAAATAGAAAAAAAGAACTTCTGATAGAAATATCAGCATTGATACAGATAGGTGTAAAACAGAAATATCTTATCGAGCTTTAAAAAAAAACAAGTACAAACACTTAACTGACAAAAAGCATGGAACATACAGAAAGCCCACAGGAAAAAGTAACCACAACGATGGAGTATTTACAAATCAGCGTACAATCAGCAAATGAAAATTTACCTCGAAAGGAGTTTAAGAAATATCAAATTTGGATGACAGACGACAATGTAAGGACCTATACCGAAACAGATAAGAGCAATAGAAATATAACAGCTAAAGTAAACATAACTGCCTAAACATAAATAGATTTATCAGAGAGAAGATAACAGGTGCACAAACAAAGATAGAATAAACATATTGGCAACACGTGATAAGGTAGATATTGTAAACAGTCTACAAACCAAAAGGAAAAAAAAACTAAAAACTTAAACATGAAAGACAGAATACATCTTGAAAAAAATGATAAGAAGGAAGAAAGCAAATAACTTACTTACTTACTTAGTCGTTCCCCTTCTACCGTGAGGTGTAGAGGTTTGGAAGAGAGAGCGCCAGACTATCCTATCGGCTGTCTTCCTCCTGGCCTGGTTCCATTCTAGTCCTCGGTCCTTCAAAGATTATCTAATGTTGTCCTCCCAGCGTACACTGGGTCGTCCTCGGGGTCTGTATCCTTGGCTCTTTGTTTCCCATGCTTGTCGTGGTAGCCGATCTTCTCCCATTCTGCAGACATGGCCAAACCATCTTAATTGGGACTGTTCTACTTGGGTCTACGGGAGCCGCGCTGGTGTAATGGCTACGACGTTGTACTGGCGACCAGGTGTTCATGGTTCAAACCCGGCCGTCGGCGTTTGAAGAAATGTTTACGACCGGAAATTTGACTGAATAATCTGAACGGCTCCTGCACATAAATCCCGTGTGGATGGGAAGGAGCGAAGCTCCTGATCGGGTTGGAAGGAAAGTCCACTGACCCCCCAGCCTCGCAATGACATGTCATTGGGCAGAAAGAGTTGGAAAAGCTCGAGTGCCGCTGGTCATAGAAAAAAAAAAAAAAAAAAAAAACTTGGGTCTGCAGGGGGTAGGATTTAAGGCCTTGACGTATCGTCTGGTTGCGTACCATTGTGGTAAAGTGGGATGGTATAAATATTTATAGGGGACTTAGTGTACTGAGGAGCCGCGGTAGCATAGTGGTTAGTGCACTGGCTTCCTAACGCAGTGGTCTATGGTTCGATCCCCAGATGAGGCGGAAAAATTTTTAGGCCACAAACGGCTCCTGGGTCGACCCAGCCCCAAATGGGTACCAGAGCTACTCTGGGAAGGTTAAGGCGGCCGGCGGGATGCCGACCACATCACCCCTCGTGTGCCGACGGTCAAGATAATATGGGCCTAACACCATATTCCCAATATGCCTCAATGGGCGTGTAACGGGTTCCTTTTTTTTTTTAGTGTACTGCCTGAGGTCAGCTGTGAAGGTATCTGCCTCTAATAAGTAATAATATTACAGATGACCTTACTTTGCTACCACATTTATACCTCAGTCAGGCTTATTCTGGAATATTGTAATGACTACGTTGAATGTCTAGGGTTATGATAATGGTGAAGTGTAAGTCACAACAACAGACAGATAAACAATTTAATTTAATCCACAATACTTTACAACACTGTGACACTCACACACATAGAACACTCTATAAGACTATCTTAATAAGTCAAGTTTAACTTTTAAAAATATGTATTAATTCCTGTCAGTAATAGATATCCTGATTCAACTACAATCAAATGTAATTACAAGTTGTATGTACACAATTTATAGATATGATCTTTGTATTGACATATATTATTATTGCAATATGTGTGTAAGTTGTGCGGTGGTACTATTAGGTAATACTGGCTTGTCAAGCTAAGTTGTTGTTTGTCATCATGACTTCAAGTGTTTGTTTCTGGTGGAAATAATATTGGTAAGGTTCACAGTTTCTTTTGATTTGAAACAAATAAATGTCCCTCTTGAATTAAGGTAAAGTCACTGTTAGAGGGGGGTTATACACAAGATTGAGCTGCTCTGGCCACACACTCTTAACTTCTGTGTGAGCGGCAGGAAACAGTCTCCACTGCTCGCTTGCTTCACCGTGTTCTTGAGAAACAACCCTGGTGGATATCTGGACCAAGGAGTATGCTACCAGCCTCTGGATTCAGCAAAACTCAGACCAAGGGCTGCTTCAATACGTTAGGACCACGGTCCCTGAAACAAGAAGGTCGTACCTCCTACTTCAGAACTAATTTATAATCTATTTCCACACTGAAGCACAATACATAATAAACACAGAGTTCAGCGCGGTAGGCCAACTGTTAGCTTCTCATGTAACACATTCACCAGTATTCCTCTCCCTGATGGTTACAACGCCTCTGCAATTTCAGCATTATTTCCTTATATTCAATAAGATAGGTGTCATAGTACTATTTGGCAATCCCATATAGGCCTATGCAGTTATACTCCTCTCCGACAAGTTTTGTTCCTGGTGGAGCAATATCTAGGCTTTTCCTCATGGTTGCTACTGAACTACTCACAGACAGACATAATTTATCAATTCACATTCAATTTTTCATCTAAAAGATATCAAATATGTCAAGCTTACCACAATTCATGGAAATAATAAACAAATACGTTGACTGGCGATGAATTATGGCACAATTCCGATCTGCCTCTGTCCCAGGCTTTTATTTAGAAAAATATGAGCTGGATCTCAACGCACTTGCTTCTCAGTAAGTTTATTTTCAAAATGTGGCACTGAACAGACGCTCCTAATTGACTATATCAAATGGTCTATCCAATGGGACCATGTTTACAAAAGCATTTGAAAAAAAGTACCCTTCCTACCGTTTCCCGTAACAACCAAAAATAGTATTTGCAATCGACTAATCATGTTTAGCCTTACATATTATTCTAGCCAATCAAATCGGATTTAACTTGTTGGCCTATTTCCCGTAAAATAGTGGTTTTAAAACATGCCACTGAGCAATTATGATCTGGTGGTGTCAGACAGCACCCCTATAATATTTTGGCTATAATTTGTTAATTATTAGACTATTTGCTTAACACCTAACATATTCTTTGTCAGCAAGTCTAAGGCACCCAAATATATAAGTTTTAATGGAGCTAAGTGGCTGCGTTCAAAATATGTATTTTCTTCTAGGATAGTCGTGCTGTTACCACCTCCTCACTTCCAAACTATGGGGTGTCTTCTGTACTGTCAGACTAATGTCAGGATTTTAGACATAAAACAGTAGAATGTCATGTTTCCTAATAAGCATTAAACATGTTTTTTTTTAAAACCTAACCTCGTATTGGTAGTGTTTTTGTCACTGTTTATTTGAAAAAGTTAGTGCTTCATGCCTTTCGCGTTGGGGGTGGCATTAATTTATATCGCGAGACGGCGTGTTAGTATTGAATGCGTTCCTCCTTCTCTCTCTCTCTCTCTTCTAAGGCCGTCTGTCTTTTAGTTACGCAGTGTATAAAATGAAATTAATGCTAGTATTTTATCTAGGTCATTAAGCAGTGTGCGTATCTCAAGGTTTTCTAAGAAACACAGTACCGGTTTTATTTTTTTGAAACGCGTGTATGCTGCTGTAGGCTTTACTATCAAACGTGAAAGCGTTACACTATGCAGACGAAGTAGAAAAAGGGGATTTTTGTACGCCATTGTGACAGCACTGGTCTTTTACCATTCTTCTTTCCTTTTATTGAATTAATTCGTTAGGCTTTACCTTTACTTTTTAATTTAGATATGTGGATTTAGAATGTTTCACGACAACCATGTCTCTTCTTGTTACTTCAACCACCTTCCTCAGATACCTCATTTCTGAGGTTTGGATCTGGCTTTTATGGGTTGTAGTCATTGCCCATGACTCGCATCCATATGTCAAGACTGGGACATAGGTGGAGCGGTATACAGCCATCTCCGTTTTCTTACCAACCTCTCTCTTGCTGAGGAATCCTCGATTTATGGCCTGAAAAAGTCTCCCAGCTGCTGCTTTTCGAGTGGCCAACTCTTCTTTGATACCTCCCTTTCGGTCTATAATAGCTCCGAGGTATTTAAAGTGGTCGACCTGCTCCAGGACATGTTCTCCCAGCTTAATCTGATGTCTTCTTTCTTCTCGTGATATCACCATGGATTTTGTTTTAGAGCTGCTTATGACCACCCCTCTCTTCTCCAGCTCTTCCTTCCAGACTTGCAAATAACACTCAAGAAAATAAAACAATAAACAAAAAAATACGTACTATGTGCAGACATGCACATAAACAGTGGATATATACAAAATGGAAGGAAACAGAAAAATGGATGCTAAACACATGCCAACGGACATGTATAAAGAAATACGGCAAATATAAAATAAGGCAAGGCTTGCCAAGGAGGAGGCTGTATCAAGAATACAAATGGTGTAATCTTACTAGATGAGAAGGACACATCAAGAGATGGGCATCACATGTAAAAGAACTATTCGAGGACAACAGAGGCAATAAACCATCACCAGATTGAAATGAAGGCCCAAACATTCTCAGACCAGAAGGAGAGAAATCAATAAATGTGCTTTAAAAAAAAAAGGAAAATCAGTAAGCACATGCAGCATAAGAATAGAAATGATAGAATCCATAGACAGCTTCGGCACAGATACAACCACGGATCTATACAACGATATATACAATACAGGATACATATGACATGACCTGAAGACGTAAGACTTAATATCGTTGCCCAAAAAACCTAATGCAACTGAATAAAAATCTATAACTAAACACCAGATGAGCGTTCAATTGACAGAGTTGTTATATTGCTGGTTTCTCCCGTTCGATACACAGTATCGACACGCTCCAGAATACTCAGCTGTAAATGGATACCTGACTTTCCTCTTGAGTTAGGGACTGGAAAGGCAGCGATGATGTGAACTTGTCACCTCACCTCTCGAAGCTGGACCTAGTATAGTAAATGAAAAAGTCTCTAACACTTCACTCCTTTAGAACAGTATCTGCAACGTGACTACCTTTACCTTAACACTAGATGAAAAATGCAGTCCAGCAATAAATTGTCCCGAAGATTTTTATTTACTACATATCGAATTTCGCGAGTACCGGGGATTAAAATTAATGATCTCTGATAAGAATGTGACCCGGTGACCGAAAGGTCGCTCGCTAGAAAGCTAGACCCTCATCTGGGGCACGCCTGTGTCCGATTGGGCTACAACAAACTATCCTTTGTACTGCTGACGACATTATTTTCTACAGGTTTAGCCAACTGTTTTCGTAAACGATCAACGTGTCGTGAGAAATTCTAATCCACATATATAAATTAAAACGTAAATGTAAAGCCTAACAAATAAATTTAATAAAAGGAAAGAAGAATGGTAAAGAACAGTGCTGTCACAATGACTGTACTCGAAATCCCCCTTGTTTTCTCCTGCGTCTGCAAATTGTAACGTTTCGCGTTGATAGTAAAGGCCTTCGGCAACATACACGCGTTTCCCCAACACAATAAAATGTGTACTCCAATTCTAAGAAAAACCTTGAGATACGCAAGATGACCTAGATTTAAAATTCCATTCATGTCTTTTTATACACTACGTTACCTAAAACGAAAGACAGATGGACTAAAGATAGAAAGAAGGGAGGGCTGAAAGCGGGGACGCAGGAAATACTACCACAGTCGCGCGATACACAATTACTACCATCACGCGTGTAAGGCCACAAGCACTAGCTTTTTTTTTTTCTTTCAAATCGACAGTGAAAAAAAAACACTACTACTACAAGAATCAGGTTTAAAAACATGAAAAATGCTTATTAGGAAATATGAAATTCTACTGATTTACATCTAAGCTCCTGACTTTAGTATGACATAACAGTGGAAAAGGCAGGACAGGTGGCGGTTCTAAACAACGAAAAGGAATAAAGAACAAATATACGACTATCTTTGGAAAACACATATTTTGAACGCCGCCATGTAGCTCACTTTAACTTATATATTATTGTACGGCCGGACTTGCTAACCAAGAATATGTTATGTGTTACGCCTTTAGTCTGTTAATAAAATAGTTATGGCCAAAATACAATAGTAGGGGTGCCTGACAGCATGAAATCATTTCTGCTCATAACATTTTTTTATAACGTGTTTGAAAAACATTACGTTACGGAAATAGCCTACCATGTTAACTCCTATTTGATTGGCGGGAATGAGATGTAAGACTAAACACGATTAGTTGGACTGCAAATACTAGTTTAGTTGTTAGGGGAAACGTGAGAAGGGTAATATTTTTTGAAAAGTAGGTAAACATGGCATGATTGGTTAGAGCTACCAATATACTCAATTCAGGGCGTCTGTTCCGAGCCACATCTTGTAATAAACCTACTAAGAAACAGTGCGTTGAGCACCAGTGCATATTTTTTATAAATAAAAGCCTGGGACAGAGGCAGATCGGAAGTTGTGCCCATTCATTGCCAGTCAACGAAACTGTTTATTTTTCCATGAATTGTGGTAAGCTTGAAATATTTGATATCTTTTAATGAAAATTGAATGTAAATTGATAATTTATGTCTGTATATATGTGTGGTTCAGTAGCGAACATGAGGTAAAACCTCTATAGTGCTCCAGCCTGAACAGAAGGTGTCGGAGGAAAGTAAAACTACATGGAATTGCCAAGCAGTACACTGACACCTATATTATTGACTAGAAAGACATAATGCTGGAATTGCAGAGGCGTGGTGATCATTAGGGAGGAATATACTGGTGTAAATTATTTCAGATGAAGCTGACAGTTGGCCTACCGCTCTGAACTCAGTGTTTGTTATGTATTGTGCTCAGTGTAGAAATAGAGTATAAATTAGTTCTGAAGTAGGAGGTACAACCTTCTTGTTTCAGGGACTGTGGTCCTAAAGCTATTGAGCAGTACCTGGTCAGAGCTTTGCTGAATCCAGAGGCGGACAGCATACTCCTTGGTCCATATAGCAAACAGTGAGGTGTCTCCAGAACACAGGGGAGCAATCGAGCAGAGGAGTCTTTTCCTGCCGCCATCACGAAAGTTAAGCCTATGTGGCCAGCGGAGCTCAACATTATGTATACCCCTTAAACTGACATTGTATTAAAATAAGAGGGGAAATTAATTGTTTTAATGAACGGAACTGAGAACATCTCCAATACTAGTTCCAACAGAAATAAACACTTGAAGTCATGAAGACAAATAACAACATAGCTTGAAAAAAACAACACCAGTATTACCTCATATTACTACTACACAACTGACACACATAGGATAAGATTAATAAAATATGTCACTACAAGATTCATATTGATAAATTCTGTACATATAACTTGTAATTAAAATTGATTGTGAATTCCTGGTTCACTTTGTATTTGAATCAGGACTCATATATATTAATGAAAAGTACTTAATACATATTGATATTTGAAAATTTACCAGTGACTCGTTTAAGATAGTCTCATAGAATGTTTCATGTGTGTGAGTGTCACAGTGTTGTCAAGTGTGGTGGAATAAATTAAATTGTTTATCTGTCTGTTGTTGTTGTGACTTACACTTCATCATATACATACCCTAGACATATAACGTAGTCATCACAATATTCCAGAATAATTCTGACTGAGGTATAAATATGTGGCAGCAAGTAAGGTTATCTGTAAAACACTACACCTATTAGATACAGATACCTTCACAGCTGATCTCAGTCAGTACACTAAGTCCCCTATAGATATTTATAAAATCCCACTTTACCACATATATTGGGGTCCGGTCCGGGATATTGAACTTTCTCCTGTTATATATATTGGGAATTATAAGAATTCAAAGGTATCCCTGGGTGGAATTAAATAAGGTTGAGCTCTCAGTGCCTGTGGTGTCATTAAATAAATAATTATAGATTATATTGTTTAGTTAGATATTATTTACATTTACCTGTTAGAAAATGGCGGACCTGGCCAAATTTCGATCTGCTGCTGTACAGACTGCAAAAGAGTTAGGAATGGACGGGCAAATTATGATTTCTTATGTCACTGCTGAATGTGACAAATATATTGAACGGGAAGAAAGAAGATTAGAAAAAGAGGCCGAAAGAAAGTTAGAGGCTGAAAAGGAAATTAAGAGGTTGCAGATTGAGGCTGACAAAGAGGCTAAAGCATTGGAGGCAGAAAGAGAAGAGAAGAGATTAGCTGCAGAAAGAGAAGACAAAAGATTGGCTGCAGAAAGGGAAGACAAGCGATTAGCTGCAGAAAGGGAAGCAGAAGATAGGAGATTACAAAGGGAACATGAGTTACGACTAAGGGAGTTTGAGTTTCAAGGCCATGCTCCTGAAAATGGTGCCAGTCCCTTTACCTCTGATGCCACTGCTAGCCAGGGAGCCTCAACCTCAGCTATGAACTTTCATTTAGATCATTTTGTTGAGAAAGACGATGATATTGAGAGCTATCTTAATAGATATGAACTATTAGCTACCACATATGGGTTAGAAAGAGAAAGGTGGAGCTTAAAGTTATCTCAAGGACTTCGTGGGGCAGCTTATGAAGTTTTTGCTAAAATGAGCAGAGGTGATCAGGAAAATTATGACATGCTAAAGCAGGCTCTTTTGTTAAGGTATGAAAAGAACGCAGAATTTTATAGGAAAAAATTTAGGAATGCTAAACTACTGTCAGGTGAAACCTATCACCAGTTCTCTGCACGAATAGAGACATACTTGGAGAAATGGACTTCTCTGGGGAAAACCCAAGATCTTAAGGAAATGATCCTTATAGAACAATTAAGAGAGTCCATGGCTCCAGACCTGAGAAAGTTTCTCATGGAACAAGGTGCAGAGAGGCTGGGTGAGTTGCTAAATGTTGCTGAAAGGTATCAAGCAGCTCAAGCAGAGGTAACAGGTAATAAAAAGAAACAGGTGGATAATTTTAGGGCACCACAGAACTTTAATAAATTTGATCCTAGGGATCAAAACAAAGGTAAGCACCAGTTTGATAGGCCACGGTATGACAATAAAAATAAAACCCCACAATTCGATGAAAGGAAATATGATGAAAGAAAATCTTTCAACCAAGGAAAAAGGTGGTGTAAAAATTGTAAGATGAACAATCATGACACTGACCATTGTAGAAGGAAACCTCCTCATTGTGCTGCTATGACATCTGGGAAAAAGGAAAAAAAAGGTCAAACCTGCAGAACTACAGGAACCATACCATCCCCCAGTGTGTGAAGATGTCATCTGTAATGGTGTCACTATAAGGTGTTTATATGATACCGGTTTAGATTACGATTCCGTTGTGAGTTCTCACCTGGTGCAGGCCGATCAATACACCACAGAAACAGTGGAGATTCAAACTGCAACCAAGGATGTAGCTACCATGACACTTCCCGTCGCCCGGATAAAGGTGAAAACGCGATATGTGGAAGGAATCATAAAAGCAGCAGTGATAAATGAGCCAATCTACCCTCTGATATTGGGGTGTAGATATGTCTTCTTGGGGAATCCCAAGAGACCTGTGATATTGGCGACAGTGCAGACCAGATCACAGTCTAAAAAGGAGGAGGATAATCCCATAAATACTCATCCAGATGAGATGAGGAAGGCACAGGCGGAGGACAAAACACTCAAGCCGTGTTTCAAGAAGTTGCCCAAATCACACACACCTCCAGGCAAGGGAGAATTTTATATGAAGAACAAACTGATTTATAGGAAGGCTGGATCTGAATCCAATGGTCACGGACAGCTGGTCCTTCCCACTTCATATAGGACTAAAGTGTTGGAACTAGGGCATGCGATTCCCTTCAGTGGTCATATGGGGATCAGCGCAACAGGACAGCGTATAGCTTGTCACTATTTCTGGCCAGGGATAACTGAAGATATCAAACGATATGTAAAATCCTGTCCAGAGTGCCAACGAGTAGCACCTAAACATTGGACTGCACCAGCAACTCTGGGGGAAATGCCCATAGTGGGAACACCCTTTGAGAGAGTTGCCGTGGATCTTGTGGGACCTCTCACCCGAACCAAGAGAAGGAACAGCTACATTCTGACTCTGGTGGACACTTGTTCTATGTGGGGAGAGGCGGTAGCCCTGTCATCGATTGATTCTAAACATGTGGCAGAGGCATTACTCACAATTTTCACAAGGTTAGGCTTTCCCAATCAAATCTTGACTGATAATGGCTCTCAGTTCAAGGGGAAACTAACTGAAGAAGTTTTCAGGATCTTCCAGGCCAAACACTTCCATTGTAGTGTGTACCATCCCCAAGGGAACGGCCAAGTGGAAAGATTTAATGGCACGTTGATGTCGATCCTGAGAAAGTTGGCACACGAAAAACCAGATACATGGGACCAGTACCTGCCCGCCGCCCTCTTTGCTTATCGGGAGGTACCCCATAGTTCAACCGGTATGGCCCCGGCAACATTATTGTTTGGAAGGCCAATAAAAGGTCCACTCGAAGCTCTGTTAAGAACGTGGACGGACGAAAAGGCAGAGGAAAATATTACATCCTCATACCAATATGTGAATGAGCTGACCACTCGTTTAAAAACTGGCTGGAAACTTGCCAATGAAAATTTGAAACAAGCCAGGAAGAAACATGCTGCCTATTATAACAGGAAGGCGAAAGACAGAGATTTGGCTGTGGGAGAGAAGGTACTGCTTCTTCTCCCCGGGAGTCAGAATAAGTTACAAATTGGATGGCAAGGTCCATATACAGTTCTAGAGAAGGTGTCTAGAACAAATTATAAGATAGATAAGAAGGGGAAAGAAAAAAATCTATCATGTGAATCTCCTGAAGAAATATTTGGAAAGAGAACATCAGGAAGAGACACACTTGTTGACCTTGTCTATCGCCATGGAGATGAAAAAGGAACCACTTTCATCATTTGAATATCCATTACACCCCTGTGAGACAGCAGCACAGGTGAAAATCAGTACCCATTTAACGAAAACTCAGAAAGAGAGAGTGCAACAGGTTCTAGATACTCATACAGAGGTGTTAACCGACCGACCTGGGCATACAAACTTATTGGAATATGATATGAAACTGATAGACCCCACACCTGTCTGTATGAAACCATATTCGATTCCTTTTGCTAAGGAGAAAGCTTTGAAGGAAGAGATAGACTATTTGTTGAAGGAAGGAATTATTTCACACAGTGAATCTTCGTATAGTTCCGGTGTTGTACTCTTAAGGAAGCCCTCTGGAGAACATAGACTCTGTATAGATTACAGGAGACTGAATGCTATTACAGAAGGACAGGTGGATCCATTGCCGGATACAAATCAGCTGTTTGCCAGACTAAATAAAGCTAAATATTTCTCAAAAGTGGATCTGAGTAAAGGATACTATCAGATTCCAGTAAAGCCTGAGGTTAGACCATACCTAGCTTTTAGTACCTCAGAAGGACACTATGAGTTTAATAGATTGCCATTTGGATTGAAGAATGCGCCTAGTGTCTTCTCTAGGATGATGAGAAAATTATTGGACCCTCTGAATAATCCATGTATCACAAATTTCATGGATGATATCCTTATAGCAACAGAAACATTTGAGGAACACATTGACTCTCTGAACATGCTGTTTAATCGACTTAGGGAAGCGAATTTAACAGCCCGACCAACCAAATGTTGCGTTGGATGTAAAGAATTGGAATTCTTGGGACACACAGTTTATCAGGGAAACATGACCCCTGACCCAAAGAATTTAGAGAAACTAAAGAAAGCCCCGAGACCACAAACCAAGAAAGACGTGAGATCCTTTGTCTCATTATGTGGTTTCTACCAAAAGTATATCAAAAACTTTAATTCCATATGTGCACCGTTAACTGATTTGACACGTAAGGGAAATCCAGATCGAATTACATGGACACCACAATGTGAAATGGCTTACCAGGAATTGAAGGAAAAGCTCACAAGCAAACCTATTTTGAAATTACCTGACTTAAGTCAAGAATTCATTGTAAGGACGGATGCCAGTAATATTGGGTTAGGTGCAACTCTGCTACAGAGATCAGATGCATTGGATGGGGAATTAAGCCCAGTGGCATATGCTAGCAGAAAGTTGAATAAAGCTGAAACCAACTACTCAACTAGCGAAAAAGAATGTCTTGCAGTAATATGGGCGATAAAGAAATTCAATATTTATCTGTATGGGAAGGCATTTAAGTTGCAAACGGATCACAAACCTTTGTCGTTTCTAGCACAGGCTAGGCATGAGAACTCGAGATTACTCCGTTGGTCTTTATTGATGCAGCCATTTGAGCTTAGCATAGAGTATATAAGTGGAAAAACAAATCTGGGAGCGGATTTTTTAAGCCGCCATCCGTGTGATGAGAATCACCCTAAACCCCAGGAAAAATAATAAATTTCTCTATGTGTATATAGAATTATAGACTGACATATAACGTCTGTTTTAAGTGGGGAGGATTTGTCGTGAGAAATTCTAATCCACATATATAAATTAAAACGTAAATGTAAAGCCTAACAAATAAATTTAATAAAAGGAAAGAAGAATGGTAAAGAACAGTGCTGTCACAATGACTGTACTCGAAATCCCCCTTGTTTTCTCCTGCGTCTGCAAATTGTAACGTTTCGCGTTGATAGTAAAGGCCTTCGGCAACATACACGCGTTTCCCCAACACAATAAAATGTGTACTCCAATTCTAAGAAAAACCTTGAGATACGCAAGATGACCTAGATTTAAAATTCCATTCATGTCTTTTTATACACTACGTTACCTAAAACGAAAGACAGATGGACTAAAGATAGAAAGAAGGGAGGGCTGAAAGCGGGGACGCAGGAAATACTACCACAGTCGCGCGATACACAATTACTACCATCACGCGTGTAAGGCCACAAGCACTAGCTTTTTTTTTTTTTCAAATCGACAGTGAAAAAAAAAAACACTACTACTACAAGAATCAGGTTTAAAAACATGAAAAATGCTTATTAGGAAATATGAAATTCTACTGATTTACATCTAAGCTCCTGACTTTAGTATGACATAACAGTGGAAAAGGCAGGACAGGTGGCGGTTCTAAACAACGAAAAGGAATAAAGAACAAATATACGACTATCTTTGGAAAACACATATTTTGAACGCCGCCATGTAGCTCACTTTAACTTATATATTATTGTACGGCCGGACTTGCTAACCAAGAATATGTTATGTGTTACGCCTTTAGTCTGTTAATAAAATAGTTATGGCCAAAATACAATAGTGGGGTGCCTGACAGCATGAAATCATTTCTGCTCATAAAATTTTTTAATAACGTGTTTGAAAAACATTACGTTACGGAAATAGCCTACCATGTTAACTCCTATTTGATTGGCGGGAATGAGATGTAAGACTAAACACGATTAGTTGGACTGCAAATACTAGTTTAGTTGTTAGGGGAAACGTGAGAAGGGTAATATTTTTTGAAAAGTAGGTAAACATGGCATGATTGGTTAGAGCTACCAATATACTCAATTCAGGGCGTCTGTTCCGAGCCACATCTTGTAATAAACCTACTAAGAAACAGTGCGTTGAGCACCAGTGCATATTTTTTATAAATAAAAGCCTGGGACAGAGGCAGATCGGAAGTTGTGCCCATTCATTGCCAGTCAACGAAACTGTTTATTTTTCCATGAATTGTGGTAAGCTTGAAATATTTGATATCTTTTAATGAAAATTGAATGTAAATTGATAATTTATGTCTGTATATATGTGTGGTTCAGTAGCGAACATGAGGTAAAACCTCTATAGTGCTCCAGCCTGAACAGAAGGTGTCGGAGGAAAGTAAAAACTACATGGAATTGCCAAGCAGTACACTGACACCTATATTATTGACTAGAAAGACATAATGCTGGAATTGCAGAGGCGTAGTGATCATTAGGGAGGAATATACTGGTGTAAATTATTTCAGATGAAGCTGACAGTTGGCCTACCGCTCTGAACTCAGTGTTTGTTATGTATTGTGCTCAGTGTAGAAATAGAGTATAAATTAGTTCTGAAGTAGGAGGTACAACCTTCTTGTTTCAGGGACTGTGGTCCTAAAGCTATTGAGCAGTACCTGGTCAGAGCTTTGCTGAATCCAGAGGCGGACAGCATACTCCTTGGTCCATATAGCAAACAGTGAGGTGTCTCCAGAACACAGGGGAGCAATCGAGCAGAGGAGTCTTTTCCTGCCGCCATCACGAAAGTTAAGCCTATGTGGCCAGCGGAGCTCAACATTATGTATACCCCCTTAAACTGACATTGTATTAAAATAAGAGGGGAAATTAATTGTTTTAATGAACGGAACTGAGAACATCTCCAATACTAGTTCCAACAGAAATAAACACTTGAAGTCATGAAGACAAATAACAACATAGCTTGAAAAAAACAACACCAGTATTACCTCATATTACTACTACACAACTGACACACATAGGATAAGATTAATAAAATATGTCACTACAAGATTCATATTGATAAATTCTGTACATATAACTTGTAATTAAAATTGATTGTGAATTCCTGGTTCACTTTGTATTTGAATCAGGACTCATATATATTAATGAAAAGTACTTAATACATATTGATATTTGAAAATTTACCAGTGACTCGTTTAAGATAGTCTCATAGAATGTTTCATGTGTGTGAGTGTCACAGTGTTGTCAAGTGTGGTGGAATAAATTAAATTGTTTATCTGTCTGTTGTTGTTGTGACTTACACTTCATCATATACATACCCTAGACATATAACGTAGTCATCACAATATTCCAGAATAATTCTGACTGAGGTATAAATATGTGGCAGCAAGTAAGGTTATCTGTAAAACACTACACCTATTAGATACAGATACCTTCACAGCTGATCTCAGTCAGTACACTAAGTCCCCTATAGATATTTATAAAATCCCACTTTACCACATATATTGGGGTCCGGTCCGGGATATTGAACTTTCTCCTGTTATATATATTGGGAATTATAAGAATTAAAAGGTATCCCTGGGTGGAATTAAATAAGGTTGAGCTCTCAGTGCCTGTGGTGTCATTAAATAAATAATTATAGATTATATTGTTTAGTTAGATATTATTTACATTTACCTGTTAGAAAATGGCGGACCTGGCCAAATTTCGATCTGCTGCTGTACAGACTGCAAAAGAGTTAGGAATGGACGGGCAAATTATGATTTCTTATGTCACTGCTGAATGTGACAAATATATTGAACGGGAAGAAAGAAGATTAGAAAAAGAGGCCGAAAGAAAGTTAGAGGCTGAAAAGGAAATTAAGAGGTTGCAGATTGAGGCTGACAAAGAGGCTAAAGCATTGGAGGCAGAAAGAGAAGAGAAGAGAAGAGATTAGCTGCAGAAAGAAGACAAAAGACAGAAAGGGAAGACAAGCGATTAGCTGCAGAAAGGGAAGCAGAAGATAGGAGATTACAAAGGGAACATGAGTTACGACTAAGGGAGTTTGAGTTTCAAGGCCATGCTCCTGAAAATGGTGCCAGTCCCTTTACCTCTGATGCCACTGCTAGCCAGGGAGCCTCAACCTCAGCTATGAACTTTCATTTAGATCATTTTGTTGAGAAAGACGATGATATTGAGAGCTATCTTAATAGATATGAACTATTAGCTACCACATATGGGTTAGAAAGAGAAAGGTGGAGCTTAAAGTTATCTCAAGGACTTCGTGGGGCAGCTTATGAAGTTTTTGCTAAAATGAGCAGAGGTGATCAGGAAAATTATGACATGCTAAAGCAGGCTCTTTTGTTAAGGTATGAAAAGAACGCAGAATTTTATAGGAAAAAATTTAGGAATGCTAAACTACTGTCAGGTGAAACCTATCACCAGTTCTCTGCACGAATAGAGACATACTTGGAGAAATGGACTTCTCTGGGGAAAACCCAAGATCTTAAGGAAATGATCCTTATAGAACAATTAAGAGAGTCCATGGCTCCAGACCTGAGAAAGTTTCTCATGGAACAAGGTGCAGAGAGGCTGGGTGAGTTGCTAAATGTTGCTGAAAGGTATCAAGCAGCTCAAGCAGAGGTAACAGGTAATAAAAAGAAACAGGTGGATAATTTTAGGGCACCACAGAACTTTAATAAATTTGATCCTAGGGATCAAAACAAAGGTAAGCACCAGTTTGATAGGCCACGGTATGACAATAAAAATAAAACCCCACAATTCGATGAAAGGAAATATGATGAAAGAAAATCTTTCAACCAAGGAAAAAGGTGGTGTAAAAATTGTAAGATGAACAATCATGACACTGACCATTGTAGAAGGAAACCTCCTCATTGTGCTGCTATGACATCTGGGAAAAAGGAAAAAAAGGTCAAACCTGCAGAACTACAGGAACCATACCATCCCCCAGTGTGTGAAGATGTCATCTGTAATGGTGTCACTATAAGGTGTTTATATGATACCGGTTTAGATTACGATTCCGTTGTGAGTTCTCACCTGGTGCAGGCCGATCAATACACCACAGAAACAGTGGAGATTCAAACTGCAACCAAGGATGTAGCTACCATGACACTTCCCGTCGCCCGGATAAAGGTGAAAACGCGATATGTGGAAGGAATCATAAAAGCAGCAGTGATAAATGAGCCAATCTACCCTCTGATATTGGGGTGTAGATATGTCTTCTTGGGGAATCCCAAGAGACCTGTGATATTGGCGACAGTGCAGACCAGATCACAGTCTAAAAAGGAGGAGGATAATCCCATAAATACTCATCCAGATGAGATGAGGAAGGCACAGGCGGAGGACAAAACACTCAAGCCGTGTTTCAAGAAGTTGCCCAAATCACACACACCTCCAGGCAAGGGAGAATTTTATATGAAGAACAAACTGATTTATAGGAAGGCTGGATCTGAATCCAATGGTCACGGACAGCTGGTCCTTCCCACTTCATATAGGACTAAAGTGTTGGAACTAGGGCATGCGATTCCCTTCAGTGGTCATATGGGGATCAGCGCAACAGGACAGCGTATAGCTTGTCACTATTTCTGGCCAGGGATAACTGAAGATATCAAACGATATGTAAAATCCTGTCCAGAGTGCCAACGAGTAGCACCTAAACATTGGACTGCACCAGCAACTCTGGGGGAAATGCCCATAGTGGGAACACCCTTTGAGAGAGTTGCCGTGGATCTTGTGGGACCTCTCACCCGAACCAAGAGAAGGAACAGCTACATTCTGACTCTGGTGGACACTTGTTCTATGTGGGGAGAGGCGGTAGCCCTGTCATCGATTGATTCTAAACATGTGGCAGAGGCATTAATCACAATTTTCACAAGGTTAGGCTTTCCCAATCAAATCTTGACTGATAATGGCTCTCAGTTCAAGGGGAAACTAACTGAAGAAGTTTTCAGGATCTTCCAGGCCAAACACTTCCATTGTAGTGTGTACCATCCCCAAGGGAACGGCCAAATGGAAAGATTTAATGGCACGTTGATGTCGATCCTGAGAAAGTTGGCACACGAAAAACCAGATACATGGGACCAGTACCTGCCCGCCGCCCTCTTTGCTTATCGGGAGGTACCCCATAGTTCAACCGGTATGGCCCCGGCAACATTATTGTTTGGAAGGCCAATAAAAGGTCCACTCGAAGCTCTGTTAAGAACGTGGACGGACGAAAAGGCAGAGGAAAATATTACATCCTCATACCAATATGTGAATGAGCTGACCACTCGTTTAAAAACTGGCTGGAAACTTGCCAATGAAAATTTGAAATAAGCCAGGAAGAAACATGCTGCCTATTATAACAGGAAGGCGAAAGACAGAGATTTGGCTGTGGGAGAGAAGGTACTGCTTCTTCTCCCCGGGAGTCAGAATAAGTTACAAATTGGATGGCAAGGTCCATATACAGTTCTAGAGAAGGTGTCTAGAACAAATTATAAGATAGATAAGAAGGGGAAAGAAAAAATCTATCATGTGAATCTCCTGAAGAAATATTTGGAAAGAGAACATCAGGAAGAGACACACTTGTTGACCTTGTCTATCGCCATGGAGATGAAAAAGGAACCACTTTCATCATTTGAATATCCATTACACCCCTGTGAGACAGCAGCACAGGTGAAAATCAGTACCCATTTAACGAAAACTCAGAAAGAGAGAGTGCAACAGGTTCTAGATACTCATACAGAGGTGTTAACCGACCGACCTGGGCATACAAACTTATTGGAATATGATATGAAACTGATAGACCCCACACCTGTCTGTATGAAACCATATTCGATTCCTTTTGCTAAGGAGAAAGCTTTGAAGGAAGAGATAGACTATTTGTTGAAGGAAGGAATTATTTCACACAGTGAATCTTCGTATAGTTCCGGTGTTGTACTCTTAATGAAGCCCTCTGGAGAACATAGACTCTGTATAGATTACAGGAGACTGAATGCTATTACAGAAGGACAGGTGGATCCATTGCCGGATACAAATCAGCTGTTTGCCAGACTAAATATTTCTCAAAAGTGGATCTGAGTAAAGGATACTATCAGATTCCAGTAAAGCCTGAGGTTAGACCATACCTAGCTTTTAGTACCTCAGAAGGACACTATGAGTTTAATAGATTGCCCTTTGGATTGAAGAATGCGCCTAGTGTCTTCTCTAGGATGATGAGAAAATTATTGGACCCTCTGAATAATCCATGTATCACAAATTTCATGGATGATATCCTTATAGCAACAGAAACATTTGAGGAACACATTGACTCTCTGAACATGCTGTTTAATCGACTTAGGGAAGCGAATTTAACAGCCCGACCAACCAAATGTTGCGTTGGATGTAAAGAATTGGAATTCTTGGGACACACAGTTTATCAGGGAAACATGACCCCTGACCCAAAGAATTTAGAGAAACTAAAGAAAGCCCCGAGACCACAAACCAAGAAAGACGTGAGATCCTTTGTCTCATTATGTGGTTTCTACCAAAAGTATATCAAAAACTTTAATTCCATATGTGCACCGTTAACTGATTTGACACGTAAGGGAAATCCAGATCGAATTACATGGACACCACAATGTGAAATGGCTTACCAGGAATTGAAGGAAAAGCTCACAAGCAAACCTATTTTGAAATTACCTGACTTAAGTCAAGAATTCATTGTAAGGACGGATGCCAGTAATATTGGGTTAGGTGCAACTCTGCTACAGAGATCAGATGCATTGGATGGGGAATTAAGCCCAGTGGCATATGCTAGCAGAAAGTTGAATAAAGCTGAAACCAACTACTCAACTAGCGAAAAAGAATGTCTTGCAGTAATATGGGCGATAAAGAAATTCAATATTTATCTGTATGGGAAGGCATTTAAGTTGCAAACGGATCACAAACCTTTGTCGTTTCTAGCACAGGCTAGGCATGAGAACTCGAGATTACTCCGTTGGTCTTTATTGATGCAGCCATTTGAGTTTAGCATAGAGTATATAAGTGGAAAAACAAATCTGGGAGCGGATTTTTTAAGCCGCCATCCGTGTGGTGAGAATCACCCTAAACCCCAGGAAAAATAATAAATTTCTCTATGTGTATATAGAATTATAGACTGACATATAACGTCTGTTTTAATTGGGGAGGATTTGTCGTGAGAAATTCTAATCCACATATATAAATTAAAACGTAAATGTAAAGCCTAACAAATAAATTTAATAAAAGGAAAGAAGAATGGTAAAGAACAGTGCTGTCACAATGACTGTACTCGAAATCCCCCTTGTTTTCTCCTGCGTCTGCAAATTGTAACGTTTCGCGTTGATAGTAAAGGCCTTCGGCAACATACACGCGTTTCCCCAACACAATAAAATGTGTACTCCAATTCTAAGAAAAACTTTGAGATACGCAAGATGACCTAGATTTAAAATTCCATTCATGTCTTTTTATACACTACGTTACCTAAAACGAAAGACAGATGGACTAAAGATAGAAAGAAGGGAGGGCTGAAAGCGGGGACGCAGGAAATACTACCACAGTCGCGCGATACACAATTACTACCATCACGCGTGTAAGGCCACAAGCACTAGCTTTTTTTTTCAAATCGACAGTGAAAAAAAAAAAAACACTACTACTACAAGAATCAGGTTTAAAAACATGAAAAATGCTTATTAGGAAATATGAAATTCTACTGATTTACATCTAAGCTCCTGACTTTAGTATGACATAACAGTGGAAAAGGCAGGACAGGTGGCGGTTCTAAACAACGAAAAGGAATAAAGAACAAATATACGACTATCTTTGGAAAACACATATTTTGAACGCCGCCATGTAGCTCACTTTAACTTATATATTATTGTACGGCCGGACTTGCTAACCAAGAATATGTTATGTGTTACGCCTTTAGTCTGTTAATAAAATAGTTATGGCCAAAATACAATAGTAGGGGTGCCTGACAGCATGAAATCATTTCTGCTCATAACATTTTTTTATAACGTGTTTGAAAAACATTACGTTACGGAAATAGCCTACCATGTTAACTCCTATTTGATTGGCGGGAATGAGATGTAAGACTAAACACGATTAGTTGGACTGCAAATACTAGTTTAGTTATTAGGGGAAACGTGAGAAGGGTAATATTTTTTGAAAAGTAGGTAAACATGGCATGATTGGTTAGAGCTACCAATATACTCAATTCAGGGCGTCTGTTCCGAGCCACATCTTGTAATAAACCTACTAAGAAATAGTGCGTTGAGCACCAGTGCATATTTTTTATAAATAAAAGCCTGGGACAGAGGCAGATCGGAAGTTGTGCCCATTCATTGCCAGTCAACGAAACTGTTTATTTTTCCATGAATTGTGGTAAGCTTGAAATATTTGATATCTTTTAATGAAAATTGAATGTAAATTGATAATTTATGTCTGTATATATGTGTGGTTCAGTAGCGAACATGAGGTAAAACCTCTATAGTGCTCCAGCCTGAACAGAAGGTGTCGGAGGAAAGTAAAACTACATGGAATTGCCAAGCAGTACACTGACACCTATATTATTGACTAGAAAGACATAATGCTGGAATTGCAGAGGCGTGGTGATCATTAGGGAGGAATATACTGGTGTAAATTATTTCACATGAAGCTGACAGTTGGCCTACCGCTCTGAACTCAGTGTTTGTTATGTATTGTGCTCAGTGTAGAAATAGAGTATAAATTAGTTCTGAAGTAGGAGATACAACCTTCTTGTTTCAGGGACTGTGGTCCTAAAGCTATTGAGCAGTACCTGGTCAGAGCTTTGCTGAATCCAGAGGCGGACAGCATACTCCTTGGTCCATATAGCAAACAGTGAGGTGTCTCCAGAACACAGGGGAGCAATCGAGCAGAGGAGTCTTTTCCTGCCGCCATCACGAAAGTTAAGCCTATGTGGCCAGCGGAGCTCAACATTATGTATACCCCCTTAAACTGACATTGTATTAAAATAAGAGGGGAAATTAATTGTTTTAATGAACGGAACTGAGAACATCTCCAATACTAGTTCCAACAGAAATAAACACTTGAAGTCATGAAGACAAATAACAACATAGCTTGAAAAAAACAACACCAGTATTACCTCATATTACTACTACACAACTGACACACATAGGATAAGATTAATAAAATATGTCACTACAAGATTCATATTGATAAATTCTGTACATATAACTTGTAATTAAAATTGATTGTGAATTCCTGGTTCACTTTGTATTTGAATCAGGACTCATATATATTAATGAAAAGTACTTAATACATATTGATATTTGAAAATTTACCAGTGACTCGTTTAAGATAGTCTCATAGAATGTTTCATGTGTGTGAGTGTCACAGTGTTGTCAAGTGTGGTGGAATAAATTAAATTGTTTATCTGTCTGTTGTTGTTGTGACTTACACTTCATCATATACATACCCTAGACATATAACGTAGTCATCACAATATTCCAGAATAATTCTGACTGAGGTATAAATATGTGGCAGCAAGTAAGGTTATCTGTAAAACACTACACCTATTAGATACAGATACCTTCACAGCTGATCTCAGTCAGTACACTAAGTCCCCTATAGATATTTATAAAATCCCACTTTACCACACAACGAAACATGAGTTTCCTGAATTTGTTTGGGATATTAGTTCGGGAATATTTTATTTGGTTTCAACATTTATATTAGCACATCGACTCTCGATGGCACCCAACTCCTGGCTGGCACCCGGTGCGGACCACTGTTCGATCGTACGTATAATACGTATTGTATTTTTGACGATAACATACGTATTATACGTGTATGGTAAAACTTCCACACGTTGAAATACGTCAAATGTTTCAAAACCTGAAAATGTATCTCCAGTTGAAACATGTTATGCTGCCCTACAGAAGCTAGACAGCTAAAACTAAAAGCAGGACCGAAGACGCAGCAAAAGTGATGAATGCAGTCAGGGCCCATAGCTTGACTGCTTGCGTCAGCGAACCAGAGCTGACCAAGACCCTACTCCACCTCCAAGTGGTGGTCCTGGAAACAGGCTGCATCACTGCAGTCTGGCTGAGAGAGTAGGGAGGGATCGACGAGGGAAGGCAAACCCGGTCCCAAAAAATGCCGTGCTGAAGTTGGATGTGTCGGCCGAAAGGCGCAAATATCACAGCTTCGCTGTAAACGTACACAACTCAACCAACGTTCTTTTCAGGACGAACGAGGAAGAAGAAGAAACTAAAAGCAATTTAATTTACTTATTTTTATTCGAATATGATAACAGAAGCAACAAGACCTCTCATTACAATAATGGGCATATAAACTTATCTGCTGTGAACATCGGCAAATTATGTGCCAGTGACGTAATTTCACGCTATAACGTATTATATGCGTATTTCATTTTTTACCATAAAATACGTATAACGGGTATTTTATTCTCGGACGGTCGAACATTTGTGCGGACCGCCCCCCCCCCCCCCTCCCCCCCCCCCCCCCCCACACCCCTTAGTGCGCCTCTGCCAACCGAAGTCCATAACAGATAATTTTGTAAGTGCATTTATACAGACTTACTGAGTTTGGATTGCGCGGCAGTCTGTTATTGGAAACTCAATAAAAAAAAAATAAAAAAAAGCAAACAGATGCAACTATTTCATTTAGAATGCGGAAATGGGAAGGAAAAGAAGCGATGACTTCGAAAAACTCAGTGACAAGTTTCCACAGTTTACTTACTTTTCTTATATAACCTGCTGACTTCTGTATACGTTGAAAGAGTTGTGCCTCGTTACAAGAAGATAAGCACCACAACGAACTCCGACAAAATATAAAATAACACCACACTCAAGTATCGGTAAATGAAACATGCACATAATAACAATAATAATTGCCCCTTCGGTCATAACTGACTATGGGAATGCGCCCCTGAGGTGACAGCCCCCAGCTGCTTATTTTCCTGGTGTCCATTTCGACGTCTTCTGCTGCTGTGAGAGCTTCTTTTCGCCCAGTCTGAGGTGGCGCTGTAGATAGCATTTCCACTTGGTGTGATCGACAGCTTCATCCAGAACCCTCATGTCTCTCTTGCACACACCTTTGGATCTCAGCTGCGGTCGCCAACTTGTTCTTTTGCCATCTGCCAGTTGTCCGTAGAAGATATCTTTCGCGATACGACCATCTACCATGCGGCAGACATGGCCAAGCCAGCGTAGTCTGTGCTGTCTAAGCAGTGTATACATGCTTTGAAGGCCAGCACGTGACAACACCTCGACATTTGTCACTTTCAGCATGAAACATGCACATATATGTGCTTATATATATTGTTATTGTTATGCAGAATTTACATCATTGCACTCCAGGCAAACCCATAGGTGCTCAGTCTACATCAGTATATGTCGAAGAGTGTGAATGCTAATTATTCCTCTTGCTCGCTGGTTGTAAATGTGGTGGGTTTAGATGTTATAAATGTTGGTGTTGTATTTAATTTGTAACTGAGTGAGGTCAAGCTGTGAAGGCCCCTGAGTCTAACAATTGATGGGGTGTGTTCTCAGGGTACCTTTCTACTACCACCCTAAGATCTCACTCAGAGTTATATTTTACACTTAGAATAAATGATGACTACGTCTAAATGTCTAGGGTAATGTAAGTGTGGTGTGATGGTAACCCAATACACAAACACACACACACACACACAGATATTAAATTCTATGATCAACTCAACTAACTCAGTGTTTTAAATTTTGTATTTAACAATTTTTTTACAATTTTATTTTGTCCTGAACCTAATATTATTTTGGTCAGGACTATCAAAATCAAATGAAATCAATTTATATATATATGCAATTCAATTAAACAAAAGGGGACAATCTGTCCAAGCACATAATTTAAAATCTAAGAATAAAGTTAATATATCTCTACTACTGTTTCACTGGTACTAGATGGCGGGTTGGGGTTTGTACATCATCCCCTGTCTTTATTCACAAATATTCTTTTCACTTTAGACACTTTATTGGGTGGAAATGGTTTTTATTTTATACAATTATATTATTATATGGTAGATAGTTGATGAATCGTTCCGTGCCAGGACTTATGCACTTATCTGGCACGTGAAGCTAGATGATAGTTGTCTTTCCGGGAAACGGCCACTGTCTCAATCTTCCTGGGGCAATCTTGGTAGAGAGCTTGTACCAAGACTACAGTTCCAGTGGTAGAGAGCTTGTACCACTACAGCAAACCCCACTTTCACACGGTTTATTATATTCAGGAAGCTGGCACTAGCATAGTGCCAGTAAAAAACCATGCAACATGAAGATTATGGTTTGTCTTAACATAATATCTAATCCACCAAATCCACAATTAATAATACATTCAAAATAAAAGAACAGGGTCAGATCTCTCTGACCAACCCAGCTCATCCAATCTAGATTGATGGAACAACTTGTACCAGTTTTCACCCTCCTCTCCTCTAATGGCTACAACACCTATGCCATTATCATTGATCTTTTTCCATAAAATAAGGTAGGTGATATGATCCCTGCTGACAACCTATGTAATCTTTTGGTTCTACACCTCTGGTAGTTTGTTAATATGGTGGAGCAACAAATAGGCCTTGCATAAGTCTGCTAGTGACTTATGTACTTACAGTCGTAAACTATCTTCATTACCCAAGTCCTACAACACAATTAATAATATAAATAATGTTAATAATTTCTGTCTTACCACAAATTCAATGAATAAACACAGGAACGATGACTTGGCACAGATTCAGCTTTGCTGCTGGAGAGACTATGAAATGTTATTTATTTAGTTTAGTTTTATTTAAAATTCACACTTCTAGTACATCGTCCTTCTCAAGGGACAGATTCTTAGACAAATGGCGTCCAGCCTTCAAAGTTTTCATTAATGTTAAATGCGTTGGCCAATGAGACCGTGCGACTATCAATTTTGAATCGAAATTAAAAAAAACAAAATTCCAAACAACTATGTGCTACTCTGCAAAATATATTTAGATTTGGGCTAACCAATAATACCTCTCCCTCTTCCTAACTCCACCCAATCAGATTACATGTACCCTCTTCTGCCTCATTTCAAACACGCGTTCAAAAAATGTTATGGATAAAATAAGCAAGGACGATCGTCCGTTCGTCAGTCTGTCCTAACATATATAGTATTATAGCAATATATGGGTTATTAATTGGACGATTTTGTAATTTAAAGGATATTATTGATCAGGAGACCATATTCCATTAATATATCTAAGTTTTATGACCCGATTCCTTTTAGTTTGTAATTCCATATTTTTCCTTTTAAATAAATATACACCATCTTTTTCTCCTCTCTCTATCGTTTTATTCAAACTAAAACGACAATGTCTGTGTTTCGTCAGAAAATACGCTACAATACAAAAAATGAGGGCTGTGTGAGTGTTTATATATTTCCACTGCGTGACTATAGGACGATACAAGTATTGGCCTTGCGTCGTATTTTCAAATCTGCCACTAGCAATATCGCGCGTACGTTACAATTTGTGATTCCAAACATCGCGTGCTGATGGTAGCATTCTGTCGCTCCTTTCCCCTCCTTTCGTGTCTCTCCTTCCGCCTAGAACAAAAATTACGCCTCGATTTGTTTCAAACATGTTACATTTATTTTCTCCACAGTAAGGCCTATTGAAAGCGATATATTTGCAGGCGGGGCGAAAAGCTAATCGCAACCCAATATTTGATTTCTACCTTATTTTGACTTTATACTCTATAATGTTTTATCTAATTTATCGATTGTATTGAGGATATCCCTACAGTAAACACGACGGATGCATCCTTTCAACCGTCCATCTCTACTAGCTTTACGTTTGATGCCAAATTCCAACAGTCTTAACCTTGATGATTCATCTATTGCAGTGTCATTCTCTAACAGGCGATCATTAATTGTCCTCAGTATATCTCCCTTATCCATATCCAGTGTCCCCACTATGGGTGCTCTTGATGCTAGTCTGTCAGCTCTTTCATTACCACATACCCCAGCATGACCAGGACAGTATATCCACACCAGCTCTTGTAGACTGGAAGCTTCTATGAATGTTTTCCATTCATGCCGCAACCAACCACTTTGAACCTTCCGAATCATGGACTGAGAGTCGGACACAGTGATAGCCTTTGTTAATCAAGTTTCAGTTATTCACCTTAAGGCTGCAGTAACAGCTTCGACCTCTATTCTCATGCTGGAAGTTGTTATCTTGTAAGCCCCGCTATGTTCGGCGACGATTCTGCCCTGTACCCGAGCAGAGAAGCCCCAACCGGATTTCTCACCACGGATCACCGATCCATCTGTATACACAATGGCATCACCATCCCCGCCTAGCTGGTCGGGAGGATAGTGTGATTCGCTTGTATAGCTAGGCGGTGTTGTCGTACGGAAGGTCCGGGGTTCAAATCCTGGGTAAGCCACTCACGTCTGTTGTTTTTCTGTTATCTAGTGTTCTACTTCTGTATTTCTTACGAGTGCCTGAAAACAAACCTTTATGTTTGTCTAATATTTATTTACTGTTTACAGGCCTCGGGTTTCCCTTCCTTATACATCACCATCCCCGGAATGATCATGTGTCAGTTGATTAATTTCCAGTTCTGCTATTCCATTCCCCCAATTTCTACACTCTTTCCCAAGGCTGATGATGACCCGCTGGTAGTTATTCCAGTTCTCATCTGACATACACCATTCTTCCCCCTTGAATACGATACTGTCAACTGTGGCCACCTGCTTGATAGTTGTCTCTGTGTGTGCCATCCATGACATCCCTCTCTTTATTCTCTTTATTCTTGCTCCAATGCAGAAGGTGCCGTTTGTCTTAATGTTGGGCACAGCATATCTGGATTTAATCGACAGCACTCCAAGCATGTATCTCATTGTTGTGGTGGATTTGATGTTATGAATTTGTTGTTAGGTATTAATATGTGAATAAATGAGATTAGCTATGAAGGTCCCTGAATTTACCCAATAGTATTGTGAACTTTTCAGGGTACCTTTCAGCTACCACCCCTTTTATCTCATTCAAAATGTATTTATATTATTATATTAAATGACTTCGTGTTGTGTCTAGGGTTATGAATGTAGAGTGTAATGTACAATAATCAACAAACATACAAACAAATAGTTTATTATTCACAACAGCACACAGTACTACCACAATAACATACAAACGACACTCTAAAAGGCTATCTTATTTAAGGCTGTGGTTGAATTTTGTGTAAATATGATTTTTACAATTTTATTATCCTGATTCTAATTTATTTGGAATCAGGATTGACAATTTAAAAGGGAAATCAAAATAATCATTTACATCAGTCAAATAGCACAATAGATCCTCTGTCCATACATAAAATATTTTTCTAATATACGTTTATAGTGTTCTCCTACTTTAAGGTAATACTGGTAGTACCACTAGGTTGTTGTTTGAAATAATACCCTTTTAGTAATGTTTGTTTCTATTTGTCACTTGTGGAACTATTAAATATTTGTCCCAGTTTTATTCACTGTCACTTTTTATATCATAACCCTCCACTCCCAAAGGAGCATAGGCCTTCAACAAACACATGCCAAGTCCTCCTGTCACGTGCCATCATCTCAAGTTCTTTCCATGTTCTCCTCATCATTTTCACCTCTGTTTCCAACTCTCTTCTCCATGTACTTCTTGGTCTTCCTCTGCCTCTCTTGCACTGGGGGTTCCAGAACAAGGACTGTCTTGTAATGCTATCAACAGGTTTCCTCAGTGTGTGTCCTATCCATCGCCATCGTCTTCTTCTCATTTCTTGTTCCACTGGCACTTGTCTAGTTCTTGTCATCAGTTCCACGTTGGTAACCTTGTCATACCATTTTAATCCCTCTATTCTACGCAAGCACCCATTTATGAAAGTCTGCAGCTTTTTGGTTGTTGTCTTTGTTGTTCTCCATGTCTCTGAGCCATACAATAGGACTGACTTCACATTTGAGTTGAAGATTCTTATTTTCGTGTTGGATCCTATTTCTCTTGATCTCCATATATTTCCCAATGCAATGAAAGCTCCTCTTGCTTTTGTATTCTTATTTTGATATCGCTGTCTGTCCCTCCAACTTTGTCTATATTACTGCCAAGATATGTGTATGATTCTACATCTTGTATTGGTGTTTCTTCAAGTTCAACCCTGTTATCATTACCTGCATTTATTCGCATTATTTTTGTCTTTTCCCTGTGTATTTTCAGACCCAATTGCTGTGACCTCTCATCGAGTGTTTTCAATTTGTCCTGCATCTGATTACGGCTATGGGACAGAAGAGCCAAGTCATCGGCAAAATCCAGATCATCCAACTGCTTAGTCAGAGTCCACTGGATTCCATTTCTGTTGTGAGTTGTCGATGATCTCATAACCCAATCTATTGCCAGCAAGAAAAGAAATGGAGACAAGAGGCATCCCTGTCGCACTCCTGTTCTTATCCCAAACGGTTCTGTAAGCTGTCCTTCGTGAAGAACTCTGCATGTCATGTCTTCATATGTTTTCTTTATTAAATTAATGATCTTCAGGGGAACTCCGTAATGCCTCAACAATTTCCAAAGTGATTCCCTGTCTACACTGTCAAATGCCTTTTCGTAGTCCACAAATCCGATGTATAGTGGTGAATTCCATTCCAGACTTTGTTCAACTATTATTCTCAAAGTGGCTATCTGGTCTGTACATGATCTGTTTTGTCGAAAACCTGCTTGTTCATCTCTCAGTTTCTTGTCTATGGACTCTTTTAATCTCTCAAGGATAATCCTGTTTAATACTTTTCCTGGCACTGATAGTAACATTATTCCTCTATAATTTGTGCACTCTTGTAAATTTCCCTTCTTAGGCAACTTAACCAGATATCCTTCCTTCCATTCTGCTGGTATCTCTTCCTTTTCCCAGACTTTACCAAGTAATTTATATAACATCTCTGTAGCCGTGTCGATATCTGCTTTGATGGCCTCTGCTGGAATGTCATCAGGTCCAGATGCTTTTCCATCTCTTAGAAGCTTTATGGCTTTCTTTATTTCTTCCTTCGTTGGTCTTTCACCGTTAATTTGTAGCTCTTCTTCTGCTGGCTGGATGTCCGGCGGGTTTTGTGGAGCTGGTCTATTGAGAAGGTCCCCAAAATATTCTGTCCACCTCTTCATTTGCTCTTGTATATTGCTGAGCAGTTTCCCATTCTTGTCTTTTATGAGGCAACTTGTTTGCTTGTATTTCCCTGTTAGCTTCTTTGTGCTGCTATACAGTTCTCTCATATTTCCTTTGGCTGCAGCATCTTCTGCCTCTCTTGCCAACTCCTCAATATACTTCCTCTTGTCTCTTTTGATACTTCGTTTTACTTCTTTGTTTGCTTCTGTGTACACTTCTTGAGCCTTGGCTTTGGAACTTCTGGTTTTGCTTGTGTTTAACTCTGCTTTCTTGTTTTTTCTGTCTTTTATCTTATTGATGGTTTCTGTTGTTATCCATGCTTTTTGTTGTCTTTCCCTTTTCCCCAGTATTTCTTCACATGTCTCCTTCCATACAGTTTTGACCTGCTGCCAATAGTCTTCTGTATTCTCTACATCTTCCAGCTGTTGGAGCACTTGGAATTTGTTGGATACTGTGACCGCAAATTTGTCTCTTGTTTCTTGATTTCTTAGCTGTCCTACATTATACTGTTGTCTATAATTTTGCATTGTTGCATATCTCTTGAGTTTCATTTTTACTTTGGCTATCAGAAGAAGGTGATCTGATGCCACATCTGCTCCTCTATATACCTTTACATCCTGCAATGATGATCTAAACTTCTTGTTTATGCATATATGATCAATCTGATTTTCTGTTCTATGGTCTGGTGATATCCATGTTGCCTTGTGTATTCTCTTATGTGGAAACATGCTTCCTCCTATAGCCAGTTGATTTGAAGCACAGAAGTTTGCGAATAGTTCTCCATTTTCATTCATTACTTCTAGCCCATGTTTTCCCATGACTTCTTCAAATCCGGTGTTGACTATACCTATCTTTGCATTCATGTCACCCATCAAAATTGTGATGTCTCTTCTTTTTACTTTATCGATAATTTCCTGTAGTTTAGTATAAAATGCTTCTTTCACAGACTCTTCTTTGTCATTAGTTGGTGCATAACATTGGATGACATTTACATGAATTTTCTTTTTAGCTGTTTTGAAAGTAGCTGTTATTATTCTGGGTCCAACAGCTTCCCATTCAATGAGTGCTTTCTGTGCTTCTTTAGATAACATAAGAGCAACCCCTTCACTGTGGTGTGAACTTTCGTCTTCATGTCCTGAGGACAGCACCAATTCACCTGTGATGAGTTTCTTCCTGTCTACCCCCTTCCACTTTGTTTCACACATTCCCAGAACCTCGATTTTGTATTCCCTCATTTCTGCTGCTACTTGTGCCACTTTCCCTTGTTCGTTTAATGTCCGAACATTCCAGGTGCCAAATCTGGAAGTTCTCCTAGAAGAAAGAAGGTTAGTCAGCAACACAGACTCCTTTCGGCTTTCTCTGTGTTGCATCATACGCCTCCCCACGAGAGGACCTTCCCCTGTCTTGGATGGCTGTGTTTTATTTTCTTTATTTGACTTGTCCATATTTGTTGGAGTTTTTTGTGGTTTAAATTTTTTACAGGATGGGGTAACCGGCCCCATGCCCAACCCTCCTTAGTCGCTTTCTACGACATGCTTGGCAGGGGACAGTGTTACTATTCTTTGCTCCCCTTTCGGGCCCCGGTAACACACGGGTGAACTTTTTATATTTCTTCTTTTAAAGTTCTGTAGTTGAGCTCTCAGGTGCCGAACGAGAACTTATCTTGGCAGTAGAATATAGGTTGAACCTTTCCTCTGCTCGCTTGACAATCTGTTCCCTGTTTGATAGGCAATGTCCACTAGCATGGGCTCGCAGTAAACAGGCAGAGTCCTGAATCAATCAGTTTTCAAGCGTTTGGTACCACATTAACGTCAGTACCCAGGACCTCTGAAATGTGAAGGTATGCACCCGTCTCAATATCTAGCATACACTAATAGTCCACAGTTAAGGACATGTACATTACAAACAAACAAAAAGGGTCATATCCTTATACAAACCTATGCCACCATTTTCTTTTGATGTGACAATGTACACCAGTATTCCTCTCCCCTAATAGTTACAACGCCACTGCAATTCCAGCTGTAATCTCTTCCATATAATAGGATAGGTGTTATGCTCCTTTATGACACTCATACATATTCTTGTAGTTTTACACCTCTCTGACAGTCTATCACATGGTGGATCAATCTTTAGGCTTTGCCTCATGTTCGCTATAGACCCACTCATGTCCAGACATATATTATTATTTCACGTTCAATTTTTATATAAAATACAGATTAATAAATGTCAATCTTACCACAATTTGTTCAATGAAATACACAGAGACGATGACTGACACAGTTTCGATCTGTTTTGTTGTCCAGGCTGCCCAGAAATTATATTTGAAGCACAGCCTGATCTCATCTATCGCTGGTGAAAATTTTCTAGTAATGGCGTCCCCCCCCTAACGCTTATTCTGACAATATCGATTCAGTTAGCCAATCACTCTTAATTTTACAAGGGTAAACAGTCTTTTCAAAAAATATCATTCAAACCTTTCCTACGTTACTAGGCTATTTATGTTTATTCAAAGGTCAGCCAATAATATTTCGTCTCACTTCAAATGCCACCCAATCGGATTCACTGTACTATCTGAGCCTATCTGTTACCTACTTTTTTCCCAAAAAAATATGCGATCCAATCTAAGCAGATATGACTTGACCTGACCGTATCTCTGATCTCTATGTATGGTTTTATCAATAGTTGATTAGTTAAGGGACTATTTATATAACTAACACCATATTCTTGGTCAGCAAGTCTTCAGGTACACGAATCTACGATTTTTAAGGGGCTATGTGGTTTGGTTCAAAATTCTATCTTTTTTTTTTTGTTAGTTGTTTGTTTTTAAACTACCTCTCGTTCACTCTTTTTCCATGTAATTTCAAGCGAAATACGAGAGCTTAGGTCATTCATAATAAGAGCTTAACAAGTTTCCATGACCGTAGTGTCCACAATTCTAACTTTTTCATCGTATTGGGGAAACCCCTAAGGCAAGGCTTGCCACTGTGCTACAGTTGGCTTTTAGTTTAAAATCAATGCGAAACGAATTAGCATTTCATCTATCCTTGCCCCTCCTCGTTCCACAATGCATTTTAGGCAAATATTTTCTTAGAACTAGGAAAAGTGGTTGTTTATGTCAAGGACGAATTTGAAAAATTTGGTACCGTTTTGTTTGGCTATTCGTTAGCAAATAATAATCTGAAGGCGTAGGCGACACCAACCGTTCTAGCAGAAACTTCTTTTGTACTTTCTTATCTTTGCCTTTATGCCCTATACTGTTATATATTAATTTAGATATTGTATTTAGAAATCACTACAATTGTCACAATGGGGGTCTCTCGCGTACAGCCCAAGACTATGCGCATCCCTTCATTCTGAATGCGTTCTAGTCGTTCACATTGTGTTACTGACAGTGTGAGTATTCCCAGTCCATACTTAATGACTGATATGACTAGCTGTTGATAAAGAAGAAATAGTAATCTCTGCTCCAGACGCGCCGCGGCCATTATTTTCAGGGCCGCTAGACCTCTCCTGCATTTCTGTGTGATGTGCTCAACATGGTACTTATACGAGAGCCCGCGATCAAATGTAACTCCAAGGTATTTCAGCTTTTCTTGCCTTTCAATTTTCTGTCCATTGAAAGTAATCTGGGAGGTCTGCTTTCACAATGGAGTTGTTCAAGGAGCACCACATCACGCAGGCCTTGTTGGGATTGACTTTGGAGCCAGTTTCCTCGCACCATTTAGACACTTCCTGTAGTGCCCCATGTATGCTATTAACCATTTCTTGTCGGTCAGAGCACACACACACACACACACAGACACACACAGACACACAGACACAGACACACACACACAGACACACACACACACACACACACATACGAGGGCTATTCCAAAATCAAACTCCGATTGGCTGGTAAAAATAATCAAAAATAGAGAAACAAATCTTATTACATACAAAACTTATATACCTAACTGCATTACATTTCCACATAGTCTACACCCAAATTCAGGTACTTGTCGTACCGTGGCACCAGCTTTTGCAATTCCTTGTCAAGGAACGGCGTCGCCAGGGTACCCAGCCAGTTGTTGACTCTATCCATGAGCTCCTCGTTGGTTTGGAAGCGCTGGGTAGCCAGCCAGACCTTCATCTTGCCGAAGAGATGGTAATCGCTTGGCGCCAAGTCCGGGCTGTAACGGGGGTGGTTGAAAATCTCCCAGTTGAACTGCTCGAGTAAAGCCTTTGTATGAGCTGCAGTGTGGGGCCGCGCATTGTCGTGCAGGAGAACGACGCCCTTGGTGAGCATTCCGCGCCTTTGGTTTTGGATCGACCTCCGAAGCTTCTTCAGCGTTTCACAATAAACTTCCGACGTTATCGTGGTCCCTGGTGCCATTAATTCCGTCAACAAAATTCCCTTGCGGTCCCAGACCAATGTAGCCATCATTTTCGATGCGAAAATGTTTGTTTGAATTTCTTGGGCTTGTTTGGAGAATGAGTGTGCATCCACAGTTTCGACTGTTCCTTCGTCTCTGCATTCACGAACTGAACATGTCTCGTCCCCAGTCACGATTATGTCAAGAAATTCGTCCCCCTCGTATTTATGGACGTTCACCAGAAACATGGGACATTTCAGGATTCACCTTTCGACAGCCAGTTATAAATAGGCGACGCAGAATTCTATATATAGATAAAATATGAGATCATAGACCAATCACTTACTGAAAAGATCAAACAAAACATAGAAGATAAGGAAGCCAAAATAGAGAAAAATATAAAATTTTATTATATTATATAATTTTACATATTACAATTATAAAATTATATTATTTATATTATGTAATTTAAAATTATAATATATATATAATATATAAATTTATTATTATATTTATAATATATTTATAAATATATATAAATATAATCTTATAAATATAGAAGAGTTGTTAAGAATAGACAGTCTTAGGGAACTGCATAATATTTAACACGAACAAATGTTAATATCTAGGGCTGGGAATGTGAAGATCTGATGCTGTTCTTACAATGCATATGACTTTTAACAGATGAAAGTCAATTAAATATCTGTTAAAGTCAGTTATATAACTGGAACCACCAGGCCTTTACACCCCTCCATTTTAATATTATTCTTGTTCAGAGTTTCTTCTTTATTTTGTTTGTTTGTTTTTTATTTATTTAACGTATAAGCAAATTGTGATTGTCCCTATTTACAATGATTTGACAAATGTGATGCCACTTTCTCATATCGGCAGTTGTTCATATTATTTGGAATTGAAAACAATATATATCCTAATTATAACCCATCAGAGGTTGATCGGGATATTTATCTTCATTAGTTAAAAAAAAAAAAAAAATCTGGTACTTGTGTCTTTATTCACCCACAGATTAAAATTGTTGAAATTTTGAAGCCAAACCGTACTTTTTCTTAAATTTTTTTTCTTAAATTCGCGCGAAAAATGTAACACTGTGTCTTCACGCGGCAAATCTCTCTCACAGTTCGCCAAGATCGTTAAAAATGTCGTCTTGGCTACTAGCACGATAACTGGTGCGCTCTCTCTTTCACTACGGCAATGTACTTGTGCGCTCTCTCTTTCTCTACGGCAATGCACTTGTGCGCTCTCTCTTCCTCTACGGCAATGTACTTGTGCGCTCTCTCTTTCTCCACGGCAATGCACTTGTGCGCTCTCTCTTTCTCTACGGCAATGTACTTGCGCGCTGTCTCTTTCTCTACGGAAATGTACTTGTGCGCTCTCACTTTCACTACGACAATTTATCCATCCGGTTGTGTGGCAGGACATCAAAGGGATTATTCGTCTGGTTGGGTGATGGTGGTGGTAAGAGTCTCTCTTCTGTGGATTGAAGTGACGTCGATTTGTAGCAATGTAATTTATATGGTCCTGTGTAGGGAATGAAACAGCTCGATCGTTCTGTGATCTACATCGATTCGAAGTGTATGGGATTTTGCGAAGGTTGCTTACTCTACATCTTTGCAACCTGGGTTGATCTTGTATAACTAGGTTTACAGTGTTCCTCGTGGGGCTACGTTTTTCCTTAGGAGACTGTGTATTCCGACAGGCTTCTATAATGATCTCTTGATCAACCATATCTGGGTATTTAAACTGATAATCGATTTCTGGTTGTCTTCGTGTTCGATATTTGCTGGTGTTCTGATAATATTCTGTGCCATCCGTGTATACCATTTCTCTTTTCGGTGCTTCCAGGTATCCTCCAGGCAATTGTTTAGCTTGTTTTGAACTCTCTGTCTTTCTCCATGGGGGTATTATGGTGTGTCGAAGCACTTGCACTGAACCTTGGGGGCGGCGGGGGGTGTATTATGTTGTCTGACGCGGGGACTGATGGGTATGGTTCTGCGAAGTGATGTTTTGTTTATGAAACCTCCTATCTCGATCAGTCTTACCTCTAGACCTAACGTGCCATGCAGCAGAGTCAATGGGGTGGCGGGGGTGTATTGTGTGGTCTGATGCGGGGGCGGGGATTGATGGGTATGACTCTCGCCTGCATTATGTCGGTCAGTGTTACCTTGTTTAGTTTTGTAGGTGTCTCGTATGGAGGATGATTGTACTTGAGCTATGATAGCACATCTAGCAATGGTTGTCGTTTTACCAGATGTGTTGACTATCATAACCGGGAAGTCTCTGTTTGTTGTGACTTCTGCTATTCCTTCCATAATAAATAGCATTGGGTATTCATTTATATCTTCTCGCGGTATGGGTTCCACGTGAATAATTTGTCCAGGTTTTATATATTGTGACGCTTTGATCCTACCCTTGGCTATGACTAATGAATTTGGTAAGAGGGTAACCGGGGCTGTTAAACGAATCAATGATGCAATATGAATGTCATCTTGGAGTTCTACATATTCTTCATTTATTCTTATTTTCCGTAGATCAAAATATATCCGGGCTTGGTGTTTTGACAGAAAATATCTTCCTAGGATAAAATTTCTACTCATGCCTCTAGTGATAACGAATGCACGTGTGATTGTCTGGCTGCCAATCTTAAATGTAACATGGGCAATGCCTAAGGATTTCAATTCTTCCCCAGTTACAGAGGCCAAATATGTTCTGCAATGCTGGAACTGTGCGTATTTCTTTATTTGCTTATAGAATTGTTCCCTTATGAGGCTTACATATGCTCCTGTATGTATGAGCGCTCTGTAATTCCTGTTCTCAATGGTGATTAGACAGGAACTTGGGTCGGGATGTATGGTAACTTCATTTTGAGTGCTATTATTGTGAACTAATAGTGGTTCTTTTGTTATTGTGTGGAGTTCATTCAGTTTTCCTCGCTTTTCATGTTGTATATGGGACTGATAAAGTTGATAAAGTTGGATTTTTATTCCCGTTAATGATATCCACCAAAAGATAGATATAAGTGGATGGAAGCAGACATCATCATCATCATCAGTTGATAAGATCTCTATGGTGTTGTTTGCTCCACTGTAGTGTATGGAATGTCAACTTGACCTACGCAGTGGTGTGTAGACATGGATTGAGTGTATAATGTGCGAATGATGATAAAGGTTCGTGGTGTTGACAAAAAATGTTCTTTTCTCACACTCATGTATGGCTGGAAGTCATCGACACCAACGACTGTGTACCTTTTCTAAAGTTTAATTGGACGTACACACTCGACAGCACAGATAGTGACAAATCACAGGTTGCCATAATACATCATAGTACAGTGGACAAATGGTCTTGCAATGTTACATGGGCACTCATGTAGAATAATTGTATAATGGACTGTCAGTAGCCAAGCACTCAGTATCGCCCATACATATATATCATCTGACTTCACTGACTGAGCACGTCAGCTTATAAACAATATTTCAGATGGCTTCTAAACCTAATCTCGTCTAGCGACGATTCTTCAACATAATGTTCAGCACATATTTTTCCATATAATAATATTGAACCGCTAGCAATGGGTTCTCATGTGTAGCAGTGATCTCTGGACTAATCAAGCGATAATACGGGCATCCCTTTTCTCTTCTTGAAAGTCACTACATGTTTTGGTTCCAAGATGGCTTCACTCGTGAGCTGTCACTCACGTTTGGATACAGATAATGAATCTGTCCTAAAGTTAGTCATTCATAAAACATTTCATTGCTCTGTAGATTTGATCATGAACAATTGACTGCAATCTACAGGATATAGTGCTGCTAGGAATCGAAGTCGTTTTCATCGAGTCAAATATATTCTCTTAGACATTCAAATCGTAACTATCGAAAATGGTGGCTTCGATCGAGAGTTCATAAGAGTATCTTTGATTACCTTGGTATAGGAAATATGAAACTGCCATTCCTTGGCAATACGAATAAACACTGGGGTAAAGCATACACGATAGGTTTAGACGACTATCACCTTCCCCACAAATACTGAGATCACTTTTTCCCCGGCGACAGGCCGACATGGAAAACACAGTCCCTATCAGGACGAAGCCAAATCACACCACACTCTAGCGACACATCCGCCGAATAGCCTTCGACCTCTCTAGAGACAACAGAACATATAGTTCGACTTAGATATGTAAAGATATACAGATATAAGACAGACTCGTCCTACTCAGACAAACAATACACATAAATTCAGGCCATAGATATTCTGAAGCAAGAACAATCTATTATTACCCAAACAACGAATAAATCGCAGTAAAATGGATTCATCCGCGGAGTTTGATCGGAAGAGCCGACACAACTTTCAAGGGAAGTAACTCAATAATGACTTTCCCTTAAGCACTATTTTGTTTACAAAATATTTGCGAAGATAACAAGAATACCAATGTATAATATTGTAAGATATCAAAGACTGCACGTAACAGTCTTACCACACCTCCCGGGAAAAAAAAAAATGGAACATTTTTTTTTCTTTTTTTGAAATACATCTAGGAGCAACGTACAATAGGCTCACAACGCATGAATAATGCGCAGATGAAAATATCAGGAATACCTATAACGCCTAATATGAGGCTAAGTCGACTTATGGAGCGACTGGTGAGAATGTGTCTCATAAACTGAGAGAAATTATTTCTCTACAAGTATATTTTTCCAGGAAGGTGTCATCAAAGTATAATACAATTCTGGCAATTACACAATGCCTAAAAAATTCATATCATCATTTCGTATTAGATATCTTAAATTTATGATTTATGAAGAAAAAATCATCAAAGCACAGCGGTGAATAAACATCAATGAACCGCTATGTAGTGATACAATCATTATATTATTAAATTACAAATGTGTATCTATCATGATATAGAAAAGGAACTACTATAGAACTAGACATATCAAGAAGTCTAAGCCCTAATAGTTATGTGGAATCATGTGGGCATCTTGACAGAATGTCTGCCATCACATTATCTGATCACGAATAGCTCGCACAGAGAAATGAAAAGGTTGAAGAGCAATTGCATATCGAGTAGACCTCGAGCTCTTCAAATTCTTACTCTGTATAGCAGTAAGAGCTTTTTGGTCGGTTTCTACTATGAAATGTGCGCCTAGAAGGAATCTCTGTAGTTTGAGGATCGACCAAACCATAGCTAATGGCTCACGGTCTAAAACCGAATAATTCCTTTCTGCCGCATTAAGTTTTCTGGAAATATACATTACAGGATGCAGAGTTCCAGAGTACTCTTGCATTAGTGCCGCTCCAATCCCAGTGGATGAAGCGTCACTACGAAGAACGAATGTCTTATCTTTAGTAGGTAGCACTAAAATAGGTGGTGTTGAAAACAATGTTTTAATCTTATCCAGAGAGCATTGGCATTCCTGAGACCAGTGGACCACATTAGGCGAACCTTTCTTTAGAAGTGTTGAGAGAGGTGCCATGATAGAGGATAGATTCTGAATGAATCTGCCATAAAATTGAATAAGACCTAACAGACTTCTCACCTGTTTTTTAGTCTTAGGGATTGAGATGTTAAGTATCTTACTAGTATTATGGTCCTCTGTCTTTAGGAAACCATGACCAACTCGGTGGCCTAGGAAAGAAATTTCGCTAAAACCAATATAGGCTTTAGAGGGTTTCGCTGTCAGGTTGTGCTCACGCAAAGTAGACAGCAATTCGTCTAACCCTGAATAGTGATCTTCCCAAGTATCGCTGAAAAGACAGATGTCGTCTAGATATGCAATGACATCTGACCGATAAGATAGGATTCGGCGCATCATGCGTACGAATGTAGCTGGTGCGTTCATAAGACCGAAAGGCATAAAATTCCATTGGAACAAACCTCTAGGTGTTGAAAAAGCCGTGAGAGGTTTGGCGCGTTCAGATAAAGGAACTTGCCAATATCCTTTAGACAAATCAAGTTTAGTGAAAAAATGAGATTTGGAGAGTCGAGTAAGTAGCTCTTCCAGTAAAGGCATAGGTTCGGCATCGAACTTCGTTACTTGATTCAATTTTCGATAGTCAACGCAAAGACGTATGTTATTGTCTTTTTTACGCACAATAACCATCGGCGAAGAATATGCAGAGGTGGATGGTTCGATTATTTTCAAATCTATCATCTCATCCAACTCTTTCTCGACCTGTGCTTGAAAATGTATAGGTATAGGATAAGGTCTAACCATAATAGGAGTATGGTCAGTTAGAACAATGTCATGTTCAATGACATGCGTTTGTCCAGGGATGTCAGTGAGTACATCCTGAAATGTTTGCAACATAGTTGAAACTTGTCGCTGTTCTCCTAGAGACAGATCAGGAGAGACAGTAACGTTCTTCCATGATTCACTAGAATGAAGTGGGATCATTGGAAGAGGAAGATTTACATCTGAAAAACTTGTTTCCTCATCCTGTATCACGGACAGTGATGAGTAATGACCATGTTGTACTGGAGAATTGTCTGTTGCTTGGAAAATGGGTTGCAAATAATCCGGACGTTCATGGAATTCAGTAAGCATATTGATGTGGAAGGTTTTATGCTTCCCATCAATATCGACAATATAGTCGACATCGGAAATTTTCGATATTATATCGTACGGACCTTTCCAAGAAATAAGTAATCTGTTTTCCCTACAAGGTAGTTCTTCTTCTTCTTCTTCTTTCGTTCGCTTGAAATATATTGTCTATATCTGCAATGTTGTTTCTTGTATAAACTTCACTGTCTTTTGTAGTTCATACAGGGGTCCATATAGTTTTGCTTCCAGTGTTGTTTCTCTGGGCCAGTGGGTTTGCCTCAATATATCATATTCGGGGCAATCTTGCAGTACGTGCTCCGCTGTCTGGGGTGCCTGTCCACATGTACACATGGCTGAATTGCCAATCTTGAATTTTGTATACATGTGGCTGCGGAGGCGGTTGTGTCCTGTTCTGAGGCGCAGAATGACTATTTGTTCTGATCTGTTCATAGCTTGGTAGTCATCCTGCGTTGATGTTGGTGGCTTTCTGATAGATTTGATCATCTTTTTCTTCTGATGGTACGTAACTGGTACATCCGGTTGTTCGTCTGCAGCACCTTCTTTAGCCAGTCCGTCTGCTCTCTCGTTTTCTGGTATTCCACAATGAGACGGTATCCACTGCATGGCGACCCTGCGCTGGTTGCACAGTTCAGAAAGTAGGGCCTGTATAACTGGCAATTTTCTGGACTGAAGTGCTTGGAGTGCTGATCTTGCATCTGTCAGGAATACTACAGGCTGTGGACCGAGATTGGTGTTCAGTAGTTTCTCAGTTGCCACCTTGATTGCCTGGACTTCTGCATCATAGTTGTTACAGAATTTCCCCGTTGGTACTCTGACCGTATCCCTAGTGTTGTTTGGGTATTCTATGTACACTCCTGCTCCTCCATTCTTTACTGCATTCTGTGCTGACCCATCCGTGTATACTCGGACCCAGAGGTCCTGTGGGTATTTATCATCCAGGAAACTGAGAGTGACTGTCCTACGTTGCACGCTGTTCTGTTCATCCCTGTCGAATATTCCTTTCACAACACAAGGTAATAATACAAATGCTTTGTCACCAGGACAAAGTTGTCGTAAGCATCTCTTCTTATTGGCAAATTGCCTTGCCTTCTGTTTCGCAAATTCAGAAGAAGAAGTTGCTAATTTGCATGCTTCGATAATTTTTTGTCTCAACGCGATGACATATTCGTAGGATGACTTTGTGTCATCGTCAATATTGTCAGATGTTATGAGATCGTGAAGCAACGACATAGGGCCACGCGGACGCGCGCCAAAGACGAGTTCAAAGGGAGAAAATCCTGTATGTTCATTGGGTACCTCTCTGTAAGCGAAGAGGGCCGCAGGTAAAACTCTGTCCCAGTCTTGAGGATGATCCTCAGTTATCTTCCCCAGTAAGTTTTTAAGTGTTCTATTAAGGCGTTCGACCATACCATTAGACATTGGATGGTAGATACTACTTAAAGATCTATCTATCTGCAGAGTAGACATTACTTGAGACATGGTATCTGATATTAGTTGGGTGCCATGGTCTGACAATATTTCTCCGGGGAACCCCAGACGAGAAAATATAAGCCAAAGAGCATCTGCAATATCAGCAGTAGTAATGCTCTTCAGAGGAATAGCCTCTGGCCAACGTGTGCACATATCAACACACGTCAAGATAAACTGATGTCCTCTGGCAGACTTGATCTTAAATGGACCAATAATGTCTATAGCCATTTTTTGGAACGGCCGAATAGGAATGTCCGCCGCCTGAATGGGTGCAGCATGCCGTGGACCTTTGGATTTAACTTCCTGACATACTTTACAAGATCGACAATAAATCCGTATGTCCTTGTTTACCAATGGCCAAAAGAAAGCCGCAAGGACTCTTGACTTAGTACGGGAAAAACCCATGTGTCCAGCACACTGAGAGTCGTGAGCGTGCTGCAAAATTTTAACTCTCAAATTCTTGGAACCAGGATTTGAGAATGACTTGACGTAATGGAGTCTTGAACCATACGTACAAGTACGCCATTCTTCTTTGTAATCCACGATTTACGACTTGTGTCTTTATTCGGATCACCTTTAGTTGCAAGAATGAAGAATTTCTTCAGAGTGGGATCATCTTCTTGCTGTTTTATAAACGAGTCACGAGAAATTACCAAGGGATTATCTTGGTTATGCACTTCATTATCTTCAGTAGATGAAGTTTGAGGCATATTAAGAGCCTGAGCTCTAGTGACTACAGCGTTAGCAATCTGCATGTTTTGCCTTTCCCACGTGGAAATTTGTTGCGGAGTGCATTCTTTGACTCCATGAATGCGACCGATGATGAGGTCAGCGATCGGATTCGGAAGAAGACATGCGTGTACATCTCCTGTAAAGAAAGGAGTAGCAATCCTAATGATAGCAGTAGAGTATTTCTCTAATGTTCCGCCAAATGTTACACATTTGACTACTTGTCCAGTGGCACGGGAAGGATCTACGAGTGACTGCCTAACACCAATTGTGGTGCATCCAGAATCAAATAGCACAGAGACTGGATTGTTATTCACTAAACCCTTATGTAAGACAAGAGAACCTCTTCCATCATGCGCGACTGATGCTGGAAGAGCAGGAAGAGGATGGCCACAGCTTAAAGTAGACACTGTGGTTGGCTCAAATAACGTTTTGCATTGGGGGCACTGAGATGCTCTCCCAAAATCAAAAGCGGCACATGCCATATTACTAGCATCATTATTATCTTTACTCTGTTTATAGGCTTCATGGGACTCTTGTTGTGCAGAGTTTGCCTGAAAATGTGGTTTATGTCTTTTGTTTTGAGATCTACCTCGGTTATTATCACCTCTGTAGTTATTGTTACCTCTATTGTAACCCCTATTTGGGTTTGAGTCATAGTTCCCTTGGTTACCATTATCATATTCATTATAATGAGTATCTCTGTAATTATGATCTTGTTGACTCCAAGACGGATAACCCTGATAGTTTCTATAATTACTTCCTCTACGGAAATTCCTATAATTATGACCACCCCTGTGTCGAGAGCTATCAGGTCGTCTCCAGTTCTTTGAAGAAGAACCCTGAAATGATTGGTTACCTTGGTTTTGATAACTATTATGGTTACCTTTTTTATCAAATCTGTTTTGAGGTCCCTGAAATCTGTGTGAATAATTGGGATTGTATGGTGTTGCTGAAGCAACTGGCATACTCTCCTTAATCTTAGTGTTGCCAAAAGTCACGTCGGGGTGTGCAGTGACATATTGGGAACAATATTCTTCCATTTCTTTTAGAGATTTAGGTTTACGCTCATGTATAAATTCAAGGAAAGGTTTGTTCACACATGACATAATCTTATCTCTGAGCAACAAATCCATAAGTCCTTCATACGTTTTTTCTGTTTTGGAAAGCTCAATCCAACGATCAACTGTGAGACGTGCCTTTGCAGTGAATTCTGAGAATTCTACACCCGTCTCAGGTACCATCGTTTTAAATAAAAGGCGATAGCCTTCCTCACTTAGCTGATATTTTTTTTATCAAAGCCGCCCTAATGACATCATAATTATCCTTATCTGCTTCTCCTACAAGGCATAATCTAGTCAAAGATTCACCTTTCAAGTTTTCTGATAATTGATTAGCGTATTGTGATTTATCCACATTATGTGTACGACAAGAACGTTCAAATCTATCCAGCCAGAATGTAATATCGTCACTGGACTGATTGAACGGTGGAACCTTAACCTTGTAAGTAGAAGGTTTATCATTACCACTAGATGCCTGATTAACATTACTCATACTTGTCAATCTTAATTTCTCCAACTCAAATTCATGTTCTCTTATTGCTTTTTTTTCTTCAGCCTCTCTGTCTAATCTTTTTTGTTCAGCTTCCCTGTCTAATCTTTTTTTGTTCAGCTTCCCTGTCTAATCTTTTTTGTTCAGCTTCACTGTCTAATCTTTTTTGTTCAGCCGCAGCTTCTCTTTCCAATTTTTTTTGTTCAGCTTCAAATCTCCTTTCCTCTACCTGCATCTGCAATTTCTTTTGTTCAGCAGCAGCCTCAGCTTCTCTTTCTAATCTTTTCTCTTCTGCCATAGCTCTTCTCTCTTCTGCAGCTAATGCTTTGTCATATTGAGCAACTGCCCATTGTTCTAATTGTTGACCAGTCTTATCAAGGGCTTTCCCTTGTGTAATGAAGTAATCTAAAGTAGACATGATGTCTAACAATAATACTAATCACCTGAACCAATAATAATACCACAAGTTCTCAATGACTTGATTAATCAGTATACTATCCCAATATCTGTGGGTCACAAGCCTTTAATAAGGTCTTGTATAATAGTAATAATAATCAGGTACTGGTTTATACCATAATCCAAGTGCAGTGCACAGGCAATTGTGTCTTATGAAATATACCTATATAAAACATATGTCAACCAACAGAATACATAAAGTACAAATAGGACTGACAATACAAGAACGTTTGCAGAAATCAAAATAAATCAAATAGGGAAATCAATGAAAATAATCACTGAATCTGCAAAGAATAACAACACAAATGACGTCACAATATATGAATATAAATTGTGAATAGAACTGAAAGATAGAAAAGGTTAGACCAACAAATTACAAACAAATCAAAACAAAACTAAAGAACAAAGAAATATTACAAAAATAACAATAATTACAGACTTCACAGCTAACACAAAGCAACAGTTGTCGCAGCAAATTTTCAATCAAGAAAATTGCACCTATAGAAAACGCCCACAACGGACCCTCTATGACGTGGGATATTCTGTTGTGAGGACGCCGCCCAACCTTAAACGCAACCCGCTGACATAGAAACTAACATACTATACAAACAAATAACATGTAAACATAAATATATATAAATTATGTGTATGATAGTATGTGTTGCAAAATAGGCTCAGTTTTACAGTAATGGCAAAGTTATTTTTATGAAAATAAACAAACTGCCACTTTATTCAATTAAACATTCTGGCCTTAAATATTAAAGTTCATATACAGAAAACAAGAAGATCCATCGATGAAAATAGGACTTCTTAGTTCACTCATACTGTCTTCCTGTTAATATAGACAAGGATTGATCCAACTGTTCTGTGAAACTCTGTAATGTCTAATGTAAAACTGTCAACAACGCTGACCTACATACTGCATTCACTTGACAGGTCACGTGACAAAGTGTTGACAAATAGCAAACCAATACTGCAAGTATGTCGTATCAGCCACAGGAAACGGTCTGGTATCGGTAATCTGTTGACTTCTGAACTTCTGCGAGGTCAAACCCAGAAAGCTGGTCCACCAGTTGATAATGTTGATAATTTTAGATTTTTATTCCCGTTAATGATATCCACCAAAAGATAGATATAAGTGGATGGAAGCAGACATCATCATCATCATCAGTTGATAAGATCTCTATGGTGTTGTTTGCTCCACTGTAGTGTATGGAATGTCAACTTGACCTACGCAGTGGTGTGTAGACATGGATTGAGTGTATAATGTGCGAATGATGATAAAGGTTCGTGGTGTTGACAAAAAATGTTCTTTTCTCACACTCATGTATGGCTGGAAGTCATCGACACCAACGACTGTGTACCTTTTCTAAAGTTTAATTGGACGTACACACTCGACAGCACAGATAGTGACAAATCACAGGTTGCCATAATACATCATAGTACAGTGGACAAATGGTCTTGCAATGTTACATGGGCACTCATGTAGAATAATTGTATAATGGACTGTCAGTAGCCAAGCACTCAGTATCGCCCATACATATATATCATCTGACTTCACTGACTGAGCACGTCAGCTTATAAACAATATTTCAGATGGCTTCTAAACCTAATCTCGTCTAGCGACGATTCTTCAACATAATGTTCAGCACATATTTTTCCATATAATAATATTGAACCGCTAGCAATGGGTTCTCATGTGTAGCAGTGATCTCTGGACTAATCAAGCGATAATACGGGCATCCCTTTTCTCTTCTTGAAAGTCATTACATGTTTTGGTTCCAAGATGGCTTCACTCGTGAGCTGTCACTCACGTTTGGATACAGATAATGAATCTGTCCTAAAGTTAGTCATTCATAAAACATTTCATTGCTCTGTAGATTTGATCATGAACAATTGACTGCAATCTACAGGATATAGTGCTGCTAGGAATCGAAGTCGTTTTCATCGAGTCAAATATATTCTCTTAGACATTCAAATCGTAACTATCGAAAATGGTGGCTTCGATCGAGAGTTCATAAGAGTATCTTTGATTACCTTGGTATAGGAAATATGAAACTGCCATTCCTTGGCAATACGAATAAACACTGGGGTAAAGCATACACGATAGGTTTAGACGACTATCACCTTCCCCACAAATACTGAGATCACTTTTTCCCCGGCGACAGTCCGACATGGAAAACACAGTCCCTATCAGGACGAAGCCAAATCACACCACACTCTAGCGACACATCCGCCGAATAGCCTTCGACCTCTCTAGAGACAACAGAACATATAGTTCGAATTAGATATGTAAAGATATACAGATATAAGACAGACTCGTCCTACTCAGACAAACAATACACATAAATTCAGGCCATAGATATTCTGAAGCAAGAACAATCTATTATTACCCAAACAACGAATAAATCGCAGTAAAATGGATTCATCCGCGGAGTTTGATCGGAAGAGCCGACACAACTTTCAAGGGAAGTAACTCAATAATGACTTTCCCTTAAGCACTATTTTGTTTACAAAATATTTGCGAAGATAACAAGAATACCAATGTATAATATTGTAAGATATCAAAGACTGCACGTAACAGGGACCTATGGTTGGAGCTTTTGTTGTAGTTACCCCTGCTTCGGACACGGCTAGAGATCCCTCCTAACGCGTGCTAAATCCATTTCCCTGCATTGGACGACCTCTGGAGAAACTGTGCTGGGTATTGTGTCTTTGTTGGGCCCAGAAAACTCACAAAACTGCACCATGGTCCTATTTAGGGCCCACAAAACCCACAAAACTGCATCCACCACGGTCCTTTTTAGGGCCCACAAAACCCACAAAACTGCACCACGGTCCTGTTTAGGGCCCACGAAACTGCACCACGGTCCTGTTTACGGCCCACAAAACTGCACCACGGTCCTGTTTAGGGCCCACAAAACTGCACCACGGTCCTGTTTAGGGCCCACAAGACTGCACCACGGTCCTGTTTAGGGCCCACAAAACTGCACCACGGTCCTGTTTAGGGACCACAAAACCAACAAAACTGTACCCTGGTGTAGAAAAGTTAGATTTTGCTGGGGAGGTTATGATGGTATCCTAAAAGAATGAAATTCGTGTATGTATTAACCGTGTGAGGTCAAGCACATGTAGGCCCCTGACTCTATAAATGATGATGATGAATTATTGTGCAGGGAACCTAACGCTACCTCCCTAGATCTCACACGGTCACTATTTTGGCTCTAGTGCCTGGTGTATGGTGTACCTAGTGTCTAGGGGAGAAATGAAATGATGGTACACAACACAAAAACACTTTAAGTTTCTATTAGGAAGTGAATAAAACATGTGGTTAAGTTTTTCTTTAAATTTGATAATATTTTGTACAATTTATTTTGCCTGTCCAGTCATATCGTTTGGACAGGTCTTTGAAAATGAGGACAAGATAGTTTACATAAAAGATTAACTAAAATTGTGTGGACAATCTGCCCAAATAACTACAAAGTTTATATATGTCTTTCCTGTTGGAATGTTCACAGCTACACTTTCTTCTTCTAAGAGGGAGAGTCACTGTGTATGAGGGGCTGTATTATCATCACACCCCATCAACGTCCAGAGTAGCATTTGAATTACCATTGTTTATTTAAAAAACGAAACTGTCAGATATACCCAGGTCCTTAACATATCACCTGGGGTTTCTTGTTGAAAGATAAGGTATTGTGTAGTTGCAGAAATATTGATATCATATCACACGCCCAAGCTCCTGCTATTATCTCTTGACAGCATACATGAATTTATGGAGACTTCTTGGCGTTATCGTCACTCCTCAGGTTTCCTGTCACCAGCTGGCAACAGGAAACAGAACCTCTGCAACAAAAGGACACCCTGGCCTTTTATATCTAATCACTTTTGGTATTATTTATTTCCCTACGGAGATATGGGGTCAGCCTCGCGTGCTTTTCAGGTGCACTCGCCCATGACTTTACATGACTCCCACCTTGCTGTGACCACACCTCAGGTCCCTATTGCAGATACGCCACTGTATCTTTACATAGTTTTCCTCAATTATATAATGTGGGGTAACCACATTTCCTTTTATATATATTTTTTCTCTTCTTTTTCTTTTTAAACATAAATGCTTCAGGCATGTTTGAACAGTGTTCATGGAACACAGAGGCTTACTAATATACTCTAATACAATAATATTCAAACATAATCATGACAACATACATTAGTTAGATACATTTTTAACGTGAGGACTCAACAATGTCTGCTCCCGGCACGTCCTTCACTTTTCCCCAATAGCAGTATCTAACTTTGGCAATGGGATTAAACATATTAAATTCATAAAGCATTCTTACCACAAATCAAGCAATTTTCCTAAGCTCCCCCTTTCCCTACTATACTCTTGTTTCCCAAGCCAAATATGATTTTCAATGCCTATGGTCACTAACGTTATAAAAAAAAAAACAATTCATATTGTATTTTTTCTAACTCAGATTTTTTCAATTTTGTCACGGTCATCGTCAAATAAATATTTTACACAAGACCGCCATCTTTTCCCTCTCTTTCATCTCGCCAGAATGTATTTTCAAATAACCAACTTGTTTTTGTGACGTCAGAAACATTACCGCGAGGAGGCAATAAAATTGTCTGCGTGTTTATATGCATGGCAGAATGTGTCAAGCGAAACGGGGTTGTTCATGGCGGGTTAAGAATAGGCGTTAAATATTGGGAGTGTCTCGTGTTACACTACCAAATTTGTAAGGATTGCTACTGATTTCCAGCGTTAAAGTCAAAATTTTACGTTAATTCAGATATTTATTTTGCGGCACACTTACGCAAAATCGTTAATTATAAGTCTAGGCTGCAAAAATGTATGCAGCAGATCTGGCAAAATGTTAAATGTTGGTAGTACGTTTTCGAAACCGAAACTAAAACGCGTGTTAGATTTTTACCGTGGGATCGTTCTATAGGCGTTAGCACTGCACAAAAGGCAGCGTTGCTGATGTGTGAGAACATCACCGTCAGACACAATAGGGCTGGTTTATTTATTATCATTTTATGACTAAAATCTTACTGAAATGAGCGATTATTCTCGCAGATTTTACTACACCTGGCAAGAAATCCTTTATTTGTTTTTGCCGCTCGGTGGAGAGGGCTGGGAGGGGAGGGGGGGGGGGTCACCTTGCTACGCATTGATCCTTGTCAAATATTGACACAATCAGAGCCGGATTAACGTAGTAGCAAAAGTAGAATATGCTACGAGCCCCGCGCTTTTTGGGGCCCCGCGCCAATAAATATGTACATAATTTTTTGGTCATCTTCTAATACGAGCGTTAAACCAATGATCTTGTGATTTATGCCATCTTCAGCGCCGTTTCATTTGGTGTCACGAAATTGTGAGAGAAAGAGCATAAGAGGGTAACTTAGTGTGACTTCACTATTTTTATCTTAACTGTTTGCGGACGGAAGCAGTCATTTTCTTTGGATTTGTTGAAAGCCTGTGCACCTTCTTTTCTGCTTCTACCTACCGGTGGGGTCTCCTTTCTGTATCATACAGCTGGTCTTACTGTAGTGAAGTCTCTAACACTTCACTCCAATGCATCATAAAGCTGGTCTTACTGTAGTGAAGTCTCTAACACTTCACTCCAATGCATCATAAAGCTGGTCTTACTGTAGTGAAGTCTGTAACATTTCACTCCCCTGCATCATAAAGCTGGTCTTACTGTAGTGAAGTCTGTAACACTTCACTCCCCTGCATCATAAAGCTGGCCTTACTGTAGTGAAGTCTGTAACACTTCACTCCCCTGCATTATAAAGCTGGTCTTACTGTAGTGAAGTCTTAACACTTCACTCCAATGCATCATAAAGCTGGTCTTACTGTAGTGAAGTCTGTAACACTTCACTCCCCTGCATCATAAAGCTGGTCTTACTGTAGTGAAGTTTCTAACTCTTCACTCCCCTGTATAATACAGCTATGCTTAATACATTCATGTGCCATGCTGCCACCCCTACCTGCGGAAAGCATAATAGACTAGCCCCGCGCTCATCCTGCCACCCCTACCTGCGAATTGCAATTAGACAAACCCCGCGCAGGCAAATGTACGGAATACGGTGTGGTCATATGTCGTAATTTTTATCTGAGAGGGTGCTGATGAATATTGGTCCCTTTAGAGTGTAAAGTGATATTGAAGGCTCTGTGAAAATAAGGATTTAGGAGAATGAGGTAGTAGATTCACAAGCGCTGGGAAGGAGCAAGGACAGTCTCTTATTACGACAATATCTGTTTTCTCACAGACTACTCCTATCTCTCTTCTGCACAAACAATTGTTTGTCAGTTCCAGTCGCTCAACGCGCTCACCGATTTGGTGATTCTGTCGCTCAACGTACATGAATACAACCTACACAGATGGAAATGTTTGGAGTTTTAGGCCAACCAACAACCAACACAAATAAATATTAATACCTTTATTATCATAAAGGACTCACACATAATTGTACATTTACAGTCAAAAATCAAAGGTTACAGAATACAAATATGATAAGGGAAGGGGGGGGGGGGGGTTTGAGGAGAAATATCCCATCCACCGTTTCCCGTTTGTATTTACTAACAGACAAAACCCGGTCCCAAAGACAAGAAAGGGGGGGGGGCGATCAGAGATAGGCAATTTAACCCACTGGTAAAGTTATTACTCTGAGGCAAGGGGTTACAGAAAAAGGGGGGGGGGGGTGTAGAGGAAAGCTAGGGTTCTCAATTGTCTCCCTTTAAATCAACAAATTTTACGGGAGGGGGGAATGAACACAGTTACCCAATCCCGCTAGGAGAGATCCCGTACAAGGAATATAATGCACCTTAGTACAAGGTCGAACTAATTAAAAAGGTAAAGAAAAGATAAATCTCCTTTCATTCAAAAAAACACACTAGGGCTGGCCATCCCCACAAACACACACGCAGACTTACCGAAAGGTGAATTCTGGCACTTCATAGGAAATACATCACAAAAAAACCAGCACTAAACCTTGGCTTAGGTAAAAGTAATTTCTTCCGTGTACAGCCCCAGATTTTGCGGGTTGTTGAAGTTAACAAAGTGTCCCGAAATCGCTGGACGTTGAAGTTTAACGGTACTGTTTATTTATTAGATAAAGTTCCTAAAGAAAGGCACAGGCACTTGGCTAAGCGTGAGGTATGGTGTGGTTCCTAAAATTGGCACAGCTGGTGGAGATAACTTCCTTTTTCCGTAATATCACAAGTTAAGAAACACTGAGGTAAGTTCTTCTTCGGGGGGGGGGGGGGGGGGGGGGGGGGTAAAATCCACTGAATATACGTGACAGACAGTGTTCAAGTAGATCGATGTTTTTCTTCTTCACAAATAGGGGCAGTGAATAAAATATGTTCTGCTTCCAGTTTTCTTTAAGGACTCTATATGAACTAGTATTTTTAAAGTGTTTCATGAATGGCTTTTTTCTCAGTTACGTTCAGAGGAGCGGGGCCCATTACAGGTCGCCACAAGTTTAGCTTTAAAAAGTTCATATGTTACTGGAGTTATCAAATTGAGTTTGGCAGAACTCTGTATATAATTAATAATTGCTGGGATGCAGGTTGAATGATCGTTCTGAATGAAAGATAATCAAAACAAGAAATGCATTACAAATCATATTATAATCTGACGCGATAAATTACAGTTAGCCTATTTACTTATTAGCGTCGTCAATTAACAAATCGGGAAAACTTCCCGTGAGTTAAAACAATTAAAAGCACATCTATCTATACAGAACTAAACTGTATTAAAGTTATAATTCTCTTTAACGTCTGCAAAATAAATTTACGCGTCAATTGTATTAGGAAATACTTTTAGCTGTAACATTAGTTTGCACTAGAACTTTGAAAATGGTTTTATTTAATAAGGTTAAATTTACACCACAATCCATTGAAATCAATTGAAATAACTCGACCACTGATCATTCGAAGCTAATGTATAAATTACCGTCTGCACAGAAAGAATACACTCCAATAGTCACGAAGGTAGACGAAATCCAGCAGGAATCCGACTATGCTAGTGCAACTAGGATTCTGTCAGAGCGAACGATAAAATGCAGTTTCTCGGAGTTCTCTATTTATACTTCTCGAATGTAACTTGAATGGGGCGTGTTAAATTTTCGCACCTTTCTTGAACTTGAGCAAAATTCGAGATACCTCGCCGTGGTGTTAACCGTTGCAATTCCTACGATTCCCCCGGTCTACCGATTTCCTTCCGTCTCAGGCTGCTCGCATAAGAGTGCGAACATTTCCCGAGAAGCTAACTCTGTGAGCTGAAAGTTCCTGATTCTTTAGATCGCGGCCGCTCCACGTTGAATTCTGAAGATCAGCCTGTTCTTTGATGGTACCGCTGTTCTCGTGGAAAAGCTGCATGCCGGTAAAAGTTACAACAGATGATCAGGGGTTCTAAAGTTATGAGAGGCCAATATTCTGTTATCATCCATCGAGTCAGGGAAATTCATTTGTCATACTTAGACGTACGTCACAATCGTCCCCACTTTTGAGACATGGAAACTCGTTTTCATGTTTCATTTATGACAATGAAGCTGCCCTGATCGGTAGTTTTAGGATGATTGGCATCGTCGCTTTTCTCCTCTTCCTCTGTGGTCCAGTTTCTACTCAAGAAGTCAGCTCCGACATTCTGTTTTCCTGGAATATATTCCACTTTGAAGGAATAAACACTCAATAGCAAGGCCCAACGCATTATCCTTGCGTTGAATTCCTTCTTGGCCCCCAGGAAAGCTAGTGGAGCATGGTCTGTTTGCACCGTGAAAGAAGTACCATACAGAAACTCATGATGGCGTCTGATGCCATGAATCAGAGCGAGACATTCTCTTTCAACGACACTGTAGTTGCGTTCCGCTTTATTCAGTTTCCGACTGCCATAGGCAACTGGAAATAGCATGTTCAGGTCACTGTCATCGGCTTGCAGCAATGTTGACCCGATGCCCTGACCTGACGCATCAACTCTCAGTATGAAAGGTTTCTTAAGGTCAGGTAACCTTAGGATGGGGTATGCCGACAACTGTCCTTTCAAAGTGCTGTATGCATGTTCGCACTTTTGATTCCACATGACCTTATCAGGACAACCTTTCTTGGTGAGGTCAGTCAGAGGTGCTGTCAGTCCGTTGAAGTTCTGGATGTATTTCTGATAGTATGCACATAGCGATATGAAGGAACGTACGTCTTTCTTTGTTCGGGGTCTTTTTGCTGCCACAATTTTCTCCACGTTCTTCTTAATAGGCCAACTGCATCCGTGAGAAATAGTATGCCCCAGGAAGTCTAACTGTTCAAACCCGATGAGACATTTGCTAGGTCTGGCTGTGAGACCCGTTTCCTGTAGTCTCCTGAGGAGCATAGCAACCGCAGCAATATGTTCTTCATAGGTTTCCGATGCAATTAATATGTCATCCATGAAATTATGGATATGGGGACTTTGCAAAGGCTCTAGAAGCTTCCTCATCATCCTGGTGAACACTCCTGGTGCGTTATGCAAACCGAACGGCATCACATTAAATGTGTAATGTCCTTCGCTAGTGCTGAAAGCTAACAAAGGTTTAATTTCCTCCTTGACTGGTATTTGATAATAACCTTTACTGAGGTCAATCTTGGAGAAGATCTTTGCTTTGCTGAGCTTGGTGAACAACTCAGAAACAGTTTGGAGAGGTTCGGGCTGGAATTCCGTTACAGCGTTTAGCAACCTGTAATCAATGCACAGCCGAACTTCCTTATTGGGCTTCTGCAACAGCACTACACTCGAGCTGTAAGGAGATGTAGACTCACTGATAATTCCTGCCTGACGCAGCTTGTCTATTTCTCCGCGAAGTGCATCCGCTTTAGCGTACGGGATGGGGTAAACTCTGGTTTGAACAGGGGTCTCGTTTGATAATTTCATATCAAATTCAATGAGACTTGTTCGACCAGGTACATCCGTTAAGACTGCACTGTACTGGTTTAGTAGAGCTCTGGTTTCTGCTTGTTGTTCTGGTGAGAGATTGTCGCCGAACTTGACATCTTTAAAGGATTCTGTGGGTTGCAGTGGATACTCCATGCAACCATCATCATCTTCCTCGTCTTCCGTTGCTATGGCGACAGCCAGGAGATGCTCGGAGGATGGCACTGGTCTTTCCAAATATTTCTTTAGCAGATTTATGTGGAAGACCTTCTCCTTTCCTTTGATGGAGATCTTGTAATTGGTACGTGAGATCTTTTTAAGGACGGTAAACGGCCCCTGCCATCCGATGCGAAGTTTATTGCTTCCGGTTGGGAGTAGCAACAAAACTTTCTCCCCTGGTTGGAGCTCTCTCTCTTTTGCAGCTTTGTTGTATCTTTTAGTAATTTTAGCGCGGGCTTTCTTAAGGTTGGTTGTAGCTAGATCCCATCCTAGCTTTAGCCTTTCCTTGAGCTCAGATACATACTTGCTTGCAGAGACGACTGTCTCGTCAGCCTTTTGGTCTGTCAGGGACCGAAGTAAGGCTTCTAATGGCCCCTTTATAGGTCTGCCAAATAAAAGTGTAGCAGGCGGGAATCCCGTAGACGCTTGGGGAACCTCTCGGTAGGCGAATAAGGCAGCCGATATATATAGGTCCCAGTCTTCCGGTTTCTCCTGACCCAGCTTACGTAACATGGTGGTGAGGCTGCCATTAAAACGTTCCACGAGCCCATTTCCGGCCGGATGGTAGGGACTTGTGTGGATATGTTTGGCCCTCAAGATCTTAAAGATCTCCTCCATTAACAGGCTGCCAGCTATGATGGTGTGCATGTCCTCTTGCTTGCTACGAGTAAGCAGATCTTGGTTAGTGATGGTATTCGGCCAAAAGATTCGGTAAATTTTTCTTAGGCATGTTGTGTGAAAGGAGGACAATTTCGACATTTCCTTCTCTGTAACTCTCCAGCATTCCGCACCATAGAGAAGCACAGAAAGCACACAGCTCTGATATAATCTTAATTTTGTGCTTGTGCTGTATTGGGAGGACTTCCAGATGTTGTTTAGGCTAAAGAAGGCTGTTCTTGCCTTATTCATTCTGATGTTGATGTCTTTGCCTGCCCCGCCGTCTGGTGTTACTATGCTTCCTAGGTATGTGAAGGTATCTGTCTGTACCAATTGCTGATTCCTTATTGATATGGGCTCAGGGTTGCTCACATTGAGCGTCATGACCTCAGACTTCTTTAAATTGATGTTCAAGCCCACCTGCTGGCTAAACTTGTTAAGTCTATCCGTTTTTTCCTGGATGTGTTGAGGTGAATGTGCTAGTAGTGCAATGTCATCTGCATATTCCAGATCTTCCAGTGTAGAAAATGTTGTCCATCTTATTCCTCTTGGACTGCCCTCTGTTGTCTGGCGCATCACCCAGTCTATGACTGTTAAAAATAGAGTGGTTGACAAGGGTCATCCCTGTCGTACTCCTGTCTTCACCTCAAAGGTTAGGTTGCTCTGCCCAACACTACACGTAAAGTTGGCATAGAGGCTTTTTATGATTGACACTATGCAGCTTGGAATTCCATAAGCCCTCAGTATTTTCCATAAACTGTCCCTATGTATGCTGTCAAAAGCCTTTTCAAAATCAACAAAATTAATGTAAAGCTGTCTTTGCCATTCTGAGCACTGCTCTATAATGTTCCTGAGAGTGAATATATGATCTACACATCTTCTATTCTTTCTAAATCCTGCTTGTTCCTTCCTCAGTTTGTGGTCTACTGCCTTTGAAATTTATTATATAATGTTATATAATTTTATTATAATTAAAAAATATTAATAAAATAATAAAAATATAAAATGTTATTACATTATATCATTTTATATATTTAAATTATATAATTATAAAATTATAAAATTTATATTATAAAATTTAAAATTATATATATATATATATATATATTGATATATATATATATATATATATATATATATATATATATATATATATATATATATATATATATATATATATATATATATATATATATATATAATCTTATAAATATAGAAGAGGTGTTAAGAACAGACAGACCTAGGGAACTGCATAATATAGTCAAACAATATTTATCACGAACAAATGTTAATATTAGTGTCTGGGAATGTGAAGATCTGATGCTGTTCTTACAATGCATATGACTTTCAACAGATGAAAGTCAATTAAATATCTGTTAAAGTCAGTTATATAACTGGAACCACCAGTCCTTTACACCCCTCCATTTTAATATAATTCTTGTTCAGAGTTTCATCTTGATTTTGTTTGTTTTTTGTTTATTTTTTTAACGTATTAGCATAATTGTGATTGTCCCTATTTACAATGATTTGACAAATGTGATGCCACGTTCTCATCGGCAGTTGTTCATATTATTTGGAATTGAAAACAATATATATCCTAATTATAACCCATCAGAGGTTGAACGGGATATTTTTCTTCATTAATTTAAAAAAAAAATCTTACTCGACGCTTATTAACCTTCTAGCCCTGGTATTCTTCTTCTTCTTCTTCCGTCCTTAGCCCCGAACCGACAAAGCAGTACGCCTAGTGGCATCTTAGGGCAACAAGAAATTAATTGTTGTTCCGTTACGCCTAATGGCGTTTATTGGTACAACAAAAAATCAATTGTTGTTTCCGTAATCAGAGCGGCTGGCAAGCGGGTGATCAGCCCGCTGTGCCCGAGCCCTGGTATTGTCCGGCCGAAAATGGCGTCTACGTCGTTCAGCCTCGTTGTCGATTCTGACATAGTTGGCGTCACTCTCTATGAATCTAGGGCACTATAGTCCGTTCGGAAATTCGTTCTCACAGAAAGCGTCAATTTTCTCCAAAACTGTTTGTTGTATGGACATGAATTTTTGCATGCAGTCTTAGATTTTTCATGCAGTTATTAATATATTTTTGCCCTTACAAAACTCATGTCATGTTCGAATTTTCTTCTTTACGTTATATAAAAAACTCTTACTGTTGTCTTGGTTAATTTTTAGTAGTTTTACAGGAAAGTTACAAGATCCGTTCAAAAATATTATTTTTTGTTTGAATTAGTTACTCGCAACTGTGTACAGTAGGTGCGCACTCGTGCGGACATGTAGTCACTACACTAATTAAAAAAAAAAAAAATAATTTTTGAACGGATCTTGTAACTTTCCTGTAAAACTAAGAAAAATTAACCCAGACAGCAGTAAAAATTTTTTATATAACGTAAAGAAGAAAATTCGAACATGACATGAGTTTTGTAAGGGCAAAAAATATATTAATAACTGCATGGAAAATCTAAGACTGCATGCAAAAATTCATGTCCATACAACAAACAGTTTTGGAGAAAATTGACACTTTCTGTGGGCACGAATTTCCGAACGGACTATAGTTGCTCCTAATCCCTGTTTTGCATGTCCTTCAAATGCCATTAAAACAATTATTGTTTTTCAATTCTAGACTATACACAATTGACGTCCATCCAGTGACAGTTTCTATGCCGCCGGAGTTTTGAATACGTTTCAAAATTGTAATTACTGCTGTAGTTTTGTTTTAGCAAATGTACAGCTAAGTCTAGACAATTGTTAACAGAATAAAAGGAATGCGTACATGCCATATAGTCTTCGTCTAAGCAATGAAAGGAAAATCCATCCAACTCGCTTCATGCGGACTTAGATCTAGTCATGCTGTTCGCGCGTGATTTGATTTGGTAGGTTTTACATCGACCAGGCGTATATCACTGTGCCGGATAATAACATTTCATTTAGATCTAGGCTGGTCAAATAGATATTATCATTGGGTTGGAGAACTGGTACATAATATACAGTAGACTCTAGAGGTGGAAAATACACGAGTTAGCTTCATAAAATATGCCTACTGGCAATTCACGAGCCATTTCCTTTTGCATGGCAGTCTTGTTTCTTCATAACTTCGTCTCCCAGTGCTGTTGTTGACTTTCTTCAATGCCATATCGTTAAGCCGATCAGTATCCTCACTCTTTGTTGCCCTCATTTTTCAATGTGAACTTCTTGACTGCGGGGTCTTTTATCCAGAAATGTATTAGCTGCTGCAGTACCTGATATGTCGGAAAAACGGGGTTTATACTTCTATGTATTTCTGCTTTGTAGCACATGAACAAATACAGGTACTGTTGTCACGTGTCCTTTTATTTCAGCTGTTTAGCACATTAGTATTGTAATATTATTATTTTCACCTTTTCTTTACTTCCACTTTGTAGCACACACAAATGCTCTTAAATTCTGCATATGAAGATCGACACATCAAAGACAGAAATTATGATGATTTGCAGATCACCAAGCCCACATAACATACATGTTGATAACATCAGGCATAAGCGTGTTCCAGAGTTCAAATACCTAGGAAGCATTTTAACTGAATATAGAAAACCTGAGAGAGAAATTGAAACAAGTTGTCAAAAAGCCAGTGCAGTGACTTACCAACTGTCACCACAACTCAAACATCAGAATATCAGTATGGAAACTAAACGACAGCTGATGAGCGGTATATTCTTACCAAATCTTTGCTATCACATATAGTTTGGAATTTATGGTTCCGGTTTAAGTAGGTGTCTTGAATATCAGGCCATATATGTTTTTGATTTCTCAGCCATAATGCCACATAAACAATTGACTCTTGGAATTTTTTATTTGTTGAATGGCACAGTATGCTGTATTCAAGAAAAAACAGATAGACTGAATAAGTATAGGCAGCAGGCGGGTCTGAACATCAATCTAAAGAAGACAGAGGTCATGACACTAAATGTGGGCAGTCCTGAGCCCATAACAATAAGGAACCAGAAGCTGGAACAGACAGACACATTTACATACCTAGGATGCATAGTAACACCAGACTGCGGAACAAGTAAAGACATCAACAATGAATAAAGTGAGAACAGCCTTTGCTAATCTAAACAATATATGGAAGTCCTCTCAGTACAGCACAAGTGGGAAGTAATCTCCGCTTAGCAGTAGCAACACTGAACTGCTGACCAGTTGTAACTAAACGGAAAAGGTATGTTATCATCAAACTGAAGGACCCCCTTACCAGAAAATCTTTTGTGGTTGATATAAAGAGACAATATGAAATTGCCATTAGCCAAGAAAAGACAGCGACTGATGATGTTGACCAGAAATTCAACACCATTTCAACAATATATAAGGAAACCAGCAGATCATGCTTGGAATTCTAGGAAAGGAAGAGACAAGATTAAATATCACCAGAAAGATTAAACACCATAGCAATGTGAAAAGAAATGAAAAGAAAGAAAGTAGAAGCAAAGTCCCCAGGTTAAAGGAAATATATAGCGAGCAGTACAGTCAGCTGGACAAGGAAGTAAAACGTCAAACCCGAGCCAACAAATGGAAATTCCTAGACGATCTTGCAAGATGAGCAGAAGAGGCAGCACTGAGAACAAAGCAAAGTGTATAAACGAACTAAAACCATCAGTGGAAAATGGGGTGCAAACAATATTATGTTAATAAGAGAGAAGCAAGGAAAGTTCATCCCCACAGCACAGGGGCAGAAAACAAGATGCGCAGAGCACTTCATAGAAAGACTGAATAAGGAACAACTAGAGATGCAGCTGAATGTTCTTGAGGCTGAAAATGGTCTAGATGTAAAGACAGACATTCCGCTAAGCGAAGAAATCACCACAGCTATAAAAGGGTTAAAGAATAGAAAAGCTGCTGGTCATGACAATTTAAGTGCTGAGTTATTTAAGACAGACCCTGAACTAGCAGCAGAACTATTAGAACAACTATTTACACAAGTCTGGAAAACAAAGGCAACACCAGGGTAGTGGAATAAAAGAATAAATGTCAAATTGCTCAAGATGGGCGATCTTGCAGACTGCAACACCTGGAGAGGGATTACTCTCCTGTCAGTTCCCAGTAAAATACTAAATTAATTATCCAGAGAATTTCAAAAGCAGTAGACTATAAACTGAGGAAAGAACAAGCAGGATTAAGAAAAAACAGAAGATGTGCAATTCATATATTCACCCTAAGGAACATTATAGAAACTCCACTTAGGCCAGTCCCAAGCCCGGCTGAAAAAGAAGGAGGGCGGCCTGCATGGAGGCCATAAGGAGGCAGCCCCTCCACCATGCAAAGGCACAACAGGCCAATCACCTGGTAGTCTTAAAAACCTGATTATGCGAAACATAAGAGAGAAAACCGGACTGATTCTAAAGGCGACGAACTGGAACGGACTACAACTTATGGAACATGGAACACAAGGATTATGAATGGGAAGGAAGAGGAGCTGGTGGAAGAGATGAGGAAAGCCAAATTAGAAACCCTGGCTTTAACAGAAACAAAGAAAAAAGAACAAGGAGTTATGGATCTCGATGGCGACACGCTGCTCTACAGTGGTGTCCCCAAATCTGAAAGAGCTAAAGGGGCCGTGGGTTGTATTGTGGCCAAAAACCAAAGGGATAATATCAAGGGATGGAACTTTGTCTCAGAACGCATTATGGTCCTAACACTAAAAAAGGGAGAAACCATAATTAACCTTGTCATTGTGTATGGGCCAAATGAAGATGAGAGATGTCTGGGATGCTAGAGTGTGGAGGGGGCCAGAGATTGGAAGAGCTCATTCAGGTATGTTCGGGATGCTAGAGTGTAAAGGGGGCCAGAGATTGGAAGTGACCACTACTTGTTAACAATTAAAAGAACAACTGAAAGAGTTACTTGGCCTAGGAACTGCCTAACATCACGCAAGAAGCTAAGTAAACGAACAGGAGAAACGAGCATTAAGACCTACAAGCTGAGAGAGCCAGGAATGAAGACCAGATATTCAGTGGGGTACTGGAAGATGAGACAGGTCTGTATTTCAGAGCTGGCATTTGCTGATGGTGTTGCCCTGATTGCTAAATCAGAGGCACATCTTCAATCCAACATGCAAGTCTGGAAGGAAGAGCTGGAGAAAAGAGGGATGATCATAAGCAGCTCGAAAACAAAAACCATGGTGATATCATGAGAGGAAAGAAGACATAAGATTAAGCTGGGAGAACAGGTCCTGGAGCAGGTCGACCACTTTAAATACCTTGGAGCTGACATAGACGGGAAGGGAAGCATCAAAGAAGAGTTGGCTACCCGAAGAGCAGCAGCTGGGAGACTTTTTCAAGTCATAAATCGAGGATTCCTCAGCAAAAGAGAAGTTGGTAAGAAGACGAAGATGGCTGTATACCGCTCCACCTATGTCCCAGTCTTGACATATGGATGCGAGTCATGGGCAGTGACTACAACCCACAAAAGCCAGATCCAAACCTCAGAAATGAGGTATCTGAGGAAGGTGGTTGAAGTAACAAGAAGAGACATGGTTCGTAACCAGACGATACGTCAAGGCCTAAAAACTCAACCCCTTCAGACCCAAGTAGAACAGTCCCAACTGAGATGGTTTGGCCATGTCTGCAGAATGGGAGAAGATCAGCTACCATGACAAGCATGGGAAACTAAGAGCCAGAGATCCAGACCTCCAGGATGACCCAAAGTCTGCTGGGATGACAACATTAGACAATCTTTGAAGAACTGAGGACTAGAATGGAACCAAGCCAGGAGGAAGACAGCGATAGAATAGTATGGTGCTCTCTCTTACAAACCTCTACACCTCACGGTAGAAGGGGAACGACTAAGTAAGTAAGAAAAGGCTTTTCTTCTTCTTCCTCGTTCGTCCTGATAAGGATGTTGGTTGCGTTGTGTCTGTTTACAGCAGAGCTGCGATATCTGCGCCTTTCAGCCGGCACATCCAACTTCAGCACGGCATTTTTTGGGACCGGGTTTGCCTTCCCTCTTCGATCCCTACTCTCTCAGCCAGACTGCAGTGATGCAGCCTGTTTCCAGGACGTTGAGGTGGAGTAGGGTCTTGGTCAGCTCTGGTTCGCTGACCCTGACGCAAGCAGTCAAGCTATGGGTCGCTGACTTCATTCTCTATTGCTGCGTCTTTGGGTCCCGAAAAGGCTTTTGACATCATACACAGGGACAGCCTATGGAAAATACTGAGCGCTCATGGAATTCACAGCTGCATTGTTTCCATCATAAAAAGCCTCTATGCTACCTTTACAAATAGTGTTGGGCAGAGCAATCTAACTTTTGAGGTGAAGACAGGAGTACGACAGGGATGCCCTTTATCAACCACCTTATTTTTGACAGTCATAGACTGGGTGATGCGCCAGACAATAGAGGGCCGTCCAAGAGGAGTAAAATTGACGTTTTCTACACTGAAAGATCTGGAGTATGCAGATGACATTGCACTACTTGCACATTCACATCAACACATCCCAAAAAAAAAACCAGATATACTGAATAAGTACAACCAGCAGGTGGGTCTGAACATCATTGTGTTAAAGAAGACAGAGGCCATGACACTCAATGTGGGCAATCCTGAGCACATAACAATAAGGAACAAAAAACTGGAACAGACAGACACATTTACATACCTTACCGAGGATGCATAGTAACACCAGGCTGCGGAACAAGCAGAATGAATAAAGCGAGAACAGTCTTTGCTAGTCTAAACAATATATGGAAGCCCTCTCAGTACAGTACAAACACCAAATTAAGATTATATGAGCGCTATGTACTTTCTGGGCATGTCTTTGGTGCGGAATGCTGGAGAGTAACAGAGAAGGAAATGTTGAAATTGTCCTCTTTCCATACAACCTGCCTAAGGAAAATTCTCCTAATCTTTTGACTGAGTACCATCACCATCCAAGAACTGCAATCAAGAGGATATGCACACCATCATAGCTGGCAGATGCTGAAGTTGGGTTGGCCGCATCCTAAGAAGAGACCCTGATGCCATCATAAGAAGAGCTATGCTATGGGCCCCTGAAGGAAAGCGAAAGAGAGGCTGATCAGAAACAACTGGGCGGAGAACTGTGGAAGCTGAGATACAAAGAATAAACCAGAGCTGGGGCACTGCACAGAGGATGGCCGCCGACTGAGCAAAATGGAAGCAGTTTGTTTCTGCCCTACAAGACGCCACCAGGCTTTGACAGTCTGCGGTTGAGAAGAAGAGAAGAAGACATAATGCAGTACCAAGGTTTAAAGTTGGACGCAGTGCTATCTGTATCATTAAGCGTCGCAAAATATAGTTCAGATACCTTTTTCATTGAGGCTTTCTTTCATTAGCCTTTGAAAGCCCCCAATTGATGTAAAAGGCAGCAGATGGTTTGATATTATAGTTTTCCTTCTCCAAGATGAATTTCCACCTACTACAACTAATGAGTTTCTTCTACCCAAAGCTTTCAGGTTATAGGGTGCCAGAAATCTGCCCTTGGCCCCTTCTCTTGTTAGTTAAAACAGTCTCGCTGTGTGGCCACATATATTAGCTTGAAGTTCATTCCCTTGTCCTACCTTTTTAAGCAGTGTGAAATATGTGATGGAAATTCTTCTTTTTTCTTTAGTTGTTAATTTGATGATGAGATATATCCAGATCAACCTTGTATGGGTTATAATTAGGATATATATTGTTTTCAATTCCAAATGATATGAATAATTGCCGATATGTGAAATTGGCATCACATGCTCTGTCAAATCACTGTAAATAGGGCAAATCAAAATTACCAATTTTGCGTGCATGTAAAAAAAAAACTAAAGAAACAAAAAAAAAAAAGATAATACCAAACAAAAAAATTCTGAACAAAAAACACCAAACAAAAATAATAAACAAGGGGAGGGGTGTAAAGGCCAAGTGTGTTTAATTAGATATTCAGTTGATTTTCACTTGTTATAGGTCATATGTATTATAAGAACATCATCAGACTTTCACCTTCCCAATATATTAACATTTGTACTTGATAAATACTGTTTGACTATATTATGCAGATTCCTAAGTCTGAATTGAGTCAAAAAATGTTTCATGTTGCAGTTTTAATTAATTGTCTTATTTATATTCCTTAAATGTTTCCAGTCTAGACATGCATTTTTTTTTTCCAGTCAATTTATGTTCCCAGTCTAGATAGGCCTATCCATGTTTTTCAGTCCATTTTAAAATTCCTTTGCATATTCAGCTATTTTTAATTGGTTATATGTCCTTCCTTGGGAAGGAACCTGTTCTCCTACCAGGCACGATAACAGGGTGGTGGATGGTAGAATGGCCTCTAGATATAAAGGTTAGCTGTGAATACTGAATATGCAGTCGTGAACCAAAACAGGTGGTTGTGAGGGACAGCTGTCTGAATCAAAGCACCTCCAAAGCTTTATGATATGGCAACCAGCGAGATGAAGCACTTTAACTTCTTCCCTCCTCACTGCCTTGTGGGTTTGACTTGATAGTCAAAAGGCTAGCATAGACAACGTACACAAGCTAAAGGAAAACAACAGGAAGCTACCGTCGTATTATCCCTTGTATAATCATGAATCATCTAAGTACTATCTAAGTAAATTGAAAAATTTTAAAACAGGTCAATAGATTAAAATACCTAGGCACAATAACATGGACAGCCAAAAAGAGTAATGAGGATGTCCTGAAAGAAGCCAGTGTGCAAAGGAAACTTATTTCATAAGTTAGAAAGAAGCAATCCACTTTTTTTGGGCATGTTATGAGAAGAGGTAAGCTGGAATATATTGAAACAGCAGGTAAGATTGAAGGAAAAAGAGATAGAGAAAGACAAAGAGACAAATACTGGACAGTTTGACATCGTGGCATGGAAGGAGGTCAACAACAGAATTGATAAAATGTACTGGAGACAGGAAGTTGTGGAGAGACATTATCTCCTACACCACTAGGCATGGTACTTGATGATATGTCTTGATTAGCCAGTTTAGCTCCATGTCTAATAATAGTAAAATTTACAGTTGCAGATGTTAGAGACAGGAAGAAAGGTTATAGGCCAGATGTGGAGCATGTTTGATAGACCATCCACTTCATTGGTAAAGCAAAGTTTGACCCTTGTTCTGTGTGTATGTCATTCTACTATAAGCATAGTATTTGCTGACATATGGCTCTAATTTTAAATAGAAAGATCTTGGTACTTTAATTAGTTCATTAATTATATCTTGAGTGACACATTTTCTCATTATTAAAGATAATGAAACGCAAAACAATCAAGTGAAGCTAACAGTTCAATAAAAGTGCTTCTAAAAGTAATAGTGTCAGTGGTTGTTACCTTATTTTTATTTATTCATTTAATTTTGACAATTCTTTTATTTGAAGAAAAATTCAAGACATTTGTTAAGTTTGGGTAAAATAGAAGAAACGGACCTGTTGGGGGCTGCCCTCCACAAAGAAGCAACTTCAGGAAGTAGAAGAGCTGTCAAGAAAGTCTTAAGTACAGGTGGGAATTTGAAGGATGAGATTGAATTTAAAATTAAAATAAAATGTTAACTGTTGCATTCTTGGAAATATCTAGTGTGAACCTGTCCGTTTTTATTGATAGCTTAAGCAGTTTGTACTATAAACATCGTAACAGTTTTATTACTTCTGTTGTGCCATTTCTTGTCACACTTCTCATTGGCACATGTCTGTTGCTTGAGATTTTGTGTATAAAAGGTTTAAGTGTTCTATGTTGGCATACTGTTTTTTATTTTAACAGCTTATTTTATATTGACACACACGTTTTTTAAAAATTTTAGTGGCACAAAATGTCTCTGGTATTGAACCTGATGCTTGACACAGGAGAGCAAAGAGCAGAATGACTGCACTGCATCAGTATTTTGTTCAAGGCAACTAAGGAGGGTGGAGAATGAGGATGGCTCTCCCATTAGCACACCTACATAAATTGAGCCCAGGTAGAAATCGTCAGCCATTACAATAGATAAGCACTTCTAACATGGAAGATTATGATTTGTGACAGTGACAACTGCAGGGAAGTTAGCTGTTGACCCACCTTCTTCTGTTGACGAGAGTACCCAGGTTGCATAAATGGTAGTATACTTTATGAAAATTGAAGAATGGCATAAATTGCTTAAGCGGTATTAAAAAATGCCATTTTGGGACTGATGAAAACAAAATGGAAGGGAGTAAGAAAGGAAAATTAAACACAGAGGAAATGATACTGTAGTCTTCCATTTTAATTTTGTTCCGCACAAGCACCAGTTGTTGAATTATTTGTAACCTGTATCTAAAGTTTGTTGTCCTGCATGATTCTGTTATACCTGGGATCATTATAGAGAAGTAAAGAATAGGCCCATTATCCCTTACTAAGCATGTTGTAAAAGCTACACAGGAGGGTTGTCTTGGGGCTGGAAACACCATCCTCCTGTGAAAATGTAATCAGCGACTGTGATGTGGATAACACATTAATAAATAAAAGGTTACATATATTCTTAATTGGGTATCTGTGCCGCAAAGAAAATATACAGCTCAAAACTAATATGGGAATGAACCGGACAAATGCAAGGAAGTAAGCGGTGAATAAAAGATACTGGAGCTGGATTCACTCATGCATTTCTGAGGCCTGATAGTGGAACAAAAGTAGCAACACTGTAACCTACCAGGCAAGTTGTAAAACTCTAATATGGAATGGTTGGGCAGCTACCCCATCTTCTAGAAAATTAAAGCCAAAAAAAAAAAAACTATTACAACATTAACAAGTTAGTTAAAGCAAGTACTGGGTAATTCAGATAATTGAAATACCAAAAGGAGTCAGGGCTGCTGACTCACCTTCTTCTAAGAAAATCTCCTGATTAGGCATCTGGGATGTTGAACACTAAACAAACAAGGGAAAACTGCGCAGAAGGTGGCAAAAACAAGAAATTATAAAATTGACATCTGACATCCTTGTACTGTGTGAAGCAAAGTGGAAGTTGAAAGGAAGAAATTAAGCTCAGGAGAAATGGTGTTGTCCTCAGGACATGAGGAAGAAAGCATGCCATAGTGAAGGTGTGGCTCTATTGCCGTCACAGAAGTGTAGAATGCTCTCATAGAATGGGAAGCAATTGAACCCACATTCATCATCTCATCTCAGCCCGTAACCCGTCATGGGTCGTAGGGGTGCCATGGTGGAAGCATCAGCAGACAGGGTCTCCATAGAATGCGTGGTGAAAAAACCGTGTCCTGCCCATTCTTTGATGTTATCAGCCCAGGATTTTCTTTGCCTTCCTCTTCTCCGTTTACCTTCGACCTGTCCCTGAAGGATCCGAGAAGCTGAGTATTATTTGATCATGACGAGTTCGGCAAGGTCTTTCGGAGTGTTTCACTATTGAAAGGGAGTTGGTCGGAACATGTTTCTTATGATCATGCTTTTTTCTATATTTAATTTTCCATCCCATACGTTTCTTTGGTACTTTCTCCAGACGAGTTACATATGCCCAAACCAGGCATGCTTTCGATGTTTCACTATGACAAAATGTGGTTCTTGGTGGCCTGCATAGGTGTTTATCTTCTCTCTAACATAGACATTTGTTTTGTGCTCTTTATAGCAAATGCGCAAAATTCTTCTATAACATTTATGCTCGAAAGCCTGAATCCTTCGCTCCGTATCTGCAGTGAGTGTCCAGCTCTCATCAGTAACAGGATTCAAGGACTGAGATATTTAAAGGTGTTAACTTCTTCTAACGTTTGCCCATTGAACGTCATGTTGGTCGGAACATGTTTCTTAATTCAATGAAACTTTCTCCAGTCTAGAGGTAAGGTCATTCTGATCCAGGCCTATCAGCATCATCCAATGCTTTGAAAAATTCTCCAATGTCGTTGCTTGCAAAAACAGCACTGCTTGCGTCCTTGTATAGTGCTTCAATGCACCATTACTTGCCCATAATTCATGCCACAAAGGCTTTTGTGAAATCGATGAAGTTTATGGTAAAATCTGTTTAGAGATGTTTTTCGATAAGTACTCTAATATTGAAGATTTGTTCTGAGGTACTTCTTTTTGGTCTAAAGCCAGCCTGTTCCTCTGACAAGATTTCTTCTGATTTCTGTTTTATTCTGTTCAAAAGTATCCTTAAATACCTGGGATGAAAATTTCCTTTCTTTGGAAGCGGTATTTACTAATGCAAACTGGCTAATTGGTATTTTTTTATAGTCTTAATGGATGACCAAAAAAGAAAATGAGAAAAGGAAAATCAGCCAGCGTGGGCAACAACAAATAGACACGATAAATCTTAAGAACACTTTGGTATAGATGAAATTAAAGATCTACATAACAACATGTTTAATACAGGATGCATACCACATGACCTGAAGACATTTGTACTCATAACTTTGCCCAAAACACCATATCTTCTGGGCAAATTTTTTCATGATTTTTACTTATATCTGGTCCTCCATATTTCAAGAGCTCTGCTGGGATATTATCCACACCCGGTGACTTCCCCCTTTCATCGAACATATAGCCTCTTCCACTTCTTCCCGTAATATTGCTGCATTTCCGAGTTCCCTGTTTTCGCACTTAATGTTGTTTAATATGCCTATCAGTATCAAGTTTTACAGTTATATTAATTCTTGTGCATCAGAATGTTCAGACTTCAGAGCAATCAGACCAAAGATCTTCTTCTTCTTGCGATCGCATCTTTGATGTTTACACTGTCAGACGAGTTCTCATGATGAATTCGACTGTTGTTTGAAGTTCCTCTTTAGCTCCATATAGCTCTGAGTTTAGTGTTGAGTCATTGGGCCAGTATATCTTTCTTAACTGGTCATACAGAGGACAATCCTGTAGAACATGCTCAGCAGTTTGTTCGTTTAATCCACATGTGCACAGTGGTGAAGCAGACAATCGTAGCTTGTGCATGTGTTTATTCAGTTTGTTATGCCCTGTCCTGAGGCGAAAAATAGTTATCTAACCATGCCGGTCGAGAGTGTGGTAGTCATCTTTGGGTTGGTTCTGTTCTCTTCTGATAGTCTGGATAGCTCTCTTTTTCTCAAAGTATGTGACTTCATTATCTTCTTGTTCACATTCTCCTCCCTTTTTTGCAAGTTTATCTGCCTTTTCATTTCTGGGTACACCACAATGAGATGGTACCCACTGAAGTATGGTTCTCTTTTTGGCAGCTACCTTGTTTAGTTCATTTCTCAGATGCGGGAGTTTACCACCCTAAATGAGCTTGCAGGACAGACAGTGCATCTGTGAGGATGACTTTCTGGTGGCAGTCAGAGTTGGTGTTATAAATCATATTTGCAGCTTGCTCTAGAGCTTGAACCTCAGCTGTATAGTTGGAACAGAATTTACCAGTGGGAATGTGCCTAGTCTCATAGTGGTTGTCAGCATATGAGATAAAGATACCGGCACCTCCATTCCTAACAGCATTAGTTGCTGATCCATCTGTATAGGCATGTATCCATGATTGATCGGGATAGCTTTCTTGGATCATACTCAATGTAGCAGTTCGTTTTTGCAGATCATTATACTCACATCCACTTGTGAGACCACTAACTGATGTATTAATTTGGAGGGCATTGCTGGCCTGCTCCCATGGTACAGGGTATAGGGTGGGCTTCAGTGGTGTTGTCTTCATGGATAGGTCTTCTTGATGCTGTCTTTTAAGTCTTTTTCCCCGATGCACAAAGCTGCTACGCTTTAGACGTCCCAATGCCAGATCATCTAGTCTTGCCTTCATTGGGTGCGTTGGCATACTGTTGTACTTTTCCATCTGGATCATGGTTTTTGTGTCTCTTCTATGGGACAATGTCTGTAATCCAGCAACCTTCTGCATCTCTGATATTGGTGTAGTTTTCATGGCTCCTGTAATGAGCCTGAGAGCTTGATTTTGCACTTTGTCCAAAGACTGCAGATGTGAGTTAGCAGCTGATGACCATGCTGCTGAGCTAAACTCTAAGTGTGGTCTTATTACTCCATTATAAATCTTCTTTAGAGTTCGTTCATTTGCTCCCCAGTTGGTACCTGCTAATTTTCTGAGTATGCCTAGTCGTCTTCGGGCCTTTCCTTCTGCATTTTCAATATGCTTATTCCATGTAAGCCTTTGGTCAAATGTCACCCCAAGATAGGTGGGGTAGCTTTCTTCCTTGATCACGGTTGTTCCTAGGTGTATGTTAGCTGCTTTGTCCTTGGGGGCGAGGGAGAACAGTGTTGTGGAGGTTTTGTCTGTGTTTATTGTGATATGCCATTTCTCTGCCCATGACACTAGCATGTCTGCTGCCCGCTGCATTCTATAGTTTGCTGTGGTGACGTTTTCATCAGCGCACCAGAGTACTAGGTCATCTGCATATAAGGCAGCTTTCACTCCTGCGGGGAGATCTTTCACCAGGTCATTGATGTAAACAAGGAAGAGTGTTGGGGAAATTACTCCTCCTTGAGGTACCCCCTGATAGAGCAACACTTTTCTGCTCTGCAGACCGTCAAGAGTGACTCTAGTTCTCCTGTTATGCAAATATGACTGGATCCATTTCATCATGTTGCCTTGGATTCCACTTCTCCTAAGTTTTGCAATAAGGCCATCTTTCCACACCTTGTCAAAGGCCTGCTTGAAGTCGACCCAGATTGTTAGGACCTTTTTCTTCTCCTGGAAGGCATCTTCTATTGCTTGGGACAAGTAAGTAACTTGGTCTTCTATACTGTAGCATTCTCTAAATCCAGCTTGTTCCGGCACCAGGATCTGCTCAGACTCTAAATACCATTTCAATCTGTGGTTGACAGACCAAAGATAAATTGAAGGCAAATGAGCAGCAGGAAGACAACAAATTAAGCGGTAAGATATCATCAAGCGATGGACAGGAAAGATCCTATCAGAGTTCACCAGAAGGCAAGAGACAGGACATTGGAAATCTGCTGCTTCCAACCATTGTTGCATAGATGGCATCTGATGTGACTGGATTGTTAAGCTCTTTTCCAGAACTAGCCCTACTATTACATGTCCTTTTTTGTTTCAGTAGGGGTTTTGGAGAGGTATGCTCCATTCAGCCTAGACACAAGGTCCATCAGTTATATTAGGGCATTTGTCCAAATATAGAAGACTATATGGTCTGGTATTAAATTTCATCCTAAACTTCATTATATCTAGGTGAAGCCATGGCTGGGAGAAGGCTGAGAAGATTTTGCTAATGATCTTTTGTTACACAGTTTTATTTGGGTGAATAACTGTTAGTGTAGATCATTCTAATGACCTCTCATTGCATGCTTTTTTCTACTTCTAAGGTATCTGTGTAGATTATCCTAATGATCTTGGACAAACACCCTTGTTCTGTGCCTGTGCAAGAGACAATGAATCGACAGCTTTGCTGTTACTACAGTGGAGAGCAAACCCGAATGAGTAAGACTTATTGTACCTTGTGCCAGAATTGTTTTAGGAAGAATTCTAAACAGTGTTGTTTACCATTGTTAGGTATTAGTTTTGGTGTGAATTGTTGCCTTTAATGTGCCTGTGTTATATATCAAAACGAAGGAAAATGAATAGAGAATAAAACTTAGCAGTGTTTTATTCATATTAAAATGTGCAGTTTGTTTGCATAAAAAATGTTGCATGCCAATCGAAAGACTCCAAAAAGCTAACAGTAAAATATGGCCTTGCTGAGGGAAAATTAATGTTGTGGTCTGGAACTTCTTGTCCATCCAAAACCCAGTCACAAGCCCCACAGTTGCTGAAACATTGATCTAGGTTTTGTTCCAGTGTTATGGACATTCTGGCATGAATGCTTACGGCATGGCACATTTAGAGGTCATTATTACTTGATTAAATTCACATAATTATTTGCCATGATTAATGAAATTTATATGAAATGCCATGTATATAAAATCAATGAATGAAACATACTACTTAAAAAAGAACATCATTTCAATACAGTATGTTGTCAGTTGACAAAGGAATGCATGAGCAAAGCTCGTCTTCTGACCAAATTACGTCAGTAGTGTTGCAGAGATGACAGGTTTTTGATACATTTACCATGTGAAGTAGCACTGCTCTCTACGGAAAAGGTGCTGGGTTCAAATCATGGTACCGGCACACTCCAGTCTACCCAGCTGTAAATGGGTACCTGACTCTGCTCTTTGAGTTAGGGAAGGAAAGGAAGGGAACTGAATTGGTCACCCAACCTCTCAAAGGTGGACCTAGTATGGTTAAGTCTCAAACACTTCAATCCCCTACAGCAGTGTCTGTTATGGGACTACCTTTACCTGTTTAACATATGAAGTATGTTGGCAGTTTGGATCAGCTTCATCATTTTAAAAAAATTTCCCTATGCACGTTAACTTCAAAATGTGCGTGTAAATAGAATGTAAATTGGATAGCATAACTTTGAATTCGCATACAGAAGTTTCATGTACAATACATACGAGGGGCGTTCAGAAAGTAATGCACCACATCGTTTTTCTCAGCTAATAATGAAGATAGAAGCATGAAATTTTGCACACTTCAAATATGGCATGTGCCAATTGTGTGCACCAAATTGCACCGCAACTGGCCAAATAATACGGCTGCCCTAAACCGTTGAAATGGAGTGTGTTAGCAACTTGCGTTATAAGCAGCGAATTGTGATAGAATTTCTCGTTGCAGAGAAGGAAACTGTTGTGAACATTCACAAGCGTCTGTGTGATGTGTATGGAAGTTTTGCAGTCGACAGGAGTACAGTCAGTAGCTGGGTTCAAAGAATCAGGAAGTGGAGATACGGAGCTGCTTGATCGGCCGCGCTGTGGACGTCCTGCTACAGCCAGAGCCGGATTAACGTAGTAGCCAAAGTAGCATATGCTACGGGCCCCGCGCTTTTAGGGGCCCCATGCCAATAAATATGTACGTACTTAATTTTTTGGTCATCTTCTAATACGAGCGTTAAACCAATGATCTTGTGATTTATGCCATCTTTAGCGCCTTTTCATTTGGTGTCACGAAATTGTGAGAGAAAGAGCATAAGAGGGTGACTGTTGCAGTCTATTTTCATTGAAGACCAGTTGGTTATTATTGGTTGACTGTCGTTCTGTCATATTAAATTCTTTACAGTATTCTTGACAGTATTCTTCCAAGTTCGTTAGTATCTTATTCCCTTTTTAAGTAATCGTGCTTGATGGTGAATCGCGAATGGTGGGGTGAACTTCAAATTCAACAGTAATGGATTCCACAACGCTTCTTATGTATGGGTCCATAGATACGTACATAGTTTAATGAACGAGACATTTCATCAATTGACATTTGCATAAGTAAAAATACATCAGCTCCGTGCAGTTATTCTAGTCTTCTTCAAATAAATCCTTTAACGTCAAAATGTCCTGTGGTTTACACACGATTTCCGTATGTCGGTAAATCCGGTAACGAACCACTATACTTCTGGCGAATACTAATGATTCTGACAAATCATAACATAAATACCTGCAGTTCCTCATCTAAGGAAATTCATACAACCAAATTGGAATGCTTCGCTCTTGCATCCATAATACGAGATAATTGACCCTACCGTTTATCTCCGTGAAGAAACTACTGCACCATATAATACCAAACAGGAGCTATTAACAATGCGCCTATCTCGGACGCCTTCATGGTCTGAAGTCCCAATGTAATATGTTGTCAAGTGGTGCCTTAACAACTCACCGCGTCATACTTTATCCTAGACAACTCTATCAATTTGCGTTCATCACCGTGAAGCGCGAAAACCTCCAAACTTTATAGAATACCCCTAAGTTAATGTGAAATTATAAAATGCACACTATAGAAGTGGCTAACATCATTACACGAGTCGTAACATTTCCTGACCGACCGGGATAAAAAAAAATCTATTATATAGATTTTTTTAAAAATAATAATGCGAAAAATTATAATAATAACGCGATTAATTCTTGCAAAAATTAATTTCCCGACATACGGCCCCACGATGTTTTGAACAAAACAGTGTTTGAGGTCGCTGTCAAAGTATTAAAATGTCATATAATAACTACAGTAAGTAAAGAAAAGTCAACGGTCAGGTGTAATATCATGCAATTACTTACGGGTGTGTTAACTAAACTAAGGTGTAGTGACTTACTAAGGTATAACTAAGTAAAGGTAAAGGTAAAGGAACCCGTTACACGCCCATTGAGGCATATTGGGAATATGGTGTTAGGCCCATATTATCTTGACCGTCGGCACACGAGGGGTGATGTGGTCGGCATCACGCCGGCCGCCTTAACCTTCCCAGAGTAGCTCTGGTACCCATTTGGGTCAACCCAGGAGCCGTTTGTGGCCTAAAAATTTTCCGCCTCATCTGGGGATCGAACCATAGACCACTGCGCTAGGAAGCCAGTGCACTAACCACTATGCTACCGCGGCTCCTGTATAACTAAGTACTGTCATCTAAATAACTAATGTACTAAAGTATGGAGTAAATCTAACTAATTAAACTAATAACGTATTGTATTAGAGAAAATAATACAAGAAAACATAGAGAAAAAAAAATGAATATATGAGACAAAAGAAATGAAAGGAAGTAATACAGAATATAAGTAATTAGACAAACTAATTATGAAATCTGTAAGTGAGAAATAAACTAACTTAATTTACATATAAAATCTAGTAAAGAAATGTGAGTCATATATATTTAACCTAAAACTATAATAATCTTCAATTATCATCTATTTGAATTACGATTCCTTTTATAGGAAATATATCAATTATTATTTTCCTAATGTTCATTTAAAGTATATACTAGTACAACAGTCTTGAAAGGAAAGTGTCGTATCACCTAATTAACTACTCTAAGTTATAACCATAAAATAAAAATATAATTATATAATATTATATAACTAAAGTATTATATATAACGAACAGAAGGCAAAGAATACGCCATGAGTATATGAGCAAATAAAAATGACAGTATGGAAATGAGATGATGGTAGGTGTGAAAGAATAAAATTAATTTAAGAACAGTAGATTAATAAAGTTAATTATGAACTATCTATCTAAGTAAGAAATAAATTAAATTAAGTTACTTATTCAAATTAAAATATTCTATCTACCATCTAAGATATAACAGTTAATCATAATATGAAATGTAAATAGTATTGTTGTATTAATCTGTATGTTAATACGAAGGTAAGTAATATGTTAATTAATATTAACTAATGTTTAGTTTAATGTATATACTTGATATTCATAAGTGTCACTAATACAACGTGTATTCTTATTAATCATACAGAATATAAATGTTCATTATTTTCACAATTGCTGTAAATGTTCCTTCTGTAGTCGTAGTCACGAATTGTTCGAATACAATATTGAATGTGTGTCACGTAAATGTTTCCATTCAGTTTAAAGTGTAAATTGATGGCAAATCGTTCTGTAAAAATAGTAGATCGTTATGGACACTATCCAAAGTCCTTAATAGTAGACAAGGAAAACCAAGAAAGGGTCTTCAATCACACTTTTTTTTCGAATGATAAAATGTACATTGTTATTGAGTTTCTAGTAGTGATTAATTATATGTCCAACATCAATTTCATGGTAGAGGATAACGAAATATCTTGATCAATCATTGGAAACCACTTGGAAGCAATGACAGTTGATTGAAATATTTGTAAATATGTTCATGTCCTAATTGTTTGGACATACGGCCTTGACTCGGTATCGTTTCCATCATTTGACTTTGTAATTTGAAGAGATGCATAATCTGATGTAGAACTTGCCTTATGTCGAAGTTTGAATGGAAAGTTGATAGTTAACATGAATTTTCATAGTGTAATCACAATTTTGAAATGTGAAAATGAATTGATGTCTGTAAATGTCTAAACGTAAATGTCTAAACGTTAGTAAACCATCGAGTGTCTTTCCTAGTTTCAAATCGTGAACCAGCATAATCATGTGACGAATATATATATATATATATTGATCAAAGTGGATAGTGATTGAAACATCATCCATAAAGTCATCGACTTTGTAATATTCCATATCGTTCGTAATTCAGTACACTTGTATCGTTAATTATTATCAGCTGAGGAAAGTTGGCGAGGTATTGAGTATGTGACGACGTTCTCCGATACTGAAATCGACTCTATGGTGACCTGGAATGTTGATTACGACGTAGTCATGTAGTAGTGATATGCCTGACTCAAGAGCCTTACGTTCGTGCCATATAATCGACCATGTGATAAAGTAGACTCGCATCATTGTTTCACAGTCGATGTGGAACTGAGATTCTTCGAAATTGAATTCTTTTCAATCGATTACTTGATCTTGTTTGAGAGCAGCACCGAAGTCGAAGTTGCCTGCACTGTCGAAAATGCAAATTTGTGTAAAATTTAGTAACGTATTTTGATTTCTAAATAGAATGTTTAATAAAAATTTCCCTAGCAATTTATTGAACGTGATTTTTGCAATATAAGTCCACTTGTATCTCATTAGCATGTCTATCCACAAATGAATAGACGATATACGAACTTATACTGCATTGGCTGAGTATAGTTATGACCATCAACGAAGTTATTGTCTATCGTCGGCATGGTAAACACAATGTAAATACAAAATACAAATTGTCATAGCAGACAAGACAACAAAATTGTTCTCTACCAGAAAAGTTTACACTAACCAATCTATGTAAGAATAGATGACAAGAGAAAAAAAAAATGATGACTGACTATGCTGAGTCATCAAAGATATGAGACAAATAGTGTTACTACAACATGTTATCTGCGTGACGCAGAATCAGGTACTAATTGTAACTTTAGATAATGGCGATGAAAGTAAGCACCATTATCACGCTCGACAACTATACGAGCATCCCTATTGTTACATAAGGTAACCAACGCCTTACTGTTCTGACCATTGAATGATGGCAGAAGACGAACAAACTTAACGTTTGCCGTATACTGAAAAAAATTACCAAGTTCCTGCCATGTTGTACCTTGTGGCAGATTATGTACTAATACCGTGCGAGAATATGCACTTTTCCCAATATATGTAGTATCATTAACACTAACATGGGAAAATGATTGATGTGCAACCTTAGTTGCATGAGGTACATTGCAATGTATGTCCCTCCCGTAAGTATAATTCTTTCTATAGACTGTATTGTTATGTTGAGTCCGAGTAAGATGAACCTTATCCTGTAATAGTACATTTGTAGAACCTGTAGTCGTCAACGGATCAGAAGACCTACATACATTCTTTTGTTTCATTGTGCTGGTATTAATTTTATTGAGTGTCTTCCTATCACTCTTAACTCCAACATTATTTTCCAACATATTACTCTTCTTCGTAACGTCCTTGTCAATGTTGACAACGGCAACAGTTTTCTTAGGAGCAGTTGTCATCTGATCCTGTCGCCAAGACTCATTGCCCGAATCGGCAGTATTCTTCTTTCGAGGGAAGGTATATCTCCCCCGGAATGATTTCTTAATATTAACTGGTTGTGTTGAAACCTTAATGTCGCCCTTAGTACTTGAAACATGTCGTATGATAGGTCTATCATACCTGGTTTTGGACAATATATTGTTGTCCAATATCATATCTAGCAGACCATCAACCCGTTTTTTTAAATTAATAATTTCACCATTTAACTGTGAGATTTCCTCACTTTGCTTGACCTGCATTTGTTTTAATTCAATATTTTCATTTACCTCACCCTGCAGTAATGATTTTGATGTAGTCAATTGGTCCTCATACTTACTTTCGTGTTGAACATGTGGATGTTCATCGTCATGAGTTACCATCTCTTCGTTCTGAGTTAACTTCAATTGACTCACTTCCAACTTCAAGTCATTAAGCTGAGCAGCATGAGACTGAGTCTCTATATGTACTCTTCTTTCTATGTTTTTTCTATCTTTGCTCTCCTCTGTCGTGCTATTTTCTTTAATTTCTTCTTTTGTTCTACCAACACATTTGGCTGCAATCGAGCTACTTCTGAAGTAAGCTCTTGAATCTTAACACATTGTGTGATAGTTTCTAGTTTTAAAGCTACATTTGTCTGATCAAGTGATTTCAGTCGCTCAACCTCAGATAACAACGACTGAATGTGTGCACACTGTGCATGAAGTTTTCTTTGGTAAGATGAGGCATTATCTTGTGAAATTTTCAATGCAAGTTTCTTAACCTCAGACTCCAAAGCTTTATTTTTTTCCATGGTGGATTCTAATGAGGCTTCTAATTCTTTCTTCTGACTACGACATTTAGTAAGATCTACTATCAACACCGACACTTGATTATTCGAACCAGTAATTTCAAAATCCATTGCTGACAGCTTCTTCTCATATTCACCTTTTTGCTTTATCAGCTCATTAGTAAGGGCAATCTCCCTATCCTTATGCCTCGTTATAGTTTCCTTCAACTCATTCAACTCAATACTACTACCTTCCTGAGTAGTCATTTTACCTTCATCATGAAAAATAGTGGATAATAGTTTATAGAGTCTCACTGCTTTCTTCTGTGAAGGGGCATATCTACATCCACTCCAAGCAAACTCCTCAAGATCATGGCTCATTTGAGTTAAGAAATGTTCTATGGCATATTCCTCACAGCTTGCACCAATTAAACCCAATCTATCTCCCTCCTGGAAAAAATGTTCAAAAATATCCATAGTAACTATATAAATATATGACTCACTGAGTAAATTAACTTATTATATGTATGTGCAATAACGCAATATAACCAATATAATATTCCTTAGCCAGTCAATTATATAAATCTCCAATACTGATATACTCAATTATATATATACCCCAATTGTGAATAAGGTACTGTGACTAACCCCGTCACCTAATTACCCATTCATATGCTTAACAAATTCGTTGTAAGCTCAAAATTTATATTTATTTCCCAATATTTTATACCAGTATTACATATTCATAACAACACCTAGTAGTTATAAACTTCCTAGTTTAAGATGCTGAAAATATTTAATGCATCCAATATCCTCACTTAATACTCAAGGGTATCGTCCATCCGTTCTTATATTATTATTCAATTATCTATCATATTATGCCATGCTCAGGCAGAAAAAATAGTTGCTACTTGCACCACTAGAAAAAACACCCAGAAAATATTTCCTGTATCAAATATTTTCAAATTAATCACCTATAAGTGATATATTATTTATTATATATGTATCTTATAATAATATTAAGGTTATTAATGAGGAACATATACAATTATTAACTAAAGAGTTTGACAATACAATTTTCACAAGACAAGTCGAATTACCAACATTAAAATGATTTTACAACTAAATAAACATCACGGAAGTGACGAAGTATACTTAACTTAGGATATAGGTCAGAGCACAAAAAATTCTACCGAAAAGTTAACAAAACATGAACCCTTACAAATGACGTCACAGTTTTATGTGTCAAAATGAAAGATAGCAAGGTCAGGGTTAACGGACATATTACAAACAGCAGACAAAAACTCAATTATAATAAAACTAAAGACAAAGATAATACAACATGCTTATACAAAACTTCACAGCTAACAAATAATATTCGACTGAATTCAATGACGAACAAAGTATGCCGCAGCCGTTAGCGGATTCTTCGTCAGTCGAAGATAGTCAAACGGTTTCCTATCGAACGATTCTAGATTCTACGGTCTGCGAAGCGACATTGTAGACATATCTAGAATTTTCGCTTAGACAAACACCAACAACTTACAAGCATTTCACAAACCATGGAACATATAATGATAATCTTAAATAAACATGCCTAGAAACAGCAAATGGACTACTGTTTGCTTATTGGACCAACAACGGGTAGGCTACTTAGCTTTTTGTGTACGAATAGCTTCCTCGTTCAGTGCTGGCATGTATCAACGGAATGACCAGATGTTGAGAAATGTACTTCAATGTTAGATCGATCTTGTTTTTCTTGATTCATTCCTCGTAAATTGACTTGATTCATTTTGACTTGACATTCGATACAATTGTTACCGGCCACTACTTGACTTTCAACTTGCAGCGATGATGACGTCGGTTTGACCTTTATGACACATGCGCAATGGTTCATATCGTGCTCAAATCACGTGAGCGCACGACAAAAGTAAACAGTTCTTGACACATGTGAATGAGAATTCGGTAACCTGGAAGAAAAATTTTTCGTCCCCACACATTGGACGCCAGATTGTTGCCATCTATTTTCATTGAAGACCAGTTGGTTATTATTGGTTGACTGTCGTTCTGTCATATTAAATTCTTTACAGTATTCTTGACAGTATTCTTCCAAGTTCGTTAGTATCTTATTCCCTTTTTAAGTAATCGTGCTTGATGGTGAATCGCGAATGGTGGGGTGAACTTCAAATTCAACAGTAATGGATTCCACAACGCTTCTTATGTATGGGTCCATAGATACGTACATAGTTTAATGAACGAGACATTTCATCAATTGACATTTGCATAAGTAAAAATACATCAGCTCCGTGCAGTTATTCTAGTCTTCTTCAAATAAATCCTTTAACGTCAAAATGTCCTGTGGTTTACACGCGATTTCCGTATGTCGGTAAATCCGGTAACGAACCACTATACTTCTGGCGAATACTAATGATTCTGACAAATCATAACATAAATACCTGCAGTTCCTCATCTAAGGAAATTCATACAACCAAATTGGAATGCTTCGCTCTTGCATCCATAATACGAGATAATTGACCCTACCGTTTATCTCCGTGAAGAAACTACTGCACCATATAATACCAAACAGGAGCTATTAACAATGCGCCTATCTCGGACGCCTTCATGGTCTGAAGTCCCCATGTAATATGTTGTCAAGTGGTGCCTTAACAACTCACCGCGTCATACTTTATCCTAGACAACTCTATCAATTTGCGTTCATCACCGTGAAGCGCGAAAACCTCCAAACTTTATAGAATACCCCTAAGTTAATGTGAATTATAAAAATGCACACTATAGAAGTGGCTAACATCATTACACGAGTCGTAACAGTGACTTAGTGGGACTCTTCATTATTTTTATCTTAACTGTTTGCGGACGGAAGCCATTTAAATGGCGTTGAAAATTTGGTCATGTTTGGACGGAAGCCACTTTTTTGGCTTTAGGTGACTGCCCCTCTAATTTTGTTTCGTTCTTTGTGAAATGAATTTGCATTAACAATAAAAACTAGAATTTAGGAAACGGAAACTTCCTGTTTTAATTGAGACATACGGCGTGCTCGCACTCTCTTTCGATCTTGATTAAAATTTCTTGATTTGTAAGGTTAGAAAACTCAAGAAATGAGCAGTAGACACAGAGATATTGGACGTAATTATGCTTCTGGAAGTGAAAAACGTAAAGCGAAGGAAGAAAAAGAAAGAAGAGATCAACTTGTGATATCAGAGCGTGAATATTGGATATCCAAGGGAAGTGAAAAATGTCAACATGTTGATAGTGCCTTCTCTTCATCCGTGCGATTGTATGAAAAGAAACCTTGATACTGTCAGAAGTCTTATTTTACACATATTATTAAACTTACAAACAAGCAACATGCAAGAAAATGGTTATGCTATTCAGAAAGTAAAGGGCACCTATTCTGTTTCCCATGCAAGCTTATGAGTTCAGAATCTTCATCAAAGTTTACTGTGGAAGGGTTTAATGACTGGAAAAATGCAAGCAATCTATTGCGTCGACATGAAGAAAGCTCCTCACATAGACAAGCTTTAATTTCACTGTTGATGCGTAAAAACAAAGGTGAACGTGTCGATTCCCAACTTGTGAAACAAACTGACATTCAAGAAAAGTGTTGGCACAAACTTCTAGAACGAATAATTGAAGTTGTGAAGTTTTTAGCAGAACGAGGCCTTTCATTTCATGGCAGTGATGAAATTGTTGGGTCCCCTTATAACGGGAATTACTTAGGGTTGTTAGAATTACTGGCCAAGTTTGACCCTTTTCTGGCAGAGCATATAAGTACTCATGCAAACAAAGGATTTGGACATACATCATATCTATCTAAAACAACGTGTGAGGAATTCATCAATCTGATTGTATCCAGTATACTGGATCACATTCTCTGTGAAGTGAAGAAATACAAGTATTATTCCGTTTCATTGGATTCTACTCCAGATATATCTAATATGGACCAGCTGACTTTGACTCTGCGCTATGTTTTACCATCTGGATCAGTTGAAAGATTTGTGACATTTTTGGATATGGAAGGTCATAGTGCTGAACAGCTTACTAAAAGTCTACTTAATTTTTTAAAGGCAAATGACATTGATATTAAAGACTGCCGTGGTCAAAGTTATGACAACGCCAGCAACATGAGTGGCAAGTTTATAGGATTACAAGCACGAATTAAAGAGATGAATAAGTTTGCGCATTACATTCCGTGTTTTGCACATTCACTAAATTTGGTTGGAAAATGTGCTGCTGAAGGTTGTCAAGAAGCAGTCATTTTCTTTGGATTTGTTGAAAGCCTGTACACCTTCTTTTCTGCTTCTACCTACCGGTGGGGTCTCCTTTCTACTGCATTATGTGCTGGCGGTACTCATAATAAGTCCCATTTGCCCTTTGTGAAAAGACTGTCAGATACCAGGTGGTCCGCTCGGGCATATGCAACAAAAGCACTTTTACACAGCTTTTCTGCAATAAAACAAGTCTTGGATGATATTTCAGATAACAGTGATCAGAAGGCAGAGTGTCATCAACAGGCTCGTGGTCTACTTTCAACCATGATGAAGTTAGAAACAGGAATAATGATCATACTGTGGGATCAAGTATTACAGCGTTTTCAAATGACCAGGGCTTCTTTGCAATCTTCTGATCAAGATTTGAATACAGCTTGTGCACTCTATGAATCCCTGCGGGGGTATATTCAAGCTATGCGGTCTACTTTTGCAGACATAGAGCAAAAGGCCAAGGATCTGACTGAGTGTGAACATTATCAAGAACAAACTCGAAGAAAACACAAACGAAATCGAGAGTATGATGATTTCAGTGGTTCCAGCACACTTGATCCACTTGTTGAATCTCAAACGCCTTCTCAGCAGTTTAAAAGCCGAACATTTCTTGTCCTTATTGATAGCTTGCTCTCTGCCTTGTCAAAACGCCAGAAAGCTTATCAAAAGTTGAATGATGTATTTGGATTCCTTCGTCAGTTACAGTCGTTTACACCTGAAGAGGTGGTAACGAGATCATCGAATCTTATTAAATCATATCCGGAAGATCTGGAAGAAAGTCTTTGTGAAGAACTTGTGCAGTTTACAGAACTGCTGAAAACTGATCTTGCTTCTCATATTGGCACTCCTCTAGACCTTGTAGAGTTACAGTTTTACCGTTTGATAATTGACAATTCTTTGGAGTCTTGTTTTCCAAATGTAGAAATCGCCTTGCGCATCTATTTGTCACTAATGGTAATCAACTGCAGTGGAGAACGATCATTTTCAAAACTGAAACTTACTAAAAATGAACTAAGGAGCACCATGGGTCAAAAGAGATTGAACAATCTCACACTAATGAGCATTGAACATAAACTTCTGCGTGAAATTGATACGTCCTATGTCATCAACAAATTTGCTCATGCTAAATGTAGAAACATTAATATTTAAACAATAATGTTGACTGTGTTGTTACTTTTGATAATGATAATTACTATACAAATTAAAAATGTATGTGTTCAAATATATTTGTGTTGTTTTATTGTTTTTTTTATATAGGGCCCCTTTCTTAACATATGCTACAGGCCCCGCACTAGCTTAATCCGGCCCTGGCTACAGCCACCAACGCAGAAATGTTGAAATGCGCTGAGGGCATTATTCTTACTGATAGGCGAATCACTACTCAACAATTGGCCTTACAGCTGTCAGTCAGCATTGGTAGTGCAAATGCAGTTATAAAAATTCTCGGATTTTCTAAGGTTTGCGCAAGATGGGTTCCTCGAAGTCTCACAAATGACCACCGATTGCAAAGGAAAGCGATTTCTTCTGAATTGTTGGAGCATTTCAATGCTGATGGAGAGAACTTTTTGGCTAAGATCGTTACTGGTGACGAAACCTGGGCACATCATTTTGAACCTGAGACAAAAAGACAGTCAATGGAGTGGCATCATCCGCAATCACCACGAAGAAAGAAATTCAAGACAATTCCTTCAGCTGGAAAGGTCATGATCACTGTCTTTTGGGACATTGAAGGTGTGATTCTTGTGGACGTTATGCCAAGAGGAGAGACAATCGATTCGCAAGCTTACATTAAGACATTGAAAAAACTCAATCAACGTTTTCGCAGAGTTCAGCCGCACAAGAATCCAGCAGACCTGCTTCTCCTTCACGACAATGCGCGACCTCACACAAGTCTGGCAACACGGGAAGCAATCACCAAATTGGGTTGGACTGTACTACCCCATCCACCCTATAGTTCCGATTTGGCACCCTCTGATTTTCATCTATTTGGTCCACTTAAAGATGCACTCCGTGGGACAAGGTTTGAAGATGATAAAGGAGTGATTCATGCAGCAAAGAAATGGCTACATGATCAAGACAAAATCTGGTACGGGCTAGGAAAAAATGCACTTGTTTCGCACTGGCATAAAGCCGTACAAGTTGATGGGGATTATGTTGATGTTTACATGACATATCCATGTATATTGTGTATAAATTTCATGCTTTTTGAATAAACAGCTCCTGAGAAAAACGATATGGTGCATTAATTTCTGAACGCCCCTCGTACATACATACATATCAGAATCTTTATTCTCCAGAAAATACATTGATATGTACTGACATGATATATTAAAATACAACATGGCATATAGGAGAGTCATTAGAATTTACATAAAGTAAATTTACATAAATTCATACAGCGTTAATGAGGGCTGTTACATACATAAATGCATGCATGCACGCGCACACACACACACACACTTCAGAATCTTTATTCTCCATAAAATACATTAATATGTGCAGACATTATATAATAGATACAACATGGCACATAGGAGAATCATTAGAATTTACATAAAGTGTTGAAGACGTCTCAAGTAGTTCTATGTGGGTGTTTTTACATCTAATGTTTGTGTTACACATACATAACAACCTTTAAGCTTTCTAAAAGATATTGGCATGTAATGATATGGTACAACATACAAAAAGGAGTATTATTAAAATTTACCAAATTTATGTTGAATACCTTTCAAGTAGATCAGTATGGGTGTTTTTTGCATGGAGGTTTTATCAAAATCTTTGTTTGCCATAAAATACATTGACAGGTAGTGGAGTGAGATTCTAAATATAGCATCAGATAGAATAGTAGTTCGGTAAATTAAACAGAGCACAATTGAGTTTAGACTTAATAAAAGTTGAAAAACATTTCCAGCAATTTAAAATGAGTGTTTTTTACATCAAAGTTTCCATATTCTGTAAGAACCTTTATTTGCACTAATGCTGACATATTTACATTAAACTTTGGCTTAAAATTGCCGCAACCCCAGCAACATTAATCCACTCACACACTTTGCATGCACATGTCCCAAACTACCAATTGTCAGTACGATAACATGTGTACGATAGCCTAATTTATTCATTTCTGCTGTCAGTGTACTTAACAAATTTATGTTGGTAACATTTATCTAAATGGGCATCATATGGTATTGCTGCTTCTCCTATAAAAGCTGTTTTGCTCTGTTGATTGATTATTGTTAAATCAGGTTTTACGGCACGTGATTTAAATGAAGTATTACTGCTGCCGAAAAGTGATGGTTTAACTATTATTTCTTTATTTATTGTTATGTCACTATTATTACTGTTTGAGGACTTCACTTTCTCATAAACAATGTCTACAACTCTATGGTGCTTTTGTTGGTATAAGGTTTGAAATTTGGTACATCCATTTAATAAATGTTTCACTGTTTCGTATGGGTGGTTACATATTTTGCACTTTTTCGTGTATGACTGTGGGTAGTATAGATGTAAAAGACTTTCGCATTCAAGTAACTGTAACCTCAATCTCACAGCAAATGAAAATATTTTATCACTTAATTTAACATTAGAAAGAAAGCTTGATGACAATGAGTGGTTTACACATTTCATTTCACGCACTATTCTTCCATGTGACAATTTACTTTTTAGTTCACTTAGAATTAGGTTAAGTTTATGTGATTTAAATCCAGAATAAAAAGCGTTTGCTGACTTATATGTTAGACTCACATCTTCATCTATGTTTAAATGTACAATGTAATGGCCACAGTCATCCACTTTCACACTCCTTCACGCGCGCATTCTTCATTCAGTTCTACTCAAAATGATCTTGGCCAATTTACCTTGGATCTTTTAACTAGATGGTTCTTTTCCTTTAGCTCGTAACATGCAAAGTTATTCCTGTCTTGATCTATTTGGTCTATTTTACGTTTCTTCATATGTTTATCTAAAGAGTTTATTGCTGTACTTTTTACAAGACTATCGTCACAATTTAGCATACTGATAAGGAATGAAATATGTCGAGAGTGGTATAATATGAAGGGGTTTGGTATGCCAAAGCCACCTTGCGATTTGGGACAAAAGAAATAGCTCCTTGTGGATGATTCATTTAGCGCTAGCTATGTTCTAACGTTTTGTAAATTTTCATCTTCAATTTCTTTAAGCTGTTTTTCTGAGAAGTGTATGTTAGAAAAATAAAACATGAGAGAACCGAAACACATCGGGTTAATTAATGAAATCTTTGCTGACGTTGGAAGGGAGGCACAGCTTAATTTGGTTAAGTTTGATCTAAATTCTAATATCAGGCTGTTTGACATACATACACACACTCACACACACAATGAATACAAATATGTCTGTGTATATATTAGTGTTGTTGACTAGAGTCATTTGACTCAGACTCAAGTTAGACTTAGTCACCACAGCGGCTCGGCTTGAGACGACTTGAGATTTAGGTATAAGCGACTGGTCTGGACTTACGACTTGTCAATTTTGGTGAAAGGACTCACCGTCCTCATTCATAATGCACTCTTTATTAATTACCAAAAACAAAATGCTCTTGTGTTAAGCAATATCACTCAAACATTACAAGAATTCCATTGTGCAAACACATTATACTTCATATTATCAGACATAATTGGACACTGTTGCTAGACAAACATCTCAAGAAACAGCGCCTGTCAGAACAATAATACTCTTTGGTTATGTAAACATTACCGTACTGGGGAAATTTACTGTGCACATTTATTGCGAATAAGTAAGTAAGGAAGCATTTATTGGCGGGATAAAACAACTAGAGCATGTGTCCTTAACCTGTAAATTCGCTAAGATTTAGTGCTGATCAAGTGTATTATTCCATTTCATTGTAGGCTAGGGGGTGGGGAGGGGGGCAGTATGCTTTGGAAGATAATATTTCTAAAATGTAACACTGAAAAAACTATGGTCGAATAAACAATCAGCAAAAAAATAGTAAAAGTACTAAAACATATATTAATATTTTTCATTATTATTTGTAGTAAAAAAAAAGGATCAAGTTACACGCCTATTGAGGCATGTTAGGAGCAGCGGTGCGGTGGAGAGCAGATTATATTCAGTAATCATGGCTTGACCGCAGAGCGCTCTCATAAAATAAGAAAATAATAAGGAATGTGTGCTGTGATCCTTGGGTTTTTTCCATTGTTTAGGTGGAAAAGAGAGATGTGTGAAAAATGTCGAAAAAGAGAGATGTGTGTAAAATGTCGAAAAAGAGACGTGTAAAATGGCGGGAAAAAGAGACGTGTGTATAAAGGAGAGATAAAGAGATATTGGGGAGTGTGGCCTGTGAGTTTAGCCAGGATGGCTGTGTTTCAGTTCCGGAGCTATGAAGATTTGTGTAAGCCTTTATAGGCAGGATCTTATAGGTACTGTGAGAAAACTGGATGTTCTCTGTGTTTGCCGTGGAGGCAAATTGATAAATGTACTGTGAGAGAACGGCAGTTCTCTGTGTTTGCCGGTGTGGCAAAGTTGTGCATTCATGACTAGAGGGATAACTAGTCGGTGTAAGTCAGTAGTGACCTGACTGTACATGTTTAAAGGCCATGTTGAAAATAGGCCGGTTTTGATCGTGCTAGAAATGAAGCCTGAATAGAAGTTGTATAAATATGCAGAACTGTTTACCAGAGTTCAGACTGCTTATTCGAGTTGGATTGAATGCATTGATTACTTTATGTCTACTCAGTTGTGGGTGTCTGATCAAGTAAGTGACATCACAGGTATAACCACCTAGAAGCCATATTTGCACTAGAAACGTGTGCTAAGGAAAGTATGAACTCGGGGAGAGCTAAATACGACATCTGATGTCTAGAGCCACATCATACATCAAACAAACACACACACACGCAAAGCGTAGTTCTGAAGTAAAACATCCGTCTAGTTGGAGTAGCATTTAACAATGGAGGCTACATGCTACAGTCATCCAGAGCCTCTTTTGACTTTCAACAATGAGTCAAGAAGATGCTAAAAGTACAATTACCGCAGTTAACAATGGAAACTACGTACAGATCGGTAATTCGCGGACAGTATCATGACATTTCATACGCGGCGCAACTGATGAATGAGCTTTGAGACAGCAGACAAGCTCGCCTAATTTACATACTGTCACGTCACTGTGTACGCTTGAAGTAGTCTCTGGTGGAGTAAAAAACGGACAAAATTTAAAACTTTACACGTTTCAGTTCAAAGTAATATGTTTATTCAAGGAAATGAAGATATTTTCTGCTTAACCAGTCAGCGGAATATAATGATCTGAACTCAAGTTTGATGACTTTAATAGTGCATTTAAGAGCTTTCAACTCTGCAATCTTGCGGTGAGAACGCATGAAGTAACAGCCAGTGTCATAGTGTTGTCCAAGATGGCTAGCCTATTTTCGTCTGCAGACTCTCTGTGTTCTTTGTGAACATTGAGGCAACGACGTGTTCGCACTGTCTGTGCAGCAGTGGATATTTAACAGATAAGGGATCTGTTTGTAAGGCACATTATTGTTCTCAGATTGTCTGAGGACATCCCTTTATTATACGTATTTCTGTTTACTGTGTTTTTGGTGTAATTACTGTTGCGTGTCTTGTGGTATTTTTCTTTCTCTTTGGAAATAAAGCTACGATGCACTGATCTTTACGTATTTGTTGGAACTTATTCATGTGAAAGAAGGGGTTTTCTTTGAAAGCTGTTACAGATTTAGTCTTTATTTGACTTTATTCCAATTATTTGTGTATAGTAGTGTTGTCACGTGAAATTTGTAGTTTTCGTAGTTAATTTTGTTTCGTGACCTAGTTTTGTTCGTATCACGTCAGCTTCTTCTATCTTGTGTGATAACATGTATTAATTTAACAGTTCTCTGTTTTCGTTCGTGAGTTTACGTCGTATGTTGTACTTCGTTGTTATTTTATTTATATCTGTCTATATGTGTATAGTGTTTGTCTACACTTGGTAGTTACGTTTGTTATCATGCGGCGTGTAATTTGACATATCACTTCATCACCATTTATCATCATCATTTCTTTTGCCTTTCTGTGTCAGTGGGCAAGGGTGATACCCATTGACACACATAGTTATATAAGAATTGGAGATTTTAAAATTGGATTTGAGGCGAAACCTTGATAGACTATTTCTGTAGTGTTTGATTTAGTCTGTGGATCATAAGGTTTGTTATTTGGGGTGAATATAATGTCGTCCTTAAGGATTTTATTGTGGCCGGTAAAAGCCTCGGCAAAACAGGTGAGGAGCTGGAGGCTTTTGTTGAAAAAAAACAGAACAAAGAAGATGAAAGAACAGAAAAAGGAAGATGCAAGAAGAGAACAGGACAGATTACATGCTCTTGAGTTAGAAAAGATTCGGTTGGCAGCTGCAGCCGAACAAGAGACACTATGATTAAAAATGGAAAATGAGAAGGCCATTGAAATTGCTAAAGTACAGGCTTTGAATGACTTAAATGTCAAGAAATTAGAGATTGACAATCCTAATGCTACCCCAAACCTAAAGACAAATCACATTAGGATAAGATTACCTAATTTTATCCAAGGGAAGGATGATATTGATGCATTTTTATTGTGCTTTGAAGAAAAAGCAAAGGCAGTCAATCTACCCAGATCTTCATAGTGCAGCACATTGTGTGATTTTTTTACTGCTGATACTTTACAAGTTTTTTTTTATTCCTTGGACATTGAGAGTCTATGATAAAGTTAAACAAGCACTGTTGCGAAAGTTTCGCATGTCGGAATCTGGTTTCAGATCCAGGTTTCATGAGGGTGTACCAGACAGGAAGGAGGATTTTGGTCAGTTTATTTCCTTGATTAAATTGTATTTTGACTGGTGGGTGGAACTGGCTGGCATTCCGCGGACTTATGAAGAATTAAGGGATCTGATGCTCCAAGATAAGGTGTTATCAGCCTGTAGTGATGACTTGAAAGCACTCTTGGAGGAGAGGAAACCTCCACAGGTTGACCAAATGGACATTTTAGGACGCGAGTACATGACGTCTCATCAGGACAGGGAAGTTGCTAAAAAGGTGGTGACTGATGCTTTTCCTGTCTGTGTGGCACAATAAGAGGAATTTTCATGGTAGAAGGTCCAGCAGTGGGGACAGAAAATGAGCAACAACATAGATCAGTTCATTGTGGGCGTTACAATTTCCCTCGACATCAGTTGTCGTCTCGTGCTTATAAACACAGGGACCCTGGTTGTTCTATGAGTGGGTCATGGAAACATAGCACATGGATGTGTAACGACTTTCATCATGGACATGCCCATAGTGGGTCGCCACAGGAAAGGTCTCATCCTGGGTTTAATGAAAAGAACATTAAATGTTATTCTTGTGGTTCATTTGGTCATGTCAAACGATCATGCCCTGGTAATAAGAAGCAGGACCACAGCAAAGGCATAAGAACTTTTGAGCATGTGAATGCATGTGTGATGACTACAGTACATAATGGCACTGCTTCTGATTGTGCTAATGCAGGTGTGCCACCTAACTTGGTTAATGATTGGGTTTTTCACCATGCTAATGTTGGTGTTACTAGTTCTTTAAATGATGAAAATTGCCCTGCTTGTAAACCGTTGTTTGAGCCAGACAGTCAACCCATTCTTAGTTGCGGCCATGCTTTGCCCGCTTTATTATCGGTTCCAGTGACCGATGGTCTTGGGGTTCACCGTGGCTTTGTGTCTGGTCAGCCAGTTTCTGTCCTGCGAGACACTGGTTGTACCACAATTGGAATTCGTCGGTCATTAATTGACAAATCAGCTCTCATTGGGCGGTACGAAAAGTGTATCACTTTTGGCGGCAATATAGAAATATATCCAGTTGGCCGAAATAGACATATGCACCCCATTTTTATCGAGTAGGGTTCGTGCCTGCCTCTTGCACGATCCCCCAGTCGATTTAATTGTCGGTAACGTGCATAATGCACAGTGGTGTTCCCAGCCAGAGATTGATCAATGGGTAAGAAAGCACCCATTACCTGGAAACACGAGTGTTTCTCAGGTGCATCAGGACACTTTTTTGTGTGATCCACCCGTGAATCCCAATACTTATCGTGATGACTGCATGGTGGTAATTCACAATGTGCCTTTGGACGCCCCATGGTGGTCAATCAGAAATATTTTTTGCCATGTAGGACATGTTAAATATGTACATATAACTCATCATAGGTGGTCCGGTACAAATGTGGCATTTATAAGATTTGCTTCTCCCAACGATGCCACAAGAGCTGTCACACTCAAACATTCTTCTTCTTCTTCCGTCCTTAGCCGCTGACCGACAAAGCAGTCCGTGGCCAATACGCCCAGTGGCGCCTTAGGGCAACAAGAAATTAACTGTTATTCTGTTACGCCTAGTGGCGTTTATTGGTACAACAAAAAATTAATTGTTGTTTCCGTAATCTGAGTAACTGGCAAGTGGGTGATCAGCCCGCTGATACTCAAACATATGACATGCTATAATAATCATCTTTTGAATATTCACTTAATTCGGAACTCTGAATTCAACCCTGGCTAATTCATTTATTTAGCTCTTTTGATAGCCTTGGTCTGGGTTGGGTTGTTAGGATAGGTTCAGTTTGGATTTTATAATCTTGGGTTTTTATAAATCGTTAAACGTGCACATGGTTAAATTATTTTAAAAATGATATGGGCGCGGTATAATTGGTAAGTTGACCACGTCTAGAACACAGTCCTCGATTATGATGTGATTCATGATCGGATTTTGATAAGTCGATTTTTTAGTTAGGCTTGGGGTAAGCCAGCGTGTTGGTATAATTATGTCAGTGCAAGGAGCATGCCGCACTGGAACATTATAGTATGATAGCTTATTGGATAGCTACGTTGAATATTTATTAATTACATGGAAGATAGTTCTGGGTGGTGAACTATGGCTCCACATGGGTTCTTATTGTAGTGATGCTGGGACTGTGATACCTAATTTGTCTTTACCATTTGTCTCTTGGACCAATGCATCACAGATGGGAATAGGAGGAGGCTTGCTTCAGTGTTCACAGAATACATTGCATCCCATGTGCTACGTAGGCAACCATCAGTACAAATTCCAGATTATTCAGATGGAGTTTAGTTCTCCAGGGGTTCGCCTTTACGGTATTACCAATAGCGGGCCAGGACAATAATATGGCAGACCTATTGTCCCGCTTGGTTTCGGACAGTTAGTTAGGCCCTACATATCAGGACAGAGTGTTCAAATGAACTCCATTTATTACAGACTTTGGTGCTAATACCTGAATTTATGAGTGACAATCTGATTTGTGGTAATATACAGGTGACACAGTTTTTATGGAAGTTTCAGATATAGTCTGCGGACTAGTGCGATGACTCACTGGATTTGAACTATAATATGAACAGTGAAAATCTTTATATGACAGTAGTTGCCTCATTATAGTAATTCTATTAGTGTTTAGATATGTTATAGCGGATGTGATCAACAACAGTGGCTAAGAGTATATCCTGTCTCAAGAACAGTGATATAGGACACTAAATTTCTTCTGAACTATTTTCATTATAGATGTGTCATTAGTTGTCCTACTTGCAGTAATTATAAATTTAGCCTTATATTCAGTTATAAGTAGCATTTCTATTCATTATTATGTAGTATACTTGGTTTATTTGGGTAGTGCATGTTTGTGTGTCCATGAGTAGGCTGCATGGTTTGCTCAATCGTAGCTCTCATTCATTTCTTGGACGAAAACTTATAGTTGTAGTCCGAGAAGGGCGGAAGGGGGGGGTAGTGTTAGGAGCAGCGGTGTGGTGGAGAAAAGATTATATTCAGTAATCATGGTTGCGGATTGACCGCAGAGCGCTCCCATACAATAAGGATAAAAAGAGAAGGGAGAGGCAGAAAGCCGAACACTAAACCCGCTTCGCGCGATACACAATTACTACCATCACGCGTGTAAGTCTACATGCACTAATTTTTTTTTCAGACGGACAGTGATAAAATACACTACCCTTTCCCAGAGTTAGGTTTATAAATCATAACAGACTCTTATTAGAAAAGACAACATTATATGGGTTTACGTTTGAACACATAACAGTACCCAGACAGCACATCTTCTAAACAGGAGATAGAAGAAATTGCATATTTTGAACGCAGCCACGTAGCTCCTTTAAATTAGTATTTTTGGGTTCCTTAGGGTTTGCTGACAAATAATATGTAAAACGTTACGCAAATAGTCCAGGAATTAATAAATTATACCCAAAATAAAATATTGGGGTGCCTGACAGCATAAAATCATTTCTGCTCATAAAATTTTTTTTATAACGTGTTTGAAAAAACCTTACGTTACATAAATAGCCTACCATGTAAACTCCAAATTGATTGGAGCGCAACAAATGAAAGCCTAACCACGATTGGTCGGGTTATAAATACTATCTTGGTTGTTAGGGGAGACGGGAAAAGATAACATTTTTTCAAACACTTGTCGAAACGTGGCTCATTGGCCAGTCTCGCTGATATACACACTTGGGAGCGTTAGTTCGAGACCACTAATTCAAATAAGCTTGATAAAGCGACAGTACGTTGAAGCCAGCTCACATTTTTGCTAAAATAAAAGCCTGGAACATAGGCAGAACGGAATTTGTGCCAGTTTGTGCCAGAATTCATTGCTAATCAACGTATCTGTGTTTATTTCCATGAAATTGTGGGACAGTGGTCTTGATGGTAGTGAGCAGCATCTGGTCAGAGATTTGCTGAATCCAGAGTCGGACAGCATACTCCTTGGTCTTTTTAGCTATCAGTGAGGTGTCTCCTGAGCCCAGAGGAGAATTCGAGCAGAGGAGTCCTTTCCTGCCGCCATCACGCCAGATAAGCGAATTGGCCAGCTGAGCTCAACATTATGTCCCCTCATCTTGAAATAACTTTATAAAAATACCATTCAGAGGGGAATTTACTTGTCTTAAAATCAGGAACTGTGAACATCTCCAATAATAGTCCCTAAAGACAAACTATTGAAGTCATGATGACCAATACCAACAGAGCTTGAACAAAACAAAACCAGTATTACCTCATTTTACTACTACACAACTGACACACATAGAACATTTGTACTAATATATGTCACTACAATATTCATATTAAATACATTCTGTACATAACTTGTAATTTAAATTGATTGTGATTCCTGGTTCCCTTGTAGTTGAATCAGGACACATATTCCTTCATGCCAGTAATGAATACATATTGTTATTTGAAAGTTTATCAGTGACTCTTTTAAGATATTCTCATAGAGTGTTATATGTATGTGAGTGTCACAGTGTTGTTAAGAGTAGTGGATTAAATTAAATTGTTTATCTGTCTGTTGTTGTGACTTACACTTCACCATACACATACCCTAGACACAAAACGTAGTCACCACACTATTCCAGAATAATTCTGACTGAGATATATAGATATGTGGTAGCAAGTAAGGTTATCTATAATACACTACTCTTAATAGATATAGATACCTTCACAGCTGATCTCAGTCAGTACACTAAGTTCCCTATAAATATTTATAACATCCCACTTCACCACATATATTGGGGTCTCGCTCTTGGGATTTTGAATCTCTAACTATTAAAAATATTGGGGGTAATTCACTTCAGGGAATATAAGAATTAAAAGGTATCCTTGGGTGGAATTAAATAAGGTTGAGCTCACGGTGCCTGTGTTGTCCATTAGAGATTGAATTGTTGGTTAGACATTGTATAAATTTACATAATAGACAATGGCGGACCTGGCCAAATTTCGATCTGCTGCGGTTCAGACTGCAAAAGAGTTAGGATTAGATGGGCAAGTTATGGTTGCCTATGTTACTACGGAATGTGACAAATTTATTGAACGCGAAGAAAGAAGGTTTGAAGCCGAAAGAAAGTTAGAGGCTGACAGGGAAAGTAAGAAGTTACAATTTGAAGCTGAGGCTGAGACTAAAGGTTGCAGATTGAAGCTGAGGCTGAGACTAAGAGGTTGCAGATTGAGGCTAAGAATTAGAGCAAAAGAGAAGACTAAAAATTGGAGCAGAAAGGAAGACAAAATTAGCTGCAGAAAGAGAAGAGAAGAGATTAGCTGCAGAGAGGGAAGCAGAAAAGGAGGAGAAGAGATTACAAAGGGAACATGAGTTACGACTAAGGGAGTTTGAGTTTCAAGGCCATGCTCCTGAAAATGGTGCCAGTCCCTTTGCCTCTGATGCTACGGTTACTCAAGGAGCCTCAATCTCAGCTATGAATTTTCATTTAGATCATTTTGTTGAGAAAGACGATGATATTGAGAGCTATATAAATAGGTACGAACTATTAGCTACCACGTATGGGTTGGAGAGAGAAAGGTGGAGCTTAAAGTTATCTCAGGGACTTCGTGGGGCAGCTTATGAAGTTTTTTGCAAAAATGAGCAGAGGTGATCAGGAAAATTATGACATGCTAAAGCAGGCTCTTTTGTTAAGGTATGAAAAGAATGCAGAATTCTATAGAAAAAAAATTTAGGAATGCTAAACTACTGTCAGGTGAAACCTATCACCAGTTCTCTGCACGAATAGAGACATACTTGGAGAAATGGACTTCTCTGGGGAAAACCCAAGATCTTAAGGAAATGGTCCTTATAGAGCAACTAAGAGAGTCCATGGCTCCAGACCTGAGAAAGTTTCTCATGGAACAAGGTGCAGAGAGGCTGGGTGAGTTGCTAAATGTTGCTGAAAGGTATCAAGCAGCTCAAGCAGAGGTAACAGGTAATAAAAAGAAACAGGTGGACAACTTTAGGGCACCACAGAACTTTAATAAATTTGATCCTAGGGATCAAAATAAAGGTAAGCACCAATTTGATAGGCCACGGTATGAAAATAAAAATAAATTCCCACAATTCGATGAAAGGAAATATGATGAAAGAAAATCTTTCAACCAAGGAAAAAGGTGGTGTAAAAATTGTCAGATGGACAATCATGACACTGACCGTTGCAGAAGGAAACCTGTGTATATGGCAACCCTTCAGGTCAGGTCGACCTCAAGACAGGAGGAGGATATTATGTTAGATACCACTCCAGAAGAGATGAGGAAGGCACAGGCTGGGGATAAAACACTCAAGCCTTGTTTCAGAAAATTGTCAACTTGTCATACAACTCCAGGCAAGGGAGATTTTTACATGAAAAACAAGTTGATGTATAGGAAGACTGGAGCTAGATCCAATGGTCACGGACAGCTGGTTCTTCCAAAAAGATATAGGACAGAATTAATAAGGAGCCTACATGTGAAACCAGATGGGGACCATGAGAAGATAGGTACCATCATTCAAAAGGTGGCTCACAATTATTATTGGCCCAAAGCAAGATGGGACATTGAAAATTTTGTAGAAAGGTGTAGCATAGCACATGAGGGAACACCCACAAGTGGGAACATGGATCAGGACCTGGACACGCCACGGGACAAAATTAGGCCTGACAATAAAAAGAAATATAAATTTGATAAAGTGGACCAAATGGAATGGGAAGCCCCTTTTCACGGACAAGCTTCACTTAACTGTTTTACAATGGCCACTATGCGGAGAGTGCAAAGAGATGTCTTACCCCAGGATAAGCCGAAAATCCCTCAATCGGACTTAAACAAACTGGAGGAAGAGGATGTAGAGAGGAAATCTCTCATCAAGAATTTTAAGAGGGGAGAAAGCCCCAAAAGAAAAATTGGTAGCGGTCGTTTTGTGAATGATAATTCTGGGAGGAAAAATCATCACTATAAAGCTTCAAGTGGAAGAGACCATACCGGTGCATGGACAAATAGGTCCACACAATTAAAGGTCCATATGTAGCTTTGTTAAGAACGTGGACTGATGAAAAGGCAGAGGAAAACATTACATCTTCATACCAATATGTGAATGAGCTGACCACTCGGTTAAAAACTGGCTGGAAACTTGCCAATGAAAATTTGAAACAAGCCAGGAAGAAACATGCTGCCTATTATAACAGGAAGGCGAAAGACAGAAATTTGGCTGTGGGAGAGAAGGTACTGCTTCTTTTGCCCGGGAGTCAGAATAAGTTACAAATTGGATGGCAGGGTCCATATACAGTGCTAGAGAAGGTGTCTAGAACAAATTATAAGATAGATAAGAAGGGGAAAGAAAAAATCTATCATGTGAATCTCCTGAAGAAATATTTGGAAAGAGAACATCAGGAAGAGACACACTTGTTGACCTTGTCCATCGCCATGGAGATGAAAAAGGAACCACTTTCATCATTTGAATATCCATTACACCCCTGTGAGACAGCAGCACAGGTGAAAATCAGTACACATTTAACGAAAACTCAGAAAGAGAGAGTGCAACAGGTTCTAAATAATCATGCAGAGGTGTTAACAGACCGACCAGGGCATACAAACCTATTGGAATATGATATGAAATTAATAGACTCCACACCTGTCTGTATGAAACCATATTCGATTCCGTTTGCTAAGGAAAAAGCTTTGAAGGAAGAGATAGACTATCTGTTGAAGGAAGGAATTATTTCGCACAGTGAGTCTTCGTATAGTTCCGGTGTTGTACTTTTAAGGAAGCCCTCTGGAGAACATAGACTCTGTATAGATTACAGGAGACTGAATGCTATTACAGAAGGACAGGTGGATCCATTGCCGGATACAAATCAGCTGTTTGCCAGACTAAATAAAGCTAAATATTTCTCAAAAGTGGATCTGAGTAAAGGATACTATCAGATTCCAGTAAAGCCTGAGGTTAGACCATACCTAGCTTTTAGTACCTCAGAAGGACACTATGAGTTTAATAGATTGCCATTTGGATTGAAGAATGCGCCTAGTGTCTTCTCTAGAATGATGAGAAAATTATTGGATCCTCTGAATAATCCCTGTATAACAAATTTTATGGATGATATCCTTATAGCAACAGAAACATTTGAGGAACACATTGACTCTCTGAACATGCTGTTTGATCGACTTAGGGAGGCAAATTTAACAGCCCGACCAACCAAATGTTGCGTTGGATGTAAAGAATTGGAATTTTTTGGGACACACAGTTTATCAGGGAAACATGACCCCTGACCCAAAGAATTTAGAGAAACTACAGAAAGCCCCGAGACCACAAACCAAGAAGGACGTGAGATCCTTTGTCTCATTATGTGGTTTCTACCAGAAGTATATCAAAAACTTTAATTCCATATGTGCACCTTTAACGGAATTGACACGTAAAGGACTTCCAGATCGCATTACATGGACACCACAATGTGAAATGACTTACCAAGAATTGAAGGAAAAGCTCACAAGTAAACCCATTTTGAAATTACCTGACTTAAGTCAAGAATTCATAGTAAGGACGGATGCAAGTAATATTGGGCTAGGTGCAACTTTACTACAGAAATCAGATGCATTGGATGGGGAATTAAGCCCAGTGGCATATGCTAGCAGAAAGTTGAATAAAGCTGAAATCAACTACTCAACTAGCGAAAAAGAATGTCTTGCAGTAATATGGGCAATAAAGAAATTCAATATTTATCTATATGGGAAGGCATTTAAGTTGCAAACTGACCACAAACCTTTATCGTTTTTAGCACAGGCTAAGCATGAGAACTCTAGGTTACTCCGATGGTCTTTGCTTCTGGCTCCATATAATTTTAGCATTGAATATATATCTGGAAAAACCAATCTGGGAGCGGATTTTTTAAGCCGCCATCCGTGTGATGAGAATCACCGTAAACCCCAGAAATAATAATAAATTTCTCTATGTGTATATAGAATAAAGGACTGACATATAATGTCTGTTTTAAGAGGGGAGTGTCATGAAATATTCTAATCCACATATATAAATTATTAGGTAAATATGAAGCCTAACAAATAAAATTAATAAAGAGAAGAGCAATGGTAAAATGACAGTGCTGTCCCAAAGAATGTACTCGAAATCCCCCTTGTTTTCTGCTTCGTCTGCAAATTGTAACGCTTTCACGTTGATAGTAAAGCTTACTGTATTATTACCCGCCTTCTTCAATGAAACGTGTGCTGTATTTCTTGGAAAAGCATTGAGACGTACTGCGTAATGACCTAAATTAACCCTAACATTAATTATACTGCGTTACCAAAACGAACGAACAGATGGACTAAAGGGATAAAAAGAGAAGGGAGAGGCAGAAAGCCGAACACTAAACCCGCTTCGCGCGATACACAATTACTACCATCACGCGTGTAAGTCTACATGCACTAATTTTTTTTCAGACGGACAGTGATAAAATACACTACCCTTTCCCAGAGTTAGGTTTATAAATCATAACAGACTCTTATTAGAAAAGACAACATTATATGGGTTTACGTTTGAACACATAACAGTACCCAGACAGCACATCTTCTAAACAGGAGATAGAAGAAATTGCATATTTTGAACGCAGCCACGTAGCTCCTTTAAATTAGTATTTTTGGGTTCCTTAGGGTTTGCTGACAAATAATATGTAAAACGTTACGCAAATAGTCCAGGAATTAATAAATTATACCCAAAATAAAATATTGGGGGTGCCTGACAGCATAAAATCATTTCTGCTCATAAAATTTTTTTTATAACGTGTTTGAAAAAACCTTACGTTACATAAATAGCCTACCATGTAAACTCCAAATTGATTGGAGCGCAACAAATGAAAGCCTAACCACGATTGGTCGGGTTATAAATACTATCTTGGTTGTTAGGGGAGACGGGAAAAGATAACATTTTTTCAAACACTTGTCGAAACGTGGCTCATTGGCCAGTCTCGCTGATATACACACTTGGGAGCGTTAGTTCGAGACCACTAATTCAAATAAGCTTGATAAAGCGACAGTACGTTGAAGCCAGCTCACATTTTTGCTAAAATAAAAGCCTGGAACATAGGCAGAACGGAATTTGTGCCAGTTTTGTGCCAGAATTCATTGCTAATCAACGTATCTGTGTTTATTTCCATGAAATTGTGGACAGTGGTCTTGATGGTAGTGAGCAGCACCTGGTCAGAGATTTGCTGAATCCAGAGTCGGACAGCATACTCCTTGGTCTTTTTAGCTATCAGTGAGGTGTCTCCTGAGCCCAGAGGAGAATTCGAGCAGAGGAGTCCTTTCCTGCCGCCATCACGCCAGATAAGCGAATTGGCCAGCTGAGCTCAACATTATGTCCCCTCATCTTGAAATAACTTTATAAAAATACCATTCAGAGGGGAATTTACTTGTCTTAAAATCAGGAACTGTGAACATCTCCAATAATAGTCCCTAAAGACAAACTATTGAAGTCATGATGACCAATACCAACAGAGCTTGAACAAAACAAAACCAGTATTACCTCATTTTACTACTACACAACTGACACACATAGAACATTTGTACTAATATATGTCACTACAATATTCATATTAAATACATTCTGTACATAACTTGTAATTTAAATTGATTGTGATTCCTGGTTCCCTTGTAGTTGAATCAGGACACATATTCCTTCATGCCAGTAATGAATACATATTGTTATTTGAAAGTTTATCAGTGACTCTTTTAAGATATCTGTGTAGAGTGTTATATGTATGTGAGTGTCACAGTGTTGTCAAGAGTAGTGGATTAAATTAAATTGTTTATCTGTCTGTTGTTGTGACTTACACTTCACCATACACATACCCTAGACACAAAACGTAGTCACCACACTATTCCAGAATAATTCTGACTGAGACAAAGAGATATGTGGTAGCAAGTAAGGTTATCTATAATACACTACTTTTAATAGATATAGATACCTTCACAGCTGATCTCAGTCAGTACACTAAGTCCCCTATAAATATTTATAACATCCCACTTCACCACAGAGACGTGTGAAAAATGTCGAAAAAGAGAGATGTGTGTAAAATGTCGAAAAAGAGACGTGTATAAAATGGCGGGGAAAAGAGACGTAAAATGGCGGGAAAAAGAGACGTGTATATAAAGAGACGTGTATATAAAGGAGAGATAAAGAGATATTGGGGAGTGTGGCCTGTGAGTTTAGCCAGGATGGCTGTGTTTCAGTTCCAGAGCTATGAAGATTTGTGTAAGGCTTTATAGGAAGGATCTTATAGGTACTGTGAGAGAACTGGATGTTCTCTGTGTTTGCCATGGAGGCAAATGGTAAATGTACTGTGAGAGAACTGGATGTTCTCTGTGTTTGCCGTGAAGGCAAATTGATATATGTACTGTGAGAGAACTGGATGTTCTCTGTGTTTGCCGTGGAGGCAAATTGATATATGTACTGTGAGAGAACAGTAGTTCTCTGTGTTTGCCGGTGTGGTAAAGTTATGCAATCGTGACTAGAGGGATAACTAGTTGGTTTAAGTCAGTGACCTGACTGTAGATGTTTAAAGGCCATGTTGAAAATGGGCCGATTTTGATCGTGCTAGAAATGAAGCCTGAATAGAAGTTGTGTGCCTATAACCGATTTGTGCATCTATTCACTAACATGCAAATTCATCGTATTACTGTAATAAATATGCAGAACAGTTTACCAGAGTTCAGACTGCTTATTCGAGCTGGATTGAATGCATTGATTACTTTATGTCTACTCAGTTGTGGATGTCTGATCAAACAAGTGACATCACAGGTATAACCACCTAGAAGCCATATTTGCACTAGAGACATGTGTGCTAAGGAAAGTATGAATTCGGGAAGAGCTAAATACATCTGATGTCTAGACCAACTAGAGCCACATCATACATCAAACAAACACACACACGCAAAGCGTAGTTCTCAAGTAAAACAGTTTTAGCTCTTAACAAGGCATATTGGGAATCTGGTGTTAGGCCTGTATTTTCTTGACCAT